>CM022479.1:12042506-12250223 GCA_011952105.1 Coreoperca whiteheadi | reverse complement strand
CCCCCCCCCCCAAACTCATGCCATGCAGCATTTTGTTGTAGTGTGTTGTGATGGGCTCTCACATTTCCCTCCTCCAGCGCTGCAAAAACATTCCTGGGATCCAAAGGTGGACACATTCACACTCCCTCACACCGTCTACACTCCTACACAGGACTATGAATTAATAGCTCCCTCACTCACTAACACACACACACACACACAAACAGGGGGCCTCAGTGACAGCTGATTGTGATCGTAATGGATGGAAGCTGCTACTCCCTCCTTTCCTGTCTCACACTGTACATTGTTGTGTCCCTCCCTCACTCTTTCAAGTTTTATTTACGCCAGGCAGGAGTGAAGCCCCTCATGGCTGCCTTCACCTCTTTGTCCCAGCTTTTTGCTGTTTTCCTTTGCAACTTTTAACTCTCCTGGCTGCCTTTTATACTCCACCTCTCTGTCCCTCTCTGTAAATCTACATCCCATCACTTAACCTTATTTTAGGGAAACTTTAAAACCAGTTACTAAGGTCCATTGTTGTTTGAATGACATTCTTAAGCTTATTTTTACATCACCACTTTCTTTCGTTTCCTGCCTGTACTTACCTGCCATTTTCTTTTTGTTTCCTGGGTATCAATACATTTTTGTTCTTTTTTTTTTACTTTTACATAATGAGTGGGAAAAGGGAAGTGAGAATATGTTTTGAAATTTCGGCGACTCAACCCATTAACGGCCAGTCAGTGGCTGAGACAGCCATATGCACACACACATACACATAAACACGTGTAGCATGAACTCACCGGCGCTTGCAAAGCCTTGTTGACTGGCAAGATGAGTTCAGGCTGTTTCATGCTTCACATGGAAATGGATGTGAGAGAGCACGTTATCAAAGGGGTAATTGTGGGTAAAATGACCTGGATGCACCACCAACGCCACAGTTACGTAAACGTTTCTCAGTCGAGGATTTTAAGAATGAGAAAGAAAACTGAACTGCTTCCAGCTCTGCTGTGTTTTTACTTGCTGAGGGCTCCATGGGGCTGTGTTTGGTCTGGTCATCGTTAGACAGTACACAAAGCCATGTCTGAGTTTACATGGTGCTCACATATCTAGAGAGACTTTGACTGGTTGACCCAGACTCAAACCCCCATGTTTGTAGAAATCCTTACCAGCTTCAGGGGTCCCGTTCTGGATCTGACCCTGTGCCCCGCCCCCCCGAGGAGTAACAGAGGGCCACTTACATACTTAATAACCACTACACACAGACACACTTCTTGCTGTGAGCAAAAACTGCAAACCAGAGACAGACCACGTTCACAACTAAATCGAGCGGCAGAAGGGACACGGGGCTGCTCCCCAGCTTCTTGGTTTAGAGTACGTACCGTCCCCTCAGAGCCCCCCTCCACCCTTTTGCTTTCCCTTCTGCCCTCCCTTTCATTCTCTCTCTTTCTCTCCAGGGATTCAGCCTTCTCAAAGGTTTCAGCAGCAACAAACCTATCCTTAGGGAGTGGCAGGGTCATGGAGAGGAAGGCGAACGAGAAGGAGATTAAAAGGAAAAGAGAGGAGAGGGGATCTAGACCGTAACAGTCTTACTGTGTTATTCACTAATGCAGCTGTATTTAGGATAGTCAGCACAGTGGGGAGGAAGTTCTACTCAGAGCTAATTGTGGGAACTGTACACATAATGAAACAATTGTTAGAGGAGGTTGAGGGGGCGATTACACATAGCATACGGCCATACTCTGTGAAGCGTAGACCATTTTATCATCACTTACATACATTCCAAACAAACAGTCTGAGTCGCCTTTTGAAAACCCCCTTCAGTATTATGCCACAGTGGGAACAAATGTTTTGTTATATTTACCCCGCCTGTTGCTAATGAACACGCTAGCCAACACAGGACTAGGAATAACTGCACTGGTTGTTAGACAAGTCCAGCCAT
The DNA here is from genome assembly GCA_011952105.1 of Coreoperca whiteheadi. Classification (NCBI taxonomy): domain Eukaryota; kingdom Metazoa; phylum Chordata; class Actinopteri; order Centrarchiformes; family Sinipercidae; genus Coreoperca; species Coreoperca whiteheadi. The sequence goes on along the minus strand of CM022479.1, from coordinate 12,248,308 downwards.
TCAGAGTTATTTTTACCCTTGTAAAGTATTCTCTATTATTTCAAGTATTTAGAACAATTGGAGAAAACGGAGATGGAGAGAGCATGATGTCAGACGCTAAGTTTAGATGACTCACATAGACGCTTGTTTCTGGTCTCTAAAGAGTAAAAGGTTTAAAAGGTTTAAAAGGTTTTTTTTTTTTTTTTCCCAAAGAGAAGAAGCGATTTCAGGCCAACATCTTGTCAGTGGAAAGTTAACTGTAGACCGTAATTTTAGTGCCACACTAAAATCTACCTCCTTAATTTCGAAGCAGTGCTGTCCAGGCTAAGCTTTCAGTTGTGGTTGGGAGGATGTTGAACGTTGGGGGATGGAGTTAGGGTTATTGGAGGGAAATGATTAGGTTGAACCGAGGCCGCTTCATAGTCCAGACCTTGATGAAAGACACAAGGATAAATACATGGCTTTATACAGTTGCTAAATACAAAATGGGAGCCTCCATTTTACTGCAAGTAGAGAAGGTCTTTTGAGCGCTGACAAAACTTGATTTTAAAAGTTCATCATTTGGAAAAGTTTAAAATGACTCAAGATTGATATTGGGCAATAATTATAGATATCTCTATTAAGAAAGAGAGAAAAACAAAAGTTATAGATGCCTTCAAAATTGTGAGAAAGATTTAGTTAGTTGTCCTGAGTCTTTAAAAAACTGCCAATCATTCAGTTGTGGTGTTGTCCCTGCAACCCCACCCTTCAATGACTGCACATGCTAAGTGGCTGAGGGTGAACAAGCCTTCCCGCGCTCTCCTCACACGTCGGCTGCTGCAGCGGCAGCTCCCTCCACAGGAAATGAGGCAGAGGATGTGGCATGCCAGTACGCAAAGTCAGAGCCTTAAAGACAGGATGGAGGGGTGGAGGAGTGGGGGGAGGATGTGCATTTTATGAAGTCACGAGGTGTGATGGTCATGCTGTCACGGTAGCCATGTGCCAGGGATGAGAGAAGTGTGAGAAAGAGGAAAGGTATCACATCATTATTTCAGGGAGGAATCTAAACATTTATCTTGTCTATTTTGACCTTCTTGGTATCCATCCTGACTGGGGGCCATTTCTGTTTCAGTTGCCATTCTGAATATAACTTAATATAACTGGCCAAAAGGCAGAACAATGCATAAGCACACTGTACTAGTCACTATGGCAAAGGGTATAGTATTGCTGGGTGATCGTTCTAATTTATGTAATTTTATATAATCGTGTTGTTATAAAGTTCACATATTGAGATATAATAATAAAATTCACAGTTGTCTTGCCTAATTTAATTATTACAAGTTACATTTTAATGAATCTGTCAGTGTCAAATCTGAAATACAAAATACATTTTGAGAAGATTACAGGATTTCTTGTTCTCAGAAAACACACACACAAAAACATTTAACTCAATGGGGTAGACATTATTTTGACTTTTTAACATGAGTTTTAATATTTTAGTATTAAAAATCACTTTTTGTATATTTTTTATATTAAGATAATGCTATGTTAATAAGTGTGAATTTATTTAAACAAGTTGGACAAAAAAGTTTTGTTCTCTATACTGGAAAATTACACTTAGTTTTAAGTTTATTACAACCATTACAACATTGTATTTGACTTCAGAGATAAAATTGCACAAAAACAGCTATACAGCCACAGCAACCGATTGTATTCCTACATTTATACCTGCATGTGAACCCATCTGTGACCTGTAATTGCTCTCCCTAGGCCCCACAGAGCTCCCTACAGGCCTTGATGTTGGGACCACTGGATCTGGAGCAGCTGCCACCACTGCTGCTACTGAGGCTCCAAATCAAGAACTTACCGATGTCACTGGTCCTCCTGCAACCGAACCAGCGGCTACCCCTGTAGACGTCACACCAGACGATGTCACCAAGGCGGCGCCTCCTTTCGTAACCGTCAGTACAGAAGAGGCCATCGTTACGACAGAATCCGCTGTTGCTGCTGCTACTGTAGCAGAAGACCCCCTTATCACTGACCCTCCTGCTGTGGAGACCACAGCCCCCACTGTGCAAGCAGAGACTGAGTACACACTGGAGGCGAAGGCAGCTGCCGAGGCAGAGACGGCCGACGAGGTGGTCATTGAAGGCAAGACAGAGGGTGAGGAATCTGTGCGATGGAAGCTGGGGTAGTGTAAAGGTGGTCAGTTTGAAGTCAGGTGTTATTATTGACTGATATGATACTGCAGATACTCTGTGAGCCTAATGTGGAAGTGAGTCTCTTTGGCAGTGCCATAAAGGGTTTAAAAGTCACATGCAGGCCTTAAATCTTCCCAAAAATGTCTCCCCTCCCTCTTTTGCTTTCCATGTCATTCTCTCTTTCTCAGAGGGGATTAATGTTCTCATAGATAGATATGGCATTTTAATTATACTGAGTGTGAAAATTAACCACAAAACTTAAGGTGCTTTCACCGGTCTACTTATAACATGAAAAATAATAATACCAAAAGCAAACTGGAGTCTGAAGAATTGTAACTTTTTGTCCCACAGGGGCCCTGAGTTCTGGCCAGGTAGTCGGCATCGTGATTGGCGCTCTGTTGGCGGTGGTCTTCGTCACGGCCGTGGTGATTGCTGTGGTGAGGAGGATGGGCAAATACTCGTAAGTGCCTCACCTCTACCGGTGGATACACATTCACACACACGAAAAGCTTGAATCAATGTGAATGCAGTAAGTCATCACTTCTGGCTTCCTCTAGATATGGAGTGAAACAGCATGCGCTTTTAGTCATCACTGACACATCCTATGATGACATAATACAGGCAGTGACGTAATGGATCTCGGAGAGAGAGCGTAACATTTTGACCATAATTGGTCTCCCAGCTGTTAAACATGAGAGTTATAGTGGTCCCATCCAAGTGACAGTTTTCCCATGAACCACACCTTCCCCTTTGAGAATACTGTCAGGAGCTACATGTCTTGCTAATGATGAATGTTTCTTGTGTCACAGGCCTGCCAAGAACAAAAAACCTGCGAAAAAAGACAGCGTTATGGTCTCCGTAAATGTCTCTATTTGCTTCTTTCAGCTAATCATTTCAACCCCTTGCCCATAATTTCTATTTCACAGACGTGTAACAGATGTCTTTTCCCCCAAAAACCACTGACAAAGTTTGATGCTTGTTGCTGCTTTTGCTTGCACACAGTCCCATGGCACTGGGAGGAAAATTGGGCATTCATGGATAACAAGTGGCTCTATTTGGCCTTGAAATTAGCTTGTTTATTGACTCAGTGTCTGTCTATGTGGCCGGTGGTCATCAAGCAGACCGATCCCTAAAAACAGAGGGCTTGTATTTGCCAGAAGTGGGGCAGCAACAGAAAGCCGTCAACTTGTGTTTGATTTTCGTCTCCGGAACTAATTATCAGTCTTTCTGTGATTGTTGGTCTTTTCTAAAAAATGTATTTCACGGTATATTGTCTTAAAATCTTCGCTAACTTATGCTACACTCTAAAAGGGGAAAATGTAGTCTGAAAATTAATCTTGTCAACTCCCAAACAACTTGGGTTTTAAACAATTTCTCCTTTTTTAAGGTTTGGATGGATACACTTCTTTTGTAAACTTATGTTGTTTCTTTTTTGTGTATTGACCTACATATTTAATCTTTTAAATTAATCTACAAACCAGCTTTTTTCATCATCTATTTTGTCGTTAACGTCCACGTGTCCTCATACGGGGGAAATTAATTGTACACCATGAAATGACATTAAACAATACAAGTACACAGATTAATTAACTTTCAAATAAGTTGAACCTCACATACTCTTAACTACTGTAGATACAATAATTCTCCTTTTTCAACCCCTGACTGACTCTCTCTTTTTTTTCACCCACAGCCCTTGAGGAAAAGGCAGGCCAAGCAGCAGGAGCGGCCAAAGTTCTGGAAATTCTGAACTACTGAGCTGTGACGTCATTTCCGATCATTAAAACAAGCACGATACCAGAACTAAACTAATCTAGCCAGGACTCTGGACTGTTGCCAAAAAAGACGGGGAGGGAGTGTGTGTGTGTTTATGTATGTACTGTATGTATGTGAGACAAGAGGGGTACATGAGCAAACATCCTCACCTCCCCTGCTACCTGCCTGACCCCCAGGAGCCGCTGATATAAAAGGCTCTGTCCTCCCCTACTCCCTTGAAGGGAACAAAACAAGGTGACAGCAGGGTGTCACAAAGAATTTTAGGCCTTTTCAAAAATGCTTTTGTAAAAAAAAACAAAATTGAGAGCAAGAGAGAGAGAGAGAAAGAAGGCTAGAGGATTATCTGACATCTAGGGATACAATCTCTCTCCTTTAAAGAGTGACTGATTTAGATTTGCATGGAGGTTTGAGAGGACATAAGAATGAAAAGTACTGACAAAACTAAAGGAAAATAAACACACAAGGATGGTGGGAGCAGGAAAGAAAGCAGGAGAGACCGTTATAAATTCCACAGGATGTATATACAATGCAAGGGGACTACATAGTATTCAGCTAATGACTTTCTCATAGGTTGCAGTTGCATAGGCTAGCATTTCATATTTTGGAATACACAGTACATACAGGCAGCCTTAGGCTATTGTTGTGGCTAACAAACCTTAAAAGCACCCCTGAGCACCAGTTAAACTATTTTCTCATGTAGCCAGAATCCCTGATATGTTGGCCAACTGTATGAAGCACTGTGTGCAGAAGTTGTTTTGACATAACACTTATGCGCTCTGAGGGCTAGCATGGGGCTACCAGAAAAGAAAAGGCACCCTCATTTGCAAGAGTAACGTGACATTCTGCCGACTTTAACACTGACATATAAAAACCTAATACATATCTGTGAAATTTAGCAGAAGGGTTTGTGCCACTGTCTCTGGTATTCTCTAGGTAGTTAGGAGGATTTTAACTTTTGAAGTGCATTATTAATGTGAAATGACTGTACTTTTTAACTGCCACCCATTCCAAAAAGAACAGCTTTGATGACTGCTGGCTTGTTCCTAATAAAGGTTCACACACAGCCAGTGGTTATTAGACATAGTGATAGCATTGTCTTTACAATGTATCCATAGTACTTCTGTTAATAGTTAGATTACCAGAACAGCCATCCAGTCTTTAAATTGAGCTAACCCCAGATTGCGTGCACAGGATGATGTTTAATAGTTGCACTTAGTTTTAGTGCACAGTGTTAGGCAGTAATGCCCTTTTTTTGTTATTTTTGCAGTTGTAAGTGTTCTTAATGGGTGTACAAATAAAGAAGTCTCAGCTTAGCTCCGCTTGCTTTACAAACTCGTTTAATATGTGCACTGAATGAGTGATGTAATGTTTAATGAATAGGCTTTAGACACTGCAAGTGTTTGCAACGACATGTGTATGTTTCCTCCCTTCTGCTTTGCCACATATTATCAGTTCTAAGGTCTTTAATTTGTGCCATCTGATTTGTTTGAACCCTTTTTAATTTAATTGCAGTGTTTTTTTGTTCATACTGTTTCAATAAAAAACTGAAAACACCCCACAAAATATTTCACTAAATTGTTAACTGAATACTCTTGTTTGTTGTCCTCGCCATTTCCTGTCAATTAGATTACGTAGTTACCATGGCAACGCCTAAAAGTCAACACAATCTTGAGCAGCACTGTACTCAGTCTTGAGTCAGGCCAAAATACTTGTGACAGTTAAAATCTCATGACACTTATTTTCTATTTCCAAGTGCAATTCACACCCATCAGTAACAAGCTTCCAGCATCCAGTCCACTCTGATTGGCCCATTCAAGTAATGCCTCAAATAAAAAAAAAACCCATAAAAACAACCCCTTTTCAGGAAGGAGACAAACAGCACCAAATATGGAGGAACATATGGCCCCGAACCGTTGAGTCGGTTGAGCCCTCAGACAGTTAGGTGTGTTTTTTTATGTCATGTTGGGGACTTTTTCATACAGTGCTGTTAAGCTGAGGCAAGGCTCCAACAGTAGGCTGTGAGTCGCACAGAGATGCTCTGTGTCTGGTTCCCTCTCCTCCGTGTGGTTTTAGGCAGCGGCCCAACACCCACCACCCCAGCCTCTGCCCCACCGGCGAGCTTCATAACTCTCTTTAGCTCACTCTCTCGCCTCAGACTGCTGGGAACAATGGAGTCTTTTGAGAGGGGCAGATGGAGAGGCTAAGGGCAGTGGCTGTGAAGCTGCTCGCCAGCAGCTCCCTCTCTCCCCTTCAGCAAGGGGGAATTCTGTACATCGCTACAGGGTGGAGTCACTTCCTGGGTGGGCCCAGCACTGATCATGTGCATTTACACACACACACACACACACACACACACACACACACACACACAGACAGACTTAGAAATACTCTAACAGAGACCTAAATCACCAACTTTGGACCTTCTGTGCAGATGAACACATGTTAAAGCTATCATAACAGTCATGCTCCAGTAAAATGTCCCAACAGAAGCAGCTATTAAGACACACAATAAAAGTGTGTGATTCACTGAGAGAGTCTCAGTCAGGTTCATGACACAGGGTTTCAACAGTACACAGGTCTGTCTCATATTTAATTATCAGACTCAAAACCGCCTGCTTATGTGGTGTGCAGGCATAAATATCAGCTGAGTGTGTGGAAGCACAGCTTATTCACATGTGTTTGTGTGGCCCATGTGTGTGTGTCGGGATTGTACATGTTATGTACTGTATGTGTAAATACATACACAATGTATGAGCTTGTATGTGTGTATACGTGAAATAAATCCCAGTACCGGGGTCGTCAAAATGTAGTCACTACACAGCTCTAACAGACAGATGGATGAGGAAATATCTTTCCCTCTAAATAAAACCACACCGGTGTATTTTGATTTAACAGAACAATTTCTTGTTTACATGTACAGTACTTCTCTCTGTACAGTGGCAACTAGAAATACCAGCTAATTTATAGCTGACTGTGGAGCTGCCTGTTTGCGATATATTCCACACAGAAGAAACCTGTGGTCTGAACTGGTCATCAGTTGTATTTGTAGGAAAACCGTTGGTGCCCGCTCAGCAAATTATAATCCTAACTGTGTAAAGAAAGCACAGATTGTATAACAATAGAGGAATGAGTTTGTGCTTAACGCAGTAAGATAAACACCAAGCATCAGGCTAATTCTCTTACATTTGGGTTTGGCAGGTGAAGCTGTTTTGCCTTGTAGCCATCTCTTGAATCAATAAAAAAAAGAAAGAATACAATTGATTAAAAGATAAGATAAAATGAACTATGAAATGATATTTCTATATCTATTTTGTATGATAGATGATGTTTTTCAGTATGAGGATCCAACACATCACCCCATCCAGAAAGCAATGAAAAGGGAAAGTAATTAAAGTAAAAAAATTTAATCAGCTCTACATTAAATATCCATTAGTTGTTTTCAGGTACCACAAGATAGTTTTGGTAACTTTTGTACTTCTTACAGAATACATAATCTCCGTATCAAGGGTCCTTTCTAATTCTAATTGTTACTTACATTATTTGAACTTGTAATAAAACCTTGGGTGTTTGCACTATGTGGTGGCAATAAAGTGGTATATTGGTTTCAGTTCTCCCTACTGTTAAGTTGCTCTCACAACACTGATAATTAACCTGGATAAAAGATAAAGTTTGGTTGTTCTTTTATCCGTTGTAGTAATGTCTGTTCTGGGCAACAAATAATGCCTTTTAAGCAAACATTTGGGTAACCTATTGGTAAATCTTGCCTAAACACATCAAGTATGTGTAACTGCATCCATTCAATTTGTGACACAGAATATCGTATTGAAACGTTATCTTTTCCCGAATTTTGGCAATTAATGAACAAAACTGTGGATTCGAACAAATGTGTACATTGTGTTTGCAGCATTCACTGTTTTTGATTAATGAAAATATTACAGATGTCAATTATCTCTCATTGGAATGTCATGTAATGCCGGATACCATATACTCAAACAGATCCCTCTTGATTTAATGTTAAAGAACAGCCACCCAATCTCTAAATCACCCTTTTCTAGGGTTGAGATGAGAAGCACTCATATAGGCAGACACACTCACACCTATACACATACAAAACACAGAGAGAAAGGCCTCAGCTGGCCAAGGACCAAGACCTTCTTGCTACTGTTACATCACTGTTTGTCCAATATTATTAAGTTGGCAATATCAGAAACAGTCAAATGCCCTCAGTTCAGTGCCTATACAAAACCACCATCTGGGATGTGATATTTCATAAAACCACAAACAAAGTCTTTGTTGTTTGTGGTTTTAAGCTGATGCTTTGTTTAAATCTGCATGAAGTGATGTGGAAGTTTGTATCTGTTAGAGATACACAAGGTACTACATAAGTTTAATGAGTATGTAGAGTATTTTTATACTACACTACATAACAGACAAGACAACGGTAAACAAGCATCATCTCGTGGTGTTGACATGAGCTCTGTAGCAGTGTGTAGGCCTGCTTGCGTGCGAGGAGCGCCACATGTCAAGCCTGAGCCAGAGCGCAGGGGTTTGTGATGTCATCAGATAAATGTCAGCCCATAGGCCCGCGGGCTTTGAGTGCCGCAGACAGCTGAGAGGGTGGGGCGGGGGTGTAGGTGCAAGGGAGGGGGTTAAAGTTGGGTGACAGGCATGGATAGTGTGTTTGCGTGTGTGGTCAGATACAGTATGGATGATGCAAAGAATAGCTGATTTTGCTTGTGTGTGACTGTTTGGCAGCAGAGAGTCGGAGACGTGAGAGTGAAAAGGGAGAAGGATCGATGATGTGTGCGCGGTATCTAAGTGTGTGTGTACAGTATCTTTACATAAGCCGTGCTACTTTATGGGGTGCAGGGTGCACCTCGTAGTGTGTGTGTATGCAGAAGTGAGAAGGGGCAGTGATTGTGGAGGGCACATGTGTGTTTATTGGACTTATTTATTGGCTTATTAGGAAGGGTGAATGTGTGTGTGCGCGTGTGTGCTGGACTCAGTACATAAATATACAGTACAGTGGGCTACAGTCGTGCACTCATGTACAGTTATCACGTGTGTTTGCACTGAATGGTTTGTATTTGTGTCCTGACATGTTCACATTTCTTGTTCGACATGTTCTTCCCTGCACATCTGGCGTCCCACAACATGAAGCAATTAAAAAAAATGGTTTCGTCCCTTTGACACAACATGTCGTCTGATCACAGGCAATGCTTTGTCTGTGCTGTGTGGCACGCATCTTCTATAAGGGACCCTTATTGTTTCATACGAAAACACTGCTCACTGATCCGCCTGATGCACAGACTTGTTGTGGACCACCTCTTCCTCTTTGTCTGTCTTTTCCTATATGTTCATATGGATGGTGAATGTTTCATTGTGCACAGAGTCATTGGTACGACCTGGCTGGCGCCCACTGCTACAGGATACACTACCATACATGTAATCTGGGGAACTCTTTGTTTCACTTTTCTACCACAATCACTCCATTTCCTGTTTCCTGTCCTCAAGAATATTAATAACATTAATAACAACAATCAATAGGAAATAGGTGGTGTGTTTAAACAAAAGGATTTTATTTTTTATTTGTTTACATTTTTACTTTTCATTTACATTCATTTTTGTGCTTTTATCTGCAGAAACACAAGTGGCCACAAGAGCTAAACATCCCACTTAGATTCACGGTACAACACTATTATGGTGTGCATATGTACATATACCTTCAGAGATAACCTTACGTGTACACGCTCATAAATGTCATAACATAGTCGTTATGTATAAATACTCTCATTACATTTGGCAGTGATGGAACAAATAATCACCTGGAGAGAAAGGGGAAAAATAAACAAAGAAATAATTTACAAAGGGGGGAAAGTACATTTTCAAATAAAGTATATGTACCAGACATACCATGTTTTATCCCAAAAGTGTCACTTGCCATTGCAAAGAATTTCTATCTATGCAACAATGCTGCAACAGAGTACAGATTCTGATATTGAATTGCTTTCAGTTCTTGCAGAACTCATTCCTACTGTATGACAGACTTTGGCTGCTTAGCCATGTGTCTGACGTGCCTTCCAGGCGGTCAGCACCTGCTTATACGATGATTTGACGTATGTGTCTCACCAGAAGACCCAGTCGTGAGCTGTTCGTCATACTTCCACAGCTGCAATTGCCATCAACTGTGAAAGACATGCTGGAGCCTTGGGTATGTCCAGAGTGACTCACCATGACAAGCTATAAATAAACATGATCATGGTCAGCATGACACTAAATTAACTGCATGAGAATCTTACTGTCTAATACACTTTGTTCTTTAAGAGGTATTTCAGTTCAACCCACCACATTGTATCTGCAAATGTACTGCAAAGTTTGGGAGGTTGGATCTAAACTATGGAAAAGAAAAGCCTGAGTAGAGAGAGGCCTGTTGTTTATGATCTTTCATTATGCCTCGCACAACATTACAACAAGACATACCATTCATGTGCTGCGAGAACACCACCGATGTGCTGCACGATGTCACAGATGAACATGTGAGGTCTGGTGACCTCCTACAGATCATCTCAAAGATTGACTTTTATGTTGGCATGGTACTGGGGGTGGATATAATGCCATGTGAAACCGGGGGGTAGCTTTCTTTCAGTGTAGGTGTGAGCTTTATATGAGCCAGTGTTTTGTGATTCAATCGACAATTGTTGGGGGAAACAGAGAAGTGGTCAGGGGACGAGAACACATTCTAGCGCACATCAAAAATCTTCAACTTGTCAGCTCAGTGTGGTCTCCTCCTGTCTTCTCAACAGCTGTGAAGGAGAAATGACAATGGCAGTTCCGGATATCGAGATATGGCCGTAACATCAGGAGTCAAATCGCAAATAGACTAGCACATGTTTTTGCAGGATGAATCTAAATCAAGTAAAAACTGTATGTATATAGATACCCCCCTCCCTCACACACACACACACACACACACACACACACACACACACACACACGGTGAACTCCTACAGATCATATATATACAGTATATATACATTCTTGTCTGTTTATATAATACTACTACTACTACTGTATATTTTACAATGAATACTAATAAAACCATTAATATACTAAGAGTTAGAAACATTACACATTTTAAAATGTTCAAGCAATGCAAACAACACAGAAATACATCTTCGATGTAAACGATCAAAGTCCACAGAAGTGCACTGCAGTTACCAACCTCCTCATGTTCAGACGTTATTATGTTGCGCCCTCTACGGGTCAGATCAACACACTGCAAGATTAGAGTTCGTAGAAAGAGAAATAAAAGATGAGATATGGCTTTGTTTTTACGAAGTTCAAGCATTTCAATTTAAATAAATTACAAGCATATTTGTCAAACCACTTGGCTGTTTAAAAGTAATCATTCAAATGCCTTTAGTTTGTTTGAAAATTCAAATGTAGATTTTTGAGAATGTGAAGAAGATGTATGTAATCAAAAATAAAAACTCTAAACTAAAAGTGTCAACATGTAGCCTGTAGGTGAATGTATCTGGCCCTGAGTGTATATATATATATAGTTTCAATTCGGAGTTGGGGTTTTTTCTCACAATATTAGATGAATACAACCTTCAGTACGCCTAAAGACCAGCTGGACACAGCATGGGAGTTTGTAATATCTTACATGAATGTCTGCAATATGTTAGCCTACAGCATTAGATCTGTACATTGTAATGAAACAAGTTGTACAGGCTGGCAATGATGCGCTGATGTTCTCGTTTTAGTCGGAGCTGACAGCTGCCTTTTGCCATGATTTTTTGTTTTTTTTCTTCCAGCGCCTTAACAAACCAGTTGCCGATTGGTCCACATTTGACAACCACATTCACTGACCAATCAGAACGCGGGAACCTTGTTGGTACACTGGGGGAGAGAAGGAGGAAAAAAAAAAAACAACAACTGTCTACAACCTGCACAAGACGAATATCGCGAACCGTTCTACTGCAGTTTGTGTGGCTGCGAACAGAAGTATGTAACGTAAGGGAACTGTAACCTGCAGTTTTGTGTGACAGTGAGTGCTCGTTACGGTCGTGTCAAACAGGCTATCCTCAGTGTAAGTTAGCCGGGCTTGCGAGCTAGCATTGCAGCTAGCAGTATTTTGTTAGTGCTTTAATGGCGATAACAGCTGACTTTCTTCACTCGGTGACTGAAGCCTCGTCTCAAGACTGCGGCGGTTATAGGGGTTTAATTTACAAGCGGCTTTGCTCTATCCGGAGGACAGTGGTAGGGCTGATTTAGAGAGGCCAGTTGACCTTTCAGTGGACGAGCTTAGCAGCCTCTGTAGCAAAACACTAACGCTGAAGTGACGACGTGTTGTGTGACCAGCTAGCAATGGTGCGAGGACCGGGGGAGCGTCGTTAGACCAGGTGAAGCAGATGCGTGTGAACGCGCCCCAGAGCTGATCCGAGTTGTAATGATAATGTAAAACAGAGCAGCGTTTTTGTTCTAAATCCATTTCGTGTGTGATAAGTGTCAAATAAGCCCGTTACAGCGCAGATGGATGGAAATTGAAGTTCAAGCCTACGGAACTGGCTCAAATAATTCAGTATGTAACGTTAGGCCCTTGAATGGTGTTTGAACAATTGTCGGTTCTGCTAATATAATATCTTGACTGATTCAGCTTTATTTGTGCAACAGGCGCTCACCACAGGATTGTCTTAAAATAATCGAAAGATAACGTGTGAAAACAAAAGCTTTAAGGTCTTTGTTTACATTCCCTCTCGGGTCTACAAGTGCCCGCAAGTGCTAGTTATGGAATAATTATGCAGGATAAATAAAATAATAATAATAATGATGAAAAAAACCCCACAACCAATGTGTGCATAGCGAGCAAACTTTTCAAAAACGGATGGTTAAAGTAACAATCGAGTACAAGGGCTGTTTATGCTGAACGTGCCCGTGCAGATGTGAGGAGATGCAGGTGGGAGAGCAGGAACAAACGTGGCACACATGATGAGCCTGCCATTTTGTCCTACCAAGCAGTAGGTGAATGGCAACATGCACAGAAATGTATCATCTTACAAGTTTTCCAATAATAACTGAAGGGGAGCGATCAAAAAGTGAGGTGTGTGCCGGATGTGAATGTGTGCAATCAGTGTAGCAGGTGGTGTAAGGCAACCGTACCAGGGTAAATAAGGCAATCATGGGGACAGATTAGTTGTATTTTGGGACTGTGCTCAGTGTAGGCAACCAGTGATTTAAAAAGACAACACTTAATGTGTATATCATTGAATTAACAGTGTGAAAAAGTGTGGGTCCATTAGCTTATGCTGTGTTTGTTGGTTCATAATGTAACCTTGATGTGCATGAGGGACATTAGCATAAGTTAACAAGACAGGACCCAAGGCTTCTTCAGCAGCCAAATGGCAGAAGGGATAAATAAAAAATAAAACCATACTGCACTACTCCCACACCACAGCTGTTCACTCTGATCAGTTTGCGCTGCTTATCATTCATTCGTTTGAGCGCAAGTGTCATGCTATATTATGGAACAGGTTTCATTTTTCTTTCTTCTTCTAGCAGAAACGAAAGCCTGTGTGTTCATCTGTCCAACAAAACATGCCTTCTCCTCTGCACTGACCATTAAAATGGTAAGACGGTGTGATTACAGTTCTACATATGGTTCTAATTAAATATTGACTTTCTCTTTTTTTCCATTAATGTAATACTATTCTAATTGCCTGGGTCCTGACCTTCGAATCCACCCACTCCATCGAGTTGACCTTTAACGATGGAAATGCAATGTAACGAGTTGACATTTCTGTCTGCTATCAGGCTACTCTTCTAATACAATTCTGTCTGTCGAGAGTTACATTAGGTGGTGGCAATTTGCTGTTTGTTATTAATAAATAATACATACAGTAATGACTGCTATTACTAGTAATAATACATTTTATGCCGCACCGTTAAAGGCAGAGAAGGTAACGTTGGAGAAACTAGTAACTAGTATCCAACTGAAAAAAATCCCACCCCCTCCCTTCAGGCGTCCCTCCCAAGCCATATCCCCAAAACACATTTTCATGCACAATGAGTGCACAGACAGAGTGTGCACAGGTAGGTTGGTAAGCCAGCCAATCATTTTATCCGGGCCTGAAACGATTGGTTAGTCTTATTAAAGGCCTGTGACAGCCACAGATACTGGATTCGTTTCGTTTTTCTTTCAGAGCATTTGATTTATTGATTGCTGCCGGGATGTAAAGAGGATTTCATCAAATATAACAAAAAATTATTCTGAAAAACATTACCTACCCTTTATTGAGTGACTTGCAGCTCAAAGTGCTACATAATCATTTATAGATTGGTAAAGCAAACGACATAAACAGCAGTTAAACATTTTTGATGTATGGTTTTGCAGTATAGTGTGAATAGTTAGACTGCGCTGCAAGTGTTTATGATGAGCGTTTAAGTCCATTTGATGCGGGCCTTAAATGGCACTTCAGCTATATTATGTGTCGGTTTGCTAAATTCTGTTCTTTTTCTATTCAGTAGGTGTGACAAGTGTCAAAAGTCCTGTGTGAAAGACTTCCTTCAGAGAACTGGATACAACCGCCACAGAAGATGGAGGACTCTCCTCACGTATACATCTCTGATTTTAGTGACAATTCCGATATGGAGGAGGGGGAGGATGAGGACATTTATGAAGAGGAAACTAACATGGAACCAGACACGTTTAAGTCACTGTACCCAGATCTTCATAAACATCCCAATCAGGATACAGAGAGAGACCGGAACTCTTTTCCCTGCCAGCACTGTGAGAGACATTTTACCAGCAAACAAGGCTTAGAACGGCACATGCACATCCACGCTTTGGCAAACAATGAGGCACACCCCTACAAAAGCAATAAGAGCAACATGTCTTTGGGTTCAAATCTGGGCCAGTTGCAGCATGAGAAGATGAAGCCTCTGGATTCAGAGGGCTCAGTCATGGAGCTTCATACTTCATCCCCCACTACCTCTAATACTTCCATTTTGTCGTCTGGAGAACACATTGCTCAGCCAGATGAACAGGGAGTATTAGGCGGCCATCATGCTTCCAAGTACTGTGAAAAGATATTCAGTACACATACCAACAAGCGACGGCATGAGCGCAGGATCCATGAGCAGCACCTGCAACTCACACATGTAGAAAAAACCCAGCTGCCCCAGGAGGGAAATATTCAGAGTATAGTCAGTGAAACAACTCAACACAAAACAGAGCTTGGTGACAGTACAGCTTCTGCAGCTGTACTCGAGAATGAAGGGGAACACGCAGAACAATACATGCTAGATGTCTCTAGCAATATTTCGGAGAATCTCAGCTTTTACATTGATGGAAAGATAGTGTCAACAAGTACAGTCAGTAGCTGTGAAGCAGCTGAGGTTAATTCTGGGTCTTCGACTTTAGTTAGATTGGATGCCCTAATTCTAGACCCTGCCCAAATCAGCCAGGTTTTAAATACAGAGTCAGTTACGAGCAAAGAGATACCTGGTCAACCATTGGCCAAGAGAAGAACTGCAACGCCACCTCTTTTACCACAAATAAAAACTGAACTGGAGTCTGAGGTAGTTGTGTCTTCATCCTCATCATCACTTGTATCTTCTTTAATAGAGAATCTACTCCCTCAGAGTACAGAGTCTACGATTGTGCAGAAAGAAAGAACAGTGTTTCTGTCACCTAAGCTTAAGCAGCTCCTGGAGAAGCAGGATGGCCTTAAACCTACACTTGCCCTGATCACAGATGGCCAGAAGCCTTGTTCACCTGTCTCTCTCTCTGTCCTGCCTGCTGGAACAGGGAGGTTTAAAAGAAGGACTGGGTCTCCACCAAGCTCCCCACAGCAAAACCCGTCATCTAATGAAGAAACACCGATGCTAGATATAGCAGATTGTGATGCTGTAAGCACAGGACAGATGGAGACTGAGTATAGCTCCTCACCTGTGCATGAAACAGCCATTGAAAAGGATGACACAGCTCAAGCTGTAGAGGATACAGCAGTGAAACCTGTCTTGACAGAAAGCTGGCCCCCCTTGACTGGTGGTAATTCCTGTAACCAGCAACCGTTGGATCTCTCGAATACAGTCAAAAGAAATGAAGATGTAGCTTTAGCTGATGCCGTGCTGGATTTGAGTTTGCAAAAAAAGACCACAGGTGAACCTGAACTGACATTAAAATTAGTTTCACAGGCAGTTTTGAAAGAAGGAAAATCAAATACATGCACGATGGGGAAAGCTTTAATGAATATTGCAGAGCAAAATGTAAGCCTTGGGAATCTTGAGACTCCTTTAGTCACGGACTTCACCATAGTTACAGGTCCAGACATGATGACCCCAGTGGAGCCTGTTGCAGAAAGACTTGTTTATGGACTTGCCCTACCCCCCAACTCTCTGACTCCATCACCTGCCTCCCTTACCTCTATTGCATTGCAGCCAGCTTCACCGTGCACTATAACATTTGCTTCCCCAGCCTCACACACCATGCTCCCTACAGCTCCTTCATTAATCACAGTTTTGGCACCACCACCACCGATTTCTAACCCGTCAAGCCAACCAATCCAGGTATTAGCCCCAAATATATCTCCTGAGCCCTTGGTAATCTGCACAGAAAATGCATTAAATTCTTCAGAGTGTGATTTAACTGCTGCATTTGCCACAAGAAATTCTGCAAACCTTGTCACTCTCTCCCAACCCCTTGATCCAACTCTAAATCTACCTGGCCACGTGTTTCTCACTGATCAGATAGCTCTTAATCCATCTATAGTGGAGTCCACCCCTGTGTCAGAAGTGCCATTCACACCCACTGTAACTTTAAATGATTCCCTCATCAACTCTTACAACATTACCAGCAACACAGTGTTGATAGAGTGCACAATAGCTCTTGAATCCCCAGGGAGTATAGTCCCTGCTGCAATTACCTTACCAGAAAACACTGCTGAGCCTCCAGCACCTTCACAGATGGTTGTTAATCACATAGAACAGCAACAAATTGTATCAGTGCCCAACCCTCAAACTGTAGACTCCACTATTCTTGTGTCCTCCATCGCAGAATCGGTAACTCTATCCACCACCACCACCTCAGTGATATCGGATTGTCCTACTGTGGGTGAATCAAGTTCTCACCTGGAGCCTGTTGTTAATGCAGAGCCACCAGCCATAAAAGAGGAGGAAGCTGAAGACAGTACTGTTTCTATACCCGAAATCCCATCTAAAACCTCCCCTTCTTCTGAGAAAGCTGAAGAGGACGAATCCTCAAACAACACACCAAGTGATGCACAACAGCAGACTTTCACCAAGAATTTCATCTGCAATGTGTGTGATAAGCTTTTCCATTCAATGAAAGAACTAGGCCATCATGTAGGTGACCATGCAGATGAATGGCCCTACAAATGTGAGTTCTGCGTGCTGCTCTTTGGCAAACCCTCCGCTTTGCTTGACCATCGATCAAGCCTCCACGGTGTCGGCAAGACCTATGTTTGCAGTTCATGTACAAAAGAATTTGTGTACCTTTGCAATCTGAAACAGCATCAGGAAGAATTACATCCCGGCCAGCAGTGTACACACACAGAAGAAGAAAAGGGAAAATTAAGACGACAGAACTACAACAACTCAACAAAAGTAAACACGGAGCCTTCAGTGCCCGATGCTCCGGAGGAACCCACGAAACTGGTGAAAAAGGAAGAAGGTGAAGTAGATGTGACTGCTGAAGAACTTTTTACAACAATAAAAATCATGGCCTCAGATGAAGGCAAAATCAAAGGGCCTGATGTTCGCCTTGGCATTAACCAACATTATCCTAGCTTTAAGCCCCCACCATTTCCCTACCATAACAGGTCACCCGCTGGCTCATTGGCTTCAGCCACAAACTTTACCACCCACAACATCCCACAAACCTTTAGTACGGCTATTCGGTGCACCAAGTGTGGAAAAAGCTTTGATAACATGCCAGAGCTACACAAGCATATCCTGGCTTGTGCAAATGCCAGTGATAAAAGGCGGTACACACCCAAAAAGAATCCCATCCCACTACGCCACCTTGCAAAAACTCAAAATGGAGTTCTAGCTACCACTAATTCTACTAATGGACTAAACGCTTCAAACAGAGCCAGCCAGTCAAACAGGTCCAAACCTAACCAAGAATCCCCAGTAAAGGTGAAGTTCAAGGTACTGAACAAAAGGAAGAAAAGGTTGGCCCAAAGGGTCATGCCACAGAGGAACAGGTCAGTCTCTTCATCCAATAAAGTGTCACCTGCACAGGTGGATGAGCAGCAGGAGATTTTTGTCTGCCCACACTGTAGCAGGGAGTTCACAATGCGTCGTAGCAGAACCAAACACATGGCAGTCTGCCCCAAGAAACCAAAAGAGGTGAAGAAAAGGAAAGAAGGGGGAATCTCTGTGACAAAGGAAAATTACGGTCACCTACATAGAGGGGTTGAAGAGAAACAACAAGCTTCGCCTCAGCATAAAACAAGACTCCAGACTTCTGGCCCTGCTAAGAGGTCCGCCATCCTACCAGTGCAAACGGTCTTTTCAAACAAAAGAAGTAAAATAATTATAAAAGAGAGCATGCAGCCAAAACGAGAGACGCCCACTCTGAATGAACTTCCTATTGTTCGCACTTTCAACCCCTCTATGCGTCAGTATGGCAGAGTGCAGCATAGCGTCAAAGGAATCCCCATTAAAATCACCATAGTGAAACCACAACAGACTGCACCACGGAAGGATGAGCTGCCTCCCACCCAGAGCCGAGCTGAAGCAACCGAAGCCGTTACCGACAGCTCTGAACAGAGTCCTACAGCTTGACGACTACTCAGCAGCCCACCGGGGATTGTCAGGTAGTTGAATCACATTTAAGTTTATTCGCAAAATGATGATTATAATCAAGTGATGTAATTGCAAGCATAGAAAAGACATACAGAGTAATCCCTAAATTGTTCAGGTAAGATACAGTATAAGCAAGTAATACAGGTTAAACAACACCCAAGTAGCTTCTGCAAAAATCAGGCCTCTTAAAATGATACACTGTATAATCGTGCAGTAAAACATTTGGACAGACAGCACTGCAATGTTCTTATAAACTAATGTTATGTATAAAGACAAAAATAAACAAAACGTCTTAAATTACAAGCATAAATGCAACCGCACGTTCATATCTTTCTCATGTTATGTTTTGTTTTTTCAGGTCCCTGGTGTGTGGAACTCCCCTTACATACATGTGTCATAGTGACACTAAAGTGAGATGGGTAACTGCTAGTGACACTGTAAACTGATAGATTGCATCAGACTGTACAGTAACTGAGGACGCATAAAGCAGACACCTGAGGAGGCTCCAGTGAGCGGATGTGTTTAACTGAGTATTTGAATGCTTTTGTAGTAGTTTGGAGTTTCAAAAATTTCTCCGTCATTTCGTAAACTTTCTGTCAACGTCTTGGATTTTCACTTTGAAGTTAATCTGACCGCTACATGTCACAAATTGGAAAGGAAGTGGGAGGAATCGAGCTGGAAGGCTGCTCTCAATCCCTACTTGGTGGGCTATTTAGAGAGGATGGCAGGTGGCAATCATTTTCAGCATGCATTTGCACTTTTTCTTATCTGTTGTCTTGGGCCTTTTGGTTTAAACTCTTACTGCATGCTGGGAGCTTGTGCGACCGCTAGGCCTACATTCATTTAGGATGGATTCTGGTGATGCAATTAGGCCATAAAAACTGAATCTGATGTTGGTCTGATGGACAGTAACCAGTGTAATTACATGGAAGAAACATCAAGATTGCTTCTGAACACAAGTCTACAGAATCATACAAGCTATCTATCAAATATCTCGGTAAGGATATCAGCAATGTTGATTACTATTAGGGAAGTGTTTTCATTATTGGTGTGAATGTAACATTGGTTGATTTAATGCTACAGCCTTTGCAAATCTAAATGGTATATAATCTGGTCGGCCCAGTCGCTATGTATTTGTATGACAGTTTTGAGAAAAATGCTTTTTATGTGGCATAAAGGTGATGAAAAGTAAACATAGTTTGTTGTTTCCCCACATATGGAATTTATTTTGGTGGTCCACCGAAATAGATTAATTCGTTTGTCTCTTCAAAAGTCTGTGGAGCAATGATGTGCAATCACATTTTGAAGAAGGGCTTCCCTATGCAGCCTAATCTCATGTTAGATTTTGGATCTTGTCGGCTACCACAACAGAATTCTCAACTTTTGGGAAACGCTGCAGTTTGATGTATTTGCACTGCAATCCCAAACAGAAGTACTGTGTAATATTCTGTACTATTCTGTACAGCTTTGATGCGTCATTGCCACATTTTCAGTAGTAATAGTTCAATCCTAAACAGCATTGACAGAGCCAACTCCAGTGCTTGGCCTCACTGCATTTCTTCTGAAATATTTGCAGGAGTCCTGTTCGCTTATAGGCTTTATTTTGCAACTCTTTTCAGAAATAGGCTTTTGTATGTCCCCTACCCATTCAATGACTAGAAATCTTCATATTAGAATTAGTCTGGTTATGTTTGTCATCTGTACAAGCATTTTATCATTGCTTATAATCTGTATAACAGTTGTCAACAGTTTATTGTGTGTGTATGATGAATTCCATCATGTATAAATGGCAAAATGGAAATGTAATATCAATTATGGGGTAATTTTGCTGGAACCCTGTGGTGACACGTGAAAATGTTTTGTGGCAAGTTGCCACTAATCTCAAAGAGTGAGTGTAATGCATTGTGTCTGTTTGATTTAAATTGTTATAAGCTACTAGTTTGAAGATACAGGGTAATTATTTCATTATGATTGAACTGACTTAAAATAATTTGGGCAAACTAAAACCTGACAGTGGCCTGTATCTGCGAGAGCGAGTAATCGTACTTTTGTTTTACATTTTTGCCTTTTCAACCCTCGCTGGTAATATTTCGTTCGTTCTGACAGACTACGATGTGTTGGATGTACAGGACCGTTTGGGAGACTGTTATTTAACTGTGAAACGTGCTTGTAGCATTTTTGAAGTGTAAATTGAGTCATGTATATTTATTAATAATTTAAAATCATGTTATCAATCACTGAACAGTTCCTCTGTATGATTTGCACTAAAGGTTTTTCAAGCGAGTGTTCAAAATAAATGGAGAACATTAAGGTCAAATGTGAAGTTTGTGTGAAACTTTCTTTAAAAAACAAATCCAAATGAAATTCTTTATATACAAGTCAGTGGATCTTGTGTTGGGAAATTATACTATATTCTCAGTCATTATTATTTTTTACTGTGTTACCAGAATTTAACTCCAAACTTGCATGTTGCTTACTGCAGTATGTGCCTTGCTAGAAAGTAATAAAATGTCCAGGTGGTGGCATTCTTTCCCTACTTTAACCTCTGGAGTTGTGGAATCAACAGAGAGGGGATTTTGTGAAACCACTGCATTTCTTCTGCACTCCCACATTCCGTTTGAAAAATCTGTTTACAGCGACACGTGTTTTCATGCTACTGTTAAAGCATTCTCACCGACGCCAGAGTTCTAACATTTGGAATCTGGATGCCAAAAGAGTTTCCATGCAAACGTGTCCAGAGCCACCAGCCTGTGACCTGTTTAGCGGGAAAGCTTTATCGAATGTAGAATGTAGCTTTGTAGAATACTTTATCCTACACATTCAGTGTCTACAACAAAAGGTAAAAGGATATTGTAAATAACTGAGGAAGAAACAGACAATTCAAAAATCAGAAGATGCAACAATTTTGTCTACAACAACAACAATATTGTCTGACACTTTACATTTTATTGTACCCCCTCTATATAAGGGATAAATAAGGTTACTCAGCTACTCAGCTAACAAACAAACAAGACCATTAGAAAAGTAGTAGGTTTAGTGAGTGGTGATATCCAATATAGCTTACCATAATTGCATCATCAGAATCCTTGAACTTTCCTTTCTCTAGTTAGCTTAATGATAACACCGTGGCTTACTCACGCTTAAAGTCACCGATAGCAGTGTGATTGTGTTCAGTTACCTAGATCCAGATTGTGCCTCGTGTAACATTAATCATTGTGTTTTAATCACACTCTAAGGCTAGATTAAGATTAAGAAGAAGTCAAATGATGAGTTTGAGTGGCGAAAATATACAGCAATACTAGAAATGGCAAAATAGATAGAAAGTGCTTCAGTACATTTCAGGCAGCTCAAGTCTCCATTCACCCAACTCAGGACAGTGCTTTGGTAAAGCGTAACAGCAGGGGCATCTTTATAAATCAACCATGAGATTAAACCAAGAACCCTCTCACTTTGAGGCAAGAGTGAGCCGTCATGTCGCTCAGGGAAACCAATCTGCGCGAGAAAAGTCTAATTAGCAACGTTAGCTGTGGTTAGAGGAATAGCAGAGAAAGAGTAGCAAATAACTGAGTAAACAGTGAAAGTAGGGAGGCAGAGTTTGTTGGTAAAAATAAAGAGGCACTCAAGTTTGCTTGAGAAGCTGTACACAGGGGAACTGAGCTCAGGATCTTCTCTCTGTGAGGAAAAAGTACTCACCGCCGAGCTGCTGTGATGCCCGTAGAAGCTATTCTGTACAAGCCCAAAGTGTGAGAACAGGTCCAATCAGCTCCAACTCCAAACTCCAACACCTCTTTCCACAGGTTGTAACATCATATAGAACCTGTGTGGTTGTAAAAAGGACCAATCGCACCCCTCATTCAACCAATCATCATTCAAAAAGTCAAACACTATCACTCTGATTCGTGAGTTGCGGCAGTGATTGCCTAAATATGCGTGCGCTATGTTTAAATTTGGGGAAACACGACATGAAAAAGTACATGTGTGCAAAGATTACGGTTCAGTAGAAGTGCATGAAGGAGTGACCATGTGTTGGCAGTCATTAGCTGAGAGTCAAGGAAAATTCATTCATTTTGTTTACATTTTGACAGCAGACATAACTGGCAGAAGATCATTGAAGGATCCTGGGAAAACCTTCGAAAGAGGGCTAAGTGTTGATAAATTTCCTTCTGGGTTTTATCACTGCACTTTAGGACAAACAGTGTAATGATAATATATGATGAAGCACAAAACTTAAAAGTGCTTGAAGCTAAGACCAAGGGCCGGACTTACGGTCTTGAAACAGGAGCTTACTTGGGCCGAGCATGGCCACTAACATATCCAGTTGGGCTCATGGTTTGGCTGGAGTATGTGCGAGCCCATTTCGGCCATTTAAAAAACAACCACAACAATAAAAACAACAACGAAAAAACAAAGGAGCAAGACTAAAATGATAGCCTTTTGTATTTTTCTTTTTTCTCTACAGGCTGTGCAGTTGTTACTGAATGATGGGGCGTTTCTCTTATTTTTAAATAGATTGTCCAATAATTTGGGAAATATGATTATTCACTTGTTTTCCAAGAGTGACGTGAGAGGATTGTTATCAATGGTTAGCATAGCTTAGCATAAAGTGAAAAAACACACCTACTAACACTCCTAAAGCTGGCTTAATGACACATTACACAATGGAGCTCGTTTGTTTAACCTGTACATAGAAAAATGTAAAACTAACAATTCTCCTAATTCTCCTAATACTTGTACAGTGTATGATTGTGTATGTGTCAATAAACTAGATTTGATTTGATTTGCGTTATTTGGCAGCACGCCCTGTAGCTGGAGCCGGTGCACTGAAGTACTGGGCAGATGGATGAGCTGTTGTACTTGAAGGGGCCCTGTGGAGTTTTCTTGTAAACAAATTTAGGTTTACAATCAGTCTTTACTCAGCAAAACATAATGTGTGTGTCCTTGAGACCTGACAAATGTGTTTAATGCATTTTCCTCCTCATGAAACATTATAAAAGAAGCCAGTGTATTGGAACATTTTGAAACCTGCATTGTTTACATCCATGTTCACTTGCTAGCGGTCAACTTCTTCCCTGCCCTGCTGCTTTTCCTGGTGCGTCAGTGGAACAGCGTGAAACCACTGAAAGGAATGTGTTCCCCATCACTCGCGTTCACGTGTGCATTAATGAGAATAAACAAAACGGGGGCGCACTCGAAAAAACATCGCTCCGAGCTACTGGTAATCTAAAAACTCCACAGACCACTTCACCCCATTTCAATTTCACGTGGAAGTTGACTTAAATTTTGTGAAACTAAGAATTTAGCAACTAACACTGTCTGTAGAGACCAGGTCCAAGTTCTGGCCTGTGTCTGCACGCTCTCTCAATCAAACATTAACAGATGAAAAGTAATCTCTGCCCAAATTTAATTGTTCATCAGCGTGCACCAGTGGGCATGAATTTAATTGGAATTTTGGCAGTTATGCAGAAACTTTTATTTGCTACAGGCAAACAATATAAGGTCCAGGGGAAAGATTATTTTTTTTATGATTCTTCAGTTATGAGAACGCTATTGCAAACAGTGGCTGTGCCGTACATTTGTCTGTGACATTGACATATGACTGTAATTCCCCCATCCCCTTGTGTCATGGCTACACCCAACACTGTAATAAAGCGCAGGTGCAAATCGACTCAGCAGCAGCAGGTGAAGCGAGCTGGTTTCAGCCTACAGCGCGTTCTTATGTAAAGGCTTGTGGGTTTGGTCTCCCCCCTGGGGAAGCTTATGTTTTCACTCTTCAGAAGCTCTTAGTGCTTTTTGTGACAAATCAACACACGTGGTTTGTATTTGGGGGCCCCACCTCCAATTTTTGCAAAATTGAACACACAAGATTTAAGAGGAAATGCTGTAACTTTGTAACTGAATTGAGGAAAACCAGAATCTGCTGTCTTGTCATCTCTATCGCTTAGGGCTCACTGCGGATGTGTATAAAGGGCATTTAACACACCTTTTACTAATTCCAAATTCCAAAAAAGTCCATCTACAGTCTCTGGGAGTAAGGGACCGGGCTTCAGCTGCTTTGAGCAGAAGTGCCAGGCAGATGATTTTTAGTTAGGAGTTGTGCCCCTGTACCTGTGGCGACAAACCACAGCCCTGAGGTACAGGATCTCCCAGAGGTCACAAGCTCAGCAATAACTTCAAACTGTGATGCTACATTGGTATGCTCACCACAGCTTAGGATCTTAGCCCAGGGCTATGTTGAATTCTCATAGGAAGTTATGTGAGGACACATGATCAGAGATGATCCAAAACACAAACATCCATCCCAGAGGTCTGAGGAGAAACCTTTGATCCCCT
The DNA here is from genome assembly GCA_011952105.1 of Coreoperca whiteheadi. Taxonomy (NCBI): domain Eukaryota; kingdom Metazoa; phylum Chordata; class Actinopteri; order Centrarchiformes; family Sinipercidae; genus Coreoperca; species Coreoperca whiteheadi. Next base: position 12,223,214 of record CM022479.1, on the reverse strand, counting down.
CCCCGTCCATTTCATCATCCTTATTGAAAGTTTGAGAAACAGTATTAATACTGAACTGAAACTAGTATACGTGGCGTGAGACGAATTGTGGTTTTTCCAAACCTAGGGGCCGTGGAGGTCTGTTCTGTACCTGGTTTGCGGAACGGCAAAAAGACAAGCAGAGTTTGAATGATTCAGTGTGTTCTCTGGCGGCGACAATTAAGTTTGCATGTACAGGCGAGCAGTGTGTCAGGGTGAAGACATAGGAGAGAGCTGAGTCACACCACCTCCGTTCCGGCTGACGTGACAGTGATATGTTTTGAGGCAAAATCATCAGGATGTTGAATAAACTCTTTGCTTAACTGAACAATAACGTTTCTTCTTTTGTTTGTTTCTTTTGGTTTTTTTTGTTTTTTTGTTTTTGTGCAGTCACAACAGTTTCGGCCAGATTCTTAATCCCAGTTAAAGTTATCTAGTTAAGTAAAATTCAAATATTTGAACATTGTAGGCTTGCAGATCTCCTAACACAGCTGATCTGCTGCCACCAACTAACTAACTTATGTAAGAATGGGCTCAAAGGAAAGACGAACCAGTCTCAGGACATTATAAAGGTAACCGACCCCCTCCGAGCAGCACTGGGTGGAAGCGATAATGCAAACAGGATACTGGAATGAAGTACTTCTGTATAAGTCTCTTCTTCCCTCTCTGCATGCTGTTCATGCGGGAGCAGAACAGACATGGTAATGAGGACATTAATAAAGGATGTAGATCCATTTTTAATGATCCACTGGCCCCTTTAGTTTGAAACTGATTTTCGTGTCTGTGGTTGAGTTTTCGGTTCAGAATCCGTGTTTAGCTTTGAGAGGGACTCGCGATGTGCTATTTTCTTTCCCATGCGCAAGCAAAGTGCTGCATAAGACCCGCACACACCTGCCAGTTTGTGTGTGAGTGAGAGATGCAGGATCAGTCTTCGCTGTCTATATTTGGAAGGTAATATTGAAGTAGGGGAGTAGGAAGTAGAAGAAATAACTTCAACTTTCTCATCCTGATGGAAATTTGGTTTGGGGACCGGCATTAAACACACACAGTAGATCACAGAGTAGAGGGGAAAAAGTAATGGTGGAGGTGTACAGCAAAGCTAATTCCAATGATGAGTGTGAGCCCTGCTTTTGGCTTGGATTTTCACAGTGGTGCATGCTGATAAGTCAAGTTTTGTTCCCCAATCCCAATCCACCTTTCTCTGCAACTGGTCGACATACTCATGAATGGTTTCAGTAATTAATCTTCAGTTTTACCTCTATATTCTCTCTTTAGCTCTTGTTTTTGTGGAACGGCAAGTCCTGTTTCCAGTTTTTTGTCACTTCCAAGCTCCCATCTAATATGGATGCCACTGAATGAACAGACCTCAGGCCACACTGAAAGTATTCACTTGAGGCCCATATTTGACAGCAGTCTATGAACTTGCCAAATTAGTTTTAGAGTCTTCTGCCTAATGTTACCGTGCTTATCTGTTGTGTATCTGGTCCCTTTCCCAACAATATATTCACATCAATTCACCATAGAGGAGTGAGACTGGAGTAAAAAGAGGGAATGAAAGAGAAAGAGGAAACCCTATCCAGGATCTACAAGCAGAAGCAGCTAGAGTGTAATGTTAGAACTGGCTTTACACACACTTACACACATGCACACACAGTCATCTCTATTCGCACTTCTGTCAAGGGAGAGAGTCTGTCTTCTCTCTGCAGCAGGCTTCTCCTTCTCATCGCCCCCCCCTCCTCTCTCTCTCCTGCTTTGTTCATGCTGTGTTTGCTGTGCTCTCTGTCTGAAGCAGCGCCACACTGGAGCACTAATGAGCAGGCGGGGAGCAACCCAACACAGATCTCCCATCAGCTTAGGAGCAGCAACAGCTCTAAAGGCATCTGAGGCAACGAGACGCAGGACCGATCTGCAGTCAGCAGGGAGGCAGCGGTAAAAAGCGACTGACAGCACCGGGGAAGGCTTGGGAGAGGTCGTGAGGTGGCTTCAAAGGTAAATTAGCAGCTGCTTGAGTGTGTGGAGAGGATTGCTCCAGTGCAACAGCCGACCTTCTCCTCATTCGGAGGCTGACCCTCAGTGGTGCACTTTTCCCTTTCTGAAGACGAAGGAGCTTTCCCTTCTCGGAGGACTTCAGCCATGGAGGAGATGCTCACCTGCAGCCGCAGCCCTTTCTCCCAGGTGTTTGGGCGTCAGGGGCAGCTCATGCAAGCCAGTGAGTGTTAACAGCCACCTAAAGTCTCCACGATTTTTATTTTCATTGACCTTGCTTGATCCTGATTAAGTTTAACTTGATTGCATGTAGTGTTTCAGTAATAGTTGCACCCACTGTTTTTTTGTATTTAATCCTAAACACAGACACAGAGTAGCCACCACGTAGAGTCTTTGAAGTAGATTGTTCTGATAACGACACAGAAATGTAAGTAAATATTGGTATGCAAAATTAAGGCTTGAAGATGTGTGTCCCAGTTTCACCAAAAACCGGTAAGAAATAACATTATTTTTAATAATACTTTAAATTTAAAGCAGGTTCAGATGCAATTCATCATTCAGTTCTCTCAATATCTTTAATCATGTTACCCTTTTGTCCTTTATCTCTGTTGTGAAATCACTGGGAACTACTTCATGCAGCCTGACTTTCCCACATGCATGGGTTTTATATTTTTCCTCAGGAAAACTACGATAATACAGTGTGGCATACAGCGAGGTGTACATTTTGAATCATTTCTAGCGTAGTGCAGCTTGACGTGGCGATGTGTTAACGTCGATAGACTGTGATGCTCCTTTCATGCACAAGAGAGATGTCAGGTGTGGGTGCGCGTGCGAAGGGTCTTGTGTGCGTGTGCGTCTGCAGGTCGGTGCGCGAGAGTGGAGCTCAGCTTTCGTGCGTACCATCACAAACCTTTGATCTCTGTCGGACCACACATGCCACAGGTCTAAAAAGGAGAGGAACATCAATAAATTATCAACAGTCCCAAATTATAGTTGCAATTCCGGAATACAAGGGTGGACTCAAATATAATCCACTACAGCAGTCAGTGTAATAGATGCTTTTGAGGAGTTTATAAGGTTGGATGTGTGTTGAGCCTGATTATTCAGGAGTTAGTATTGTTTGTCCACCTCGTAGACAAAATAACAGAATGCAGTGTTGATGCCCAGTAAACGGAGAATCGGTGCATTTTATTCACTAATTCACATTAAGTTAGACAAGTGCTTCTGCATTAAATGCTGCACCGACCCTACAAATTAATTTTGTAGATTTCATCTTTGCAAATATGTGTGAGGCTGCTGAGTGAATTAGCAATGAAAAATAAATGATGTTTGCTCATAATTATGCTTATGTACTTTATGGGAAATCTTTTTTTTTTGTTTTGTTGAAATCAATATTTGAATGGATTCTCTGCAGCATGGGTGCCAGACACCAACAGTCCTCATTCAAACGGTGCTTATGTGGATGCATATGTGCATTATTTGGGTCGTATTTGGCCATAACTTGGGTCGTAATGTGGTGACTTGTGCGCTTGAGCTTTGAGGCCCCATTGCTTTTTTCTTCTTGTTTTTTTCAGGATCAAACTTCACAGCACGACAAAATCTGCCTCAGGTGTTCTGTTACAAGGTGTCACATAATTCCTAAAACAGAAAATGACACCCTTTGGCCATGGCTGACCTGATGCGAAGCATAGTGAGTTGTGAGTTTTCACAGGTTTGCTGCAGATTTCGATGGTCTTTTCTGGGTCCACTGGGGTACAGAAATGTTTTTTTTTTCTTCAGGTCAATTGCCACATGAGGCAGGACCTTGAGCATTTTTTGTATTGAGTTGAACAGTACCTTGTTTGATTTTATTGGCCCATTCATCAATAAATAATGGTTTGCTTTTAGGCTGCTGTTTTGCAATAGGAAAGCGATAGAATAAAAGGCCTTTCCCTAGCCATAACGTTAGATTTCTTTCAATGACAACAGAAACTTTTTTGACCTGGCATCTTTCGAAGAACGGCTCCTCTGTGATTAGTTCTGCTTGTAAGATAATGGTTGCTGTTTGTTTGTTTGTTGGAGTCTTCAGTATGATTGGATAGGTTTCCTGACTTGAACCATTTGAAATGATTACTCACTTCACATCCAGGTAGATTAGAGAACGCAGCAGGCAGGGTAACACTGCGGAAAAGCCACGGAAAAGACGTGACTGTGTAAATGTTTGAAAGGGACGTCAAGCTTTCTTTGTGCAATTTGTTTTTGGACTGTCACACACTGAAAATACGCTCACGCTGAATTTTCAGTCTTTGTTGCATATTTGTTTTACATTATGCCCAAGGGGTATTATTGTGCTGCGTCTCTGTTGCTTTCCCCCATTCAAACTAAACTTAAAGACAACTTGAAGTCAAACCGTGGCGCTCGTTCACAGTGACTCCCCTCCAGTGCCTCTACCCAGCCACTCATCATCCGTCACAGAGAGCACTGGGTGAATTAAACCTGCAGGTAAATGCCACTCTCTGAAAATGACATTATCATCGCATGTGTTGTGGTGAATCACAGTCAGTCTTGCGCTCCCCAAGTTATCTATGCTCTTTGAAGCTTGTGCTGCATGTCTGCGATTTCGGCTGCGCGAGAGAAGGAAGGGAAGGGAGCGAAGAGGTGGGGGAGGAGGATGGGGGCAAGAAAGTGAGCAAGCTGCAAATTGTGTGAATAAGAGATGGGTGTTTTTTTTTTTTTTCTTCTATTTTTAGCAACAACCTTACATACTGTTACACAGCTACTGGAAGACTAATCCACAGTAGCGTTAGCTGGCAATATCCGAACAGTAATTATAGAGGGATTTTTTGTTATCTTTGGCTGTCACCCATCATTGGATCAGAAGTCCCTCAGCTATATGCAAAGGCCTGCCTGAATTGCAGAGAGAAAATCCATTACATGAGTGTTGCACATGCCCAAAGACTTGAATATTAACAACCTTCTGGTGGTACCCTGGCAGAATAAACACTCACATTTTTCCCCCTTATGAATCACATTCACGTGGCAGTGCCAGGTGCTTAATCCTGCTAGAATTCTCGTGCTCCCCACTTGAGGTGTGATTTGCTCTGTGTTCAGTGCTGTGATGGGTTGTCAGAAATCCCTGAGCAGCCAACGCTCCCTTTTTTTGTCGTGGGTTGGTGGCAACTTAGTTCCCAGGCTTTGAAATAGTCAAAGTATTCGGGGAGAGCTAACTTCTTACGTCTATGAGTTTTCATGGTTAGTCCATTCAAGGTAGAGCATTGTTTCGATCAATCACCCGTTGCGTACAACTGTGCTACCAAATGCAATCTACATGTTTTGTCCATCTCGTTCCTCTGGAGAACCAAAGACAATTCCCAACATAGTGACGTCTGTTCAAAAAGCCAATAAGCAAGAGTTTACTGCTTAATAGCAGATTAAAAAAAACAGATCTGTAGGCTGTTGATAGGATTGTGGATCAATAGTATCACTTCACCAGCACCGGAGATTTCTGGCACTCAAAGCTCACCTCCTGGCTGTTCCTCAATTTGAACAAAAGCGTCCCGTTTTCTCATGTCTGTTATTGTCTCTTGGCCCAAATTCCAGATATAAAACCCCCCGTCAGCCTGTAAATAAATCAGCATGTAAAAAGATTAATGGCCAACACCAATTTTAACTATTTTTGCTTTCCTCTGTTTGCTTGCTTTTCTTTATTTGTTGAGGTGGATTTTGCTGTGTTTAAAGCTGCAATGATACACTTATGAAAATAGCTTCCTATAGTTTTCAACTATAATATGTTAAAACTCATATGTTTGCTTATTTTTTTCACCCATGTAAAGAACAGAGCATCTGACAAATGAGATAAAAACTTATTTTTAATACCTTATAAAGTAACATATACATTTTCACTAAGACAAAGTCCATTTATCTGTTTAAAAAAGGATCGGCCCGCCCTGAAATAGTGATGAATTGATTGTCACTGATAGAGTTTTGTAATTACTTAATGCTACTTTAATCATGGTTGCATTTCAAATAAAACCCCAATGAATTTCAGAGACAATATAAAGACTGGAGGAGAGTATATATTTTCAGTTTAGCAGCCGAAGTTGGAGACTGTTTCCTTTCTTACCTATCACTTTACCCTTGAATATCCCCCTTATACTTCAATAAACCATTGGTAAATCCCTGCTCAGGAGAGCTGAACGTGATTTGAAGTTTTAATACGTGACCACTGCAGGTGTAGAACATATTTTGGTCTTCTTTGAAGTGATTAATTCCTCTCCTTCTTCCACTTGTGTTATGGTTCCAGCGCACTCACAGATTCCTCACACCTCCTTACCCGTTGGGCTTTCCTGCAGTAAGAGATTAGCTTCATGCTCCTGGTGTTGCTAATCATGTAGGAGGAGTCACGTTGCAAGCGGTTTGCCAGTACAGTCAGTGTGTGCACTCAGCAAGGTAACATGTCATTTTTTTCATGTGGCGAGTGACGGATTTGGGCTGTTTTTTTTATTTATTCGGTTTGCAGTAAATGGAATGGCATGTTTATTTGTTGAAAATGAAATGCCACTCTGCAAGATCTGTGCAGTCACACTATTGTCCATCTGTTGTCATTTTGATGGGCATAAATTCATGTAACTTAATTGAAGAAATGAAGCCACGGGAGATACATTATCACTCAGCCAAGGTTTCAATTTTCTCGCACAATCTCAGTCAGTAAAGGAAAAAAAACACACATTGCTGCTTACTTTCAGGGTTACTGGGCTATGGTAGTTTCTGGTATGTTGGGGTATGTTTTTAGCTTTTAGTTCTATGGGCAGGATTGCAGTACATGTTTTATTTAAGGGATTTAAGGGATTCATGGTCCTGCAGGGGCCTGAGTGCATTTTGCTGCATGTTGTGGTGATTAGCACTTAGTGTTTTAGCGGCAAGCAAATTTGTGCTGGGGTACCTTACTTAATTGACCTTTTACGGTACAGTATTGAGGTTTGGATATTTCTATTTCTATAGCATATTCAGCATTATATAGCTTTGTTAACATTTCATCTCAGTGAAAACTGTGTTAACACCATACCAAGTGCACAGTCTACAAAGAGCATATATAATGTTGTGTCAAACATACAGCAAGTTAGTAAGGAGATGGCGTTTTCACAACGGCTTCTCTGCAGTATTTTGGCTTATTGCAGCATAACTCAGATCATATTATTGTGACTGTAATGACGTTTCAGGAGGCAGTTGTCCAAGGAATCCATTTTCACCTCAATGGGGTTTTGAAAAGTCTGGATTAACAGTAAATGTAATAACAAAACCAGAAGTCTATCTCGCAGGAAAAGAAAGACATTATAGTTATGTAACATTCCCTGACGTACTTTATGTCTAGACCTGTTACCGACAGATCATCCATCTGCACCAGTGGGCTTACTCTTCCTCATGTGAGTTAGAAACCACGGTATTGGCATCTCTGAAGCTCAGTGCCAGCAGGGCATCAGAATCACATGTGAAACTTAGTGCTTGCCACTCTGTTCACCCAGGGAATTGTATGTACGTAGATGATGGGTGCTTGAAACTCCTCAAATGTTTCCTCAGTGGCAGCAAAACACTTTGTGTCAAGTAGTTCTGGGAATCGTTTGTTTTTTTTCATAGCATACACCTCAGAGGAAAACTGCTGTCAAGGCAGTCATTTGAGTTTAAGCAGCATACCATGGAACACCTGGCGCACTCTAAAAATGTACAATGCCCCCCTCCTACCTGTGCCTGTGCTTATACCTGGACATCTCCAACTTCCATTAACCTTCAGATGAATGAGCACGCTGCCAGAGGAGCCTGATTGAAAACAGAGTTAGGGTCAGCAGGAATTGTCTCTGCATCATCCTGCTTGTCCTCTCTTCTACCCTCTACTGAACCACCTTTCTACTATAAACTCTGTGTGTTAGCACATTCTATCACACATAGGGGTCATTCTGAATACAGATTAGTGGTGTTTAAAATTGTTTTTCTGTCATTGTTCTCAGGTGCATTTACAAGAGCTGTAGGAACCAGAAAGCCAGGTTAAATGAACCAAACACTTCAGCCTACTGATTTGATCTACAGTGCAACGAAAGCCATCAAAAGATAACACGTTAGACACTGTAAAGCTGTGGTATAGGCTAGTGCAGGCAGTGTAGAAATGATGTGCTATAGTGAAACCATCACATACCTTCAGGGACATTACAGTAGATGTTGGTTTGGAGCTTCACACAGATGTTCCAATTCATGCGAAATTTGTTTCTGTTTTGCTTTTCTCTGCTTGCTCCAGTCAATACCAAACCATTTGAATTTGGGAGGTTACAGCACTTGATAAATGTACAATTCTTTAAAGGAATATTTTGCCATGTTATTGCGGATTTGTAGTTCAATTCTACCAGTATGGGTGCACAAACATGAATTTGACTCCGTTTTTTAATCAAATCATGTATTTTTTTCAGATACATCAAATAAAGACTATGAAATGGTCTTTATTTGATTATTTGATTTGTGTTGTTTTTTCCAGTTGACTTCCGGCTGGCTCGGTCTTACAACCCACCCACCATTCACTGTTAGGGTTGTTCCCAGTCACGCGAGGCGTTGGCCGTTGAAACTTTGTCAACAAGGTCAGTCAGTCAGTCATTTTCTACCGCTTGTTCCCGTTGGGGGTCGCGGGGGACTGGAGCCTATCCCAGCGGCTTTTACTTTATTTTGGGTGAGCCCATAAAGCTTCGAACACCCATTTACACCGGCCGCCACACAGCGACACCGTCGCAGCGCACCCTCTCCGTTTTAAAATACAACTTTCACGTGGCGGGCTGACCGGACTCATCCGCGTTAACGTTAGTTAGGCCGCGTTCACGCAAGCAAACTCTACGGATTTTAATGTCGTCTAAACACGAAATGTGTATGACGCTATTTGCGCAAATGGACAAGGCCTATATAATTGACACATTCGCTGTAAAAAGAAAAAGAGGGGGAAAAAAGCAGCAAGTGAAGAAATGGGCCCCCATAACAGGCAGCGAGAGAATGACTGCAACCTCGGCGCCGGGAGTCGGCGGACCTGCATCCACCCCAGCTAGCAGTTAATTTCCACGGTGAGATATGTGGCCCAAAGAGTGAACCAACAAAACAAACAGGCGTCTGGTCTTTGTTGGACTTCCAACATATCTGCTCAGTGGCCTGGAGGCCAGTACCGTGGTGTAGGCTACTGTGTGTTTCAGTACGGAGGAAAGCAAAGGTAGGAACACCTTCAAGGTAAGAAAGCGTGCTCTACTTCCAAGTGTTGACTAATGTGTGTTGTTGGTTCACTTAAAGCGGCAACAGTTTCAGGAGCTCAATGGTCAATGCTTTGCTTATTGGCAAGCGAATGGGTGCCACAGGTGTGTACGGGGCCTTTGATGTTTCATTTTGGGGGTTACATCCTGTGTGTGATGCGATGCATGCGGGTGCTTATGAGCGAGGCTTTGCCTACATATGAAAATTCATCCCTGCGCGTTTTTGCACTGCACATGAGATTGTCCTGTTTATGTTGGCAAACCCGCATGACTTTCTTAGGGGATGTCCCTCTGGTAGACGGGAACCTCATGTCTCTTGTCCAACGCTGAGAAGGGGACAGTGCAGAGATGAGGGGGGCAGTAGAGAAGCAGGGGTTTGTGTGTGTATGTTTACCATTGTCTATGGATGTGTTTGAAGGCAAGTGTATACATTTCTGGGAAAAGAAATGATTCCCATTTCCTACTATTCCACGACGAAGCACTTTTAGTTATTTATGTCCCAAGGGTAGAGTATGGATATTTAGGGTGACTGGCACTCTGACTTCATTTTATCGTATTACTTTTTAAGGTAAGGACTAAGAGATTAAGCTGGCTGCATATTGTTAAGAAATCCATTAAAGTATTAAGTAATATTATTATTATTAACCCAGAGGGCTGCTTTAAATTTGACTAATATTAAATACACTGGTATCTGTTTAAAGGAAGGGAGTGCAAACCAGGGTGAATTAAATGTGATGTAAGCAGTGATTGCAGGCAAGTCATTTTTATTTTTATTTTTGAGGAGCATGTAAAAATGTGACCGTTGCGTAAACGTGTGTCATTTTCTGAACTGCACATGGTTATTCGGTTCTTGAAGTGGCAGACGGAATGTGTTATTGCTGCAGTGCACCCTAGCTACATTTTGCTGCTGATACAAGCGGCACTCCCATTGCCGCACGCCGCTGCAAGTTGCCGCCAACAGAATCCAACAGAAAGACCCGAAACTCACTGCTTTTTCTGAATTTTCCAGTTTTTTTTAATAGAACCTCAAATTCTGCTCTCTTGTCTGACTTCTTTCCACAAACTAAGAACTATGGCAAATGGATCAAATTTAACTATGGTCTTTTTCATGATTTGTTACAGCTGGAAAAGCAGAGGTGTAAGCTAATAACGTGGAATGTGTTAATGGCATGCAGATATTAATTGTATTAATTAGACTCACGCTGTTTCTGTAGTGACACGACAAAAAGTCTGCCCCTTTTTAAAAGGATTTCTTCTCTAATTTGACAGATTCTTGCCATCTCAAATCGCCCTCCCTTGGGGGTAGATGTGCTATAATTAAGCAAATGGAATCTATAGTTCTGCTTCTTAAGTGAAACTGTGCCAGTCTATGGCAAATGGGCCATAGGCTGGCACAGTTTCACTTAAGAATGTACAAAGGTGAAGTCTGAAGGCACAGAGTGCACTGGGGAGTGTTACGTCAGATTTTGCCATCACGCTTACAATAGAATTATGGGATTCAGATCAAAATGTGACAGTCAGTTTAACTCTATTTGGGGGATCATGGGGAGTCATTCCATGTTTTTTGACCAATAATATTTCTTCTGGCTCGTCTGCAAGGCAACTGTAATCCTCACTAATCACTGAAAGTTGATCATGCTTGCAGTTGGGATTGTTTTTCGCCGCTTGTTTTGTTCTTTGGTATTCAGGTGACACGTGTTTCCTTAACCTTTTCTGTTGGCTGCATTTATCTGCAGCGGCAGGTGGACGATGCGTCAGCAGCAGCATGCGATTTATTTATTTTTTCCCCCACTGCCAATCACGTCAATCCTAGTCTCTAATCCCTTCACTTTCCTGCTTCTAAATCCTCACTTCAGGCGTCTGGGCTCTCCCATCTAGACAATCCATCTCCGCCAAGTTTCCTATGTGAGACGAGAGATCATTGATGAGTGATAAGGGCCTAGACTTTAATCCCAAACACATACAGGATTATAGAACAAGCGTTGCACATTTGAAGTGAAGCAATAGTGCCCGCTGTGACTTTGAGAACATGAGGTGGGAAGTTTTGTAGTCAACTTGTGGTAATAATTATCCAAGAAAATATGCAACCAAATACATTTTGATAATAACCAATAACAAAACAGTCTATAGCCACATTTAACTGACATCTAGTTTTTCTTGAGCACAATCTAGTGCTTTTCTTCGCAGATGTATTTGATGTGTAAAATATTGTGTGTGTGTATGTATATATACATACTGTATGTTGCTATTCTGTCATCGATTAATGAGAATACATTATGGATGGAGAAGTGATGCTCCCATTAAAAGTTGAAAATTAATTAAAAGCTGAATACTCAATTAGGGCTAATTGAATAGGTTTTATCAGGTTCTCTGACAGAGACCTAATAAAAATGATATACTGTATCATCTAACCAAGGTTAGAGGAGTGCGTTTCATTCTCCGGATTTGTGTAGAGGCTTAAAAATCTCACCTTCCACTGTAATTATCAGAGGCCCCGCTGCCTAAGGCGGTAATCTCACTCTAGCTGAGGTGTTAGGATGGCACAGCGCAGCGGGCTACAAAACCACACAGAGCTGCTAGACTGAGCTGACCCCCAAGCATCGGTCCGGTCTGAACAGTTAAGTAGGCAGTGTTGACTCAACTGCAAGTTCTGTGACAGTACTCAAAAGACAACAAACTTGTTAGAAATTCCTATTATCGGGGTTCCCACGGGCCCTTAAAATCTTTGAAAGTGTGTGGATATTAAGGGAAAACAATCAAGGCCTTGAATGTTTTTGAAAACAGACATAAATAGATAGGGTCATTGAAAGTGCTTGAATTTATGTTTTAGAAATTGAAGTTCTTTTGATATTTTGTTTTTAATTTAAAGTAACATCACTGTAACACAGCAAAATTGAGAAGTGTTCACACATTCAAGCTAAAAATTCTCATTGTTGTAACAGTAACTAACCTTGAGCTGTGTCTCAAACTATACTGTGTGCGGTCCTTGATTTTGAGGGAATTGGGTCTGAAAAGCCCTTGAACAGTCATTAACCCTCTTAAATCTATATAGACAAAGAATGCCTGGACGTAGTTTACATAAAGAGAATAACATTTTTTAAGCAAACATTATTTTAAGATGGTACATTTTAGACATGTTTTTTTTTAATCGGTGTTACCCTTTTAACCCTAATACATATCTCCATCTAAATCCTACCCAATACCAAAAATGTAGAGGATTCTTATAGAAAATTTGACGTTTATATACAGTATAATGAAAATATAATTTTTGATGCTGTGAGCACCACTAACACATTTTCCTTCACTTCCATTGCGTTGGGGTGAGGGTAGAAATTAGAGACGGATCTTGTAACCTGGGCAAATAAAACCAAATCTCTGCACGACTAGATACCACTACAGGGAAGTAAGAAAACATTCTTTTTTGTCATTTGGGTGAACCAGCCCTTTAACACTGAAAAACGCTTTGGTCATCACTGGCACTAGATCATCGACGCACTTGTTCCTCTTCAACATGTCTTTGTAGTTAACTATGCGAGAAATTGCAATAATACACAGCAGTTTAATTAGCATTTCCTTGAGTTGCTAATGCTCTGAAACCATTCCAATGTAATTGAATTAGACACAGGTCCACAGAAGCCGTTTCATTAAAAGGAAGTTCTCTGATCAAACGCAAGTTCAGTTTTAACTTAAACACTAAACCCTGACAGAGGACTGTCATTATACATGTCATCCCTCTTGTTTATGTTTTAGCAGCAGCTTCCAGCCCTCAGAGCCAAATCAGCAGGGATGACAGTGAAAGGAAATGGTCTTGTCAAGTGTGATTCATGCATTCAGCAGATATGTCTATTCACATTACAGACCGCCATGCTTTCTATTCACAGCATCATTTTCACTGACCAAGACCTTCGCCACTAAAAACACTTCCGTGAAGATAAGAGAGTAGTAGGGGTTGTGTGATGTGTGGGAATAGGTCGTTTGTCAGTTTTATCTACAAACATAAACGTATTACGGCCAGTTTCTTTACTCAGACTAAAATTTCATTTCCTTTCATTTGCCATAATGTCTTGCTAATGCACTCAACGTTGGCCATAAACTGTTCATCCGTGAGTTCAGAGAAAGTGCATAATCCTTTTAGAGAGCATATGAAATAATTTCACAGCGAGGGCATTTTTGTCTTTAAAATTCACACGGCGTTGCAGAGAAAATAAGAGTGCCGCATTCAAAACTCGTGCCTAGTGGATGTGAGATGTTCGTGGAGTGCTCAGAAGTTCAACTTTGAACCTTAGTCTGAGGTGTTTATCCTGGGATCCACATTTTAATCATCATAGTTAGATAGATTAAATAAACAAATTAAAGTCTGTTTTTACCCCGAACACAGGCAAAGATTCACCAGCCTCTAGATACTTGGCCTAGATCCAAACTTTGACAGTATTTACAAAGACAGTTCTTATCGTTCAGAGATGTGCTGCGTACAGAACTCTCAGACCACCCAGTATCTATGAAAAGACTCCACATAATGTTCACAACCCATAAAAGACAGACAGTTTTGAGTTGACATAGCAATTTTATCTCATCTAGACTTTGGCAGTGGGGTCTGTGGATTGAATCCTTCCTGTTTGTGCAGCGCTTTGTGTTGTCTGTGACAGAAATCAACCAGAGACTACAAAGCATTCGACACGAGGCTTGTCGTCTTTTAACTCGCGAGCCCTGGAACTGTTTATGAGCCGACAGTGTTTATGAGGCCACATTATTAGAAGATGCAGTTAATGCACAAATAACATTAGTGCAATTATGCTACAGCTGCTGTCCCTTTGTGCCCAGACATCAGATACTGTTTATATTAAATTTTCTCTCATGCTGAAATAGAGTACAAGCTCAAGCTGGTCTGTAATCCATTCAACAATTGAGGATGTTGTTACAAGTGCAGCAGAAAAACGCAAGAATGAGGGCAGAGAGAAGAAGAGCTTCAGTCATGTAAATCTCAGCAGAAACAGAAGGGAAAAGTCGAGGGGGATGCATTCTCTGCTGGAGGGAGAAATAGGCAGATGTGGTGAGCCAGCACCGGATTTTTCTATCATGGGCGCGCGCGCACACACACACACACACACACACACAGACACACACACACACACACACACACACACACACACGCACCACATTTCTGCCTCTCTCCCTTTATTCCGCCCATTACAGCGGTAACAGATACGATTAGTGGAGTTTAATGAGCTCTGCAGAGATGAGAGTTCTGCTTGCTGCTCTCTTTTTCACAGCTACAGAACCCCCGGGGTTCGGCTCCACCGAACGAATGACGTGTGTTCCACCATGTCGGTCTCTTTGTCGTCAGCATGAAAATCTTGTAGGTGGGAAGTCGGGTGGCATTATGTGCATTTGTGTACATTCTTGTAAACATGCGTAATGCGTGAGCATATGTGTAGCCTGTGCTTTATTTATGAATGTTAAATTGTGTGCTGTGTTTTTATGCGTGCATGGAAGAATGCAGAATAGGGCTTCAAATAATACTCACACTTGAGAAACTGGAACCAGGAAATATTTCGCATTGTTGTTTTGATGTAAGACTTAAACAATTCATGAACCATGAGGTCATTCTTACTCCAGTGCAAATATTTTGTACTTTTTCCATTCATTTTGATTCATGTATCACTTTGGAGGACAACAGATTGCACGTTCAGCCCGTATCCATGCATATTCTTTGTTCAAACATCATCTGAACACACATCCAGTGTCGAGCAGCAATAACATCACATAAGACGATATTAAACGCTGGAAATATCCTTGCAAAGCAGTGGAGATCCCCTCATGAGACTGAGTAACTGTGCATTAAAACATCACATTCCTATCAGGTCATAAATTTTCACACTAACAGAGCGACGTAAACTTGATAGTAATTTAAAGAACGTTTTCCTCCTTGTCATCTTTTATGACGTGAACGTCTGGGTATGTTTCAGTCACAATCACCCCAGTGATGTGATTGATTTGAATGTATTTCACAGTGTAATTAAATTAAATGAAGGTGTTGTAAACAACATTAGACTACTTAGGTTTACAGGCATTAAGATTAGCAATCGGCCAATACTGTAGTGTTTTATTGTTATCATTAGGGGGCAGTGTTGTATAGCACTACTACCAAGCCAGATCATTTACTCTGTCAAAATGCTTTTGGATACTACATTCCCTCAATTAAAATGTATAACGTTTTCTGGTGTTTACAAACCACTCCACTTAGATCAGGACCAATGCCTCTGATTTCAAATACCCCACCTCTGGTCAGTTTTAGCTCTTCCCATTTGACTCCTTAGTAGTTGTTTCCTGCCCTACTTTCTTCAGACCCTCCTTAGCAGCAGCTTCAGAGTCACGACCGGCGTTGTAGCTCACCCTCTGCTTAAAACGTCTTGACTCTTTATATCGCCTGTCAAATGCAGTGTTAGACTAACATTTTCTGCATAAGAAATGTGAATTTCTTACGTGTTTAAATCTACAAAACCTCTACATATTGACGAGCATATCTTCAACTGCTTTTTAGAGCCTAATAGTCTACGATTGCCTAAAATAACTCTGTTATTATGACGTTAATGATGCCATTTATGATCTCGCACATGCTTGAATTAATTAGTTTTGTCTTTACAGCTCTTATATCCCATCTGTTCCATTTGCCAGCTGTTTAAAAATTGCATCATTTTAAACTGTGCCTAACTGTGCAATCACTAGCACCAAGCAGGAATTGGTTTTGCCAATATGAACACAAAAAGCAGTAGGCTATTCCCTGGATGGAACGGTCTCCTGTTATCTGGCTATTAGATACTATGATGTAAACCCCTCTGGAAAATGTGATTTTATAAAAGCAACAGGCCAAATTAAACTATTCAGCTTCTTTTTATTCTATGTTTCTATGGCAGAAAATGGTGACCAAGTTCTTTTCAAATTTAATTATTATATGAAAAGTCAAAAAGGGACCCATGCACCCTGTCTGATGAATAAAAGTTACAATTTTTATTTCACACAGGCTATCAGTGTGTGAAGTTGTTGCCCACTCAGTGATGACTGCTGAGGGATTTAACTTAAAGTTAATTTATTTTTACCGCCTTTCTTCACAAGAATGTCTCAAAGGACTTTACCGAGAAAGAGGAAAAAGCCTGCTTAGATATAACTAATAAATAATCACAGGATAAGTGAAGCTGTACATTATTATACACAATAGCATGTTTGAGAGATATAATAAGTAGGCCTGGGTATTGTGTAAAGATTTCAGTACTGGTTCATACAAAAGCAGAGTTGTTTTTCTCCAAAACCCTATACACGTTTTTTTTTTCAAAATCTTTTTATTAAGGTTCAATCAACATAACAATATTAAGTTCCCATCAACTATACAAGGAACCACATTTTCTTTTTACAAAGTTAAACTGGACACATCACCGCAGTAACCAAAGACCAAACCAAAAACAGGGCATACATCGGTCCCACTGACCCATTCAACAGCGATAAATCACCAGTGCCTTCCGTTGTATTTGCCCCGGAAAGCATCATGCAGGTGGGAGAACGTTTAATGTGGTGTGTCCCAACGGATTAATTACCGGTTGCCATGTCTTGACAAAACCCTTCACATTGTCAGGGAGCTTCTTTAGAGATCCAAAATTTAAGAATGACCTTTCTTCCTATATACAATAATATTCTGATAAGCTTAGAGTTGTGACTGATTTCTACATTGTCCCCGACTCCTGCTAGGATACACTAAAGTGCTACACCTCGTAACCCAGCATTCTGACCACCTCATCCTTCACATCTTTCCAGACCTGTTGCACTTCCAAAACGTGTATATACTGTATGTACCAACTTCAGTACCACATTTCATACAAAGGGGTGAGCCTCATACCAGCTTCGATCTTAATAGTGGGGTATGATGCAGTCTATGTAATATTTTAAACTGCCTTTCCCGTATTACAGCACAATATGCTAAGTGTATTTTTCATGATTATTGTCCAGTTATGTTCCGCTATATCTTGCTCCAGATCAATTTGCCTTTGTCTTCTCATACACAAATGAAATAAATCTGTCAGGTAACGGTTGTGTAAGTATTTCTACTAAAAAAGACAGTTTTGGAGTCTGTATATTTTTAAATATGACATGCCACAATTGCAAGTAGCAAAAAAAGTGTGAATTTAGTAAAGAATATTTGATCTTCAACTCCTCAAAAGATTTTGAGTCACGGATCGGATCGTTTTTCGGTTTAGAAAAAACAGAGGGAGGAGACAATTTTTCCATTTATTACATGAAAACTTACAGCCAGGAACTTTCCCGCACCATACCGTTACAGTTTTGTCCACCGCCCTTCTTCCGTCATCATATTTTACAGGAAAGCCAAAATGCTCCCATATGTGCAATTTAAATGATGCGGGAGGCTTTTCATGTTCTTCTGCTCCGCTGCTGGCCATTGTTGACTTATTAGCATGCCCTGTTCACGTGAACACATGACTGTTGTGTGTAGTTTCACTAAAACTCAACGCAATTACTTGAAAAACAATATCAGCAGAAAAACTATCTTTCACTCTGTGATCGCTAAACAATTTATATTAATCCGCAAGTAAAAAAAAAAAAGCGCAGTTAATCGTGCGTGCCGAACCCTGATCCTTGATCCGTACGGATCAACTGCGATCCGTTACACCCCTAATCCAGACCCATCTCCCTCCATGTTCTGAACACCAATTCTTGACGTGATGGTAAAAAGTCCAGATTACCAGCTATTCGTGCCAATACAGAGAAGTGCTCTCTTAGTTTAAAACCATTATTAATCTTGTTCCACGAATGTAAAGACATTAAAAAATTGTGTTTTTCAGTTTTAACTGGCTACAGTTTGTAGACTCCAAATCCATCCACGTGTC
Organism: Coreoperca whiteheadi; assembly: GCA_011952105.1. Lineage (NCBI taxonomy): Eukaryota > Metazoa > Chordata > Actinopteri > Centrarchiformes > Sinipercidae > Coreoperca > Coreoperca whiteheadi. The sequence continues at coordinate 12,205,066 of CM022479.1, read as the reverse complement.
CTCCTTGTCTGGATTGACCCACCCATACATGTATCATAATTGTGATGCCCAGTAATAAAAACTAATATTTGGAGCCCCAAGACCCCCGTGGTCCATTAACTGCTGTAATTTTCTTATTTTCATTTGTTCTTTCTTGCCTTGCCATAAGAATCTAGTTTAGCAAACAGTATGTTTGGGATCAAATTTGGCAGCATCTGTAAAGGGTATAACAATCTAAGAAGTATATTCATTTTGAGCACAATAATGTTTTCCATCCAAGATATCAGGAAGCTTCCCCACCTGTGATGTCATCTTGTTTACTATCTGCAACTGATAGAACGTCGAGTTTCTTAGTTTTCTAAGGGATGGCCCAGTTCTAATACCCAGATATGTCATTTCCTTGGTAGACCAATGGAAAGGGAAGTCTCTGGGTGGGGCAGATCTCACAAGGGCACCGATCTGCATTGCCTCTGTTTTATCTAAGTTTACTTAAACCCTGAAATATAGCCAAACTTTCTTAAACAATCAAGTATCCGTGGAATAGTTGTTTCCATCTGTATCCGTTAGATACAGCAATAGGTTGTCTGCATATAGGGAAATGTTGTGATCTGAATCTTTGATATTGAAGCTCGGCCCTAATAAACTCAGCCAAGGGCTCAATAGCCAACGCAAATAACAGGGGGCTTAATGGGCACCCCTGGCATGTGCCTCACCCAAGCATGAAAGGAGAAGAACAATATGGGTTTGTTATGACTTGACTGTCACCTTGGGGGAGGAATATAGCATTTTTATCCAATTAATAAAATGTGTACCTACTTTAAAAAATTTTTAGGGTGTAAAATAAATAGGGCCACTCAATTCTACCAAATGCTTTAAGAGTATCTAATGATACCACAACTCCCTCGATATTATTTTCAGTTTCCTTTTATTAAAGGAATTCCTTCCTTTAATAAAGCCTGTCTGATCAGGCTTTACCAAAATGGTTACAGGGGGCTCTAGTCTTTGAGTCAGAATCTTGGCTAACACCTTAGCATCCGCATTGATAAGTAGCACAGGTCTATGAGAGGCTGGATCTTCTGGGTCTTTATTCTTTTTTCTCTTCCTATGAGACATATACAAAATCAAAGACCCTTTGCAGTGTCCCACAGATCAATCTTTAACCATATGTCATTCTGGTCTTGCCCATTAATAAATTGGAAAAAAATAAAATAAAAGAAGTAATTTCCCATTACAAGTTTCATTCTTTGAGAAAACCATGGCTCTTTCGGAATAATTGGACAAGTATTCACATCCCCCAGTCTTAATAATTAATCAAAATAAACAAATGGATAAGATAAAATGAAATAACTAACAAACAAAACGGGGAACCAGATCCCCCTATTGTGGGTTTAACCTAAATCCCCAAAGGACTGTTAGATGTCTTTGTTGGGGAATGGCTCCCTCTATGGGTTGAACAAGAGATAGCCACTAACTTTTCCCTTTTTACTATTTAACAAAATAATCCAAAATACTCAAATGTAAATCAGTGTAAGACGCACAAAGCAGATATAAAAAAAGTCTAAAATACCAAAATTATGATTTAAATGGGGAAATATCTGATCAAAGAAGACACGTATCTGACCAAGCATTCAATGTCAATTTTTGGGAATAACAGTGATGGCGACACATTTTGGTTGGTATTGAGGTCCGATACTGAGCCGAACCATATATGCATCACCTAACATATTAATCACCGCAACTGAGTAAGGGAATACAAAAAGTATCAAAGCTCCAGCAATACCTGTAGTATTAAGAGCAACTTTATCATGAAAATAATGGTTCCTTAATAAATGAAGTTGTTAATCAATTCTTCAAATGTAGGTGGAGCTTTGATACTTGACTGTCCTTTTCGATACACCTTGCAAGTAGGTAAAATATTTCCATTGCCTTAATGCATTTTAGTTCCTAAACATGATTAACAATTTAAGGTTATAACTACAACTGCACACTATTTCACATAATGCATACACGTTATGTGCAGTGTTAAATGAAAGTTTTCTGTACTTCACATCAAAATGAGTATGACCTTGTACAGCTCAGTGCATAGAAGCAAATGTAAGTCTGACATCAGAAACTCCAGAAATGGATTTTGCCCTTTTACTCTCTATATTTCTCAACATTTCTCCAAGATTTCATGTGTGCTGTGAACAATTCCCATGAAATGAACCCCTTTTATCTCAACTTTAGCCTGACTGCTGCACCTTATCCTGTTAGGTTTGCTGCATACATTCTATTAAACATTTGTCATCGGCAGTGATCTTATTTCCCCTGTCACCCGGAGTTCTCCCAACTGAACAGGTAGAGGCCTGACAGGGTGCTGCTGTGGCCTCTCCTCCTCATTTGTTGTGCTTTTCCTGTTGTATAGGAGGACATGTAAGGCACTTTGAGATTTGCCTGTGCTTGTGAGACAGAAAGAAAGGAGACCGGAGAAAAGCAAGGGCTGAGTTAGAATGACAATTTTCTTTTCTTTACATCCATTGTAACCTAACTACTGCAGATGTATCCTTCTTTTTTTGTTCTCACCTCCATACCTTTGCCTCTCTTTGATCAGCTTTCAGATTTGCTGAAGGCAAGCCGTAGGTGAAATCTATTTCAGTTTGCAGATGAAGACGCAGAATGACAATCCCAGTAGTTTGGTGTATTTTGCATCGTTATCCTTGGTAGCAATGTCACCGCATTACCCCGTCCATCACAGTGATATAGTGGGTTGCTTTGGTAACACAGAAAATGGGATTGAAAGTAAAAAGAGTTTACATTGTAAATGTTTTGTGGCCAATATCAGTTAAAGCCTGTAAAATGTTTATACTACAGTATAATGTTTGTTCTTATAGGGCCTAACCTGAGTGAACAGTTCAGGCCACCAAGGCACCAGCTTTTGTTAGTATTGATGAATTATATAATCTATAAATTGAAACCACCAGACAACAATTAAATCTTTTATAAATAGTTGTAGCTGTTTGGTCTATTGTTGACCAAAGTGCAGCATATAGAATGAGAGAAATGTCCTTGATGAAGTGTTTGTGTATATATATGATTATTGTCCTGAATCAAGACGAAGAAGGAGAGGAGGAAGGTGTGTTCGTAGGCAGGTGTGTTGTGTGATAAAAGAGTATCAGCAAGAATGAAAGGAAAGGTGTTCCAAGACGGTGGCGAGACCAGCGATGTTGTACAGCTTAGAGACAGTGGCACTGAAGAAAAGACAAGAGGCAGAGCTGGAGGTGGCAGAGCTTAAGATGTTGAGGTTCTCTTTGGGAGTGACGAGGACGGACAGGATCAGGAACGAGTACATCAGAGGGACAGCTCATGTTAGATGTTTCGGCGATAAAGCCAGAGAGGCCAGATTGAGGTGGTTTGGACACGTTCAGAGGAGAGACTGTGAACATATTGGTAGAAGGATGCTGAGGTTGGAGCTGCCAGGCAGGAGGTCTAGAGGAAGACCAAAGAGGAGATTTATGGATGTACTGAGAGAGGACATGAAGTTAACTGGTGTGAGTGAAGAGGATGCAGAGGACAGGGTTAGATGGAGGCACATGATTCGCTGTGGCGACCCCTGAAAGGGAGCAGCCGAAAGGAAAAGAAGAAGACACATGGGAGAAACGCCTTTTTAAAAAAAAGTATCGATTGTGTTTTTTCTTAAACTGGTTAATAGTTTGTCTGAAATGATGTGTGATCCTTCCAAACCATACTCTCTTCAAAGGCTTAATGATTGCATTGTTGGCAACTGGACAATCGATATTTGATATATACAGGGTAAAGGTTACTGTGTGTGTGTGTGTGTGTGTGTGTGTGTGTGTGACCCATTGCAGCAAAATATCTATATTGATTTCAGTGCATAGTGTAGCTTTCATTATCAATGGCATTTACATTTAGTCATTTAGCAGACGCTTTTACTCAAAGCGACTTACATATGAGAACATTCACAAACCGAAGGCGCAGCTTCGGGAGCATTTTGGGGTTCTTGGGCTTTCTATATTTACAGAAATAATAATGTTAATTTTTTATTGACACTGTCAAAGAGGTATTACTGTAACTATATGTTTAGTATTAAGGTTTTAGTTTGCAGTGATGTTGCAATGGGCTGAATTAAATAAAGAGTAGAGCTGCAACTAACAATTATTTTCTCAATTTCTATTGATTTATCCTGTGACTATTTTCTTGACAAATGTATGTATCGTTTGGGTCTATAAAATGTCTTTGAAAAAATAGTGAAAAATGGCCATGATATTTTCCCAAAGCCCAACGTGAAGTTTTCCTTTTTTTTTTTTTTGCTTGACCTAAAGTCCAAACCCAGAAGATCAGAATCAGAAATACTTTATTAATCCCCGAGCGGAAACTCTTTAAAGAAGGAAGGCTAAAAGTTAGAAAAAGTAAGACGACGAGACGGAGCAACGCAACACCTCAAACGAATATAAAAAATAAAAACCGGGGTGGGAGTGTTACAAAACATTGAGCCCCACAGCTCGTAACAGTCATATTTCACAGATTGTGCAACTTCACGAACACACAGGCTGAACTGTAATTTATGAAGGTAATTTGAGTATAATGTTCAATACTTCAAAAAACAGTGTGAGTCCAGCACACACAAACATTTAAACTCATTATTCTCCGGCCTGCACCGCGGCACATGCGCACTCTACAAGATATCAAATGTATGGTCATACCAGCAAATATTCACATTGTAGAAGTGAAGTGAATCTGTGGCATTTTTACTTAAAAAAAAAAAAATGACTTAAACAATTAATCCATTAACAAAATAATAACTTTGCTGTTGTATTGGATCTTGTTAGATTTTACAGGTGTGCCTAATAAAGTGGCCACGGAGTGTGTTTTTTTTCTTCAAACAATCAAGCCTACCTTTTGATGAAAATCTGTGTATTTACCACAAAGTTTCTAACATGCTTCTCCTCATTTAGAGTGCAGACAGCTGAACGAGCTTTTAAAAAAATCACCCAAAGCACAAACAATAGTGCTCCACCGATCTTATGTGCTTGCCTTACATAGCGCAACCAAATTTACATCCTGACATTGCTCCTGCATTCTTTGTGTTTGCTATCAAATAATTTCCCGTACATCTCAAAGCTGCGCTGGCTTGCAAAACTATAATCTATTCAGTGTTCGTGTTCTCAGGATATGAACAGGAAAATATCACTCAGGTTTTGATTCACAAGTGCTGCATGTTCATTAATTGGCCAGTGGAGGGCACTAAGAGTAAGCGGCTTAAGTCCTATCTGCCAAAGTTCCACTGAAGGAGAGAAGAGGTTTTATTCATAATTGCTAATGTGCGTCTGTGTGGTTTCCATTTGAATGATGTGGAGGCCACAAAATGTGGCCTTTTGCCTTTTTAAACCAACCACTATTAAATATACACTGAAGAATGCCCAGGAACAGACTCATGCACACTCACGAGCTTACTGTAGTCCATTTACTTAAATGTTGAAACAGTGTTGAGGTGAACTGGCTGGAGTGTCTGTGAACTCAGGCGACAACCAGCCCACTCACGTATTGAAACATCTGATGTCTTCTCAACCCTCACCTCGAGGGGACACCGTCTTCCTCTCCAGCCCCCTCTTTCCCTTCTTATCTCTGTCGCCTTCAGTGCCGACTTGTCAAATTTCCTACTCAAAGCTTGTTTGCTTGGAAATGTCAGCCACGGTGAAGGAATTTTTTGGTTATGTAACACATTAATCTATGCTCTCTCTTTTTTTTTTTTTTTTTTTGCGTGGGCTTTTGTGTGTGAAAGAGACTTTATATTTGCATCCTGAAAAGACCCCATCCAATCTATATGGATTTAGCAGGTTGGATTTCTTTATTTGGTGGAAATGTACCAGTGATTCCATGATTCCAGCAGAACACGAGAGATTTAATGGCTCAGAGTCTAAATCAGATGACCTCTGGACAGAAGGTCAGTCCTTGATCACTGCACCTCTGTCTCTCTTTGTAACTGACAAAGCTTTAAGTTTGAGGTTTTAGCAAATTTAAATGCTGGGAGGATGGATAATGAGACATTAGGGGTTAGTGTAGCAGCTCATGAAAAATACAAAAGATACTTATGCTAAAAAGGCATACAAATATGGAAATTGCTTTTTCTCCAACTCTTTCATTTATCCAACATTTCCAACATGTGGGTGGCCTCGGAAATAGTTGTGTTGACCTTTCAAAGACTAAGGGGGCTTAATGGTAAATGGAAGAGGGTTGAGGAAGTCTGTGTGTGTGCGTGTGTGTGTGTATGTGTGTGAGAATGAGGAAATGGCTAGTTTTTTTTATTTTTTTTTATGTGGAAGCCTAGCTGGAGAGGAAACCTAAAAGGAGAGGTTTGCCAGGGACACACAAGGGCAAGAACAGGGAAACAAAAACAGGATGGCTCTCAGGCCTACATGGAACATTTTGGACCAGAAAGGGCGTTGACCGAGAAAGTCGGTGACAGTAGGAAACCGCGTTCTTCCACTGTGTTATCTCTGTTGTTCCTGATCAGTACGTGAAAGAAATATGTATGTAGTGGCGCTCTGGTATTGAAAGCATTTTATGATCCACTTTAGCCTGCCTTCACTCTGATAAGGAGGACATATAAAAAGCTATAATTTCTACTTTTTAATTGTGCTTTGTAATGCCATCTTTTTCCTGGATGATCAAGAAGTGTGTGGTTTAAGTTAAATTCACCAGGTTAATGACCAACTATTGAAAAAAAATGCTGTTTGTGTTAGCCTATTTGTGATGACATTTATTTTTCTGTGTCTCCCTCTAGCTGTGCAGTCTCTGAACAGCCTGAATGACCAGATTGCAAGCTTCATGGTGACTGGACCCAAGCCCCTGGAGCAGGAGGAGCATGCCTTTCTGCCTCCTGAGAAGGACACACTGCAGAAGTCCATGACGCTGATGAGGCACCTCCTCGTGGATGCACAGGTACAAGAAACAGTACATTCGTTAGCTCACAAGAAGGCAGGTGGGGCTAGAGAAAGTCACTGACAAAACATTTGTTGGATACATGCTGGGGGATTCAGATACCAAAATGCGAGATGCCTCGGGGCAGCTCTAGATATTTCCACCAAAATAATTAATTTCAATGAAACCTTTGTAATCAGTGATGGTGGTGAAGAAAATTAGTTCAGTGCTTTCAACTCAGTGAGTTCAACTTTGCATTTGTGTTTTGGACTGTCAAAGCAAGTGATTTGAAGACTTCACTTTGGTTAAGTTGTGATGGACATTTTTTTTTTAAAATATATTTTATAGACTGATTTATTAATTGCAGGATACATCTAGAAAATTATTGAGGGAAAATCAGTTTTAATATAATCATTAATTACAGACTTATGTGCAATGCAGTGAGATCCACGCTGGGCGTAAAAAAGCCATTCTTAATTCCTTCGCCGGTCTAAGCTACGACCGACTTTGTGATTTCTATTTACACCGAGTGCACCAAGCTTGACTGACCGCAGTTGTAGCTACGCCCGGTCTTATGATGTGAGTCTACGTGACTGCATTCGAAGCCATGATTGTTGCCAAGCAACACACTTCTGTCCAAAGCGCACTCTTAAGTTCTCCCTTCAAACAAGCTATGGAAGATATGGATAAGGCAAACCAAAAGAAAAGGAAAATTCATTTTAAAACTTAGAGTTGTATGCAGAGCATAGAAACATTCTCACACCTAAATTTGACAACACAAACAGAAATAAACTATCAGCATGGCGATCGATCACCAGTGCAATCAATAATGACTGCGGACAGGTGAAGAGCTTTTTGGGACACTCTTCTAATTACCCGGCCTGCTGTTGTCCTATGTACATTTTTCATAGCTCGCTCAGTATTTTGAAAGGGCCATTTGCATAAAATCTGAATGCAATCAGCACCTGCAGGGCGGGGGACAGCGCCGCATTTCTGTCCGATACATGCTGTGGTTGAGGGGCGAGCTCTTCAATTAAATCGAACACTGCTCCTGCCAAAGCGAAACCTCTCGATCAGCTCACTCTCTGATTAGATGTCCAGTGGGTTTGTCCGATCATGGATGACTCTTTCTCGTCTTAATGCCCTTTTGTTATTTAATCTGTAAAGAAGATGCGCTCCCATTGTTTTCTTTCCTGCTTGTGTGATTTTTTTTTTTTTTTAATTATTACCATGGATACTAGTCTGTCTTTTCCAACTTATGCCTGCTCCATACTAAACATAAAAGTTACACCCAGGCGCAATACAAACCAGGCTTAAGTCTAAATGGTGCACTAGTCATAGCCGTAAGTCTGTTGTACGCCCAGCTCACAGGCATACGCCCAGCTGGTGCACTCAGCTCTAGGACTGATAAGACAAGACACATTTAATCCACCTTATACATTTCTGGATAAAGTGATCTTGGAGAACAAAGGTCAAGAAAGACACTTGAATTTGTGAAATCACAACATTGGAAAACCTAGTTTGTGCCAATACCTGGCAGACTTATAGTGTAGGAGTAGACTTTATGCTTCATTTTGTTCCAGTGCAAATTGTTTGTGAAGACAGAATGTTATTACGGAGTGTCTCTGGCAAAGGGCCTCCGATGAAATGAAAATATTGACTGTGTGTAATAGGGGTGCAACAACAAGGTTACATTTCCTCCATCAGAGTCAATTCCCACTTAAATCTCTCTACTGAATTGAACGTAGTGTTAGAAAATATTCTAGCTGTTAATTTGTCTTTTCTTGCCACCTCACTCCCCACCCCCCTCATTTGACTGAATCTTCCTCCAAGCCCTCTTATTCAAAGATGACCCCAGTGTCCTCAAAAAAGAATTTTCTGGGGAATCAATCACCCAAGTAAGCAGCTGTGCGAATGTTTGAGGACTGGTGTTTGTGGACTGCTAGCGTCGCACCTTTTTGTTAATAAATACATTTGCTGAACCATTATTGTCGCGTCAAATAGAGACGATGAGGACATGACATTATTGGCACCCTCTCTCCTACATGGATTCTCTCTCCCTCAGTTTTCTCTTCTTGTTTCGTTCATGTTCTTGCTGATTATTTCACGTAACCTTTTGTGAGGGAAGAGGAGGAGATGAGAGGCTGGATTCCTACAAGCTCCAATTATAGGAGAGGGAGGATGCAGCCAGCTGAAGTGGCAATGTCAAGAGTGTGATTGAGCTGTTTGCGATTTAATATGCATATGCTTTTTGTGATCATTTGTCACAGTGTCATTTGTATCCCCTCACACAAATACAAATTAATTTGTGCTGAAAAATGTACTGTATAAGCTACAATGCAACAGATGTTGAATAAAATGGTCATGAACTCTAATCTACAGCAAGGTTGCAAGGCTTTAAGTGCTTGCTGGTTGCCTCTCTATTTGGCCATAATTATATGTCATCATTTATGCAAAACTAAAATGGGTTACCACCACACAGATCCAAACAAAGTGCACCTACTTAGCATTTTCGTTGCTTTGATTCTCTCAGTCTCTTGTTGTGTATTTGTGTCGTCCTGAGGCTAAAAAGCATATTTAATGCTCAAAGCCCAAGGAAAATCCACTTGCGCGCCAGGACAGGAGACGTGGAGACTACTGAGTGAAGGCTGACTGACAGTGAACTCGCCTTTCCCCTATTTTCACTTTATCTCTCATTCTCCCTCTAAAAGACAGGTAGCCATCTTTCTTTCAACAACACAGCAGACTCTGTCTGCTTAGTTTACTAGCAGCCCCGTTACTTCTCATTCTGTCAGCACTCTTTTGAACGTTGTTCTTTTCATTTTAGTCATAGCATTTCAAGTAAAATGTCATGAATCAGGTGTCTATCGGTAAAGATTGCGGTCCATTTTTGATTCCTCAAAACCACCATGCAGTATAAGTAGCTGATGCGTCAATACTGAGAATATATATTAATAATTTATAATAATAATATATATTATATTGGAAAAATAACACGTACCCATGACATATGACATCAGTTTAATACCACGCCAAATAACACATTTCTTACTTGAATCTCTAAATGATAACCAACTAGTTTGAGCAAATTAAAATGATGTATTTAATAACAAAATAAAACTTTTGAATGTAGACCCACATATGTAGGTGGCTAGCATTGTTTCAGAATTTAAAAAGAATTATTGTAGATAAAGCTACACTAAACAGAACATTGTTTTAAACAATTTCAATTATTATGATTGTCATATTTGGCTAAAATAATGATGAATAATTAAAGCATTGTAAGTAAAAACAAAATCTATGTTGCATAAGATCACAAGGGCTACCCTAGACATAGCGTGAAGCATTGGAAAAAACAATTAAGAGATGACAAATGGATAATTTTGATATTTAATACACTATTTGATTTACGGTATAGTTTATCTTGTCATCTTCCAAATCAATTTATTATCTTGTATGATATATGTACAATGAGTAATACAATTGTACTTGATTTTTTTTCAGTTCATGTCTGTGATCAAATTAAATTGGTTGCCAGTTTAGTTTTACTCCCACCTTGACCGCTCCCCTGCTGTTCTGCAGTGCCTGAGGGGGGCGTCCCACACCAGCCACAAATCTCTGAAAAACTTTAGGTTCTCAAATCTTTCGTCACCTTTCTCAACTTTATTGTGACATATCATAACATAACATGGCAATTTTAACAAACCGCCACTATTGTCCTGCAAGAGACGGCTCACTGCAGAGCCGCTTTGTGTGGCTCTTTCTTCTCGTCCAAGGCCCATCTGGTGTGTGCTTTCCAGCTGGGAGGAGATTGGCTGCTGAGCTTTTGCCACCGACCCTCCCTCTATCTGGCCTTCCCCGTGCTGTACCTGGCTGTGACTACATTAGCTGAGCTGTCACTCAACAGTGGAGGGAAATGGGGGTAGGGAAAGGGAGAGTTTGAGCACACAGGGAACGTCGACGGAGTGTGGGGGCCAGTAAAGGTGACTTTGACATTGAGTGATAAATAAGATCTATCTGACTCCCGCCAACCTCCACTCTGCTCTAATCATCAGTGGAGAGCTGCAGGCACGTCTGTCACTCTTACAGAATAAGCAAAGCAGATTCATACACACAGTGATCCTTTTTTTTTACAAATACAGAGTTGCACAAAAGTTTAGAGCTAAAAAAACAATGAATATAGAAACATATCGGATCAATATTTCATGTAATGAAATTTTCACAAAAAGCAAGTAATGTGTGGGTCCTTTGTAATATGTATTGAACACAGAGCAAATCAATATTGCTAGCATTGTTGGCTCTTCTGAGAGAATCAATATTTTACGATTGTAAAGGGTACAAAGTTAGCTTTGCAATTAAGTACTGTAGATCTACAAAGTCTACTTTTTCTGAACTCACAGACATGGATACAGTAATATTTAAATCCCTGAAAACATTTGTGTGGTATGGGGTGAATGGATGGTAATTATGAGCTGCACTAAACAAAATGTTCATATTAACAATAGGCCCAATGACCCTGTAATGTAAAAGGGTTTTGGTTCCGTCTCACTGCTCTCATCAACCTCTCTTCCAATGCTAATTTAGCTCGGTGTCTGCTGGATGTGTAAATAGGCAAAATGTTCACCATACATGTGTCAACTTTTTAAGTTGATAAAATGTCAATGTTGTGTTTACTGCTTGTTATGATCCCCCCAAATTGCCAAAAAAAAAATAATAATGCTTAATTAAATAACAGCATATGCTAAGGTAATAATCCCCCTATCTAGAGTCAGTGTAGACTGCATACCTAAGTCAGTTGTATCGAATCAAATCCTGGAAGTGTCCAAATTAATATTTCAACACAAAGGACTGACTTCCACATATATTAGCCAGTAGTGCTGGACCTGTGCCCAGGGTCATGGAAGAGCTCAGGCTGCGCACTGTCTCCGAGGACTGGGGGGAGGGGCTGCAGAGGGAGCGAGTGTGTGTGATGGGTCAGTCTGTCCCTCTCTGACTGGGGCCTCAGCTGGCCCTACAGAGCATGGTTCTTAGCCATGCATAATACATCACCTTGGTCCCATCTGCCCTCTCAACCCTTCCTCTGACTCCACCAGGCCTGTCTAATAGGCCCTGCAACAATGAGGGCCAGCCAAATATGCTGCCATGTGCTACTATGGTGATGGCTTATTGTGGCCCAGCCCAATCCCACAGTGTGACAAATGAGAATGGAAATTGGGTAATTTGGTTCAAAGAGAGTTTTGCCTTCATCTACTGTTAGAAATATTCGGAGTGTTTCCTAGGTTTAACTCGGCTGTCAAAACATCCAGCAGTATTTTCGAAAAACTAGTATTAGCTCACATAAGTTCACGGCTTCAGTGCGTTGTTTGAATTTCAAAATGATTCTTTCATATCAAAGGCAGCAGGCTTGAACTTGGTCATTTGTTTAGAAGTTTAATTTTCACATTTTCGATTAGTTTTTCCTATTTCTATTTGCTTTTCCCCAAAGTTATAATTGCCCGATCTTTGTGAATGTTATTTGCAGTGATGGTACTTATACAGACAAGGTCAAACCCTTGTCATTTTTAATGCTGCTGCGGTCAACAGTATTGCACTTAATGAATGAGATATCCCTGGGCATTTCATTGAGTGGATAGTATCCAGAAGGAATGTGTAAAATTATGTCTTTCACTCTTTATCTGCTACTTGCAATCAGTTTTTTTTGGGCCACACTAAAATTGAATTGTCGGTGAGAGATTCATGATATTGGTCCTCTAGCTGGTGGACTTGTATGTTGAGCAGATTGAAAATGACTGCTTATCTTGTAAGGAATAAATTGAAAAATGTCATTATAGGAATACAGTTCTGAATGTTGCCTGCAGAGAAAAGAGCTCTCTATAATCGTGAAATAGTAATGGTATGGGAATTGTATGCATGCATCACTAGGGAATGATATAATGTAAGAAACTGTATGCTTTACTTCTACTTGAACTGTGATGATCAGTGTGGGAAGTAAGACATTATCATTTGTTGTAAAAATATATAACAAATTAATCACAATATCTTTGTACTTTGTCGTTGGGAACAATTGGTGCCAATGTTTCGACACACGGACTGTTTTCTAAAAGAATTTTAAGGCTTATCAGACACCAAAACACTGCACAGCGGTTTATAATAATAAGGAAGGTTTTTACAACTCTCAAAAGTTATCACCACAGCATTCATATCTATCTGTCTGTCCTCTGGCTAACTTTTTAGATTGGTGGCCCTGGTCCGCCTAACTTTTTCATTTAGGTGCACCCAATAATGCTTTTTAAGGGATGGGGGTGGGTTATGCAAGATATAAGGTAGATTTATGTATCATTTTACAACAGAGGGTTGAATAACGAGATTTGAGTTGTATTTCCCTTTTTATACTAGTAACAAAAACCAACTTTATACAGGATAATATTTATAATACATTACCCCATTTCTAGTAAATTATTTAATATTTCACCGTTTTAATTCTACTGAATTCTAGTTTTAGTGTTTACTCACAAACTACTTAAATCTGCTCACTTTGCTTTTCCCTTCAATTTTTCTTTTGTCTACACACCCACACCCCTGGACTCCTGCACACACAGTGGCTTGCGTCGCCTCTTTCTGTTTCTGCTCTCTGACAGCAGTATGTTTTATTCACCTTATTTTCGACGACAACAGGGCCGACGACAGCATGTTCGCTTTGTCATCCTGCTTCCAGCCATCCTACTTCTCCTGAGAGGGACCTGAGAGGGAGATCACCGAAAGTATTTACTTGTAAGGCTCAGTTAGGAGGTACCATAATAATTAGATATAAAGAATTGAGTAATTACGACAGAGTTACGATCATAAAGTGAAGCGGTCAGAATGTTGTAGGGGAAATGTAGACACCTCCTAAAGATGAGGAGCACTTGAGGCTAATGTTATGGCTAAAGGCGCTTAAAAAGTAGTGCCCACCCAAGTGCCCATATGTGTACTCCTACCATTTCGTGGACAGGAAACCGACAGATGAACACCCTTACCCTGAGAAATGGCTCGGATACGAGGCTCCATTGAAGAAGTCATGTCGGTTGATGAAGAGGTTGTCCGCTTGAGGTAAGCTAGTAGATGTGCTTGTTAACCTAACGTTACACTAGTGAAATCCATGCTCTGAATACATTCAACGATCAGTAACGAGCAGTTGACGTCAACTAAATACAATTCATTTTGCATGATTACCATTGCCACCCTATATATTTCGTGATTAAAATAGTACAAGATATAACGAGCTCCACCATTATAATAGTGCTCATTATTCCTGTAAGTTACAGATATTGCAGATGCTAGTAGGCTAGCTAGTTTCACCTGTCACTCAGATATTGATATTAAGTTTTGTATTGACACTAGAGGATTAGAAAATTGTGTATCTTGTTTTCAGTGCACACTGTTCTGTATCATTATGGTTACCATCCTATATTAATTCTCATAACGATGGACCTTCAAAAAACATTCACTTGACATGGGACAACTTGGTTGTGTTTTAAGTCCTAATGTGAAAATATGTTTATGGTTATATTACTTCCACAGATACATCAACGAGCGTCAGCATTTGAGAACTGTGAGGATGACCCCATCCACATGTCTCAACACTGTGAAGCAGAAACACAATGGGAGGGCTCAGGCATCCATCTGTCTCTGACTACAGCAAAGATTCAGCCAGATGTTACCTGTTTGTAGTTGTGTTTTATTAACCTATACATAATGACCAGATGTTACCTGTTTGTAAATAGTTATTAAAACTATACAATGTGTATACTCTGTAGATTAACCTCAAAACATAGAGGAATAAACGCTTGTGCTTTGAAAGAATACCTAATGTCAACAAGTTTGTATATGAATTCCATCATGGTTTATTACATATAATGAGAATTTAATTAAGAAATATAATCTGTACACAAAGGGCAGTAGGAGATATCTTTAGCTCAAAGGTGATGTCCATGACGACTTTGGGCCAAAGTTCCTCTAAGTCCCCACATTCCAGGCATCGGTGCAGGCAATGCCAGTAAGCCCACTGGACATAGCATTTTTGACCTGAGGCCAGACATATTTACTGGATGGGTTTATATACTCAAAAGATGAAGGAAAACAATTCAAAACTTTCACAGTTGTCCAAAATCAAATAATCATTAATTTTGCAATTGATGTTTACCTACCTTTTGCATATTCCTCATATCAGGTGATAAAGAGTGATGACTTAATGTATTGCTACCATACTTTAACCTTACCTTTTGCATACACTTACCTGGACTCCACTGTACCATTAAGAGACTTGACAAGATTCTTAGCCTGCAGGTGGTCGTCAGGCTCAGCAACTGGGAATATGTCCACCATATGTCCAACCCGTTAATATACTTAGGTTTGTACATTTATAACATACTTATGTTAACACAAACATTGCAAGCTATTAACTGTCATAATACGTGTGATCGGTATTTATTTATTAGCTATAAGCTAATTTACACCTGCAGTCCCGAGGCAGGAACTAGCTACCGAACGTGGATGTGTCAGTTTAGGGGAAGTTGGATGACAAAATGCAGAAGAGGCCAAGTATTGAAAGTGGGCGGGGCGGAATAAGGTGAACGAAGTCGCCCAAAAAACTTGGGCATGTGGCTCATCTGTTTTTTTTCACAGCAGCAGATCAGCCACTTGTGAAGGAGAAAACTATCTTCAACCAATGTGGTACCGAATGACATCGGCACCAACAGGTGCACTTTCAAGATTTACATTAAACAGGTGACTCTCTCTCTCTCTCTCTCTCTCTCAGTTTCTCTGCAGAGCATGTGCGAATATCAGTAGACCACACGGGAGCTCCCTACGGTGCTCGCTGGAGCTGCAATGGCACCCCTGCAGTACCAATGTAGTGATCTCATTGAAATGAATGAGGGCACTGCTTTTTCTTCTGTTAATGAACAGGGGTTTAAGTATTGCTGATCTGACACTTAAAAACTCTGAATTTCTAAAACGTGATATTACATGATGGGAAGCTTACATTAACCTCTATCCCCAGTTTAAAGTCAATTCACATACATTACAAGAGTAAGACTTGTTAGAAAACAGACTTTTGGCTTTATGAAAGACAAAAAATGTTATTTAATTTTATACCCACTGTTACTTCACATTTATTTGAATAGCAATGTTGTTTGTACTGTTTTTGCAGTTCAAAAAGAGCTATAGTATTCTGAATGATTGTAACATTTTCTTTAATTTGAGCTAGCTGTGTACTGTATGAGTCATGTTCTACGTATTTCTTAGTGTGATTGCACATGATGTTGTGCTATCATCCTTGAAATTCCTAGATCAGTAAATACTTTCCCACAGAAGTCTTTCCACTCACCTTACATCTGAAGACCCATTATGTGGAATAAATAATGGCATGTTTCAAGCGAACTGCAACGGAAATTGAAAAAATTACTAGTTTATTGATTTGGGAGGTGCACTTAACGGCGCGAGGGAGAGAGTTGAGGATTGTTGCAAGCCTTTAACACACCGCACAGTTCCCAAGTCCTGCTCTCAACTCTCTTTAACCCTTTCCATCAGAGGTCAAGGTCTGGCTCTAACGAAGACATACACAAGATGTGGGAATAGCAACACAACATGGTTAATAGTCTGCATTGATCTAGACTGCAATGCCTCAGAGATTCTGTGACTACCAGGGTCTCAGAACACAGCTGGAGCAATGACTAGCTGTCCTTTCCAGTCTCCTGGGATAGGGAAAGATAAATGTGCATCCTCCAGGGTGAAACGCAAGCTTGAGGTCAGATTCAAGCAAACAGCTAAGTAAGGCCATTTAACCCAGAACAAAATGTTTTCAGATTGTAGATTAGGCAGCGGCTTGAAATGCTGGACTTGTCCTCCAAATCAGTTGTGTTTGATTTTGGTATTGAGTGAGACGTCCGTGAACCCCATGTGGGATTGTCTGCAAAGAGATACAGGGCCTTTGTTAGGCTGTGAGTTGTTAACGGGATCATAATACTAAAACTAACAACCAGATTTAATTTATCCACTACAATGCTAGATGCTAAGTGGCTCATCGATTACGTTGTTTACAGGCAAAGTACTATAGAGAACCTTTACCTTTTGATAAAGACTATATCATTACCATTTTAAGACACATCTTTTGTATTTCTTTTATGCTGTGAATGCATTTGTTAAGGATGTAGTATTATGCTATTAGACCTTAAGACTCTCAGACAGTCTAACAATGCATTTGTTTTTGTGTCTAATGACCCAGAATATGGCACTCAGGGGAAATTCAATCAACTCAATAATTTATGCTTTTGAGTGTTGAATAGAAATATTTGCATAAAAGTCATACCTACGTTGCCAGGCAGTCTGACTTGTGTGACAGGCACTGTCACAGACAGCCATGCTCATGGTTGAATCTGTGTTTTGGTAATTTATTTTTATCAGCTTTGTTTTTCTTGGCTTGTCACGGAAGAAAGAAACCTTTATCTGAAGTGTATGTGTGCGTGCCCTGGCATTGCATAAATATTGATTTTATTTTATTCATTTTTATTTTATTTTTTTAAGGTTATTTGTGCCAGCTCACCTGGAGCCACTCACAGGATTTCATGGTTAAACTTAGAAGGCCACAAACTAAGAGAAGGGTGCCAACTACAGGATGATTCAGTTAGTGAACTCCCTCTTCATGTGAAGAATAGTTTACGTCAGCGAGGCCAGGCCACATCAGATAAAATACTATCCTAATCTAACTTGCTCATCCATTTATGTAGTTTAAGTGGAAACCACAGTCGACGGGATTGCTGCCTCGGGTGTGTGTTTGTGTGTACACAAGTGTATGAGGCAGTATGTTGCTATGGAAACAGGCCATCGGAAGATTATTTTGATCATATAAACAGGAGATCTAGGCAGAGAGGTTATAGCCAAAGCTTGTTTGTCCCTCATACTGTCTTTTTGCTCCCTGTTTCCTCCTTGTGTTCAATTTTTTTATTTATTTTTTTATATTACCTTGCAAAACCAGCTGTCACCCCAGATCAAAGGCTTTGCCCTCAATTTTGGAATGGGGTTTCAGAGCTAGAATGGGCTGCCTGTGACGCAAACGTGTGCTGTGCCCATAGCCACGCTGTTTAGTTGAGGTAAACTCAAGGCCCTAAGGTGTGACTCTAGGTGAAAATGCTTTAAAGCATTAGGCTCACGTACGTGTACGAACATGCAAATGGAGTCACCCCTGTCTCCATTTCTGTAACCTGCGCAAGTTAAACTGCCCCACAGATTACTTCTCCAACCTTTTTCTTGTCTTCGTGCTGCCCAAAACTAACTTTATATCTAACTTTCAAGTGCAACACAGTATCCCATGTCGAGCATGTCGTATCAAGATTACAAGACTTTTCAAATGAAATCGGCAGTAATGACGGCAGGAGGTGGTGTAGAGTGTAGTGTAGGTGTGATCGTGAGGTGGCTCACAGAGCATTTTATGACTGCTCTGTGCTCTTTTCTTGCCCCTGCTTAGTGGGAGTCACGTATCACACAGTACATTTTATTGGCCTGAATGTTAGGTGATACTTATTATAAGAAAACCCTTTTGAAATACCAGATTTGGATAAAGACTTTATGAAAATAAGAGACCAAAACATGGTTGTAATATTGCTACATTGCAGGGTTTTTCAGAGTCTGACACCGTGCCCCCCCCCACAAACACACACACACACACACACAAAATTGAGATAACTGTGCAACTGCTGATCGGGTTGATAAGCAGGCCAAATGTGGGCCAAACCACGATGAAACTTCAAGTTGTTTTTAGAACACTGGCATTCTCCTGTCCCTTTCACCTCACGCGGTATCTTTGCCTCAGCCTCCCCGGAGGAGGCTACGCCATTGTGCATGTATGCGGTGACATACAAATTAACATTTTGAACAGGCTTTAGCTATTATACATTAGAAAGAGTTGGGAACACTGCAATGGGGCTGAAACCTATCCCAGCATCCACTGGGCGAGAGGCAGGATACATCCTGGATAGGTCACCAGTACGTCAGGCTATCAAACAAAGACAGACACAACATTCATAGTCACATATAAGGGCTGCTGAAAAGAGTGATCACATTTCAGGTCAGACAGAGAAGGATCAATACGGGATGAACTGTACCATCCTTCCTTCTGCCAAAGCTGCTACTGTTGTTGGCCTTGTAATGTTGGACTGGACAAAATAGATGTCCCCTCGTGTCAGATGTTTCTGCACTTTCATTTAAACACAATAGAAATTGTTTAGCCCGAAGCTGCTCATTTCATGAGGGTCTTGATGGAACAAATAACAGAGTGGGAGCCCCGCTTTGGACTATGCTCATTGAAAGATGATAAAATGTTTTTGAAATGTGTGGTGAAGGTGAGGAGGGGGTTGTCATGTTGTCATGTGTTTTGCTTTAGTATACACAGCTTGGTGAGTCAGCAGGAGGTGACAAATGGACAGAGGTGGGTAGAGTAGCCAAAAACTACTCAAGTAAAAGTACTGTTAGTTTGCAAAAACCAGCATCAAAATAAATACCTGAGTAAGGGTACAAATGTATTTAGTTTTGAAGCATACTGTATACCTATATTACTCAACTTATTACTATAACACAGACAGACTTGCTGTTCTGCCAGCTCAGTGTCAGCATGGTTCTCTGATGTACTGACCTCAGACCAGCAATCACAACCGGAGGCCGCTGCACTGGGTAATTTGTCTGTAAATATTAGCAGCTCGCGCTATTTGAAAGCCATACTCCTCCTGTAGCTTCAGCCACTATGCTTCTCTGAACAGAGTCATGTGGAGGCGTGCCTGTGGTAGGATAACAGAGCGCCAGAAGACCTGGGACCAGCTGACCACCTGCCTCTTAACGGAATGCGCATGAATGCATAAAATAATAAAAAAAATAAAATTAGCGCGATGAATGTATCCAAATGTAACGAAGTAAAAGTAATGATTTTTCTCAAATCTACTCAAGTAGGCTAAAAGTAAAAAGTATGCTACATTAAAATGACTCTGATATGTACAATTTATGCAAAAAAGTAACTTAAGTATGTGAAACAGTAGATGTATCTCGTTACTACCCACCACTGCAAATAGATACAATTCCTATTGGCCTAATCCATGATTTGAAAAGCACTGGTGCAGTCATCAAAGCCCTCTGGTCACTTTAGATTATTCTCTCTTGAATGAGGTTTAAAGGAATCAATAAATAGAGAGCAAACGTAACAATACACATGTTCAGTGTTTAGTTTTGGAAAAATCACTTTTTCAGTGGCTCATAGTGGGGGGAAAAAATAATTAAGGGTTGGAATCTTTGGAATCATTAACATGTTGTGCTCAAGCATGAATTGAGGCCAGCCCTCTCCATTTCAACAGTTTTGAAGAATTTATCTGTGTATTGCAGCTGTGGGAAAAGCTTGTTGGATCTCGTCAAAGCCTTGAGATAAGAATACCCAGTGCAACATTTGGACTTTGGGTTATAATTGTCCTAAATTGATTTAGATTTTTTTTTTTTCATTGTGTGATTTGAGTTATTTTCCAATATAACCTATCTTTTGAAACACCAAGTGAGCCTTTGTTTAAGGCACACGAGACCACACAGAAAATAAGTATTTTATCTTCAGGGACTTACCCACAAAAATAAAGTAAAGGAGTACTTCTAAATGTAAAACTAAAAGAAAGAACACCATTTAAAATTTACTACACATTCTTATGATTACTAAAAAAATAATCTGTTGGTAGGTTTTATACACAATTCCGTTCCTCACATTACATCCATCTACTCAAAAACACAGAGTATATCTTTATAGAAGATGAAGAAATCTATTTTTGAATTACCCTGTGTGCTACTTGTATGCTCATCCAATCATACACAGTACATGGTATATCCTCGTGGCAAATCAGCCATCCGTCCGAAAATGAAATGAATGTAACTTTCGGAATGCGCTCCAGTAAAGTCTTACTGCAATAGCAGATGCTTTTAATATTTAATTTCAACTGTTCGATTGCCATAACACATTCCTGACGCATAGTTAGAATCATACTCTCTGAAACACTTAAAGGTGGCTGCTCCCTTGGGCATATTTGTCTGTCAAACCTTCCCCTTCCTTAAAAAAACCCCCAAATTTTTCCAAGCTCCAATGTTCACTTTTTGCCATCTTCTGTCTTTTGCTTTGCCTAGGACAGATTCTGTTAGTATTATGCCTAACGTAGAGCGATATCAGTCTTGTCTTTGATCTTGGGCAGTGATTACAGACTGTAAAAGTAGACAGGATAGATCTCCTTGTGGTTAAATACCAGAGTAAATGGGATTAGGTTTTCGGTTTCCCATGAGGCCTACTGAGCCTTCCTACAAAGCTGACACACTCAGGATGAGCACGAGTGCTGCACGAGTAATAGATAACAGCACTTTTCCTTTGCTCATAATGCCACTGTATGAGCATGTCTAACTCTTTCTAATTTCATTGAGACATTTTCAAAGGACTTACCTGGACCGTAGACTGGATTTGCATTAAAGTATACTTGCCATGGCTTAAATTGATTTCTGAAACCCAGGGCAGGACAATGATTTCACATATTTAAATGGAGGACTTTAGTGAGGGCTCCTGCCATGTGCTTCTGACGTTACCACAGGCAAACCAGACGCAGTTTGCCTGACCAGCTTGACCTACGAGCCAGTTTCATCCCAAAAGAGGACATCCAGTGTTTAATAAATTGGGCACATTGAGGGCACGAAAATACAATGGCCAATGCAACATCGAGTCAGGAGTTTTTCTGAACCATATGAGCTGTAGTAGGTAGGTGGGATTAAGAATGGGGCCAGAGCCAGAATCCATTCCAAGTTACTCCTTCATGTCAGCTTGTGCGATGGTGTTTCTTTGAGGTTTACAGTCAAGAGACTTTTTTTTTTTTAACCAAGAAATTATTTTTGCATCATCAACATATCTCGTTGACTGACATGACATGTCCGATACGTCAGTCACCACTGAACGGAGTTCAAGCAGGCTCTGGCTTTAGATTCCAACTAGGCCAAGGCAACATCCAACGCCATAGGACTGTTTATTGCTATGGATATGAGACTGTATAGTTGTGGAGAACACAAAGTGCTTGAGCCCTGCTGTAATGTTCATTTGTGCAAAGTCTGCATCTTTCTCTTGCTCCCTCTCAATTTCTGACATATACACACAAAGTGTCCCTGTCTTCCTCCCATACTATTCCTTCAGTTTCGGTTAGAGGGTCATCAGAGCTGGCTGTTTTTCTGGGATTTTAGCTGACTCTGTCTGGGCATGCTTGAGTGTCTTTCAATTTAGCTCCTTCTGATAACTCAGCCTCCTCCAATAGATAAATATTAAATTAGAACAAATGACTCTCACTTTCTCAGCAGGCAATTGTGTCCCCTTCCCCTGAGTCTTTTAGCATCAGCTAAACAAGCACTGCCGCTATCTGTAATTAGGAATGGAAAAAATAATACACACCAACACACAACTGCTAAATGAACGCCCCTTGCATTATCGACAGCAACCATTCAGCTGCCTCTCCTGGATAACTCGACATTATTCAGATCAGATCCTCCTTATTGTGGAGGATAGGATTTCAGATGGGCTTTTAAAATTAAAGCTAGATTTGGTTTGCTGGAATGCTTTTACTTTCACATGATAAGTCCCCCATACATATATACTGAAATACTCTTCTTGCAAATCCTTTTCATGTTTGTTTTTAGTACATATTCTAGCTT
This sequence comes from Coreoperca whiteheadi, assembly GCA_011952105.1. NCBI lineage: Eukaryota > Metazoa > Chordata > Actinopteri > Centrarchiformes > Sinipercidae > Coreoperca > Coreoperca whiteheadi. The sequence goes on along the minus strand of CM022479.1, from coordinate 12,182,434 downwards.
CCAGAGAAGGTTGTAATCCTGTAAGCCTGTTTGAGTGTGTAACATTATTAGTATAACATGATCTGGATGGCAAAAGACAAGTGAGTTTGATTGGGTGTCGCTCCCGGGGGAACACTTTTTGGATGAAGGTAACACTGTGTAGCATCTGACTATCTGGCACAAGTTATTAGATGGTTTGCGTGATAGGGACGTGGTGCCATACTGAAAGCAGCTGCAGATGGCTCATATCTGTCGGTGTAGCAGCAGCAAGACCTCAGCGTGGATCAGCGAGAGCAATATCCTGAAGCAAGTCTGCAATTCACTATATCACTGTTTTTAAATCAATCTTTTAATATTGTAGACCTATCTGTCCGCTGGCTTATCTATGTATTTGTCTGGCATGAAATTGGTCTATTTATTTGTTTTCCTGAATTCTTATCAAGCCAACTTTCTATCTTTTTGTTTATTATATAGTGAAGATACCTACGGTATCAGTCTTACAGTACACAATCGCTGTACAGTATGTATGTGAGTGTATGTTTATATAACGTATAAACTCCTGTTGTAGTAATCCATCCCAAGGTTTAATAAAATGCAATCTGAATCAACATAATCCCAACTAACATATATACAATATAGTATGTGCTCCTCTTTGTGTAAAATTACTGTCCTAAAATCCTCTGGTTTGAGAAGAGTATGGGTGGATATGGCTGTCATAGGAAAGAATAAGAAAAACGGCCCACTAAGGCACATGGAGCTCACTGATATGAGTGTCTCTGACAGAACATATATTTTTCCCTTCACTGTAGGGGGAAATTACAGTTCCTTTTTCTCATTTTACTATAGATCAGCATTGACTTAATATCTAAACAAAATAAGTAATAGTTTTTGGATTCAGACCTGATTTATTTTCAGTTTAGTGAGGTTTGGAGTATGATTTAAATTTTGTTTCATATTTATTCTCATTATTGTCTACCCAAGACATTCCTCTTTGTCAGCGTTTTCGTTAATTTTGAAGAGAGGAAAAAAAAGTAGCATTTAATGAATTATTAAGTAAAGAGGTAAAAATGAAAAACCAAATTATGGTTAACATTTTGTATCACCTTGTCATTTGCAAGTGCCTTCATCATTTAAAGTGTTAATTATAAAAGAAAAAGTAATTTCTGTCCAACGTTCTGGATATTTCTGACAAATATCCAGTTGGATTTTTTGGTAAGGAGGAGCCAACAAGGCATCTGGAAGCATGAGTGATGTTAGGATTTGAATGTAGAAACATTTGCTTTGATGTGGGACGTGCTAGGACCACCCATACAAACCAAAAGAAAAAGACACCGCATGCACTTTTTTTGGGATTAAAGCATCCATAAAGTAACAGCATTTGTTACCGTGAGGGAAGGAAACCAGTGTAGACTGTTAGTACGAGACTGAACGTGTTTCCATCAGCGTATTTTTATGTGCATTTTGAAGCATCGCATTAGAAAAGGTTGATGTAAAAGGCAACGTTCGAAAAAACTTCGTCAATTTTGCAAAAGTGTTTTTTGCCTTTTTCAGAAAGAGTTAATGCGCTTAATTGGTGATGAAAACACCTTGACTGAATAAGTTCTGAAGTAGCCAACGTTGAACTCGCATGACGGATCAGCTGTTTCCGTTCTGAGAGAAGAAGAAAAAAACAATTCCTGAAGACCTCTCGGTTTTTCTTCTTTCTCATAGATGGCCAAGGCGACTGGCTTTGTTTCCTCCTCCTCTTCTTCTTCTTCTTTGAGGTTTATTGGTGGTAGGCAAACAACTGGTTTTGTTTCCAGTTCGCAACCTCTACTTCTTCTACTCTGTTTATTACGGCCATGCGTAATGTAGCCTATATGCAAACTTCTGACGAAGCTACTCTTTGCGTAGCCTAGTTTATTCGCACCAAACCAGTTGAGGGAAACTCACCTTATTCGCATTGTCTTTATATTTCTTTTCTGCGACATTTCAAAGGTTCCCTTCAGATTAACCTGACAATTAGATGGAAACATGTCTAATGTTTCGCTGTGCTATAAGAACGCCATACAACTTTCAGTTTGACGCTGGCATCACCAATTTTGTCCTGACATTGAGTAACACATGGTAAAGCACTCATATGGTTCATTTTTGAAGGCATTGACAACCTAAATGAGTCCTTGTTTAGTTTGAAAAACTTATCCTGTTTTGGCAATGAAAGTACACGTGGGTTATTATAAGCTGTTTGAAAGAATGACAAATGCTGTCATTTTTCTGGAGAGGGCAGTCTTTTGTTGCCACATCTGCAATGCAGTCGCAAATGCAACTGCAAATTCTCTATCCCTGACGCTGTATATATTGGAAAATAAATATAATGATAATGTGTTTATTTTTGCTTACTATATGCTAATTTATGTCTTGCTAGACTGAGTGTAATTTTTAAGCATGAAAAATCCACAGTGAAGAGTGCTCGCCTCGAGACAACTGGGTAATGTTGCACAGCACGACAGAATCTGTCCTCCGCCATTTAGCTCCAGTGTGACCTCTGTGAAGAATATGCCATTCATTATCAAATAGGCTAGCGGTCTCCCTTGGTTTGCATATGGATATTAATGACTTGCAGTGATTTACATTTCAATTCCAGATACTATATGAGAAATTAGTCCTATGCAAATCATGAGCTGGTGAATTGTGCAGGAAGATGATTGACATTTTTCAATAAATACTGCACGATGAATGTGTTTTGTGCATTAATTAACTGGAGGAAATGGAAATGACCCTAACTAAGGTAGAATTAGCATGATCTAGTCGAGGTTTTGCTGGGGTCGATTACCCACCTACAACCAGGAACGTGAACGAATGCAAAGTCATTTTTGATTGATGTCGATTCATATTCATTTTGATGGAAAGGTCTGATAACTTCACTATGAGACTGAGCTTCTGACAAATTAAAAAAAGGTCAGAGTTTCTACGTCTGACTCCCTCCCTTTGTTTGCCGTGCTCTGGCTCTGTTTGAAAAGGTCAGGTGATCACGGTATGTAAACAACAGCGTTATAATGGAACTGCCGCTTTTTGATGCGTTACACACAGCAGCGTGCTATGTGGTTGTTACTGTTCAGAAATTATGAATCTCTGTTTTTCTAGATCCTTGGGTGATATAGGCTTTAAATTTAAAAGGAATTAATTTACCCTCACTGCTTTTATGACCTACTATATTGCTGAGCTATAGTTCATTGCAAATTCCTAGACAGCACATCATAATACATGTAGAAACCCATCAGATAGACAGATGATGAGATTTGACACAACATAAGTGCAAATATATTAGAATCGATACTGTGCTGCCTTCTTGCCCAGTTTGGTTAAATGCTACCCCTATCAACAAAGGATATGAAAGTGTCCCTACTGACAGTTACTCTTGACATGAACGTTATTTATTTCTGCTTTTCCCTTATCATTCACCTTCACCAACTATGAGATTCTGCCTCAGCACTATAAATGATGTTGACAAATTTTAACGGTAAAGAAAGAGAACGACACAGTCAGACGCTGCTCTGATGTCAGAATGTGTCACTGTCATGAAATATTCATGTTTGCCGAGGGTGTGCATTAAGTTTAGAATAAGAATAGCTTGCATTTTTCAGCTGCAGACCATTGATCAGGGCTGTATCATTAGTTGAATGACTCATCACAGAAGAGTGTTGCTGAATATTGATCATTCACTTGAGTGATCCCTGCAGAGTACACTTCCCAGTCTTTTCTTCTGCCTTTTTGGCAAAGCTGAAAAAGCATTGTACACATTATTGCTTTCTCCATGTTCAAGTTTATCTCTAGCTGTCAAAATTCACAAGGAGGAAAATATTTTGAAATGTTTGTTTCAGATAGTTTCTCTGCCACATACTGTCTAACTCAGTCTATGGAGCCTTTATGTTTGGCTGTGGACACCCTTATATTGACATTAGGATAGGATTTCAGTACTGCTCATCTTCCTCTCTCTCCCTCAGATAATTACACTTTAGCTGTCTTTGATTTCCTCTGCCCTCATTGGGATGCTCCCACGAGTTAACTTCTACGTGGCTGCTTTTGACACGAGCAGTAAATAACAGTGAGAAGGGCCATAAATCATGGTAATTCTTCCTCCAGACCTCACATCCTGATTGATCACTCGTGTGCCTTTGAGGTCCACCTGTGAGTCTTTTCCCACTGATATAAATTACCGGTAAGTAGAATTAGGGGAATTAAGCACACCAGCAACCTAGTGTATCCAAGTTATTCTGCAATGGAGGATGTGTGGAGGCATGGAATAAAAGCCTTTTTAAAAATAAATTTCAGAAAAATTAAATTATGAATTTGTCTTTTAAAGACAGATTAAGAAAATATTATTATTGATGATAATTTTCATAATTTGAATGCATATGATTTATGAATTTTATATATTCATGTAAATGTAATCTATACATTTTTGTGGCATACGCCAGACAGTGAAGTCTTGACTGTATTCATAAACTCAGTCTAAAGCAGAAAATTCCCTATGTTTGTTCTGGAGGAACCTTTGAACGGAAGTGTCGTCAAGTCAGACACAAGTGCTGTGGATGCGGGGGCAAGCAAAAAAACCCAAAACAATCAATAAAATATCACATCAGATTAATTTACGTGACACGATGTCACCAAGGTCCTCAGTGCTTTTCTCACTTTTGACTGTGGTGACGTTGAAGGAGAGCCCCACGCCAACACCAACACACATAGACAAACACATGCACACAGCTGGCAAGCTGAATGACTGACATGTTAATATTTACTTCCCCTCTGTTGTTTCACTTCTTTAAGACTCCACTTTTTTTCATTACAATTGACTTCACGGGGGGCTCACTGAATTAGAAAATCATATTTGGATACACAGCTAGCAAACTAATCCCAACCGTGCATAACTCTGGACTTGACTGGTCCCAGCTGCAAGGCACCCTCACACACTGGTGCTTCATCTCCCTATTGGCAAAACTCAGATTAGTCTCTGCAATACCTTTTTTTTTTTTTTTTATCACTTTTTGGAGCTCGTCGTTCACCACACCATTAATGCAGCCCTTTTCTTCATTTGCTTCCCAAATCCAGCTGTAGAGTGCTGGAGGATGTTGGGCCAGGCACTGCTGTCAGCTCAGGGTCAAACGGAGATTAGCTTTTATCCGACCCCGCATACACAGGAGGAATTTAAACAGGACACATATGTAAGTAACCTTTATAGGCAGAGCTGGCAAGAATGAAACATGCACATTAATCTGTTTGTCACCATTTGCTTCAAGTTCAGATTAGCATTTTCACACCTGGTCCAGATACGTGAATCTGTGGTTTGCTTTCACAAAGGAGAATCCCTCCGAACATTTGATTGGTTTGATTGGTTTCCATGACAGCCCTAATGTCACCATCATCACATCTGTGAGTGTGCCAGTTAGTGGCTTGCCATAATGTAATACTACCTTCAAACAAGGTGCATTTATTATTTGATAAGGTTCATAACACATAACTTTAATTTTCCTAGACTGTTAACTTTTGGTGCGCCAAATTATAACAGAAGTTATCTTAGGGCACTTTTCATATAGAGCAGGTCTAGACCGTACTCTTCATAAAATTAACACCAACAATTCCCACCATGAGCAAGCACTTGGCGACAGTGGCAAGGAAAAGGGAGAGAGAGAGAAATAGAGAGACTATTGTGTCACTAATCCAAAAAAGGCTGCCCTTGCATTATCTAATTTTTAATGAGCACCATACCCCAGCCCAGATCCTCACAGAGATTGTATTCTCATTTTCCTCAGGTTAAGACAAAACATAAAAGGCAATACAAACTTACATTACCACACAACTCAAAAAGTGGGGGAAGGAAAAAAAGATAAATTACTCTGTCTATTAAGTCCACTTTGAGCATATGTAAGTTTACAGTATAGCCATTCAGGTCTTACGGCTGTGACTGATTAATCGTCTCCCTTGATGTGGCCTGATTTTTGATATTCAGTACACAGACAGAATTTCATTAATTATGTCCTAATGTTCCTCCTCGGTCCTGAAACCAGCTGCCCGCTCCATGTTTAGCAGGCCTACATATTGTTTTCCCCATGAGTCTCTTGAAAAACAAGCTAACTTGTTCTTTCCAATTTAGAAGAAGATTCTTTTAATAGATAAACAACCGAGTGTCCACAGTGTGTTCACATTCACGCCTAAATTACTGTCTAACTTATGACCGAGCACACTATGGGGCAGGCGGAAAGAGTCACACCAACGATCTGTGACTACAGGGATCTTCATTTTAGGAACACTTACTCATCCCACACAACAATGCATAAACACGTCACCTCATGCAGTACAGGTGCTCCTCGGCTCCGGCTGTAATCACAAAGCACCCATAGGTGTCCACATCCCATTGTTCCCATAATCAGCACTTAGGCTGTTGGCAAGCACTCTACGCTAATTTAATACTGAAGGTAATGAGTTCATTTGCAAAGATCTGCATATTTTGAGGAGAAGTACAATGCAAAACACCAAGAGTGATGGAAAAGCTGATTCCCTTTGGTGTCAAAGAGGCTTCCTCTCCCCATCCCTATAACTAATTCCTGTTTCTTCTCCGTAATCATGACAATGGGAGCCTACTTAATTCTGCAGCAAATGAATCAAGTGTAAACATCATTAGGTATTGATATGAATTGCATTCATTTACAAAATAAAGTTTGGTACTCTACACTAGATCAACTCATTGGCACTGAGCTGAACCCAGATATGAATATAATGGGGAAATAAACTGTTAACCCAACATAATTTTGGTGTTTTCATTTATGATTAAATTTTTCATGTGTCTTTGCGTATTACAGCAATCATTCATTCTTCCTTAAGTGTTGGTTTTGAGTGGTTCTTAACATCTGACACCAAATGTCTGAAATCTCATCATATTCATTAGTTTTGCAGTCGTAGCAACAAAAAAAAAAGTCCTTTTGTAAAATCTAATGGTAAGCACGCAAGATGTTTCCATGTTCCCTTGCTCATGGCCCTGCAGTCCACCAAAATGCATTAAGATCAATTTTAGATTTTGAGAAAAATTACTGACAGGAAGGCAAGCTAAAAGGGACAAAACAATGCACATGCATCAGTCTTTATACCATTTAAATTGAAGCTGGGGGAACTGGAAAAAAGTTGAAAAAAACATTTCTCTTGAAGGACTGTACCAGTGGTTTTGCATGTTTTAGCGAATTTACAATACTGCAAATCACATAATTTACACCACAACAAACCATTTTATTTAAATCATACTACTGTGTTTTAGACTTTTGGATGTATTTTGTCTTCCATTCCAGGCATCCATTAGTCTCCCTAAATATTCATATGAGATGAAATGCTATTAGTCACAGCGAACATCAAGTCTGTATTATTTTTTGTCAAGGCTACATTATAACGGAAGTTTAAACAGCTAACCCCTAAGTGATTGTCATTCTGTACAGAGATAACTGCAAACCAATGGCTGCTTGGAACTGTAGGAAAAACACCTTAAAGTGGCCATATTATGATTTTTCGGTTTTTCCTTTTCTGTGTTATTAAGCAATATTACATGAGGGTGTGCTTGAACGTCATTATTGGCATGTCCGCAAGCATCACTGAAATGCCAATAATTGACGTTAAAGCATTTTGCGATTATACAACAAATACCAACACAATAATAAAAATGTACTCATACTGTGTGGCAATTCGCTCTCAAAATACATTTTCTTTGCTAGTTTTTACCATTTCCCTGGAAACACATGTCCACAGATTTGAACACTTTTTAAATGTCCAATCAGACTTCTTGGTCGGAACTACTTGTTGTATAATAAAAACTGATACACGCACTGTAAGTCCACACATGTCAGCCAGTAGCGATTAAAGCTGTCTGTGGCTTAACAACATTCAACATTCACAGTGTTTAGTTTTTATTCCACTTAGCTAGTTAAGCGAACTACCTTCCACTTTCTAACGCTAGCTGATTCGCACTGATTTTCTTTTTGTTCATGTTACTTCAAAACCTGTGGAGTCATCCGCAGCTCCTGCACACTCACTGCTGTCTTCGTCCTGCGTTATAGAAAGGAGGGGGTCTAGCAAATGACCAAGCTGTAAAAACTCACAGCTTGGAGTTGTCCTTTGTCCTCAGCACCCCGCATGTTACACCATGTCATGATAAACGGAGTAACGGTAACATATGCGGTGCTGAAATCACAGGTAACACAAGTACCATCTTCGGCCCACCGGCTGGTCTTGTTTACGAGTGAGGGAAGGATGGTACAGGAGATCGACAGGCGGATAGGTGTATCCTCCGCAGCGATCTACGTTCCTACTCTCACCTATGGTCATGAGCTTTGGCGGCCAAAATGAGTTTCCTCCGTAGGGTGGCTGGGCGCTCCCTTAGAGATAGGGTGAGGAGCTCGGTCACTCGGGAGGAGCTCAGAGTATTATTACGCCTCTCAATAAGACGCAGCGATGTAGAGCGCAGTTGAGCGGGAAGCAGAGCGGCGCAACAATAAAAACGGAGCGGCGGTAGAGGAAAGACCATCGCAGAGACCCGGAACTTTGTTCAGAAACGCTCGGCGGAGGCAGAGAAATCAGTACGACCCAAGTCATCCAAGGTGTGGGAGCATTTCACACATAAGACACCGAAAATGTGTGTTAATTGCAAGATATCCAAAAGCGACAGGGAGTGAGTGCGTGGGTGTGTCTGAGTGTGAGAGTTTGTGAGTGTGTGCATCTCAGAGGTGGGTAGTAACGAGTTACTACATTTACTCTGTTGCACTTACTTGAGTAACTTTTTGGAAAAAAATGTACTTCTAAGAGTAGTTTTACTGCACCATACTTGTTACTTGTACTTGAGTAGATTTGTGAAGAAGAAATGCTGTTCTTAATCTGCTACATTGGGCTACACTCGACTCTTTACTTTTTTTTTTTTTTTTTTTTTTTTTTTTTTTTTTTTTTTTACATATTCTATACTTTATGTTTGCCAGAGAGATGCCGTCAGTACGTCTACCACATGACTCCGTTTCACCAATCAGACGTAGCGATGCAGTCGCATGACCACACGAACTGTGGCGGCATAGCCTCAAAAAAAATGATTTATTGTTCTGACAGCTCAGGTCCCTTTAAACAAAAATATACATCTTTTTGTGCACTTCATTTAAAAAAGCCTATATATTCGGCAGACGTAAAGCATACATGTGTATGTTTTTTGTGTTAGTCCATTTGTTTTTTATTACTTTAACAGCTCAACCTGTTTGTGTACTTTCTGAAGATTTTGTTCTGTTTTTGAATAAAAGGGTTGGAAATTAATAAATTTTTAAAAAATCCGATTAATCGAAAAAATAAGTTAAAGGTAATTGATTATTAAAATAATCTTTAGTTGCAGCCCTAATTACAAGTTTGACCAATTAAGTACACATGTCAAAACAAACATCAACAATTTATAACAATACATGAAATTCTTAGAATAAATGTAAATTCTTAGAAATTAAAGTGATTGTTAATTGCTTTTTGAACTTTGAAAGGTGTTTGCTGTGTATTTAGATGGCTCTAAATTACATCTTAAAAAGAGGTTTTCTGTAGTATAAAATCTGTTCTCATATTGTTACAAATAAAATCATATATTTTTGGTATTTTTTCACCACCTCTGTTGAAGTGTAGAAAAGCTTGTCATCCATGTGGTGTGCCTTTTTGAAGGAAAGTGGTTTTGAAAGGATGCATCAAGCCAGCCAGCATCAACCCCCCTACAGCACCTAAACAGAGCTTCTCTCAATCCTCGTCACAGAGACGACGGCTGCTGAATACTGAGCAGAGGAGACAGCTGCCCCTCACCCTGAAACACACAATTATTCTCTCTCACACACACACACACACACATGCAATTAACAACACTAAGTGAAACAGCACACACCTACGCAGGGATTTTAGTTCACAGAACACTAACAGCATCAGACGTGCAACCACACACTCCCTTTCAGCAGGAAAAATGGACCATCTGTGAGCTCTTCAGGCCACCAGCCAATGACATTGTTTAGGACTCATTTTAACGGCAGTCGTGAACTGCATTTTGAATCTTTGTTCAGCCGTCTCTAGCATTTGGTGTTTAAAAAGCCTTTTTTGTTCTCGTTGTTTTGCAAACATCTGTGTGTGGATGTGAAAAGAGCCACTTTAATAGAACTAAGCTTTACAATACTGTTAACTACAGCCATCTTTGAACACCTTTACGGAGGTGGTAAAAACATAGTCATCATACTAATGAGATTTTATTCTGATGCTGCATTTTACGAGTTTGAATATTGAGTTCAGATCAATTACAGTCCTCTGATATCACCAAATTGCTTATTTTGAAAGAATGTTTTATGGGAAATCATCGTCCTCTCCTTGAGTATATTGGGAAGGGATATCCAAATCTATTTATTTATTTTTTTTTTGGCCCCAATCCTGATCCGAGTCCTTTAATGTTGGGTATCTGTCAGCTGAGTCCTTATCGCAGCGGCCTGGGTTCTATTCCAACCCGCGGCCCTTTGCTGCATGTCATCCCCCCTCTCTCTCCCACATTTCCTGTCTCTCTTCAGCTGTCCCTATCATAAATAAAGGCAAAAAGCCCCCAATAAATAAATAAATATTATATAATATATCTTTAAAAAAAAAAAATGCATCTGACACATCGAAATAACAGCTGTAGGCTACTTCATCTGACACCTTATTTTTCTGGAGTTACTTGATCCAAATAGTGGGGGTCCTGGTTCAAAAGTTTATAAGCTTAAATTATTGATATGAAATAAAGATTTACTGAGAGAATGTGACTCTTGAAACTGCTGTGATGCGATCCGTTAGAGAGACGACATATCTCTCTGTTGGAGTTGTTGGAACTACAGGGACACGCGATTGTACAGTGGCGTTACAGAGTGGCGGGTCTTCCCTCACAAAAGATCTTTGGCTGAGTACAGACAAAAGCTGCAGAGAGAACTTTAACCAGACCACAGACAAGTTTAATGTTGGCCTGTTATCAAGTTACACACGGAATTAACATTAATCAGCGACGGCTGATATGATCTGCTGCCAGCACGTTTATCATTTTAACTGGTAAAAGCGCCAGCTAATAATGAGAAGGTGCTAGCTGAATGTTATGTACACTGCTCTTTGCTAATGGTAAATAGCGAGGTATTGTTAATGGTAAACAGTTAAATATGCAAAGTTACTTTTAAGTGCATTCAGCATCATCTTCAGGCCCACAGACAGCAGACGCTAAGTTCTAAGTTCTAAGAACGATCGTTTCTAGGAAACGGGGCCCAAACTTTAGAAGTCCTAGATGTATGTAAGAGAGTTCTAATTTTATGATGGATTCGAACAAAGGTGGCTCGGGTGTCTGCATGGGCACAAAATCCACTTCCATCATCTCTAGCACAATCTTAACCACCTTCAGTGGAAGGCGCTGATATCACACTACCAGATTCAAACCGACATAAAAGCATTTTTCTCTTTTGCCTATAAACCTGTGCGAGATCTTTGTCCTGCTTGTCTCACTTCAAAAGAGCGTTTATCGTAATTCCCATCAAAGCCCAAAATCCTGTTTGTGTCTGAGATTAGCCTTGAGCCTTTACCATGGAGCCAGGGTCCATTTGGCGGTATGGCGTGTCCAAATTGTTTGACATCGCTGTCTGGATCTGCCTCACGCTGACAGTGGCCATGCGAAAACGGGAGGATGTGAGTAAGAGCTTACCGTGTATTGAACAAGAGATTAAAGAAATTGGGAGAATTGGGATGAGGATAGAGGCTAGTCCAGTAACACACTTCCCCACCTCTAAACTCCCCACCCTCGTCCGACAGAATGGTAAACTTATCTGTGTGTTTACCCGGCTGCATCTGTGTATTTTATTTCTTAGCAGTACACGCAGTGCTGACGGCGGCAAGGACAGCAGAGGCATCGATATCCATTCACTAGGAACCAGTTTGCTGCCTGACATGAGTTGCTCATCTCAGTGAGGTGATTATAATTCACTCTTTAGGATAGAAAGATAAAATAAAGCTCTTTAGCTCCCAAAAGCTCTGCACTATGTTGACCGGCCAGTTCCTAACTTTGTTTATCTTCAGAGTAAAAGACCTGAAGTAAACCTCCCTCACGAACACTTTAGGAATTCAGCTGGTTTGAACTAACACTTGGCAAACTGGTGACCTTTTAGTTATACAACTGTCTTTGTAATCCCTCTGGGTTAGATAGACAGTTGCCACTGCACAGAGCTGTCTCTCTCCGATCCTCCAGCTGCTCAGTATTATCCATTTTTTGATAGTTTAAACAGTGAAGGAAGAGGAGGGGTGAGAATAAATAGATTACTGCAGTGAACATAATTCTGTCTTTTCATGAGACTTGTGTCTGTTCCTTGTCTTGGGTTGACCCACCCCGGGTGGAATGAGCTCATAACTCTTCTTGTGTCACACAGTAACTTGTCCGCTCCCTCTTTGCAGAAATGATCCTTTATGCATAGTTGAGATAGTGCACTATTCTATTGGTATGGAAAACTGCTTTGAGGAAACTTTGACACAGAGCAGCAGGACATCAGTTTGCACTTGCGCCATCTGGGTGTGTCTTGTTGACTTCATTATCAACGTTGGCCTTCTCTTCATTACCAGACTTACTCAAGTCTTGTGTACCTTAACTTAATTTAATCCCTGACCAGTTATTGCTTCTTACTGTATATCCCTATAAATTACTTATTTCAAACGTTTTACGCTTGTTAATTGGTTTCTTGTGTCTATTTAGCAGGGCTTTGATACATGCATTACATTGGGAGGTAGCGGGATAGAGGAGGACACATGGGCAGTTTCCAAGTTACAGTAATGCAAGAGAGTAGTTCTGCAAGTTACCTTCTCATGTCTCAATACTGAGTTTCCTCATTATTTAGAATTTAAAAAAAATCATGAACTGTAACTGTAAGATTGACCTGAAATCCAATAAGGCCATTTTGTCAAATGCAAAAAATGCAGATCCACAAAGTCATAGCCCAGCAAGAGCAAATTAAAATGTCTCTATAGTGGCGTGCTTGGATGAGATCCTGAATAACCAAAACTCTGGTAAATATTTCTTGGAAATACTGGGTTGTTTTGGAAAGCTGCCCCCTCCACAGAGAGTAAAAATGAAGGATGGGTTTATTCAATTTATTAGTAGCTCCTTGAGCCTGATTTACTAACGGCAAAAACAGCTTATATCACAAAGTTTACTGCCCAGTGAAAGCATGTTTTAATTTAGGCACAAGCATAAGAATTTTAATTTATTTAATTTAAAGATGATTTTTTTTGCCAGCATTTTTTGCCTTTCTTTGTAAGTGACAGCTGCAGAGGTAGACAGGAACGGCAGGAGAGAGAGAGAGCGGGGATGCCATGCAGCAAAGGGGCTGCGTGTTGGAACCGAACCTGGGCTGCTGCAGCAAGGACTCAGCCCTAATGGTAAGCGCTCTGCCAGGTGAGCCCCCATAAAAATGATTGTTAAATCTACCTGGTTGCACCTGCCTTAGTAAATCAGGGGGTGAGTCTTTATTTGTTTTACAAAACTGAGGATTTAAAAAAAATGTAGGAGTTGGACTACTGCGCCTACCCAACATGAAGCATAGTACTACAACTGTCTTAAGCAAATAATTCCCAATTGTTATATTGCTATTTTTGTTCACAATTTCTTGCCTGGCTCACATCTGCTGGGCTGACTGCCTTTTAAAAAAATCACTGGTATATTCTGTAGTTACATCACTATGACTAGTATTTAAAATATGTTTTATAATCAGATGATCTGCTTAATGAGGTCGCTTAAGCATAGGCTATAGGGAGGATAAGTAAGGCAAAACTGAGTGACTAGGTGGATGGGCTCACATGTGCAAAAAATAGAAATTGTTATTAATATCCAAAATACATACCAAAAAGTATGAAAGAAAGCTTATGAAAATTATAATACCTTTTAGGAGTAGCCTACCCTACCCCCCCACACACACACAAAGATATCACCGCCCCGATGTTGCACAATGTTACACTGTGGACATCGTGATATGCCAATTCGGTAGACATCGCCCAACCCTAGTAGTGACTCATACGAGGAAGAACAAAATAGTTTCTGATCATTCTGCTCCTGTCACACAGGATCTGTTGCCCCAAATGTAAGCTCTCTATGTGTAGAAGGAGCCTGAGGGCATGTTCAGTTTCTTTCCTTTGGGTACTGTCTGCAGCCTCTCCCCTCAAGTGACGAGATGTAAGACTTCTTGCACAACAGTGGTCATAATTGACAGACCTGGTAATTGCTATGATCTTATTGGGGAACATCTTTCTACTCTGTCTCTTTCTCTCTCTATCTGTCTTTTCTTTAGTGCCCCCTTCGGTTTCTCCCCTTCCGCCGCTGTGTGTGTTTATATGTATGTGTGTGTGTGTTCTGATTCTGCAGAGAAAGACTCTTTTGCTGAGCCCCATTCTCCCCTAAGATATGATGATCTTGATAAGAGATCAAGATAGCGTTCAGCTACAAAAACCCCATTTCCTTACTCCTCTAGGGACATTAAACCATTTCCTTTTGCTCGAAAAAATAAAAATCAAGCAACCCAAGAATTCACATCAGCATGGCCCCGCATTACAGCATCTTTTCCACCTCATTGGCTGGCCTTTCCAGATGCTATCAATGAGCAGGTGATTTTGGTGCAGCCCATAAGTTCTGCATTGCAGGGGCATAGTCTGAATCAGTAAATACAGATTGTGGTGCAGATATCTTTACATTGTGTTTAGACTAGCTGCACAGCAGCGACCCTGACTTAGAGGCAGAACCTGACTGCTGAAATCAGAAAATACTATAAATATACTAATACTATAAATTTAATGTCAGACTGACTAAGATTGTGATTAAACACACACATACAGATGAGTATTTCTGTGTCTTCTGCATGCAAGGCACATGCAGTGATTAATTAATAAAAACAAAATAACTTATCTTCATCCATGGCTGTCTCTCTGAATCTTTTAGCAATTTTATGAGACACCACAGAAAAAATCCTACTCCCATTATCTATGACAAACCAAAGACATATAGAGTAATAACACTTCTGCACTCCTGCCACTGTAAGCTTCAGTACAAATCATTTCCTGTAGATAACCCCATTTTTTGTCACGTCAGCCCTTCGTTTATACACGTAAAACACCTTGCCTATTAACGTTCTAGTTTGCTCATCATTTACACCTTCAACTGTTGAGAAATTGATCAAGAAAAAGGTCTGAAAGTGTGACAAATTAGAAACGATTTTCTTTGCTGTGCTAATACAAGGTCCGAGGAACTGCTGTAAAAAAAAAAAAGAAAAACGAGAAAAAATATAATATAATACATCGACTTCCTAAATAATACTACTAATTGTAATTGTAGTTAGATAACAGTGCCTCTTTTTTTGAGAAACTGATACAATTGTGTAGTATTTTCAGAGCTTGGTAGTTTTTGTACATAATGGTTTTGGACGAGAACCCAAACATTTAACTCTGACTTAAAAACATTAGATAAGCAAATGTAACAGGTGGGAATCTTCTCTATACACAAACTATACGCAGTTTATATCACCCACATTCATATCCTTACTACAGTCTCTGCGTTGTGTTTTGATGCTGATGCTGATGATGATGGACTCATGGCTGACAGTTAGCCAGTTGACTCCAGCGAAGAGACAGACAGCCTCGATGTCGATTCAATTATCTTTTCATTGCTTACAAGCACTTCAGGATCTGGGGCATACAAGCCCGGCCCCAGTCAAACTATTCAGTATAAAAGAAAATCATAATCGAAGGTAAAATTACAATCATTATCAATTATTTATATAGCCAAGCTCTGTGACCATTAACTGACAAGTTATAGGGCTAACGGTCTAACCTTGACCAAGATCAAAGACTTCTATCAGTCTACAAATTACACAAAAACACCACTGATACAGATGGATTAGTACACACAGATAATCACTCTGGATGTCAATATAGTTAATGTCTCTCCCAGATAGGCTATTCATTAATATTTAGAGATTTTCAATTCACAGTTACACACTCACCTGGGTGCTACAAGCCCGGTCTGACTTGTTCCCCCAGCTTTAAAGCTGCGTTGTTACCATTTATACCGTGTATCCTAGTATTACATATGAAATGTAAAATAATGCAGAAAAATATGAAAATAACAGAAATATGTAAACCATACAACTATCAAATAAAGACTTTGCTATTAGACATAGTAACCATTTAAAGCTCAAATGATGTATTTATTGTAACACGCAAGAGGCATATGTTACACAAACACTGACAAAAGTTGTAACAGTGAAAGATGTATACATTTACCGCCACAGCTGAATTCTGTTTCTATTGTTGCCAGGCAACCAATACCACCCCAATGAGTAAGTGTGAGTCCTGACTGTTATTGCTTAGCAACAAAATTCCACCCCACTAAGTAAAAAATGAAATCAGTGAGGCTTAAAAACTACTGTATACAGGCTTCAGTGCTGCAACTTCTTTGCATGACTTTAGTTGAATCCAGTGACTTGGCTGCAAATGGCCTGCTGCGTGGACGGATACTCAGCAGCAGCACAATGAAGAGTAGTCGCACAGCACTGATCCCACTCCCCACTGTCTCTATTCATATGGTAATTCAAACCCCCAGCACACCCACTAATTACCGATCCTCAGTCAGCCAGTGGGCCCTGATTCACTCCACTGACCAGCACACACATTTAGGACCCCAAGAGCGAGACTTGAGCAATGGCTCATTTATGTGTTGTACACACTGACATGAATGAAGTTTACAACTCATGTTCACATGTTTGGAGCTTAACTCACAATCAACCAGTAACCACTCTTAGATGTTGAGTTGTTAGGAGTAAGGATGTAAATCTGAACCAACCACTCAAAACAACCCCAAACACATTTCAATGCGCATGTTGTTCATTGTTTAGGAGCTGTTCCATAGGGCTTTCTGAGTAAAGCCAATCATAATAAACAAAATCCCAAGGGCAACAGTAGTCTTGACTGATGCTCTATTCTGCTTTTAATCTGGTTTTAGTTTGTATGGAGACTGGAGAAGATAAGCCCAGTTCTTTGTGCTCAGCTTAAGTTTAACAATCTGATATGTTCCTGCTGGCTCGCAAAATCTCTTCTTCCCAAAACCGTTCTCTTGCAGTTTTACCTAAATAAACCAAATACAACCTAGGAAAAGTTTTAACCACAATATGGACCAGGAAAAACTGAATGTAGATGGGTTAGTGCACACAGATGGTGCGCATACAGTTTGTGTTTCAGGGTAAATGTGGGGAAAAAAAGTAAGTTTGAGGCTCTTATATATATTTGTTGGTTTTTATAAACATTTGACATTATTACTGATGTCATTTCTTCAGTACACCTTACATGCAAATATGAAAATATATATTTCCCTCCCCTGGCCACTTAGTGTCACTTCAGCGCGCCTGCAGAGCAGCCTCCCCTCAACTCCTTTATTAGCCTCATGTTTTACCTGTAAGACCTTGGCCTTTGTTCATCATCTGTGATATGAAAACATCAGATTTCTACACAGTCAGAGAAAGCAACGGTTTGTGTGTCCTGGTCGTAGTTCAGTTATAAAATCCTAGCACACCACAGAGCGTCTCTCCTGCCGGACTGCTGACAGCGCTGTCAGCCGTAGAGTCAATCACACTGGATGGCAGTAGAGGAAGTTGTACCAATGTCTGGTAGTAGTTTAGCCGACTTCACTGACAGTCATCACGGGAGCCAAGAGTTTCGAAGCAGCCCGCAGACTCAAGTGAGCTGCCTTGCCTCGCACTGTCCGGCATTGCGCTGCTCCTCCTTTCTAGTACCATTCTCTACGTCCATCACATTTTTGTGACTTAGTTTACAGCCTGCCATGCTGTTGCTCCTACATTGTACAATGACAGTTAAATAAAGTACATTGATTTCCTTGGCAAATGTGTATGCCAACAACCTCGACAAAACGGAACTGCTTGTGATCCCCGCCAACCCAAAGATTCACCACAACCTCTCCATTCAACTAGGCTCATCGACCGTTACTGGGGGTGGTAATTGATGATCAGCTAAACTTCAAAAGCCTTGTCACCACCACCCGGTCCTGTAGGTTCGTCCTCTACAACATCAGGAAAATCAGACCTTTCCTATCTGAGCAGACTACACAAGTCCTAGTCCAGGCTCTCGTCTTGTCCAAACTGGACAATTGCAACGCGCTACTGGCTGGACTCCCTGCTTGCACAACCAAACCTCTGCAGATGATCCAGAACGCGGTGGCAAGAGTGGTCTTCAATGAACTGAAGAGAGCGCACGTAGCCCCTCTCTTCATTAGGTTACACTGGCTCGCTGTTGTCGCCCGCATCAAGTTCAAAACGATGCTTTTGGCCTACAAGACCACCACTGTTTCTGCACCATCATATCTTTGCTCCCTAATACAGACCTATGTTCCTGCCAGATCCAAATCACTGACTACTTCTTCCTTTCTATCTCTTTTCATAATAAAAAAAACTACTTTCTATCCTTAGCCTTGTATAGTGTGCTGGGCTTTAACAGGCTAGTCTCTGGTGCACCTATGCTTTTTGTTACCTTGTGTTGTTATAATTGCTTCCATTGTCTTCCTCCTATGTAAGTTGCTTTGGATAAAAGCGTCTGCTAAATGAATAAATGTAAATGTAAACATACAGTATACAGCTTCACTGACATAATACATACATAATACTGAGAACAATATAAGGGATATAAGATATATACAGGGAGAGATAAAAACAAATCCACTGACCAACCTAGACACCCTAGCATCTTAATTACCCACAAGGGTCCAATAGACTTCTATGACACCTGATGAGATGACTTTCATTAATGAACATCAAATGACTTTGGTATTATTAGCCCCCTAGTGTATATGTGTGTGAATGAGTGTACAGTATGTGTGCGTCTGTGCCTACCCTCCCTTGTGACTAATGTTTCGTATGCGGCAGCAGGGTCGTCTATAAATAACAACATGATGTTCATTTACTTAGCAGGAGGGGTGACTTCTGTCTGGGCAGATGGATGAACGGGTGGAACGCCTTTGTGTGTGTTCTTCATCCTTTTGGGCTATTTGCCTTTAATTGACAGAGACAGCTGATGACACTGGAGATTGAGAGAGAGGGGGGATGACATGCAGCAAAGGGCTGCAGGTCGGAGTCGAACCCGGGCCAACTGTGGTGAGGACTATAGCCTCGCACAAGGGGTGGGCGCTTTACAAAGTTTACCTGTTCCCCATTGTCTTATGCCAATTTGGTATACATTGCCCAACCCTACCTGGATGTTTGCTGTCCTCGAACTGAGAAGCACTTAATTCAGCTACATAGGGAAGATACGCAGAGTACTTTGTTCTAAAAATATCTATATCAGCGGTTTAGCTGCTAATAGCTCCACTATGCTTCACCAGCTAGTTTCTAACTTAATCTGTCTGCCGTTTGATGCTGGACAGGTAACTTTAAGTATTCTTGTATAGCATTATATTCATGACTAAATAAACAACAATCAAAGTCATTTTTAGGAAAAAACATCCTTAGTTATTGTTCACTGCCACTAGATCTCGCACTGGCATCTCAGACTAAAACAAATAGGTGCTCCGTTGAGAAAAACAGGAATTTTACCTTGCAGATCATTTTAAAACACACTTCATTTAAACTGGCGAGAAACAAAATAAAACTCACCCAAACAATTAGTCTTTTAGTCTTTCCACTGCTCTAACAATCGCCAACTCTGGTTTGGGTGAAATAAATTCTTAATTCACCAAAGTATTCCGGCTATACCCTTTAGCCGGCAGCCACAAAATGGGCAACATTGGATGCCTCCCCAGGGAGGCATCAGGGACAGATGCCCGAGCCACCTCAGCTGGCTCCTCTCGATGTGGAGGAGCAGCGGCTCTACTCTGCGCTCCTCCCGAGTGACCGAGCTCCTCACCCTATCTCTAAGGGAGCGCCCAGCCACCCTGCGGAGGAAACTCATTTCGGCCGCCTGTATCCGGGATCTTGTCCTTTCGGTCATGACCCAAAGCTCATGACCATAGGTGAGAGTAGGAACGTAGATCGACCGGTAAATATAGAGGTTTGCCTTGCAGCTCAGCTCTTTTTCACCACAACGGACCAGTATATCGACCGCATGACTGCAGAGGATACACCGATCCACCTGTCGATCTCTCGTTCCATCCTTCCCTCACTCGTGAACAAGACCCCAAGATACTAAAACTCCTCCACTTGAGGTGGGAGCTCTCCACCAACCTGAAGGGGACAAGCCACCTTTTTCCGGCTGAGAACTGGCCTCGGACTTGGAGGTGCTGATTCTCATCCCAGCCATTTCACACTCTGCTGCAAACCCAGTGCAAGCTGAAGGTCCTGGTTTGATGAAGCCAACAGGACAGCATCATCTGCAAAAAGCAGAGACGAGATCCTGTGGTCCCCAAACCGGACTCCCTCCGGCCCCTAGCCGCGCCTAGAAATCCTGTCAATATAAATAATGAACAGGACAAAGGGCAGCCCTGCCGGAGTCCAACATGCCCGGGAACAGATCTGACTTACTGCCGGCAATGCGAACCAAACTCCTGCTCCAGTCGTATAGGGACCGGACAGCCCTTAACAGAGGGCCCCGGACCCCGTACTCCCAGAGCACCCCGCACAGGTCATCACGAGGGACACAGTCGAATACCTTCTCCAGATCCACAAAACAGATGTGGACTGGTTGGACAAACTCCCATGAACTCCCATAAATATTTCTTCGAGGTCGAACGATAGTCCTTTTCCATGGCCTCACCAAACTCCTCCCAGACCCGGGTTTTTGCCTCTGCAACCACCCAGGCTGAAGCTCGCATGTATAGTCACAGGAAGACAATCCCAGTCTAATTCTCTAAGCCCTGTTGGTATTTGGTGCCTATTCAATTTTATTTATATAGCCCAATATCACAAATCACAATTTTGCCTCAAAGGGCTTCACAATCTGTAACACACGACACCCTCTGTTCTTAGACCCTCGATTTGACTAAGGAAAAACTACCCGACAAAAAGCCCTTTTACCAGGGAAACCAAAGGATAGAACCCATAGAAATTATAGAAAATGCCTATTGACAACATGTTAATTCTCTTTCAGCTCTGCAGTTGTAATATTGAGCTACTTTAGATTCATCATGAGGCTTTTTTATCATGTAAGCGTTTAGTATCCATCTGTCTCTTATTTGATTTCTGGGGTATTTTTGACATTTGGATGTACTGTCATTGGCGTGCAATGCTTCAACTACAATAAAAGCGACAGTTTTCACACCCTGACTGGAGATACTTTCAACAATACCCCTCTGTGGTGCTGCAAAGGCGAGAAAGAAGCATTAATGTTTCATTCGCTGTGAGTAGCCTTATCTGTAAACAGGTGGCAGTCAGTGTGTCTGCTGCCTTCAGTATATTTGTTGTCTTTTAGTCTTCTATAAAGAAAGGGACAAAAACAGAGCGGAACTTACAATGGGTTAGATATACTGAAAGATGTATTTGTGTTACATTTTTGATTGAACATAGTGCAGGTCCATTTTAGCTGTGGCAATAAGTTTATATAAATGGTTCATTCACCAGCCTGACAGGGCGAAGTCAGGTTAGGAAAAATGAGTGAGCAATACTCTCCCCTTTCCCAGCTTGAATGGGGAAAAAGCACATGATTGCATTCTCAAAGTCCACTGCTTAATTTCAAGGTTAAAAAACAAAAACAACAGCTAAACCTATATCGACATACCCTAAACCTTCTTAGTATAATAATGAGCACCCTTTTGGTTTTGATCATCATGTTCTGAGCTGCAACTAACACTAACTATTTTCATTATCTATTCATCTTTTGATATATTTTTTTGATAATCGTTTAGTCTATAAGATGTCAGAGAAAAGTGAAAAATACCCATCACAATTTCCTAGAGCCTCAGTGACGTTTAAATTGCTTGTCTTATCCGCCCACAACCCAAAGATATTTAATATCTATTTATAGAATAGACTAACTAGACAGGGGTGTGAAATATATTTTTCATATTTGTAGGTAAGGTGTACGGAAGAAAAGACATCAGTAATAATGTTTGAAAGAAAAATATCTATAAAAGCCTAAAACGACATGTCACTTTACCATTATTGTGGTTTATGGACCTCAAAATGTTAATGGCAGAATAAGTACGATTTTCCTAAAAAGCAATGTGTATACTAATACAAACATAATCCTGGTCAGTCATCCTTTATGACCCACTGGAAGTGTGTGGTGGTGTCTGTATCTGCAGAGACCCTGTCCTCTGCCTGTATTTTCTTAGTTTCTTATTAGTTTGCTGTGTTTGGCTTGTGTTTCTGTGTGTATCCCCCTGCCAATAACAGCGTGCAGGCTGTGAGGTCGGGACTCTATAAAAACGTAGCGAGCAGCTGTCTCCGTCTCTCTCTGCTCTCTGTCTGTGTCATAGATGTATCTCCAGTGGTGGCACAGTGCTAAAACGAAGTGTGGAGATAGGTCGGGGTCCGAGCTACACGCATACGCAAACAGGATGAAGCTGGCTCCTTCCCGCAGGGTTGTGCAGAGGTGTGGGCGATTGTTTTTGTGCTTTACAACGTAACCGCTGTGAAACAATCACAAAATAACGCTTTATTTCTCTGATTCATTGCTTTGTTCTCGCTAACGCCGCTCCATCTCTTCATTCATTCTCTAGCTCTCTGTCTCGCTCTTAGCTGGGGAGGAGGGGCCAACCTTGAACAGCGTGTTAACAAACAGCAACCAACAAATCCTACTTATTCTGCCTTTAAGTTTTAATGGAAATGTATCACTGCCAGTTTTCAGTGCACACTTGAATGCATGCCCAAAAATACACCATCCTTAGCTTTAGCCAGCTCTTATGCTTAACTTTTCTCAAACATTACTGCAGAGCTTTAAAAATGCATTTGTTTGCAGGAGGAATACCTCACTGTGATACTCTGATGACAGCATTGTTTGCATAACTATTATTGTTTTTTTCCCATAACTGCTTCTTTGTCAAACTAATGAGTTCCTTCCGTTTGTCCATGGTGGGAGGTGCATGCAGTACATCCAGAGAGAGAGAGAGAGAGAGAGAGAGAAAGAGAGAGAGGAAAAGTGGCAGTCTTTCACTGAAATCCATTCTTACAGGCTTAGTGAAATTTCTTGTGTCCATTCAGTCAAACACACAATCCCAGAACCTTACAGCAATATCTCCAGAAAACAGCTGTGCTGAGGACCTCTGACTTCCATGTGTTCATATAGTCTAGCTTACCCGCCCCCCCCAACTTTAGCTGCAAATGGTACAGTCCATTTAAAAAGGTGCTTGTCATCTCTCAATGCTCTGTGTCCTTTCAACAGTCAGCTGCAGGGAGCACATTTCACAGGGGCAGTGCTGGCTCGCTAACACGCACGCACACACACTCAAACACACACACACACACGCACACACACACACTCTCTCGTGCTGTTACGGAACTCTCAGACACACACAGGCACGCTCGCATGCTGACACACTCATACCACATATACACCCTCTCCAAAGCGTACACTCCTTCCAGCAGATAGACATTTCCCCTGAGCCGGATGCCTCTCTTTAAGGGAAAGGACAAACTGCTTTGAGGATTTAACTTGGCTTTCTCATAAAAGCGAGAACAGACAGAAAAGGGAAAGAGGAGGGATTTATTTGGGGACACCTTCCTTCACAGGAAATGATCAACTTGTCAGCATGACACCTTGTCTGGATTCCCCTCTCCTCCTCAGGCAAAAATCCTGAAAATGATGGATGACAACAAGCAGTTGGCCCAGCGCATCGATGGGGCCATTCAGTCCGCCAGCCAGGAGGTGACCAACCTGCGGTCAGAGCTCAGCGCCACTAGCCGCAGACTGGCCGAGCTTGGGGCATCCGACTCTGCCAGCATGCTTGAGACCCTGCAGCACAACCACAACGGTAGGAGAAGCTGAGAACATGTGTAGAAGGATGAGTACGCTGCGATGCAGCAGTGTATAATCTTGCAACGTGTGCCTAAGCGTAACTTGGTACACAAAGATGTGTTACTGTGCGTAATGGATGGTGTCCAAGAGGGAGTTGAAAAAGCCTCCGCTCATGCCTCTAGCCATGGGAATAAGTGCATATTCGAAAGTCGGTGAGTGAGTTGAACAAAAGAGGTGAGGGTTTTCTGCCTGCTTGTGTCCACTCTCATTTCTCCCACAAATCCCCTCTCATGTTGAATAATTAACCTCCTGAACCTTTAAGAGGGGGGGTAGTGCTGCACTTTAGTAAGGGCAGAGTGGGTAAAGTTACAACCTCTTTCACTCTTGGGCACTCTGTCTGCTAGTTCTTTCGGTTCTCCCTTAACTGGGCAATGGATCAGTGTCTCTTGAGGAGAAAGGGAAAAGGGGGCTGGTTTTAGGGTTGCCGTGGGTTACTGTTACCGAGAGCTGTTTGAATGGCTGCCCAGTCTGTAGAATGCTGTCCTCTGTGTGTGCGTCCGTGTGTCTGCTGCACCTTCTCTGTTTGCCCTTTTCCAACTTTTTACATTCAGTTTGACATACAGATAGGTAACAGATGTGTGTTTCTGCATCTGTGTACATAAGCATGGGTGGCTGCATTAGCATGTATGTGTGCCCATGGGTTGTCATGTCCTTTCAACTTCTGGCACACACATACTCTCACACTCCTGCTGTTTCCATAGCGGTCAGCTGGTACAGTGAGCTGTCTGATAGGATATGTTCCATCTTGGCTTTGGCAGCATTTTGAAACCACATATCTCTCAGATACTTCTGAGACCAAGCTCAGTAAAATGTCTGCTATATTTCCCCTCTCACATTCACAAGGAAAAACTGTTGGCTAACTTTCCCTTTACAATGACAGAGTCATGAAGTCCTCATTTGACCTCTGAATTGCTTTTTTTAAAGAGGAAAATGTGAACGCAGGCTGCCTTACACAGCTGGTCAGGAACAGTTTGGTCATGTGTCAGCATTGTTTTCAATGGACTGCCCGAGTCTCTTTGTTTTTCAGTTATTTCTTTCTGCTTGTGTGTGTATGTGTGCCTTGCGGTATCCCTTTATCCCTGATGCACGCTCACACTCGTGCTGTTTCCACAGCAGTGTGTGTGTGCCAGCGTGAGTGACGACAAGCATTCCTCTGGGAGGGTTTGAGCACTGATGTCATTGTCCCTTGTAACTGCTTCTCTGCTCAGCTGAAATGATGCTTGAGATGTGCATGTTCAGTGGTGGAATCACATTAATCTGTAGAAACGATTCATGCAACTCGCATAAATACCACATTGACATCACAGAGACTGCAGAAAAAAGACTTTCTGACTGGTCAATTCTGAAAATGTTCGCAATGTTTCTGAAATGATACACTTCCAGAAACTGACACCTATGTGTAGATCTGACTTGCCATGAATTATGTCAGACATAATTGTGCTAAGTGGCTCTGCGTGCCCCTCTTTTCAACATCAAAAATGGCACATGCACATGTCCTTTTGATGCTGAATATTATGGTTGCTGATTCCTGCCTTTGTTTGGCCTGTATATCTTCCCACTGTCGTTGTGTCTCCGTCAATACGTCTTTTTTCCCCCCTGCTTCACACCCACCACTCACTATCTGTTCGCAACCCCCTTTCCTCCTCCCAGCTGTTCTTTACAAGCCCAGGGTGTATAATATGAACGGCTTGGGATAGAGGGATTAGGTAATTTATCACTAGTGATTGTGTTGGGAAGGGAGGTGTGTGCTAAGAGTCGCTGGTTCATTGCGCAGCAGGCAGAGTGGGAGTCCTGAGGGAAGCTGTGTTGTGGGGTGCTACCTGGCACTTCACTACCAGCAGCACTAATCTTGCTAGCAGGCTAGCTTACCTTAATTGCATTTCTACTGCCTGGGGGTTTGCATGTTACATTCATCCCAGCAAGTGAAAAAGTTATGAATAAATAGTACTTCATGTATTATCCCTTTTTGGTGGGCTGTGGAGAGGTACATGGCTCACAATTGCTTCTAAATACACACACACACACACACACACACACAAGATCCGGCCTCCATATCTCTCTCTCAAACCATCTTACACCTTGTCTATCCTCTGAGCTCACTAGTATCCTCATGTGGTAGTTCATGAGCTTCCCTCTGGACTTAAATGGACTACGTTTAGCTTTGTTGCGACGCTGTGGGGCTGCTTATATAGAGAATGTGCAGAGTAGTCATAAACCTGGCTCAAAAATTCTGCCTGTGGCCCCAATTTGTGCCGTTATCTTTGTGTATGGGAGAGAATGTCACCTCCAGCTCCACTCTGGAAATTGGTAAAGTGAATGAGAAGCCTCTACTGCTCATTCTGCCATACATCTACCATACATTTCTTTGTGGTTACCTTTAGCTTGAGGTGTTCTTCATTTTTCAGTACGTTTTCAGTATGGTAGGAGTGGACAAGAAGCTTTTTTATGGTCAGAGAGAATGAAATGTTATTTACAGCCCACTTAATAGATGTGCATACAGGTGGAAAAAGTCTTCTGCAGTCTCTGGTTCGTGTGTGACACGCATAGTTACAGTCACACACGCTAGATCCACTGTGGTCACCTTGATTAAATCTGGCTCAACCAACACGGAGCTGTTGCAAAGTAACTACACTAACTCCGGGGCTGTTGTGCACGTCAAACTGGTTGGATTCATCTTTATATTCTACACAGTATGCCAGCGTATGCAGTGATATTCAACAGGAGTGTTAGAGATGGTGACATCCCCAGGATGATTGCAATAGAGGGAGACCTGTGGCTGCCGCCGAGCAGAATTCGGTCTGAACATATCATTGTTTTGTTTAAATTTACAAAACATACAAATACTGGAATTATGGATTTTTACATGTCTACATTATTTTACACTTGAATGTTACCAAGCTGTGTCAGAAGCTTTCTTCCAGAGCGTTCAGCTGCATCTCAGTGTTTATTAGCGGAAGAAATTTGCTGTGTTGTCATGGAGATAGTTCAGTTGTCATCCCCACCTAAGATGTTATCACCAGTTTAATTACTGCTTTTAAGCACTGCTCAATATACATTAAATGCATGTAACCATAAAAGGTTAAAAGGTTAATATTCTCATTCACATTTCAATTAAAGATGAGTTTATTATTCTGTAATAGGATTCACAGGCTAATGAAGACAGCCTGGCTATGCTTGTGGCCAACATGGCTATAGCTACAATAGCTACTGTGTTACTGTAGCTACGTTGCAATTCTGCTCCTGTTCCAACCCATATTTCCACACATTATCATGATAAATCTTTAGTTTAATCCCTGTTCCACTAGAAATATTGGAAATATGCTGATTTGTGGTGAGAAGAACACTATCTTTTAGGTACCAGTTTGGTAACTTACCTGGCGAGCTAACGTGTAAATGTTAGCCAGCCAGAATAACTAGCCTGTTATCTTCAATAAATCATCTTCATTGCCTCAGTTAAATTATTTCTCTTGACATTAAACAGCCTACTGTTTCTCGCCGTAGGTGCACTGATGCAGAAAAACAATTGTAGAGGGAAGTCTTATCTAGCATTGTAGAAATGTTTCATTCTATTATCCTGTTTAAGGACACATTGTTGTGCATTAATGCTGATTCCACCAGCCAATGCTCTTTCAATATCAACCGCTGTTTTCTGTGAACTTTTTTTAATTAACTCATTCTAACTGTACACTGGCCAATGTGCGTACTGCATCAGCGTGAACTTCAAATGATGTCCTATCGATACATCACATACTAGTGATCAATTGTGACCTTCATAAAATTCTTCATCGACAGCAAAGGCTAACAAAACTACACTATATGTCAATGGAGTGGTAACAAAAGGGCCATTTAATCTCTTATACATACATAGTATATAAACATGTGCAAGAATTTTTAGAATGGGAATAATCCTTGAAGGTTTCCTTGCTCACCAACCTACATATTGGACATGACATGATGTTCTTTGGGCTGTGCCTTTTTTAGGATATTTCATTGTGAAATGACCGGTCATTTGGAGATGAGGATGACATGAAATTGGTCCCCTGTTGGATTCAAACCAGGGTCATTGTGGTTGCAAGTTTTTTTGGGTTTTTTTTTTTAATGCAAATAATAATGCACTATTTATTTTGATTAGGTCTTAATTTGCTATACATCTAATCCTTAAGACAGCTTTTATAAGTTGTAAAACTCTTTGTTCAGCTACTCTTTTTGTATTCTTTTCCCCAGAGAAACAGTGACAAGTGGAAGCAAGCGATGTAAATCGACCTACTGAATATACTTTCCTCGTGTTTAGAACCTTGTTTAATTAGCACTAGCACTCTTCCATACTGAATGTCACTGACTTCTGCAGATCTTACTATGGGTCTGAGTGTGAAAATATGCTGATACTGGTATTAATATAGGTTTTGGATAAAACATTGGATATTTTTCTGCAGCTGATTGTATTCTAAGCATCTCTCGTGAGGGATGTTAAGGTTTATTTATTCAGCATCCAAAGGTTATGAGAAGAAGGTCAGTCCTATTGCATTTAATGACTCATCCATTCTTGCCGTTGAGAGTGAGAGTATTCGAGCCAAGCATGGTTGGTCAAACATTCACAAGACTGTTGACCACATTACTGCCTCAACAAAAAGGCATGCTTTTCTATCTGAAGCTCATCAAAAAGGTTTACACGATGTCAGGGTAATCATTTGAGTTGAACACAGATTTTATCCTCATGATAATTAAATACACAAAAATATATTAATCTTCAAGGAAGGGTTATCCAGAAGATCAAGAATGAGTTAGGCCTATTATATCATTTAGCATGGAGGATTTGCTGTCTCTATACATCATTAATGAGCAGGCAAGCTCTGCATCTTAAAATGCTAGCGAGACTACAGTTAGGTGGTGTTCTGTAATTCTGTTCACGAAAAGCCTCCTTGGTCACTGACATTACATATTAAACAGGATTAAGAATATCGGGAGGGTATTTGAGTAAAAAGTAGTTGCTTTAGAGGTGAAGAGAAGAGCAATGGAGACATGACAAGACTACTCATGTTTTTAATACTATTAGCCAGGGCTTGAATTGGAATGAAAAAGGCGTCGGTACTGTCGACCATCTGCATCTGCACAGCATGTGGTATTGGGTGTTTTTATTTGGTTTAACCTCTATTTCACAAGCACCTTAAAGCCCACGCCTCTCTCAGACTGGTCGCAGATCGATGTAGTATTGTGATGGCCGGCCATTCATCAAGGATTTTGAAAGTGAAAGCAATAAGCTAAGCTTTTCTCCACCAACAGTGTGGCAGAACCCATTTGGATCCTACAATGGGAGAAGGGCAGCAGATTTCTGCCTCCTTGCCTGTACCTGTGAGTACCAGACAGTTCAAATGCATTCCTAGAAATGTCCAATGTCCCTCTCTTTTAGTTTCTAAGAGCAAGTAAAACCTGCTCTATAGGAAAAGTGCAATCACTTCTGTTATGAATTGGCACTATATAAATAAATATAAAAACACAGTGCCTGTTTCCAACATTAACTTCTTGGTATCACACCTCAGGCTTACCAAGGTAACATGGCATTTCGGTGAAATTACTTTGCTCTATGATTACTATTTTTATGCGTGAGTGCAGATGCTCTCTGCTCAGTGGGGCTCCCGTCATTCTGTGTACAGCGTTAACATTCAATTATTAGTATATTAGAGACACTACTCGCTCAGTAAATGCTCGATTAACATCAAAAGCTTGGACATTTTGTATTCCTCCAGTGTGCAGCATGCACACGTGCATACACTGACAAATGTGACAAGCACTTCTAATTCCCGCTATACCAATCAAATGCATTTACAGCACCAGGGATGGAAGGAGTACTAGAAAATTTGATTCAAGTAAAAGTACTGTTATTTTAAAGAAATCTTACTCAAGTACAAGTAAAATTACTTGTGTGAAAATGTACTTAGATAAAACCTAAGGTAAGTCAGTTAAAATGTACTAATTGCTGAGTAAATATTTTGCTGTTACATTTTAAAAAAGCAAAGTGGGGCTGGGTAAAGACAAAATTGTAGATGATTGTCCAAACAATGATATATTCCTTTTCTATAGACGGCACTTGTGCATGCAACTGATTGTCAATTACATAAGCGCCTTCCTCAGTGTAGCCAGACTAGAATTAACCAAAAAAGAGGACAAAACTCAGACAATTAAACAAAAATGACCGGCAATAAATAAAAAGAGCCGTGGACATCGCGGTGGTTGCAACAAGCATTATTAGGCTTCTTTAACAACAGAATAACAAAGGCAGACAACACGGACGTGTATAAACAATAATAACTCCACGGCGACTGTGGCCCGGAGCACATATTAAAGTAAAAACAGAGCTGTACAGTTTTTACACAATATGTATTGCACACACACACAAACACAACTTTACGCAACACTGACGTTCTCCTCTGGAGAGAGTTAGAACAATCAGTGAGCTTTATTTTGTACTCACCTGTCTGAGCAACAGTCTGCGAACTTTGAGCGCTGCAAAGTCCTCCACCAACTGCTGTATCATCAACTTCTTTGCTTAATCATTCTCAAAGCGTAGTGTAACCAGGCCACTCAGTCCCACTTTGCTCCTCAAAGTTTTCAAACATTTTGAGCTGAAAGAGCGCTCTGCAGTCACTGTGACAGGGATCTTTTACCTATCTGAAGGTAAAAGTTCCATAAGTGAACGCAGACGTCGCCGCTGAAGGATCCACCGTGAGCATTTTAGCATTTAGCATGTTAGCCAGGCCCAGCGTGCACCTGTTGTTGGATTTTGGTCACTTAGCGTGCTAGCCGGTTGTTGCATTGAACCAGTGATAAATTAAAGTAGATGCAACTCCCTGACACTCAGACAGCGAACATATGCTTTTAGAACATGCACGTTTTCCAGAGTGTTAGCTGAGCGCAGAGAGGCACATCTCAGGACATGGAGCTCTGCCCTCCTCCTCCTTTCTTTTCTCCCATTATCACACGGTTTATCATGACATTTTGTTCTTACTCTGTAATGGATGCGACTTAAAATGGTGTCTAGGACACGTACGTCTGGGAAGTTTGAGTAAGAAAATAATTACAACAATTTGGAAACCGGCGATAAATTGGGCATTAATGTTTTAACTGTCTTAGAAAGTACAATACTTGAGATGTAAAAAAATAAAATAAAATTTGGTACAAATAAAATTACTGAACTTTGTTATAGTAGCAAGAATAAATGTAAATTGTTACTTCCACCCCTTCTGTAGTACTTGCTGCTGTACAGTACATGGAACATGCAGCAAACAGTTTTGTTCCTAGTATGGAACAAAAATGGCAAAGGCTCACAATTGATTGGTAGCATATATGGAACTTAAATTATATGGAGAAAGAAAGAATTTGCATCATTTGGAAAGACCCTTTTATATCTCCGCTATTTGAAAATGTCAACAGGCTTTCATATAATTAGGGTAATATATGCAAAAAGGGTCTTTAGCATGAATGTTTCCAGAGTTGCTTCAAATGTCGCTGCTTTCGATTTGAGTACTCACTTACTCACATTGTACTGCACTCATGTTTATGAATACACATAAGCCCTGGAAATATATTGTGTCAAATAAATTATTATTATTTCAGTTTATTTCAGCTATTTATCAAATTTGAAGGAAATATCTGCTATAAACACAACTACTTACGAATGAAGTATGAGTACCTCACAGTATTTGTTATTCATATGTATAAAAACATTGTTGGAAACCAAGCTGTAGGTGTTGTTTTATATGCTTTATTTAGAGAAATTAGCTTACATTTCTGAACACATTTCCAGATGCCAAAGTACTGAATATTTGATCACTGCCTCTGCTGCATCAAGCCCTAGGGCAAAAACATCATTTCCATCATTGTCTTCTTTTATTGTTAACTTGTGGTTCTGTCAAAGTCCCAGTAAAGTCATTCAAGTGTAGAATGTCTTTAAATTACAGGTTTTTCTATGAATTGCATTTCCTACTGTCTTTTTGTCTGCGACTGTCAGGAAAACCTGACGTTCTGAACATGCCATTACTTTTGTACCCTTTCACACTCCCTATTATTGATTTAATGAAGAGGGATAGGTGTAAAGCTGCCGTCACTCAGAGAGGCAAGAAAGCCAGCTGGATGAGAGAAGGAAAAACAAAGAAACAAAAAGACAGAAAAGATATAACAGCGTAATACAGCCATAAAAGACTGCAATGAATTACGTCAAGCTGTGAAAATGGCACCAAATCTCATTAGTGTTTTTTGTCGATGGAGATGGCTTTTGAGTCCCTCTCTGTCTATGGCAATGAGAAACTTAATGACTTGTGTGAGGAAAAATGACAGTCCTCCTCAGGTTTCATGTTTATGGCACGTTTTATGGACATTTATTTGACAAAGTTACCCAACAGATGGTTACTCATGAAAGCAGTCCTCAAAAGTGCAACACAAATTGGAAACGCCACTAATGCCTTTGGCAAACTTCATTTAGCTCCTCTTCTGGCGTCGACTGCAGTAGTTTCCCAAATGAATCCCAAGTATAGAAGGAACCACCTCCCACTGGAGGTTGTATTTCAAATGGAACGACCCATGTCGGTATAATTAATAAGGCTGAAACCTGAACATGTGGTTGAAGGTAGTAATTACTTGCCTATAAAGCATGTTAATGATGAGTGATGTTAGTCTGTAACCATATGCTTAAAGGTCACTCATTTACATATAGTCATCAACTGAGTGAGAGACCCTTGTGAATTAGAGTGATTGCAATGTAGTATACAGTTAAAATACAATGATCTGCTGTCTCTTATGTGTGTGTTCACCATATTCTGGGTGTATATTCACAGCGCTGCCACACACACACACACAAACACACACACCTCTCAGTGGCCTTGTCATAAGTTATTGTGCAGAGGAGGAAAGTGTTTTCCAGACAATCATCAGCTACCAACAGGCCTTGACACACCAGCAGTGGCTTTGTTTGACATTACAACTCTTAATACTAAGTAACTTGCACCCCTACAACTACACATACATATTATTCATTCTGTACCTGAATAGACAATTTGATGCCCTTCATTGCATTTGGGTAGGTCAGGTCTGTAGTACATATTTGATGTTTTGGGACAGTCACAGTATGCATTAATGAGTTTGAGTAGCCCTCGGGTATGTAAATGAATGTTGCCCTCTGTCCTTCAGCCTGCCTTTCCTGAAAACTGATGCTAACAGCACTCTCACGCACAGCGGCAGATGGCATGAGCGAGTGTGCTTGGTAAATCGGTGACATTGCATATGTGTAGAACTGTGAGCTGTGTCATGCAAAAACGTGGAAGTAGAGGGTGAGGAAGAGGGAAAATGTCACTTTTCCCCACAGAAAGACATTTGAGAGAGGATTTGGAATATTCTGTAGCTCCATGAAGGTGACATGGCCAGTATAATGGATAATGCACCATGTGGGTAGGCGACTGTTAACAATGATTAAAACTCTCATTAATTTGATGGAAAAGCTTCATTAATGGGTGATGGTGGGTTGTGGACATCATTGTTTTTATACTGCATGCACTAAGATCCCCCATTAGTTTCTAGATGGCCTTCATTTTATATGTTTGCCACAGGGCCCAGCTCAAACATATTAGAACAAACTTGTTCCTCCAGATATTGTGGCCGAGAATTGTTCGTAATTGTACTGTTGCCAGTGAACATACAGAGGGATAAATTGGAAATCGGAGCAGCTGAGTCTATGCTATAGATATAAGGATATACCGCAGTTACATTGGGTGGGACGCTGGTGTAGAAATCTGCACAGTGGAAGCAGATAGGTTGGCTCCGTTGCTCCAGAGAATGGCTCCTAATAGGCTGAGATAGGAGATGAGGAAAATGTGTGCTTGTCAGGCACGGAGCCCCCCAGTGATTTTTGAATGATGTGATGTGACGGGGACTGGGGGAAGAGGAGGCGACTGGGCGGGGGGGGCACTGCGGGGCTTCCTAAGATTTTGTCAGCAATTATTCACAATAAGGTGCAGTCAGACGATTGGCTGCACCAGCAATGGTGAAATGAAATGTCCTCTGTTCATCTCGCATCTCTGAAAGTGGTAGATTGAAAGGATGTGAGTTTTGCCTATTTCTGTCCTCTGTTCCATTTGTGTGAGCCCGACGCTGTGCAGCACTGCGTGGAGACGGTGAAAATCTTGACGTCATCCTTACTTCTCTGCAGGTCTCACATTTAAGTGTTCGGAAAGTATTTCACGTTCAAAAAAGGGCTTCATTTGATTGTTAGGCTTATTGCCATTTTTCTTTCTCAAAGAAACATTATTAAGCATTAAATGTTGATATTTCAATATATTGAAATAATTCTATAAGAAATAACTGTTTCATTAATGACATTTCAATGCAGAGCAATGTTCATCTTCTACAGGTCTACTTCTACAACAGGGTGCTAATTTTGGATCCTAGCTGGGGGTGTGGGGTACATGGTGTGTGCAACCCAAGATGATAAAGGTATTTTGGGCGTAGGTATAGCCGAATAGAATTACTGCATAGCTCTGCAGAGGCATTGGCTTGCCTCAGAGCATTTTCAGACATATGTACTGGTCCTGGGTTGGGTTTCTCCTTGCACACATCCCACTGCAACCGTTTAGAAGCTGACAAATAGAGTGGGATCTCGGATCAGTGATTCTGTAAAGCCTCCACTCATGTGCCAAACAGCTTCCACCAGCTCACAAGGACCAGTCAAGGGAGCTGTGAAGGTGTTTCAAAGTTTTTCGGAGACATTGCCTTGAAATTGCTACATGGCTCTCTTGGAAAAGGGCACAGGATGTTATGTTCTTGGCCTAAACCAATGACGTTCAATGTTTACAGACAAGGATCAGTGGGAGTGTAGAGGTACTCCTGCACACCAGACACTAACGCAGTTATTTGAGAATTAAACACTCCCCTCCACCGCCCACATTTTGTACTTGACATGCTGTTTGGAATGATGCCCATAAATCGTGTTGATGGTGTGGAGTCTAGATAAGTTCACTATTGAGGTATACCAATAACAGTTTCTTTCCTCTGTTGATGTTTTCTCTGTGATATAATTTAAGTACTGATCATGTTGGCTTAAGGAGGGCTTTGGCTTTAAGTCCTGTCATTATTAAGTTAGAGGTTACAAGAGAGACTATGGGATTTTAGTTGTCTGGTAGTAATACTTGAGGCCAGATTTTTGTAAGTATTTTGTAGGTGTCTCTTTCTTTGGCTGTGATCACGTTGGACGCTTGTGCTTAAAGCAAATGCACAGCTGTAAGGATTGCTAGTGACAGAGAGCCAGAGGTCAATGGGTACAGACCCATTGCATCATCATTCTTATTGCTTTGCAACACAAGGTTTGATAACTAGCAAGCTATCCAAGTTGCATTAGTTAGCTAAGTTGAAGTAACAATGGGGGATAATTGTTGAAAATAGTGGCTGAGAGAAAGTGAGCGATTTTGATTTCTTACTCGTGATGAAAAGGATAAGTAATCACAAGTATGGATGAGGAAACATGACGTAGCGTGATGTATCATATCAACAATCAGCATTCACAGACACAATGCTGTCTCTGTGTTTGTTCTAGTCAGTTAGTCAGGCCTGGCTGTTGTGGATATGAGTGATCATCCAGGCTACAACTGTTCATCTGTCAGCATGCAGGCTGTCCGGCCAGCTGGTGCCCGTTGGGTTGGAGAGGCAGATTGGGCAGGCCTGGATGTCACAGCGGTGGCAGGTGGGCCCTGCCATCAGGTACTGTAATGCCCACTGGCACAGACGGGGCCGTTTCAGAGCCGCGTGATGGGAAGGGACGGGGCATGTGTGGCGGAGGAGAGAGAGGGAGGCATCTTGAGCCATGCGTATGCCAACCCTGACAAATTAGATAAAGCCTCCAGTGGATGGAAAGGGCAGTGCCAGTGCGATGCTGACATATGAAGAGGACGGGCACAGTGGGTGGAGTGGGCAGAGGGTGGGAGGGGTGAGGGTGGCGGAGAGCAGACGTGTGTGTCATCACGACCCTGGCATCACGCCAGGGAGGAAGGGAGCCATTACTTACGTTAATGGACGTAAACAGACAGGTATACACAAACACAGAGCAATAAGTGCGTGTGTGTATAAGACAGAGTGGACGTGCTAAAGAAAAATACTGCCTATGGTGCTATTTTCACACGTACACAAAGTCTGTCTGGGGATACTCTTCATCCTCTGCCTCATTCGGTTTTTTTACGTGTCATAAACCAAATTTTCTGCCTTTCTGCTCCTATTACCTAGGATGAAAAATGACTTGAAACTCATATTTTATCTGCTGATGCATTTATGCTTTAAAAATGCACACAGACTTGCAGTGTCAGGTTAGCAGCACTGTTTGTTCCGTCAGAATAACAGACCATACAGTACAGAGCACTCTGTAGAGAAGCTGTTAAGCAAGTGGGAACACTGAATTGCCATATTTGATGCAGTTCAGTTAGTCTTATGCTGTGTCTTTAATTTTTATATATGGTGAAAACTGTCATGTCATGCTGAAATGTGAAAACCTGAACATTATATGTTATAGATTTACTTCAAAATACAAGATGGTCCAAACTAAATTCGATACTCTTTTTATAGATACTGTTTTAAGCTCTCAGTTTGGTGATATTATTTTGTGTAGTGTGTGTATAAAATACCATAAGTTACAATGATCACACTCAAATTTGTACTGGTAGAAACCAGTGTGGGAAATTAACTTTCCCCATAGTCTTACAGTATACATGAAGTTAGTAGTGGTGTAATATAAAATGATTCTCTAGCGGGAGTATTATTCGATATTGGAAATACGCTACCCCTGAATTTGCTCCACATATTCTTACTGTACATGTGCCACTCTTTGTAATTAACAAACATAAATAAAGACGTCATAATACTGTGAGTTATACCTTTTAAGGGATATGCACAACTGACAGCATGTAACTGCATGTGAAAAATAATAAAACAAGATCAACAATATTCAAGCAATAGGCTATTTTATTTCATAGGTTACATATTTAAACTAAAAATATTTAAAAGTAAAATTCCGATATTTTCTCTCTCTCTCACATACACTCACACACACACACACACACACACACACACACAGACCGTAGGAGTATTGCTATTTGTTCAACAACCGGAGCTCACATATGATGCACGCACATGCGTGCAGGTAGACTGTTAAGTTGTGGCTCGTTTCGAAGGTTATGTAACCTTAACCACTGTTCCTGCGGTGGCAAGTTTACATACATTGGTCAAGTATAACTGACCACAAAACTGACTTTATTAATAGCTACATCATTTTGAGAATATTATGCTGCTCGAAGGCTACAGGCAACTATCCGCAACCTTTTAAGGTGAATTGTATTTTTTTTTTGTGCATGTAACCCAATGCGTGAGTTGACGTCATGAATCAATCAACACACCTTAAATTTGAACCCCGGCTGAGAAACGCCTCATTGTTTTTGTGTCTCCATGTTAAGGGGTTTGAGCAAAGCAAGCAGACTCACAATTCAATCTGCGTTGTGAAATGTCACAAATCTCTCTGTTACGCTACTTTTATTTACCTGCCACTACACAAAATCACCCGCATTTGGTGCGTGGCTGGTGCTAACGTCCAACCCTGTAGAAACCCGCGACACTCAGTTATTACCAGCCATCCAGGAATAAAAGTTCACTAATTGCATTAGTCCAAGCATGGACATGGGGAGTAGGGTTGCTGAGGGGGCTGCAGCACCCCCTACAACCAGACATTAAAACAACTGATAGTGTGATGCAGACTCGCAGCAGAGAGAGAGAGCTCATGTGGATGAGCGAGAGAGAGGGAGCGTGCGAATATGGACAGACCTGTCAATGTGACAGAAAAACTTTCTTTGATCATGAAGCGTAACGTTACCCTACAATTCGGCGGTATATCAGTAAAGTGTGTGAACTACACTGCAGATTGGCGTCTCTGTTAACAGTAAACAGACAGTAAGATCAGCGTTATATAAGCTTGTCTCCTCTATGAAACGTCTGTGTCCTCACTGCGCTGCATTATTATAAAGCTGGTCATGGGTCACATCTCTCGCTCGCGCCCGGGCGCTGTCTCTCGCTCGTCATCGCCTTGCAGTTCTCATGCATTTGTTCCGTGTTGTTGACTGTGTACTTACGGTGGTCTCTTTGACATACAGCATGTTGGTGTTCAAGTTTGCTGTCTGCTGTAGTGGAAACTGTTGTTGTAAATGTTAATAACTATTAGATAGACGTTACCCAGGCCATTCAAATTAATACAAAAACATGAATATTGTGCACTCTTTAGTAGGACGTCATTATATAGACTGACCTTCTCTCAGCACTCCCAACTGTGACTCACTTCCAGTGTCCCTTAGTAAAGAACAGGTGGCTAACTGTCAAAGAAATTGCAGGTGTGCATTGAGTATTCTGCATCATTACGTCAGACATTCATTAGCGAGCAAGCAAAATTGCTCATTTACACTAAACTAAAGCAGTTTAGATTTCTCCCACTTGGTTTCACCTGAGAAACGTGGGGATTAACTCAAATGCTTCTCCTGAGTTTTAAAGAACTAACCTTTTCTTGTCAGTACTACAGGTTTCTCATATATGAGGATTTGTTCATTCAAATAGATTAACTGACTGAAAAATAAACAAAGGCTGGGTCTCCGTAGCCTCGTTGGCAGACGGAGATCTGCATTTGCTTTGTCCCACTTAAGGATCTGTCCTGTCATCATCTTTCATTGTATTGATCGGAATAATACTGCAATGACCAACTCCATAGCTTACTGTTGTGCAGCTTGCATTATGTAATGAAGACATTGCACAGTAACTAACAAGATGCAGTATTAGATAATATGTTGAGAGCAATATACAGTCTCTCTGCATTGTTAATTTAACTGCTGTTTATTATCTGAACTGCTGGTCCGAGGCAGCGTATCACAATGCAAGCAATGTGAATGGCCTCTAAGAATCAACATAGCAAGGGTTTTAGTCTTGTGTCGATGCATCAGGGGGCAACCTTTGACTCTTATTGAGCCAACATGACCTTTAACCGTGGACCACATGACCGCCATGTTGTGATGTCCTCACACAGTCATTAGAAAGTGTTCGATGTGTCACCATGGCTATTTAAGGCCAGTTGACTCTTCATCAGCAGGAAGCTATAGGCAGATGCCGGATCAATAGGTAGAGGGAAAGGAACAGAAGCGTCACTACTACCAAATGTTTCTTTGTTCACCCTAAGAAGGTCCCTGACCTTCTCTTTGCGAATCATTGTTTACAAGCATCAGGCTGAATGCAAAAGACTGACATTTGTTCACATTTTCTTGATGTTTTTAGTAATCTATCATGTATTCGAGTTGTTTGTCATTTTAACTTTGCTGTTGTTTTCTTGTCTTCTTGATTTTCCTATCCTCTTATCCTTTCTACGCTTTTAATTTTACAAACTTATCAATATGCACTTGGTAAGACTTTAGCAGTATTATTGGACCATAATACTATGAAACTGCGGGCCTTTCATATAAACACCAGTGATATAATGATGACTCATTGTTGCGATTTTTGGCATTCAGAATTGCACATTCTCGCCCATACTCTCGTAAACGAACCCCCACATTTTTGCATTTTGCAACTTCTCAAAGAGGATGGTGCTACAAGTGTGTGACTGGCATTTTAACACCTTTTATTCTCAAGTCAAATTATCTTATGGTAAAAAGTTAAGCTTAAGACATTTTTCATAGTGATATTTCACCTCTTCAGAAAATATTTGTTGCATCTCTGCTGTCATCTGCTAGCTTGCTCATTGTGATGTGTAAATATTTTCTGTCCTTTACCTGACCTGTTAATGTTGCATTGCCTTGATTGCAGACAGACATCCAAAAAGCTCAAAAATGACTTACTTAAACATCAAGCCATGAAAACCTCTCTTATTACAGAAAAGGCCTCTAAAATGTTGTGGCATGTCATATTTGTATTTTAGAAGTTGGTTCTAATCCGAGACATAACAATGAGACGGGTACTGCCAGCTGCTCTGCCAGTCTAGAAGTAGTCGTGAGACTTCATCTCTGAGCAAAGAGGCTTTGTCTCGTATCTCCCATCCAAACAAGGAGAGTTCAGCCAGAGTTCAAAAGGAAGTTGAGAGGGAGAACGAGATTTCCGCTTCTCCCTGTGTCAGTTACTCACCACCTTTTGGGTCTTGCTCGTCTGGCAAGCAAAGTGTTTGGTTTGACAGCTGGTAGGTTGCAGATGCTGTATGTGAGGGAGACATATTTCTTTCTACCAGCCTCTTGTTTGAAACAAGTAGGCCTAGGCTGTAAAGGAGGGTTTGCCATCTTTCAGGAAATATCAAGAGGAATCTTTGACTCAGCCAGCCCCAGGGGAACACTTTTACTTATCAGAGATACAGATTGTGAGGAAATGCCGTACAATCCACCTGGCCAATGAAAAAACCCATGTGATGTGGTTTAAAACAAAAATAATAAAATTTAGAAATGGTGCAGTGGTGAGCAAAACACCACTTGTTGATGATGAAGGGTTCCAGATGATAGATTTAGGGAAGAAAAGAATGACCGCATGATGAGTTGTTGTGTTGAGAATCTCATTATGACTTTTTGGGCAGCAAGACTCAAAGCCAGTTACTTAACTT
The DNA here is from genome assembly GCA_011952105.1 of Coreoperca whiteheadi. NCBI lineage: Eukaryota > Metazoa > Chordata > Actinopteri > Centrarchiformes > Sinipercidae > Coreoperca > Coreoperca whiteheadi. Next base: position 12,141,819 of record CM022479.1, on the reverse strand, counting down.
TGATAAGGTTAAGATGGACCTCATGGCTTATGGCTCTTCGGCAAGGCTCATTGTTGCTTGTATGGATGCACCTACAAGTACACACATCTATGTGCATTCTCAGACAAACACACACACACAGAGAACCTTGTGGGGTTATTTGCTTTGTGCAGTGAGTGATCCGTGTTGGCATGCTCTGTGGCCATTAATTGATGTGGCTGGCTGTGTAGACAGAATTGATTTCTGGTATGGGCCATAAAGCACAATGCTACAGCTTTTCACTGTCAGAATCTACAAGGCCATTACCTTGAAAAGAAGTTGATGCCACCGTTGAACAGATTCATGGCTAATTTAATGGATATAGAAAAAACAACTTTATTCCACGATAACCTCCTGGGCTATTGAGATACTACTGTCCCAACTCTATCTCTGCTTTGTCAAGTTAGTACGCTTATATACCGTACATGTACATTGGATAGTAATCTTGTTACTGTTGGGATTTACAATGGTTAAAGGTGGGTTATGTGATTCTGGAGGAGTCCAATACCATGACAAATACCATGATATAGAGCGAACAACAACACAGCGAGTAATGTAACTAACATTAGCTAGGTTGTGGGTTAGCAAACCGTCCCTACAGTTGCTGCTGCGAAGCTAACAGCCAGAGAGGACGAGACGGTTTCCCAGAGCCACCAAACCAGCTCCAGCGATACCCACAAACTAAAAAAATAAACTTAATGTCCGTGGGCAAGTAGTTTAACATTACCTGACACACAGATCATGGCTTGAATTCCTGGAATAGCGTTGTGTGGCTTAGTCTGAAAATTATGGGGAATGATAGTTAGTTAATTAATTGATTCAGTCTCATAAAATGCACTAAACTGTCAATGTGGAACTCTTATTAATAATTAATTTAATAACTACCACCAAAATTACCATTAACAGCAAATTGTTCACTCTTGTGCAACATCAAAGAAACCAACATAATTATACACAAGCGTTTCTTTAAAGATAAACAAAACAAAAACAACATGAAGTCGAACTCTAAATGCATTCAACTGCAGAACAAAGTGTGTGGGTGATCCAAAATAGCTGCTTGAATCCAACAAAATCAATTCAAAATGGCGGCTGAGCAGCAGCCGCATGGTTAGACAAAGAAAGGAAATTCAAAATGGCGACTAGGCCATGTCTGAAAAAAGTAAGTACCTCTGTTAATGGTCAAATTGGAGTGGACATATATGATTGGTGTAGGATATTAGTGCCCAGTTACTTGCCCAGTGCCCAAGAGAGATAGTTAGCATGCAAAGTCGGTGTGAAGCATAACATAACTAACATCAACTTAGCATGTGGCAAGCAAATGACCTAACAGCTGAAGACACATCAAAACAATAAAAGTCAATGAACCAAATCCATACAAATACATTCACTAAAGTTACAGAGTCCTGTGCTTAGCCAAGTAGACTGTTTAGCTAGGTTAAGCTATGTATTGCCCAGTTATATGCTCAATGATTATGCTACCAGTCCGTAAAGGAAGACGTTGCTTTGCGTGCTGCGTTGTTATCTGGCGGTTCTGTTGGATTAGCCAGACGGGGAAGACTTTTGGTTCTGGGAAAGTCCTTGCTGTGCAGTATTCCGATTGTGCAGATAGAGGAAGCTGAGCTGAAGGATGCACACAGTGCATTTTGGAGTGTAAACATAACTTTTGTTTGTTCACAAGAAAACTTCACTGGACACCTTTTAAGCATTAAAGCAATAGTTCAACACTTTGGGAAATTGTTCGCTTTCTTGCAAAGAGTTAGATGACAGGATCATTTCCACTCATGTCTTTTATGGTAAATATGAAGCTCTGGCGAGCAGCCGGTTAGTTTAGCACAAAGACTGAAAACGGCCTGGCTCTGTATAAAGTTAACTAAATCAGCCTAGCTGTACCTCTAAAGCTCATTAATTAATACAGTTTTATATAGTTTGTTAGATTTTTACAAAAACTAAAGTATAAAAATGATGGTTTTATGGGGTTTATGTGCCGGACTATCTCGGCCACATACAGGTTTCAGTCAACCTCGCATTGACGACGAGACTCCAGGACGTTATTGTGCCTCGGCAAGAAATTTTCCGTCATATAATCCCCCATAAAACCGGGGGTAGGGGGTGTTCAACTATTCATTTAGGTGAAGTGAGTTTTGTAGTCAAATCTTCAATTCCTTTGTTTTTGGCCATAGCACTCTAGTAGGATGCTACATCTTAGCCATGAAAGTTCGCATTCTTGCTGCACTGAATTCTTGCTTTGTTGCACTCGAAAATCAAACCTCGATGGCAAGCTGTGATGTAGCTACAGCCTTGCAAGTCAGATTATTAGTTAGCTTTGCCAGAGGATTGTGATCTGCTGAATGTCTTGTAGTTGTCTCTGTTTTCAAAGAGTAACATCCTATCTGTGCTGCCATCTAACAGTTGCTGCAGTTGCCAACAGTTGTTGCATGCTTTCTGTTTATGGTGCAATGTTGCGTTGCAGTTGGATGTAATCACAACTGCAAATTATTTGAAACTAAAGCCGTAGAGATCAGTCCAAAAATTATTTTCCTCACTAGTTCATTACTAACTGCTGTAAAGAAGTCCTAATGCCTTGAGGGATATTCTTTTCTCATAACTACCATTGCACTCATAATCACAGTATAAACCACTACTGTTTTTATAATAAAGAGTACCTTTAGACTGTTTAGAAGATCACGTTGAGGGTATTGTGCCTGTATCTATGTTTGGATCCCTGTCATTACGTCTTGTTATTGTAAGAATATCCCTGAGATTGATGTACGTGTGTATCTGTTTTCAAAGCAATAAGCCGCTTATATTAGAGTTCATATCCTTCAGATCACCAAACAACATCTTGGCTTTCGTTCCACATTCACACAAACTTTATTTGGCTGCTCCAAAATTCACTGATGGATTACCAAAACCCTCAACCTTATAATGTCCTATAATTCTGCATCTTGTAATGCGACCTGCGAACATCGGACTTGAGTGGGTAGATGGATAGGCATCTCTTGGTGACGGGTGAAACGGCTTGTGAGGAGGAATAAAGTCTATCACCTCATACACAATCAATCTTTGTCAGTAGTGACATGCTAGCCTGTGCAGTGTCTTTCCCTCCACAAAACTGACTTGCATTAGGCTTAGCGTTCACATATTGTTCTGCTGCTCAGGGTGTCAGAGAACTATTCCCAGGCTTGTGCTCCACACCATGATGCCACATTTTTATCATTGATTGTCAGCCTCTGTCATTATCAATGTGGTTTAGGGTTTTAAATATGCATCAAAGTATATTTTTAGACAGTTCAATTATTGTAAAAAACAAAACAATCTCAAAAGTAGGTATTACAGGAGAAATAAATGTTTTAAGTTACCCTCCTGAGCAATAGAAAATGTTCTTGTTTCATATGAGCTTGTAGCTACATCACTGTGGTCTGTCGTTCTTTAACCTATTACGTGGCCAGCTGGGCGTAAAGGACGCATAACTCTTATTAACCAAAGCTTTTGTTGAGGTCACCGTGATCTAGTGTTTCCCCATCAGAAACTCCCATTTCTAGCCTTGGTCAGAGCCAAATAATGTTCTGCTCACACGAAAGAATACTTAACATATGTCATATGTAAAGTGTCAAACTGTTTTTAAATTTGGTAGCTCTGCATGGATTGTTTAGATATATGTTGACCTTACACAAGATGATAATTGAAGTTTTGCCAGAGTGTCTCCAAGTTGGAGTAAATTCAGTTTGTCGTGTGCCACTTTGGGGTGAACTTCAGTACTTTTTTGATACTGAACACAATGCGCCCGTAGCACAGAGTAACTGTCAAGTACCGAAAGCTGGCATCGGATGTCAGATTTGGTCACTTTGGTAAATTTACTTTTACTTACACTTTTACTTACATGTACTTCATAAAATCACATGTACATGAAGAGTGTGTTTCAATAGATCTCATGTAATGTATTTTCAGAATTAAATCACGTCCATGTTCTTTTAGTTAAAATACAACTTCTGAGTTGTGCCTCGACTAGTCAATTGAAAGACATGGAGCTGTTCAGTGGAAGGCAGGTAAATATGCAGTGGTTATAAGAAATGGCACCTTGGCTTCGAAAGAAAACATTTGAGTGGTGATTATACAGTGGAAACAGCACCGGCTAGATGTCCAATTTTCCTCTCTTGAAGCTGTGACAAGACATACAACTTTGTGGTTTTTCTGCAGTGTTTGTTATTCCTGCTGCTCCTCTCATGCCATGTTTCTACACTGGAGAATGGTTTTACAACTACAGTTTAGTATTGCTGATGTTCCGTTTTTTTTTATATTGTCCTTACTTTTCTGGATACCGTTGTTTAACAATTTTTACACTATAAATATTTATGAAATATAGAAATATTCATGAAAATATATTTCTAAAACCTGCTAGAACTGTGAATACACAGCCTCTGTTGAGATGTAGATGGTTTGAGGTTTATTGTGATTGTAAGTATAATGAAACAAGCTGGATTGCCACATAAAATAGCCCCATACTGACATGACCTTGTAGACTCCCTAAACTCTTTACACAAAGCTTTACACTCTTTGTAGGCTGAAGAGGGCTTTGCTTTGCTGCCCCAGATCAGAGCATTGCTTGAGGATTAAAGTCACTTTCTAAGCATTTGTATCCAATTCAGCAACACAGTTATCACAGCCACATGATCACACTATCAAAGCTCATGCCCAAGCCTCGGCATAAGTGTACGCCAGCGCCACATAATAAAGAGCCCTCAGTCCTGCAAAAGAGCTTAATTGTGTCCTCTCGCTGTAGGTGTGCCTGATGGTTCCACCTATGTGGAAACTCTGTGCCAGTCTCTATGTAGATGTAAGATAGGAGTGCATGGCAGCATGCTTGCTGAGGGCACTGACAGAGGAATTGTGAGTTTTCTCTGCTCATTAGGATTCGGCAGTGGCTGCCGAACGAGGCTGAGATGAGAAGAACTGATGAGAGGCAGCGGAGGGCCAGAAATAGATCAAAACCAAACTGGAGTCCGGAGTACTGGTGGGCACGGGGAGGGAAGGAATGTTGCCCCTGTAAGGCTGGACACGCTAAATTGAGCTATCTGACTGGATTGCAGATAGAGAGGCACCCAGGAGAATGATAGCAATAGCGAGCTTGCTAATGATGGGAAGTATTTAGGAATGCTGATAACAGTAAGAAGGGGTGTTGGTTGTGATTGGGAAGGATGAAGATTATAGAAACCCTCAAGCTTTTTCTCTGCTCCCCCTTTTCTTTCACGCCATCTCTTTCCTCCCCCTGTTATCGTCTTTCAGTTTTGCTGTTCTGACTGTGATTAGCAGAGAGATAAGAGGCTCATGATTCTTCTATATTCTGCTCCATTAGTTTAACTCACTTCATGCGGTTGGTCTGTGTCAGTGGCCAAGTTGCTGTTCATCTTCTTGCCTTCAGTCATGTTTCTTCTTTTTGCAAGGCCTCTCACCCCTTAGCCTTTCATCTGATGAGCTGCACGTTTCAATAGGGCACGTTATTTTTTGAAAAGGTCTGAGTACATTTCAATTTCTAGGGCGTTTTGTGATGTGTTTGATTCTAGAGACGAGTGAAAAATATGAGCGAGGTCATTAGCAGATGTTTTAAGCTCGATTCTTTGAGCGCTCAAAACACACGCGCAGTCATTATGATTTATCAAAAGGAAGGTTTTCAAACATTTTAGCATGAGCTGTGCGTCCAGTGTCCAAGTAAAATGATTATAGCTCCTTGAAAATGTGACCCTCAGTTCAGCAAGTCTACTGTGCCACGCCATCCCTCGACCGTGCTCCCCCTTCTCTCCAAACAGACCATTAGCACTGTGCTGGCCGGTCTTGAGCTCTGTGGATGGACAACATTTAAGAAGCTTCGCCTTTAGTCATTCCTCGTCTTCATCCTTCTTGTCGGTTAACCTTTCTCTCTCCCTCTTTTCCTCCTCCTACGTTCTCATTTCTCACTTGTCTTTTTCTCTCATTTGCCGCCCTTTCCTCGGGTCCTCCTGTGACTTGCAGTTTCAGTCAGGCGATATTTTTTTGTGTCTCCCATCTTTTAGCGCCCCTTTCTCGTTTTGTCCTTCTGTTTGTGTCTCTCTTCCTCTCTGTCTCGTATTTCGGCAGATCCATGAGTGGAATGGAAGCAAATAGAGCGAGGCAGCGAGGTAGAACCTACTACCTCATCGGGTAATGAGCCTGGAAAGTTCCCAGTCAAACGTACATCGTCTCCATGGAGACTGAGGTAAAGTTGCTGGCACTGCCTGCGCCTGGTGTCTTTGAAGGCCCCAGGCTAGAGTAAACAATGCCAAGGTCAACGCTCCTAGGGGTCTGTTCCAGCATCTGCGACCACAAAGACACACTGCAGTCTTTGAGGATCCCAAGGGAGCTTGTTTGTTTTTTTGTCATCTGTTTCATCCAGGACCTTTTCATTAGACTCACTGGACCACCCTCACCGTGACTTACCACCCAACTCACTTTGTTTTTGCTCAAGTGCAAACCTCTAACTTGCATTCCTTGTGTTTAAATGTTTTGCCTTGTCCCATAGAGAACTTTGTAAAACTCTGTTATTTCCAAGGCACAGATGAATAGCTCTATGCAGCCTCAGCCCAGCATATTTAATGTAAACTTGTTTGTGTGTTCCTTTTTTGGATGTAGCTTTAAGGTTGCTATTTATTTATATTTTTAGCACTGTGTTGTTGTGGGGGTTTTTTTTGTGCTGTTAAATGCCCTCTTTGTCCTTCGGCTGCCTGCTGTTCTCTCTTCTCTCCATTTATTGTTCAATTCAATTATTAATGTTCTTAATTCTAGACGAGGGAACAAAGCTGCTATATCGTATATTTATGCCTTTGAGCTCTGTGTCATTCCCTCTCTTGCCTCCACGGTAGCTGCTGCAGAGTCATTACTAGTTGGCTAATTGCATACAGAGGCACCTGCCCACACACAAGGCACAGATGGGTGGTTTTGTCACATTTCGTTGTCAAGACTGCCTCTCTTTTCACTGTGAGCTCAGTGTAAACTTAGGTCACATCTGGAACTGGTGTGTGCGAAGCTGTGTCTTGGAAATATCACAACACAGTGGTCATTGTAGCTTTGTGGCAACCAGCATCTTTCCACTACAGTGTAGACTGGACCAGAAACAAACAAGCCACCGTTATTTGTCGCTTGTGAACGTGGACAATAACACTGTACAACCCCGTGTCTCAGAAATTACATTCATATACTTACATTTTGAAAGAAATGTAATGCTACCTGATAATGGTTTGGTTTTGCATAATAAGGTAACATTTTAAAATGTGTGAAGTTGAAATGTTCATAACCTAGTTCATTTGTTTTCCTACATACCAGCTTGTGGCAGTACAATATCTGCTAGTTGCAACTATAGCATAGTTTGTTTGGTTACGTTCAGGCAATCAAAACACTGGGTCAAGGTTAGCGAAAGATCGCTGTCTTGGCTAAATAATTAGATTAAAAAAGTCAACGCCGACTTTAAGCAAGAGACAAAAGGACGTGTTTACTTTTTTCGATGTTTAACCAAAACCTTGATTTCCCTAAACTGGCAAGGGTTTTAGTTGTCTAAACATAACCACATGCGGGACTCAGGATGCGAAGCCAGGTCTCTGCTGTCTGAGGCCTGTGGTTTTACAAGTCCACCATCCACCATGACCTCTACAGACTTCTCCAGCTTCCACAGACCTCTCTGTGAGAGAGGAGGTCTGTAGAAGGCGTTATTTGATATAGTCTTCGAAAAATGAAGATTTTATTTTTTTTTAATACCAGATGTCTGATAAACGTTTCGGCTAAATTTAGCCCTGTTTTAATCGACACCTACGTGTCTTTAAAACTGCAAATCAAACCAAACCACGGTTGCTGGGCTCCTGTTTACTGCTGCTCCAACAATAAACATCAACTTTGGGGGAAAAATGGAAAGCTAAATCCACAAACTTACTCAATGAAATCACTTTTATTTTAATTAATTCCCGTGAAATCCATCTAAGTCCAAATTCTCTGCATTTTTCATAGCAAAGAGGAACATTTTCTTATGTTTCAGACTTTAGTTATATTGTGTATTGAAGGATAGCAATTTTTTATCGACAACATAGACGTTATAGTCTACCAAGGTGCCAAATTCTGAAAAGTAATGGCTATAGGGATTAATTAGTGCACAACACTTTCACATCCATTCTGTTGAGGTCAGACAAAATGCTAAAGTGAATGTTTTTTTTCCTCCCAAAGTCTATGTTATAACCAATTTTAGACTAGTGTGATGAGACTGAACAACTTCTACATTCACACATTGTTCACAAGTTGTGTAACAACAGCATTGAGCAACATATGCGACCCTTCAGGATTGTAACAGTGCAGGTACTTGACATTCTGCCCTGTGATACCGTGTATAAATTGTGCAGCTCACACATCATTGTCCGACGCTGTCCCCGATGCTACAGGGCACATATTTAGCTGTTAATTGGGGCTGAGGGCAAACCCAATACAGATGGTATTTGCACTGTGTGATGAAGAGGATTTTCTGGGTTTACTGCAATCTGCAGTGCAGCTAAAGGGGGAGAGGAGAGACGAGGAGACTGGAAATTGGAAAAGAGAAATGGGGGGAGATGGAAGGCTGAGAGAGGGGCTGAGAAAGAAAGTGACAAACATTCGCTGCAGAGATTGAAGGCAGGGATGCACAGCGAGGAGGAAGGAGAGTGAAATACAGAGAAATAGATGACATAAAACATTCAGAAAGAGCATATAAAATCCCTCGTACTTCTCTGATTAACCATTGTCCCTACTACATGATCATTTTTGTTCAACTTTTATTGTTGGCTTTGAAATCTGGTGATTTGGAATTTAGGCTTTCTAGTGGTGAGGGCTAAAACATTTTTATGTGGTGTAAAATGCCAGATCCAATCTGTTGTCTAGACCACATGATTTCACATACAACTTCCTAGTTACATGCTGGTTATGGACCCCCCCCCACCACCCGTTCAGGGCAAACTCGAAACCCGCTCGGAAATCTTCCCCCCCCTTTCAAATCCCAGCTCATCCTGTAATTACCACTGATAGAATCTCCTGGAAACTCATTCAACTTCCAAATGTGCAAAGTTAACTTGATGAACGGCGAGCAATAATGCATCTGCTCCCTCCATCAGTCACCATTAAAACTAAGAGCTGGCCATTGCATCTCAATATAGCATTATTAGCAGTGGGGTTTCTCAAGAAGATGGAGCGCTCTGCATACTAAACCAGACAAGAAGCCTCAGTGTCATGCCGAAAATGAACAGCTACTCTACTGTAAACATTTTGAATGATCGTCAACTATGATTAATGTGAGTGTTTACTTGTACTGATGAGTGTGGATTGTAACTTAACAAATGGCAGCTGTAGATACTGGAACTCTAGTAGAACGCATCGTCTGTTCCCACAAACGTTCACATTTTATTCTCTGATTCTCCAACTCTCAGGAAAACTACCAGGATCGCTCAGTGGCACACAATTTTGCTCAGAGCGTCACTGCATTTATAATTTACACATGCAAAATAAGCCTGCCAGAAGGCTGCCAGATTTCACCCTGCAAACTTGTTTCCACTACACTTGCGCGGTTTTTCTTACATCCCAAACGGAAGAAAGTTTGGTTTCTGATGAACCGAACGCATAATGTCCCCCGTGACTCACACATGCAGCCCACACAACATCCCACAAATGCATCTCAGTTCGTCACACAGGGTGATCTTTCTATTCTCTCTTTCACCAGACAGCTAAGATGATGAATGCTTTTCTATTTGACAGATTATTTTTTCTTTTCCCTGTATCTCGGGACTCACTTATGTGTCAATTCTATTGTTGTACTCAGGAGCTGAAGCTGTAATGTCAAAGTATTCCACAAACCAACAAAACTGTGGGATACAGTGTGTGGTATTTGAAGGAGATCGCCTGTGAATGCTCTATCTGCAGGGAAAAGCTATTAAATGCGGCAATGGTCCAGATTAAGCTCGAGAGACATGTTGAGACAAAGTACCAGGGTTTGGTGGTGGGGTACTGTGAGAGAGAAAAAAATCACTATGAAGGAGTGCCATAGCTATTTGAAAGAAGTTTGTGAGCCACTGGTTTATTCAGCTCTCCATGTAGTATCTGCTGCAGCTGCTAACAGCACTTTGATTATGTCATATTTTCTGCTTTGATATTGGGAGGATTTGGCCAACGCCAACGTGATCTTTGCTGAAATCTCTGGTTACATCTCTATAGTGGTATAAATGTAGCTCTATGATTTAAATAGAGCTAATTGTTGAAAACTGATCCTGGCCATCCAGGTTCATTATTGTCTGTCCTTAAAATTGGTTTTCAGCTTAATTTGGAATGCTTCACTGAGCAAAAAGACATTGGCAAACATATGTGATGATAGAATATGTGGGAAACAATATTTTAAACAATGTATACTGGTACTGTGTGTAGGTAGCATATAACAAAATATCCATAATAAAAGAGAACTTGTTGACCTTTAAGGTATTGTTTAAGAAATTAAAAATAATAGCTTCATTTTCTGCAGAGCCCCATAGAGAGAAAAAAATATATATCGAATCCACGTTTTACACCATCGTGTGCTCGAAATGCTATTGTGTGCGCACAAGATACAATTCATTCCCACTTTTTTGGTTAATTTGTGTGCACGAGATAAGCGTGTGTGTGTGTGTGTGTGTGTGTGTGTGTGTGTATATATATATATATATAGAGAGAGAGAGAGAGCGAGAGCCTGCACAGCAGACCAGCCTTTCTCCCCGAAGCATGAAGTAGAGTACACCTGCTTCTTCTAGTAAACTACTGGTTACCCACTGAGCAATTTGACATTGGTCTGTTTGTCTGACGTTTAGTTTACGTTTAGTTTAGGTTATTCAAGTTTGGAAAATGAAAGTTTAGCAGACGTCGAGTCTAGTCTCAGCCTAGACTTTGTCCCAACATCTTTTCAACAACTACATAGACGTTCATCCGACGTTCAATAAAAGCCTTATTAAATGAATTTAGACGTCTACTAAACACTTTCCCTTTTCAAATTATGTTCACAGGGGTTACGGTGAGTCTTAATCCAAGTATACCCACCATGCATTAAGACGCACACAGCTCTTTCATACATTCATTGTATCTTGATTGCACATTATTTTGTAAAATAATCCGATAAGATTAAAATAAGCGAAACCTTATACCTCACAGCAGCACCTTTCTCATCTCTGACTGAGCAGGGAGAGTAGGCCGTGAAGTTGCAGAAGCAGCCGAATCACACCTCTCCCTCTCAAACATGATGGATCACAAAACTGCCGGTGTCTCGAAAAACAAAGCCAGCATTTACGCTGCTAGCTGCCCACTGTTCTTTTCTGTTCACCGTGGCATAAATCTCAGTCAAGACATACAGAGTCCGTCCTCTAAGAGGGGTGAGAGGAGTTATTTGTTTCACTTCCCGGGGAGTCCGATGGAGGTGGGTGGTGGAGATTTCACATTGTCTTCGGGAAGGTTTTAAAGCCTGATGAAAGAGTTAGAGCAGCAGAAAGTTACTGAACCCGATATGGATGTGTGATAGTGATTGTGCCGTAATATGCATTTTTGAAAACCGTGGCAGACTGGCAGGCCTCGTGAGTTTGTAGGCCTACTAAGACGGTGTGTATGTGTATACTTTACTTTACAGTAAAACAACACATATAGTGTATATAGGCTGTAGATACGATACATTTTGAACTGATGAATGGTAATTCTGTCCTGTACAATAGCAGAGTTGTGTGATCGTGTGCAAAACAGTTGGTAAAATGCCTAAAATCAGACAGTGCATGTCATTTTTCTCTCTCTATACACATGTACTCTCTCTCTTTCTCTCTCTCACACTCACACACATTGGCAGATAAATAGGTAGCTGGGGATTGGTTCAACCACAACAACAGCTGCTCATGTCTGGCCACTTCCATGTTAGCTGCAGCCAGCCATGCAGTCTGTGGATTGGAAGACACACGCAGTTGATTTGGAGAGTATGAAAGCATGTGCTGCATTTGTACCAAACAGACAAAAAAAAAAAAGTTCTTGTAGATTACACGACATGGACAGGAGAGGCTCTGAATGGGGTATTTTGCACTTAGTTGGGAATTTATTTTGTAACAGGGGTGTACAGTCAGCTCAAGGTGCAACACACACAATGCCGGGTTCACATTATGACACATTCATGATACAGTAACTTAACAGCTTGACTGAAAACAAACTACAGCATGACAGTAAAAGTTATTTATTCGTGCTTGGTCATGAGATGTACAAAAAAAAGTTTAGTTTTTCTATAATAGTTTACCTTAGAGTTGGATGTGAAATGCAAAGAGGAATACCCAACAAAATACGTGAATTTGTTTTACAAACAGGTCTAAATAAAACTCAAGAATACAATCTAAATGAAAATGTTCTCATTAAGACACTCTCTTCTCTCCTAATCCTCTTCGTCCCCTGTGGGACTTGAGGCCACGACGAGCTCCCTCCCTCCAGACACTGTAGAAATGTCCACACTTGGTTGGACTAACGTTCTCCAAACACCCTGAGGTGGTCACACAGCCCAATTTCAGCAGAAACTCCCATGGATGCTGCTGTTCAGCTGCATTATACAGTGTGTGAAGATATTAAGAGTTTGCCTGAATGCAAAGTCATGGAGACATGCAAATGGAGACGAACAGATGTAGATTTGTGGGCGCGAATTGAGGGGAAAGCGCGTCCACTAAAGCTGAAAACGTTTCCACTGGAGTGAGAATTTGCAGTTATCCTAAGTTATTTAAATGAGCATCTTCACTCCACTCTGCCCAGAATGGGAGCCAATAGAATCTACTTGTTACTGATATCATCTCCACAATGTAGCTTTGCGCATTTGTATCTCCAAACCTAATTCTACTATACATCCCAATACGCGCTTAATATTCGGGTTAAGCATTTTATATTTGGAAATGTTACAAGTGAGCATTTGGTGTCTTGATGTTGCGCTAAGCAATTTTGTTTTCCCTGTTTACCACTCTCACTGTTGTCAGTCAGCACTATTTCTCATCCAATCACCATGCTAACAAGCAATAATTTTAAGGACGGCGGTTTGGAATGAGGCTGAGACCTTCTTACTTATCCAGAATTGTTTTATGGCTTCAGCCTTAGGAGGACGGACAGGTTAGGAAATACATTGTGACAGTAATACTGCACCAATCTCAGGTGGGTGTCAACCCGTTAATCTGGCATCAACAGACATATACAAATATACATTCCCTGCTTTCACCACTGTTTAGGAGCTATTATATATTAATTAGGGTGGAGTTGAACTAATTGACAAGAGACCTTTATGTGCCGCGACATTTCCATAGACATTTTATGAACCTCAGATATTCTCCAAATAACCTCCACTTAAGTGCCTGTCCCGTGAGTGCTGCGTTTGTCTCCTGTGTGACGGTGTGTGTGTGTGTGTGTGTGTGTGTGTGTGTGTGCGTGTGTCCGTTGATCAGGGCGTGTCTTCAGATGATCACCGGGTGGGCAAATGAGAGGATGCCTGGAATGGAGACACACACACACACACACACACTCTCTCAGGCACACAGACACACGCACACACAGATTAGCGGGGTAAGCTGTGCCGCTCATCTGGGATAAATGCGGTCAGAGAGGGGGACAGCTGAGCAAACAGCTCTGGCAAGGGGCAGAGAGCAGAGTGGAGAGGGAGAGAGGGAAGCAGGGATGACAAACTGTTCGTCCCGGCGCAGCGTTGGCGACCGGCTGCCACGATGGATATGCATCAGCCCTGAACCTGGGAGAATGGGAACCAGTGGAGGTAATGGCTAACACACACACACACACACACACACACACACACACACACACACACACACACACACACACACTCAACTGCCAACATGTGTGTTTTTTTTTCTTCCTGGGGCAAACTGCAATGGGAATAGTAATAGCAGGTCTATTCGATGTGAATCAATCTTAATTTTTTTCCCCCTCAAGAGTCTGTCAGCAATCGAACTTGTACTGTCAAGTGACACTATGGAAGAGGAGTGCTGTTAAAGTTGGAAAAGTGATGAGGAAGAGTCTGCTCTTAAACGAGAAAATCGTCCACCTTTACGTCAACATTTGAAACAAAAACTCTTGTTTGAAGTGACATGATTTGCAGCCCTCCAGATGCGGCACGGCGGTTCAGTGAGTCATGTTTTAAATGAAACGCAAGCAGAGATATTATACTATGCATGCACCCTTGTTGTACAGTACTTTATGAGGCCAGATGGCCTGATGCTGATAGTCCGTTATGAACCAATGAAACCGGTGTCATTAGGATAGATAACAGTGATCTGCCACATTAATCCTCCAACACTTTGTCCAGATGAAGGGGAAATACAGTAACTGTTGAAATGGTCATAATCTAATTGGCTCGGTTGCTGCTTGATGCCATACACATTAGCCTGTCCATCTATCAAAACAGAAAGGTTGAAAGAAATAGGTATGGCTCAGTGCAATTTAGGTTGCAAATTGAATTGTGACACTTGAAATCCACTTTCGTCTCAAGGCTTACAGAGGTTGTCATCTTCTGGACCCATTTTGTTGCCCAACTCAATTTACTCATACTGAGACCTTCTTTTCAGTGTTGCTACAGGCTTTAAGAGTTACCAAGCGAAAAATTAACTGTGATCCCCCAGTCTCATTTTGGCACATTGACATTTCTAGGACGGACTTGTTGTCGCTGAACATGCTGTGCAACAACTGCATGGGCAAAAAAGATGCCTCAAAAGGAATATCGACTTGAACGTCTAGAGACATCATGTTCACTTTTCTTTACTTAACTCTTGACATGTAAAGGGTTTGTTTTGTCTGGTTCTCTGCAATTGTTCCCTTTCAAGTCCAAAAAGATTTGATGGCCAAAAACAGTTGTTTGGCTTCCAGAAAAGGCTGTTGTCAACTGCCGCTCCTAGTGTATGAAGACAAAGTATGTATACACAGTCTATTATACAAAACGCTTGGGAAGTCTAAGCAACCTTCTGAACTGCTTCCTGAGCAAGATATTCTCTTGTAGTTAGCTGGTCTTAATTTTTTATTTTTTTTTTGTGCTACCACTGTGGCATGCCTGCACAGCACACCTGCTCGCTGGGTTCAGTGGGTCAGTTGTGGTCTCTTGTGAGCTATTCGTGCAGTGTGATTTCGGCGTTTTAGTTCAGGATTTAGTTATGTGTGTCTATTTATATATTGGCAAAGCAGGTCTGCATCCTCCTAAAACCCCACAACTAAAATCGAATTGTTGCTATTTTGTCTTTAGATTTGGCTTCATTCAAAAAGTAGCAACGTTCTTTATTCTTGTTTAATGGAAGAGTCCTCGGAATTTGTAACCCGTGTACTGTGCCTTTTATAGTACAATATAACAGAAACTAGGTGTAAGGTCCTTCATTGTGTTTGTAGTCTGACTGAAGTGCTGCCTAGAATGGGAGTTATCACAGCGTCACATCTTTAGGGTTGAGGAAAACAACTGAAAGATATGTCTTATTACAGTTTTGTCAGTGGATATTATGCGGATTGAGGACATATAGACTGTACAAATTCAAAAGTCCTGAACAGATGGTTTCCTCAGTGGTGCATATCAAATGAAGCTGGTTGTGTGTGGGCACAGATGGCTGTCCATACCTGTTTGCACATGTGCATGTGCTTTTGTATTTGTACACTAGTGTGTGTGTGTGTGTGTGCATGTATAAGTGTACATGTGTATATGTAGTAACACCAGACAACCCTACATCCTCTTACGATTGGCAGCAGCAGTCCTGTAGTCGCGTGCCGTCACCTCGCCAGATTGAGAGAGCAGCTGATGGCGGTTATCAAATTCTTTCAAAGCCTGCTGCCAGTGTCTCTAGAGGTTCTTCCAGTTAAACCAAGGTTAAATCAAATACATTCCCATGTCCACATGATTAGGCCTTACCCAATTGTTAATTATCCAGAGCATGGGGGAGTTGAAAGCGACGGGCTATAAGAGTGGGAGGTGCTCGATAGGAGCACCGAGATAGAATCCTCCTGTAAAGTGCTCTGTTACACAGTTGTGGTTATGTACGTTCTCTCTCCCCAGCTTTTCAAATGTGAGGATTTGCTACTTATATCTGTGTTGTATCAATATAAATTAAATACCTTGGGTTTTGGACTGTTATCAAGTCAAATAAGCAATCTGAAGATGTAATCTTGGGTTTTGGGAACCTGTGGTGGGCATTTTCACCTTTATTTATTTATTAATTGTTTACTTTTTATAGATTAAACTGAATCCATTGCTTGCAAAAATGATCTGTAGAGAGATAAATAATTTGACTTGTGACTTGGAAATGGCACTGGCCTGGCAACTAGCCATAAACACAGCTGTGATTGGTGTCCCTGTCTTACTAAACCAACTGCTTTCATGACTTTGAAAGTCTGCATGCAGACTTTCATGTACTAAACAAGCACCGTGCTTTAGGTCAACCAATATAACAGTAATGTCAGACCAAGAACCAATAATGTAAATGTCTTTTTTTTTCTTCCTTTTGGTCTGAAAGTGAGTCCTTTGAAATTTAGCTCCGGTCGGTGTCTGAGCTTTCCTTCTGTTGCTCTGCCAGAAAATGACTTTGTCAGGCTATTTTAGCTGAAGCTTCAAAGATTACATTTCCCCAGATTTGCTATTCTGGGAGTAAAATGGCCTTTGCGGTGTAACAGGCTTCTGATGGGAGACCTGGGTCACTGTGACTTTTGGGCCTGCAGAGATGCGGATATACTGCAAGTCTATCCTGCTGTTCAGTGTTCAAAGGCCTGGGTTAGCTGTGAGACTCAAACAGACCGTAAAATATACGTCCGCACAGAAACAAAAGCACAACACTAAGGGGAATTCACAAAAGGATTGCGCGGCTTTTGTGGCTGCTACATCTGCACAAATAAGACAAAAAGAAACCAGGTAATTCTCAAAGCACCCGCAAAGGGTGAAATGCACCACTAACTGCACTGCCTAGCAACTAGCGTCTCGATGCTCCAGTGCGATTTGCATGTATTTAAATTAGGTATCATGCATACATTTGGCGCAAAATTGGCCCCTTTCCATGCAAATGAGCCTCGTTGCAAAAAAAAGTCCAATTCACACACACCAGCGCTAATAGCCACACAAAGTGAAATTATTAACGTTGTCAGAGAGTTGCTGGTAACTGAAGCGCACTTATAAGGGATGTCACGTCCAGACTTTCCAGTGATCCTGGCAGCAGTGATTGTAGCCAGGCGAGGCAATGGCGCATCACAGTGCATCATATGCGCACGCATGACACGGCCACTACAACAGGCTACCTGATATTCACCACGACACCACGAGGGAATGAAACTGTAAAACGGTATAAAACCTCCTGCTGTGAGAAACGGAGACAACGGTTATGCACTGCAACGGTCCGGCACGGAGCAGAGTAGGAGAGGAAACAGCTCTCCATGCGCCCAGAGGCATGAGGGAGAGCGCACACTTAAAGCACCCCAAATAACAATCGCTCTGACAAAAACACTCCATACAGAGTGAGTCATAGAAAAAACAAGAGCGACAGAAGCGAATGAAAGAGCAGGGAGAGTCAATAGATCATTAGAATAAGTTATCTTTCAAACCAAACATTGGAAGTGGAAAGCATTGTTCTTGCGACTGCATTTGCTTAACGTTGCTTAACCATGTCATGTGATATGCTACTTCAGTACACCTTAAGAACAAATCTTACTGGGACCACTCCAGAAAATTGCAGATGAACATTTAATGCAAAACAATGGCTTTCAGTATCTTTGGTGGATGGGACCTTGAGACGGGAGAGGTAGCGGTAGCAATTGATGCGCAATTCATGGTGCTATCAGCAGCCGCAATCCATTCTTTGTGAGTCCGCCCCTCTGTTTCTTATATTGATACACATGCTTTTTAATGTTGTCTCTGCGATGGAGATTGACAGATGAACTGCTCATGTTCTAAACTTTGGTCACATTCTTGATAGTGGGCTTAATCTGCCCACATTCGTCTCTTTTCCACATAATCTCAAGAACCTTCTTTAATCCATGGATGTCTGCAAGCTTTCACTATAAGCCTCTTGGAAGCATGCGTGTTTGTGTGTGGTTTTATGCATGTTTGCATGCATTACCATGTCTCTTCCTGCTCCAGTGCATTTTGTGACTTGACTGCTCAGCAGCAGCAATGAGTATGAGGCTGGCTGGGTCAGGCCTCACACAAGCTCCATGCATTATTTAGCTAATGGTCACATGGCAGATGCTGCTGTGCTTGTACTGAGACCAATGTCCCAGTGGACAAAGGCGGCCCTCCTCCCCTCTACAGTCACCTAATTTTTTCTGAAAAAGATCAGTGATGTTCCTCTCCACCGGTCAGTGAGCTCACTGTGGTTTTTCTGGTTATCCTCCCAGTAGTTAATGTGGCCTCCCAGGGGCTTGTATGAAAGCTTGCAGAAATACCCATCACATTTACATGATCTAAAAACCAAATCAGACTTGGCACACAAGGACACCAAAGCAGGAAAAGTGTCAAACATTTGCTGGTGCAGCTTCTCTATTGTGGGGATTCGCTGATCATATCATTATAAATGGAATATCTTTGGGCTTTGATCTTTTGGTCAGACAGAAATGAGGACGCTACCTTGTGCTCCGGAAAATGGTGATGGACATTTGTCACTATTTTCTGACATTCTGTCGACTTATGAATTAATTGATTTGCATTATGCTGTTGCATAAACAACAGGCTGAATCATCCATCACTAATTTTCATACATTGGGCTGTGTGGCAAAAACCATGAAATGTCTGTCCAACTTTACACCAGCTGAGGCCTGAGCTTGGAATCTAATGATGCTAATTGCAGTCATTAGCTTGGCTTTAGGGGAGCGGCTCAGAGGTTGTTTGGACATGGACGTTCATAGTGACACATTCTGTTGAGTTGTGTAGTATCATCCAAAGCTAACTGGAGCACCACAGAGTGCTGGCTGGTGTAATTGGGAGATGTTAATTAGTCTATTGGATGGAGCTTGTACCCTCCTGAGTATTGCCTTTGTGTGCTGCCCTTTTCTGTGTACAAAGCCAACCTAATGCTTATGTCAGTGTAAATGTCTGAATGTTTGTGTGTGTGTGAGGAAGAGAGAAATCATAGGACAGTGTGAGTGTGTGTGTGTGTGTGTGTGTGTGTGTGTGTGTGTGTCTCTGTTTGTATATATGCACGAGACACTCTGGGGCACTCTAATGAGGCAGTCATTTGTTTAACGTAATCACCCACCAGTTTATGCCACCCGCTTCCCCTGGCGCAGGGACAAACCCTATTATGAAAAGGGTGTGTTTGAATCACATTAGCACAGCAACAGCCACCCCCACCTCCCTGTCCCCTCACCCTAACTCCCCAGTAACATGCTGAAATGGACCATCGATGCCCAGCTGCCAGTGCGCCAGCTAAGCATTAATGATGCCATTCACTAGGGATGTGCCAATGTTTCTTTCAGTCTTAACTCTTTTTGGGTCCCTGTGGTAACCTCCACTAAAATATGTTAAATACTGAAAAGAGGCTGTTTTTCATAATGTTTACTCGCTTAGCATACAGCCAAGTGCTTGGATTTTATGCACAAGCTGTCAAAAGATGCTTCACATGAATTGCTGCCACACATGAAGGATGAGAGGTGGTTGGATGGTAATGAAGCCAAATATGTCTGAAGAGGCCTTTTTTTTAAATTTAATTTAATTTTTCACGTTTTCTCTGTAAAGCAGAGTGGGAAAGAAAACAGTTCTATGCATTTGATGGTGTTTTCAAACAAACCGTAAATTGTTACTGGCCTTGATATTGGTTTTGGTCTAAGAGGAGTTTTTTTCAAAGCACCAGAAGTGTGGAGTCAAGACAGATCTTGAACATAAAATGAAATGAAACATTGCATGAGTGAAGCAGTGGAGTGAAATCACAGGCTTTTCGTCGGGGTAGGAATGGTGTCTTTAAGTACACTGACCCTCAGATACTGCAGGCCGATCATAACAGTCATAACAGAAACAGTCAGGTTTAATTCAAGATACCCTTTAAGTGTCAGCACTAGCTGATATTATAGGCACTTTGTAGGCTTTCACAGCCCTTATAGTGCTGTTTAGCTTTCAAAACTATTGACATGTATGATTCATTTTATGGGAGAATATATCATTTTTATTATCTTGGTAGTCAGGCAGAGACTTGATGACTAGTTAATCACTCAGACAAGCCATTTGTAATTCAACAGAAAGCAGACATTTCATTTGACAGGCGATCTATCTGATCCTCCAGCTGCCTGTCTACTACAAGATACCAAACATCACCCGATAGGGCGAGAGAGGATCAGCTGCCACTAATGAAAACAGGCCTTTCATCACTCTTCAGTCTTGGAGTGAAAATACAGAGGCCGTCATTTATAAAGCATAAACTTGGCCTGAAGTGCAGTTTCCATGTTTTTAATGGGAAAAGGAATAAACACCTAACATTAAGGATAATACAGATATTTCTGGCTGCATCTTTCCCTTTAGTAAACAAGGGTTTTCTTTTTGATCCATCCCTCATGTTTCAGTTTTCAAAAGTAGGCGCAAACTGCACTTGAGGGAAGTGCTGTGCAAATTAGGGCCCGGGTGTAACGAATGGCTTAATCAGAGCTTACATGGAGAAGGGTGCAGACATCAGACGATTGCAGGGCTAATACTGGGATCAGGCTGGAGAAGTTCAGCCGCACATATCAAAACCCAAATCATATTAACCAAGTGCCATAACACATGGAGCAGTTGAAACTGGTTCAGACATCCAGTCACAAGCTTCAGCTTGCAGCATATTTTGTTTTCGAAACATAATAGGGCTGCAATTAACGTATATTTCCATTTTTGATTGATCGATTCATCGTTTAGTCCATAAAATGTCAGAGTATGGGGGGGGGGAAATGCCCATCACAATTCCTCAAAGCCTAAGGCGGCATCTTCACATTGCTTGTAAAATGTTATCAGCTCGGAGTTCACGATATAATTCAATTTACAAAAACAGCAAAGCAAATGCTTTTTGTTTTACTGTGGGCTGACTAATTGATTGAATTAATAATTTCGACACTAAAACATAATAGCCTCAATTAGCTTGTGAACCTTTAAGTTGTCTGTCAGGCTTACAATTTTGCTGCGGAGGGTAAAAATAGGCTACAGTGATAATACAGATGGACCATGGCCTATTAATGTCTTTTGTTGTGTGGAGGCTACTAAGAGCTGAAGCTAAACAGCATGGGGATATTCTTAAGTGGATGAACCAGTAGGGTGCACAATAGTGAGCAGATGATTAAAGATTACACTTTGTCATGTCCACAAAAATCTCTGGCTTTTCTTCTGTACTTTCAGTGCCGATATTAAGCTGAGAACGTAATGAGAAAGTAGGCCTGAAACATTGATACTCATTAAATTCACTAGCTTAACATGCAGCTAGACAGATCAGTCATCCTGCTGTTGTTCAGGCACTTGGTGGTGCTATGCAATATCAGAGTTGTTTTTTTTATTTTTTGGTCTTCTGAAGTATGAAAAGCGATGTTTTGGCTGTGAAGTGGTTTTGATGTGGTATCCTGTGAGGAGAAGCCACAGAGAAAGATGTATGGAAAATGTAAAAGACGCTGTCACCATCTCTGGCGGATAATGAAAAGGCCTCACAACATCCTTCTTCAAAAAATGTGTCTGAAGTCAGAGGGGGACTGTACCCTCTGCAGGCACAGCCATAAACATCCCCATTTCACATTCTCTAAGATCTGGCTGTGCTTGTCATGAAGGTAGACAGTGTTTTGGAGATTTTAGAGTCGGTTTACAGCAAAAAAGACATTTGTGAGAGTTAAACTTGAAGGAATTTTTGCCTCTCTGCTCCCTCCCACAATTCCGAAACCGGTTGGGAGGCAGCAGGTAATCTGATTATTTCTCCTCAAGTAAACTGGCTGATGGAGGCGCTAAATTAATACATGTGGAGCCTAAATGGACAGAAACAAGTCATAAGAATGACATAGACCATTAGAGGGAAACCCCCTGAAATGGCATCCTCAAAATACGTAGCGTTTGAAAATTCAAATGCCTTTCCAGTCAAGTTAAACCTCGGGGCACGAATGGGGAAGATGAGCATCTGGTCATCGTCTGTCTAATTGGAATGATGATTAATGCAGGGGGCCAAGAGGCCAGCTGAGTCCTGCGATTGTCCTCGTGCTGCCTCCTCTGGGTGCCTAACTGTCCCGTAGAGCAGAGGGCCAAATCAATGGCTCTGATTTGGACGGCAGCTGAGTCTTCTACAAACATTACCCCCCCACCACCACCACCACCACCACAGGAGATGCCAGCTGCCTTATTGAAATAGATGACTGTTCCTATTAACAGCTGTAAGGTGCACATGAGAGAGGAAAGCCATGCATCTAAATGTGACATGTGGTAAATATATAATAGCATTAGCTGTCATTTACTGTCTGATGATGATCCATGATGTCAAATTTAGCAGTTTGACCTGTTTGGAGGGTTCCTTCTTCCTTTATTTCTCCTTCTTTGTCTTTTTATCCCATGATTTCATGTCTGAGTGTATCTCGTAGACATTGTCCATAAGACATAAGAACGCGTACGAAATCATAACTTTGCATGTGATTGTCTGAGGTGGGCTGTATTGAGTGAGAATGAAATCATAAGTATTAATTATTTGCGACATACATTACAGTACATAAACTACTGAGAGCTCTTGTTCGATAGCCAACCTGCAGTTTTTGGTCCTGGTGAGGAGTAATTTCACTTTGATGTACCACTACCACTTTTATGGCTGGTTGCAAGCAAGTTCAGTTTGTTTTATCATTGTGTACGTGCATAATGTATCCCATAAAGCATTGCTACTCTCTTATTCTTTCAACCTATCCCATCATTATTATACGGTTAAAATGGCTCCAGCAGTCAACACAGCCTCTAATACTTGGTACAGAGGGAGCTAAGAGGCTGCAATTTGTCACAGGTACAGTACATTGGACTAGAAAGCCATGCGTTGACTGTCACATACACCATACAGCATATATGTAGTCATGGTGAATATTCTGATATTAATAATGCAAAACTGATGCTAAGCTATCCAGACTGCTGGAGTTGTCAAATGTAATTCCCACTGCTCAGACTCAGCCGACAAATCAGACCTATGTATCTTTTATGCTTGGCTTGCCTAAATTGGTATTGATCACTAATGCCATACATCGATCTACCGCAATGGTGGCAGTGAATAAAAAAGCATTTGATAATATGAGGATGCCATTAAATAGACTACTAGTGTCAGGCAGCCAGTGTACCACCTTTGCAGAACTGGTTGGTTTACCATGCATATGGCCATGGACCACCTGACCTTGTTTCACACCGTCTGCCCCGTCATCCTTTAAACAAGCAAACTGCAGCAAACACAGGTAATCTTAAGTAAGCTGTGGCGCTTATACTCAAACCAATGCCAACAGACAAACCTGACTTCTGCAAATAATATAAGGCACCTAGACTAAAAGTGTCTTTCTTCTCTGTTTGTCAGGATTGAAGGTGTAATCCAGAGTGACAATCTTTGTTGATATTGTCAAAAGCAATTTGTTGAACATATTTGTTACCTAATGAATTTGGAAATTAAATACAAACATGCAGAGTAATATTACAAATGACTGTTTGATTACCAGAATGCAATCTCTCTGGGAAGAACAAATCACTGATATACAGCAAATCACATATGTAGTCACAGCAAGCTTTCGGTGCTAGTAAATACATTTTTGTTCCTGAATTACAGAGGAAATACAAACTATGTTTGCTCTGGAAGTTAGTTTTATAATGTAATTAATAATAACAAACCAGCAAAACAATGTTCACTCAAAGTATGGAAATAATGTAGGCTGTAATCCTAAAGCTTTGTAAGTCATTCTAACCAGGGAGGAGTTTTTTATTTGATGATGGCAAATCCCTGTTACTGATTTGGCAAAGACATTATAGCATGGGGCTCCAGACTGCAACCATTTTTGGAGACAGTACTACTGAATGTTATAACTAGGAGCACCAGTGCGACTTGCAAATATTCCCCCCTCCGTTTTTTTTTTTGTTTTTTTTTAAACCGTCATCGTATATCATGTGAAACAGCAGGAGGGAGCGAGAATCGGTGTGTGTTTGTGTGAGCGTGTATTACTCGTGTCGTGGGGACACAAATCTGTTTGCAGAGTCACATTGCGGGGACTCGCCTTCCTTGTGTCTGTGTGTGTGTGTGTGTGTGTGTGTGTGTGTGTGTGTGTGTGTGTGTGTGTGTGTGTGTGTGTCTGGTCCGTAAATGCTCTCGCTTGGCCCTTTTGGTGACAAGGACATGAACTGTCGATGCATTTTCCAAAAGAAAAGATCATTGAGGCTCCTCCCAGAGTTGGACTGGCCTTCGGGAGCGCTGTGGGAATTCGCGGTGGGCCGGTCACTCTGCGGGCATCTTGAGGAGCCCATTATACAAAAACTAGAAGGAGAGAGACGCGTCGTCAGCCAGCTTCTCCCCCCGATACCAGTTCAACAGTTAGTCAAGGTTTAGCAGTTGAATCCGTAAGACAGAAGACGACAGGGATAAAATAAGCAAGGTTTGGTTTTGGCTAGCCGGCTATTTAGCTATATCAGGTTCAGTGTTGGGAAGGATACTTTCAAAATGTATTTAATTACAGAATACATGCCCAAAAATGTATTTTGTAACGTACTCCTCAACCTGAGTAATGTCTTCTGAATATTTGGATTACTTCCACGTTGAATTGCATTTTATAAGTGTAGGAATGCTCAAATCCTGATCTGACAAGTTCTCTGTACTGCAGGCTACTATACATGTTGTAGCCATCAAAACAAGGTATTTAGTTACATATTTATGTTTAAATATATTACATATTTAAATATTCAGTTTTTTTATTCAAACTATGTTGAATATGAAAAGTGAACAGCTTGAGGAAGACTGGACACGAGTGAGTCAAAAATGATTTTGTAGAAAGCCTTTCTTTAAAGTTAATTTATTTTGATATCAATTGTATCTTAATTTGAATCAATGTTACGTCAACCAATTTCCTGTATTTATTAAATAAGAAACAAACATAGCAGACAATATATGGAGGCGCGTCTCATGAACGAACCGAAACTCAGCGTGTAGGCTATACCTGCCTCACAGACATGAGAAATATGTCAATATGTATTCTTGCCCTGGCTCTGTTGTTCTGGCGCCATCTCTACCTGTAGCTACCCGCTGCTCCTCTGCCGACTCCATAGTGACTGATCAGACAGTGTGTGAAAACGCAAACCGCCCATTTTTTTTTATTTTTTCATATTGGGGCTTCTGGGAAATGCATCGAGTTGCCTTAATTTATTTAGAAAGTGAATTAACTCGTGAAACAGAAAAGTCATGTAATCCATTGATTTCAACAAAGCAACTGTATTCTAAATACCAACTATTTACATTGTAACTAACGGAATAGAGTTACTCCTTGTACCTTGTATTCTGAATAGGTACTGCCGGTACATGTATTCCGTTACTCCCCGACACTGATCAGGTTTTTGTGAACCGACCAATCACGGCCTGGATGGGGCGGGACAATATAAAGAGGTCGACGTGCCAGAGAAAAACTTCGAAATGTTGAACTCATTGTTGTGCATGAATGGTTCTGGTTATTGACAAGTTAGTACTTAGCATTCAAAAATTACAGACAGACCACTAATGTGAACCATTTTTCTTGCACAAGAAATTAATGACGGAACAAAACCTACAACAATTACAAATGTTGGTTGTGTTTTTCTTAACCTGCTGTATTCTCCAACTGGAATAAATACTAGTGGTAGGCTATATAGTATACTATTATATGAAATTCCAATGACTATACTAGCATTATAAAGTACTGACATCATACTATTATAGTAACACTATACTATTTATTTAATGTTATAATATTATACCAATACACTAATCTCTACTAGTTACTCGTCCATGTTGTGGATAGTGCCTCTGCAGCGGGCAGTAGATTTAGTCAGAGCCAGAATGCCAGTGCCATTTTGCCAATAATCGGTGCTATTTCTTGCCAGTTATATTTGTTACCAAAGCATTTATCAGTAATACAGTTAAGATGGAAAAATTATGAATGTGTTGCGTCGCATGTTGATTTTAAGTGGTGCTCCTATAATTTGTGCTGGTGCTCCTAAAATTTTCCCTAGCTTCTGTTTGATTTCAGAAGTGTTAAGCAACTCCACCTTTTGCACTTCCCCTCTGTCAGGTACAAATGAATACTTCATGCAGTAGCCAATCTTTCCTCCAGTGTTTGTCTCAGCTAACTGTCAATTGCTACGTGATGGAAGAAGATTCAGCTTTACTTCCTATTTAAAGAAAAAGAGGGTTTGGAGTGACTTTTTCTGTCCTCTTTTTCGCCACCACATCCCCCCCCCCTCCTTCATCCCAAGGGCCTAGATTTCATTTCAAGATTGGAGGGGAGACACACTAAGTGGGGGTCTGGGGAAGTCCACCCCCAGAATATTTTGAGCGTTAAACACTTCCTTTCCTGCATTCTGGGGAAATTTTCTGCACCAATTTCTGCCTTTTTTGGATGAATTTATGGTGGAAATGCCTTCATTTATGTAAAAGGAAGCACAAAATTTAGATGGCAGGTGACAATTAAAAATCCAAAAATATAATGCAGTAAGGCTCTCAGTCATTCTGTATTGCTTTTAAATATGTATTCTCCATTAGATCAACTTTTCTCATTTAATATCATCCCTGCGGAGTCAACACACGTAGGCATTATTTAGTTTTCTCTCCTTTTTGTGTCTTTTGTTTGTGGAAGTAAGCTCTTTATATGCGCATGTGGCATTCATGTCAATGATACATTTATTCATTGTAATGCATTTATAAACCTCTGGACTTTAATAGCTCCTGTGTTTCTGCAAGTTTTCTGCTCATGGTCAAAACTTTCTACATTCAAAATCAATCCCACATATCTGTGTTCTCTGCGATTTTGAGAGTAAAGTCTTAATATTTATCAAAACTCTACCTGCCCTATTCTCTTCTGTGCATTAGCCTTTGTTGTTGCTCTGCTGTAATGGTAGTATCCCCTTCAGACCATCTGACAGACGCGGAACTGTACTGGATGTTTTAGGGAAGCGGCTGTGCGCTGCTCTTCATTGGAGGTGGAAAACGGAAACGTGCAAATAACACTTGATCAGGCATAAATCTCACCACAAATCCACACATATGTTAACTCCACCACCTCCGATAAAGTGCAGCTCCGAGCCGCTTCAGAGAGAAGCATCCTGGAGTAGCGAGGCGGTCCCAACGGAGCAAAGGTGTCTCTAAGTGAGGGGGACGCGGAGGCAACGGCACACAGCTACCCGTCAGAGGAATAGTCTCGATAGTCTAAATAACTGTAGACTGCCAGGAAATACTAAACAGGCACATATGACTCGTCTCGAAGCAAACCTGTTCTATTACGACTTTATTCTATTATGAAATATTACAACTTTTTTTTTCTCATAATGACTTGATTCTCAAAATCTCAGATTACTGTTTTTTTCCTAACGTGGCCATATTACGTTGGTGGTCGTAGTTGACAGAATAGAATTCCGCCTTTTGGTTTATGTCATTCTCTTGCTAATTTGCAGCCGACTGTTAACCGTTTGTGTACCAAATACATTGACTAGACACTGACGGACAACAGTGGTTATATTTCAATTTTTTGATCAAAATGATTGCTAGGGCCAATTCAGCAGTCGCTACTGTCCCTGCTTAATTCTACGCCCTAGCTTGATCTTATCTCTCGCCCCTTATGGATTTCTGTCTGAAAAGAATGTTGTTTTCTTGCAGCCTGAATGTTGCAGATCAGTTTGATTGTTGGTTCCAGCACGGTAATCCCTACTTCACAGGTGCAAAATCTTGGTGGCGTTTTTGATCCACAATTAACACAATGTGTTAAAATAAAACACATCTCTAAAACAGCTTTTTTCCACCTAAGAAACATAGCTCGATTAAGCTTTTCTCTCTGTTGCAGACACAGAAAGGCTTATACATGCCTTCATCACGACTAGGTTAGATTACTGTAATGCCTTGTTCTCTGGCCTACCAGCTACATCGCTGAACAAGCTTCAGTATATACAAAATCCTGCCGCTCGTGTGCTCACTCATACTTCTCCTCGTGAACACATTACACCAGTTCTTCCCCAATTGCCCTGGCTCCCCATGAATGCGAGAATTGATATTAAAATTCTTATTTTAACATACAAGGCACTTCATGGGATTGCCACGGAGTATCTTTGCGATCTCATCGGTCCTTATACTCCATCGCGCTCTCTTCGCTCTGCTGACTTTCACTTCAAGACCATGGGGGAAAGAGCCTTTTCATAAAAAGCCCCCAAGCTAGGGAATGTGCTTCCACTGCCCATCAGAAATGCACCAACGTTGGGTCATTTTAAATAGTTGATTAAGACACATTTATTTACGATTGTTTTTCTTAAATGAATTGTTGTATTGCTTCTGTTGTTTCTGCTCTGTAGCACTTTGGGTTTAAGAAAAGCGCATTATAAATAAAATGTATTATTATTATTATTATAGTTTTCATTCTCTTGTTCCTTCTCTCCAAACGTTAACTTCAGGTGTCTCTTTTCTGCTTGTGCTGTTGTCTGCTCTGCATTCTTTTAATTAAGATTCCCGTTTGTGTAGTTGCTCCTCACTCTTCAGCTTGCTTTTAGCTTCTCTGTTCCAGCTTTTTTTTCCCCTGTGATTTTTACAAAGGTTAGTCAGTGTAGGTGGACTGATTTATTTTTCTTCTTCTCCCTTCCATCTCAGACACATGCTTCTCTGCAGTATCTATGAAAATTAGTCGAGCTTCGGTGTATCTAACAGGATCCTGTGACATTCTCGTCCATAATGTGGCAGCAGCATTAAGCACAGCCATGGCTTATCAGTTGAGGCAGTTTCTTTCTCTCACTCTGTTCCCAAAGGGCTCTGCTTTGCCCAAACTTGCCCTCACCCCCAATTTGTGGCAGCCGCTAAGGCGATGACAGGATTGTTCCAGGTCATCCATGGAGCTTTGACCTCTACTCCTGTTTGCCTCTTATCCAGAATATGGCACACTCGCTTGGCTAAGCCAGCTTGATTTCACCTCAGAGCCTCAGCCTTTAGTCACACTCTGATAAGTGATAGACTAAAATGGCGGGCTGTCACAACAACGCTGGGCACTAAACTCACAAACTCCAGCTATCCCGGTTGGCTGCTGATGCTTGGTTGGCAAAGTCAATTCAGCAGCAAATCTAAGATTGTGAACGGAGAGTGTGAATGTGTCTGTTTAATGGTTAAAACCACAAAAAACCGAGCCACCTATATGTGTATAGTATGCAAACATTGGCACTTAGCTCAAACCACTGCTGCTAGTACTACGTATCTCTCCGAAGACCTCTACCATCCCAAATCCTACAACTACAAGCACCGCAGTAGCAAAGAAAAACTGAAGTCTTTCAGGTTTTAAAGTTTAATTTTATTTTACCGTTGTCACAGTCTTTCAGTTTTATTTGGTAAAGAGAATGCTCAGAGGTCTTTTTCGCTGAAATGAGTCATTCTTGCAACTGCTTGGCCCCAATTTAGGATGGACGACCTTTTGTAGGCTATAACCAGTTGTTTCTGCAATCTGAATTCATTGTTGCTTTTTAGATCTTATTGCCAGAGACAAAATTAGTCAACTGCCCTTTTATGTTGGATCTTGAGGCTTAACAGATGAGAGGCCCTTATATTCCCTATGATACACCGCCTTGAAAGCCAATATACCGTATATAGAGCTTAATTCATCAAATCATCTGTCCCCAGACACCCTCCGCCTCTCCCTCTTTTTTTGAAAAGGTGTCAGCTGGCACCAACGTAATTAAAATCTATACACAAGGCGTCAGATTGACTTTCGACAGGCTCAGTAAAGCTTTCATTTTAAGTCTTTAAATCTTCACAAATGGAGTAATCTGTCATACACTCTAAACGATGGTGAGGCTAAGGAGGTACAAAGTCTGTTTTGTCTGTAAATGTCCCACACTTTTCACTTATGAATTCAATGTCAGGGCACTTATATCACCCCAAATGAGATTTGCTTGTATTGGTAGGGGAATCATTAGCTGGCACAGGATTGTGTCAGTGTAGATCAGTGATTTAAGAGTTGTTATGCACACTGTCATCCTTTGGCAGTGCAACTGTGGGAGTAGTCTGCTGTGATTTTTTTATTCGGCTTTCATCATTTGATTTAAGCTAATTGCAGTTTTTGCATGGCTTTGGGGGAAAGAGGTGAGAGGAGGAGAGGAGAATCATCCATTAATCTGGTAACCTGTCCTACCCGAACGTGCACACGCCGGATGAGAGCAGCCTATTCTTGTTCAGAGAGTAAGGACACAGTAATATGAGACGGGGTGACAGAAGCGACAGGGGACGGTCAATGGATACCGAGTCTGAGGAACGAGAAGAGTTATGAGGAGAACATCAGACGCAAGTCAGATGGAGGGACAGAAAAGAGGAAAGGAATGATCATTGTAAATTGAAGCTAATTAAAGGTGTATATACACCCAAACGTGTTGACACTAACCGCTATAGTATGGGTGATGCACTTTGCATTTCTGAGTCTGTTTAGTCATTTGGTTGTGCATATTCTGGCCAGATATACACAGATTAGAGATGAAACAATTAGTCTGTTAGTTGATCGACAGAAAACTAGTCGGACACTATTCTGATAATTGGTTATTAGTGAAAGTATTTTGCAAGCGAAAATGTCAGAATTTGGTTTTTTTTTTCCTTGTCTTACATTACAGTAAACGCAATATTGTACAGTTTGAGGACAATTTGAAGGTCTTTAGGTAATTGCTATGGAACACTTTTCACAATTTTCTTGACATTTTACAATCCAAACAATTTTTAGAGCCATGTCTTTTCCCAGTAATCATGACCCGGTTAGTCAAGATCAAGATCCACAGACCTTGTTGTGAGCAGTTTCATGTAGGAACTATCGGTAGAGAGAAAATAGTTCCTACGTGAAACTGCTCACAACAAATCTGTGCGTAATCTTGAGTAACCAGGTCACGATTGGAAAGAGACATTTCTGGTGGGTTTTAATCCAGACATCTCTACTGCCAATGTCTCCAAAACTCTGCAACTCACACCAAGACAATTTGGATAAATAGCACTACAGGTAAGAGGAAAAATATGTATTTTTGATTTTGGGGTGAACTGTCCTTTAAATTCAACAATTTGTCTTTGTGTGACAACCTCATAGACCACTTAAACCACTTAAAGTACAGCATGAAGGCAGCACAATAGTGCTGCTGACAAGATATTAATTTTTTGTATGAAGAGCTGAAGGAAAAGGGAATCTTAAGCTGCTCTGAATCCCCTATTGAACTGGTATCAAAGCCCTTCATTAATCCACAACTCTAAAGTAAAAGGTGCTGTCTTGCCTCCAAGGACTTGTACCTATTGAACATTACCATTACTCCATTTACCATTATGGACACATGGAGGATATTTATTTTCAGGTTAATAGTTTGCAGTATAAGTTCCAGGTTATTTATTTAAATCGTCACAAATGTGTCTCAAATGATTTTACAGATAATCCAAACGAGTGTATCTAGATCTAACTAATCAACAATCAATCATAGGTCTAAATGAAGCAATATATCACGCAGAAAATAAAATACAGGAAAGGTGCAATCAAGGTACAAGACAGACAGCACTGAGTTAGAGGCAAAGCAAATGACAGCTTCTCCACTGGTAAGGTAAACTGACAAAACAATGAAACAGACAAGGAGCTGCCACAAAATGCTGACTTGTTGGATGAGTATCCTTAAAGTAAAGAAGATTCACAGGGGTGATCTAAAGCTAGAGAGATGGAGAGGCCGCTAGAGAAAAGGTGAAAGAGAACGAGAGCTCTAAAGAGGGAGAGAGGCAGAGTGACACAGTAACGGAGAGTACCGGACCGAAAAAAGAGAGGGTTTGTGGGGCAGGCACGCCTCAGGGCCTGCACACCTACTGCAGAGGGATTAATGATGCCAGGTCAGACCCTAAGCTTGTTTACGAAGAGACACACAGCTGTTTTCACTACTCTTGGCTTCCTTCGCCATGCTGGAGGGCACAAACTAAACTCTACAACTACAGTACCCAAAATGCAACTATAGAGACGGACCTGAGGGGCAGAAGGAGTGTTTTATGTATACTATGAGCGCCTGATGTTTTTGTTTCCCTTCTAATGTGCAAATTTCAGAGAATGCGAATAAAACAAGGTGGATGGGAAGGTGGAGTTCAAAAATGAATTTGTATGTAGGGAGATGAGGGGGGTCTCCTGTGGCTCTTGAGACAAGCTGGCGTTAGGTACCGTGGGCTTATTCATTGGACATATTTAGGGCTACCAACTAGGACACATGTGTGGCGCGTGGAGAAACAGACTTGTGTTACTAAATCGGGGCCGCAGAGCTCGAAAGCACCAAGAGGGGGATTTGCCTGTTGTGCAACCTTGAACCAAACATTGTCCCACGCAGCGTCTCGAGGTTGCTGTGAGGGTGAACTCTTTTGCCTCTTAGCAAAAACATGGACTGCTTGCATATGCTGTGCTCAACACAAAAAGCTTCTTTGTTCATCAGAAGTGCAAGCGATTACCGAACACGCGGTCCACCACGTAGTCTGTGTAAATGACACTGACCCCAGTGGGGATACTGCAGTGTAGTGTCCATTACAAGAAGCTGTTTTTAACTGAGACGACCCCCTTGATTTAGCTGAGACGCGACTGTAGTTGACCTGTGACCAAGCTGCCGAATTGGCCGCTCCACTGTGCATTTGTTGGCTGTTCATGTTAGCTCAAAAATGAAGGAGGGTTGCGCATACTGTAAGTTGCTGGGCGGAATGTCCTTATCTGTTTTTGTGCATATTTGATTTTCAAAGGATACATCTTTGTTGTTTGGAGGTTTTCTTTTCTTATTACCACAGATTACTTAGCCACGTGTTTTAATACCCTAAATGTTCCAGCTAATGTGAAATGTGAGGTTTTACACCAGTCAGTCAAAAAGCAAGACCTGCCATCTCGACTGTATATTTTCCACACATTTCTAACCATCAGTAAGTCCGTAGTAGAACAAATGATTATTATCACTGTCATTGAATCTGTACATTGTTTTTGAGATTAATTGATTAATTATGTAGTCCATAAAATGTCAGGAAATAGTGAAACATTCTCATCACAATTACCTAGAGCCCAACTGTGTGTTCCAACACACAGTTGACCAACATTTTTGCTTCAATGACTTTAAAGATTACTCGATTTTAAAAATACTTGTCGATTTTAATTTATTGCAGATCAGCTAATTGATTCATTGGCTAATCGTTTCAGGACTAATCAACTCTCATTCTTGACTGGTACTACAGTGCTAGCTTATATTTCATGAGTAGCAGGAGATAACAGCCTCACCGTCAGTTATATGTCAGCTGTGGTGGAAATGAAACAAATAATTGGCAGGACAAGGCAGCGGCTTGACAAGGACAGTTGGAGAATAGCATGGGGCCAAATATAGCAATGGAGCTACTTGGCAGGGTCAAAAGCCTGGCAGTGTCATGGTTCAAAGAGCACCAACCTCTGCCTGTCTATTGCCTTCTGTTTCTGGCAGTGTTTACTAAAAACAGCACTTCTTGCTGGTGGCAGAAATGTCAACACCCAGTATCTGCAGCACTTAGAAACTCCCTCCACTTCTTTGCCTAGCAACACATTGCAGTGACAGCTTACATCACCAAGCTTGCTGGCAGGGTCCTCTGCTACAACCGTCTCGGCGGTTATCTGTAAATGGGGAAAGGCACAGCGTGGAATAGGAAAAAGTGACACGAAATAGTGAAAAGGGCTCCAGGTGACAACAATTAGGCCCACTTTATGATATTATTTGTCAGTGGGAAATCAGACATGGATTATTGTAAGTGAATGGTGGTTTTGTCCGAAGTTATGTCTGGAACAGAAATGGAAAAGTCTTCTTTTGTTTCTCTGAACATTCTTTGACTTAGTGGTGTGTGTGATGGCTGCACATGCACTTTCATGAGTGCAGTGAACATTTGTGATGTTCAAGCCAACCAGACGCTGCTGCAAGAGTGTGTGTATGTGCTGCATGTCCTCATGCCGGTCAGCTAACAATCTAAATTCTTCGCTTCCAGGCAGCGGTCATGAATTTCATGGTCTTTGTCTCTTGTAAATCACTTCTCCATTGGTAACGCACGTAACGCACGAGACATGTATTTATTATAGGGATGGAGCTTTGTTTTCATATATTACATTAGTGGAGCAACAGGGAGCCTAATTATCCTTAAGGCCCCTGCTTCTTTGCCTCTTTTCCTTCCCTTTCCATGAATCCCGGATGGCATGAATGATGAAAATGTTACCAGGTATGGCAATTTAACAGTCACACTCACACAGTTGTAGGCACACAGAGACCCATTAATGCCATCAAGCACACCTTGTGCACTTACAGCTATTCAGTTGTACATGGATAGATTTCAGCGTGGTCTGCTATGGGATCTCTGTGGCTGTTGCTTTACAGTATAGACCTACAGTAGCATGCATGGCGTGTTTAGTATGACTCAATGTGAGCGCAGAAGAAAAGTTACTGCAATCTTATGTAGTAAAAGGTAAAAGGTATAAATGACATCAAAGTCACAATTAAAGTAATCACCCCGATGTTCAATGCAGTGCAGTGTTTTGCAAAAAATCAGACAAAACTCTTAATGTAAAAAAAGAACTTCAGTAGTGAACTGCAATTCGCTTGAAATGATTAATTTGATCAAAAACATATAGCAGCACGATATGATTCCACTGAATGTTGATAAGCGATAGTATTGCATCATCCCTTAGCCCTAGAATCTAATATGATTATGTTATTTTTTGTTCTTATCTGTAACGACACACAGAAAGGGATTAGAGCTTTCCGAAAAAACCCACAGCTCCCGACTGTAGTAAATGTCAAATGTTTGCACTGTGATCAAACATATGTGGCAAAACCTTTTAGTTATTCAGACTGTTAGCCTACATTTGCCATTTAAACTGGTGATGGTGATGTCACCTCCAAATGTTGCATGGCCTCTGAGCCAAGAGGATCTGCTCTGTGGATTGTGGCATGAATCACTGTTTGGCTTTTAAAGCCAGAGATGTGGAGAAGAAGCACGC
This sequence comes from Coreoperca whiteheadi, assembly GCA_011952105.1. Lineage (NCBI taxonomy): Eukaryota > Metazoa > Chordata > Actinopteri > Centrarchiformes > Sinipercidae > Coreoperca > Coreoperca whiteheadi. The sequence goes on along the minus strand of CM022479.1, from coordinate 12,106,620 downwards.
TTGATTCTGGTTGAAAATGTCAGATATTTCTGTCCCTCTGTGATATATTCGACAAAAGGCCTCAGCCCCACAGCCATTGTCAGCTCCTAAAAAGATAAGTCAAGAGAGTTGCATGTATAATAGGCAACTGCACTGGACGCCATTATTCTATTAACACCAGTACAAAGATATAGCCTAAGCATAGTGCTGTTTAAGGGTTATATGGGGACGGTGGATGTTCCAGAGTTTAGGGTTAATCCCCGGACTTGTTGTACATTCGTCTTGCTAGAAGGAAAGGTTTTAGAGCCACTGAGTTTTCCACTCTGTTCTCACACGGCACATTGACTAATGTGACCGCTCCAGTGCCAACCCCCAACCAATATGTCTCTTAGGAACTTGTTAGCCACGGACCTGCAGTGACCCAGACGCCCTCGTCTGTTCCCTGAAAGCTGAAAAAGTTACAGACTTTCTTTTTTTTCCTAACTGCCTTTTCTAGATGGGAGAACTCAACTTGAGGCGACAACCCATTGACCTTTTGGTTGCTTTGAAACATACAAAAAATATACACACAAATAATCGCAATTGATGTAGATGGGAAGGCAGTTTTTATTTCTGTAATTTTGCTCTTAGTGACGGAAAATAATGTCCGAAATACATTTTGAATAAAAACTCTGTAGTTAGTTGTTAAGAAAGAAAAAGTTATTTTTATTTCTGCTTTCAAATATAAATATATTATCGTGATATATAAAAACAATTTGTCGGCAGCGTTGGTAAGCACACTGTGAGTGGATTGATCCATCATGCTCGAGAACGCTGCTGAAGCTCAGATGCTGATTGGTGCTGACTGTTGCCCGTCCCAGCCCGCTGCCCCCTGCGGAGTTTTTCATAGACCGCACCCACCCTCCAGTCCCCTTCTTTCCCCATTAGCCAATCAATAAAGCTCTAAAGCACACCTGAATGGTTGCTGCCTCAATACTGCTGCTGCTGCTGAGTGATTTGGTGGAGCGATGAAGAGGGTTTGTTTTGTTTTTTTTAGATCCTAACAGCCGTCACACAAGCATCTGGAGATGCTGTGTGGTTTTTAAGCAGGCTATTGGAGTCATTATTTATTTGAGTTTGCGTGTGTGTGTGTGTGTGTGTGTGTGTGTGTGTGTGTGTGAAAGTGAGTCAGAAGATAAAAAGCGGAATGAGGCAGCCAAATCACTTATTGTTTAAATCCAACAGGACAGTTTTATACCCAGGACCCAAATCATTCATAATATTCATCGCCCTCTAATGTTTTATGTCACGTCAGTCCACATAAATAATGTACACGGGCCTGTGGGACATATTAACCTTTTGGGTCTTCTGTGCGTTTGGGGCTTGTTGATGGATATAAAAGGTTTCAGTGGAAAGATCTTTGTGTTTTAATGGGAAAAGGGCAGCATTATTTTATTGACAACTAAAATAGAAACAATGTATATCAAGTAAAGTTGAAATAAATTGAAAGCCCAAAATGAAGTAAAAAATAAAAGTAATAAAACAAGCCAAAATCAACAAATAATAAATTACAATGAAATACACAAGCGACAACTATAGCACACATGACTTTGTACCCTTATTTCCTAATACTTATTTGTAAAGCAGGTGACATGATATGCCTTCTCTATTAAACTTAAAAAAAAAATCTAGATAAAGTTGATAAGCACCCTTGTTCTTTCCTAGCCTCACCCTACTTCCCACTCACACACTTACCCACCTCTGCAAGCATCTGGGAGTTGCCCAGTGCTTCCTCAGCTATCTGCTGTTGGCTCTTGAGCCACACTCCACTGGAGCAGCGAGGGGTTAAGTGGCCTGTTGAACACGACCTCAGCTGTAGCTGTTCATGGAGGAGGACCTCGTTCACTTTCCCCACCCACAGTTGCCAAACCAGTCTGGGATCTGAACTCCTCGACCCGCTCTCATCTCCGCTGGCACCGTGTGAGCCCGTGGCCGTTTTTCGATGTTTCCGGATATTCCATCTCACTGCATGGAATGTCAAAGTAACGTGTTATGTTTTTTTTTTTGTTTTTTTTTCTCCTCATTTGAATGTTCAAATTGCAGTTGGAGTTTAAGTGCATTCTTCAGCATAACCTATGCACCTACCACGTGTCAGAAATACCCAATAAGACTTTTATAGAAGTGGGAGATGTAGAATTATTGATGATAAAACAATGTCAGAGGTTCAGCTGCTACTTAAATTTCCACACCAATAAATATTGTGAGAAAACAAACATTGTCAACGTCGGCCTGTTTTTTTGTTGTTGTTTTTTTTTTGATTATACAAAATGTATAGACCTCACATATTATTATTCATATGAGAGTTATTATTCATGTATTAACCAGCATCGTGTCCAATACATGCAAAAATGGATGTTATGCTTATTAACCTGGTGACCATGAGCATCTACTGTAGTTTGTTGAGATTTACTCTTCAGTTTGCCTCTAACAGACCAAAACAGTAATAATAACCATATTAACCGCTTTGAACGCTTTAAATATGTAGGCTGCACGTACACTGTATGAAAAATTTATAGAGTGGCTAGCGTGAGACGGAGACTAGAGTAGTTTGTTCCACTATCCATATCTCATGTCCTCCAGAACTCTGAGGGAATACCACGATCATCATTTGGTATTCATGATGCAGGATTTTCTCCGGTCGACGGCTGAAGTGCTGAGTTGTGAAAAGATTTTGCTCGATGTGTAACATGCCTCAGAGCCCACCGAAGTTTATGTCTGACAGTTGGTTGGCCTTGGGGGGGTAAGCGATGCTTTACTGGCAATTTGTTTTGCAGTCTCTGATACAGAAGTAGCGTAGCACTGGGCACCGTCATGCTCCAAGAGCTTCATGGGAACTTTGGTAACCTGTTTGATTTGTTGCATCTGCACAGCTTTGCTCTGTCTGGAGGAGGAGGGTGCTTCCTTCCTTCCGAGACCAATTTCATGTGCATCTTGACACAGAATCCAACTACGTACCCAAGATAAAGTGTTAAGTGGCCGACATTTCCAAACGATTTGATTCGGACTGTGTCGCTGCCGTGCAGTTTGGGGGCGTTACAAGGCTGGAATTTGATTGTGCAAACGCTTACAGGCTACTTTGACCATATTTCTGACACTGGTTGCAGAAAATAACCTCGAGGCAAAATGAAAGCCAGATGTACAGTATGTAATTCACATTTTTGTACCCATAAATCTCATTTGTTAAAAACCAATAAAGCAGCAACAAGTCCAACTAATCCTCTTAAGCAGACCATTGTTGTAATTATGCCTTGCCGCTGTGTTCATACGGTATGAAATGGTTTCAATAATTGATTTTGTCCATGCAGAGCTATTTGTGAGTGGAGCATTTGTGATACGTCTATACGTTGCTGCACTTTTTATCAAGTTTTCCAACTCAGCGGCTCTGAAGTTGTCTTACGTAGACGTTTCAGCGCTCTGTTCTGAGAACACTGACGAGCACATGTTAATTACATTTTAGGTGTTAAACTCACACAGACATTTCTGTCTCATTCAGCTTCTGCAAATACAGACAAGCGTGCGTAAACATTTGGTTAGCCTTGGCCCAATTCGAGCTGTTGAACGTGATGTAGCCATATCCCACTCATTAAGCCCATCGCTCACCCCAATACCACATGCAGCACAAACACAGCATCATCACTCTGTCGTGCAGCATGGTTTCTCTGCTGAACAGAATAGTATAAATATTTTAACATAACACCTCAAAATACACACTCATCAAAGTAAAACCACTAGAGATGCAAATACAGTACACACGCGTCTTGCCTTACATACTTGCCTCTGGCTTTGCTCTTCCTCTCTCTCCTTTTCATCTGTTCCTTGTCAGTTTTCGCACGTTGTCTTATAATTGGGAACATTTGTAGACGCTTCCGGGCAACGCTGTGGCACATCTATCACACCACGCACGTGCCAGACACATCAGCGCGCGCACACACACACACACACACACACACACACACACACAGGCATAATAATCCCTGAATGGACAGACTCCTGTGTTGCCTTCAACAGCCTTAATTGGGAAGAAAAATACAATTCATTAGTGCATACTGCTGTTCTGTGTATTGACAAAATGCATCACTCGCAGCGAGGATGAATTCGCCCGAATCCTTCTTGATCATTTCTCATTCTGAGCCAACTCTTTTTCTTGTTCGTGTTTGAAGCCTCCGTTTTTGATAGTAGTAGTTTTATTCAATCTATTGGATGTGTTCCTGTTGCCGGACCCAGAGCAAATAGCTATTATCAAACTGAATTGAATTACAAAAACACTAAACGTCTACCAACTCCGAGGACACTGCTCTGTGACCTCTAGGGATCAGCAGAGCACCAGAGTATGGCCGTTAATAACAAGCTAAATATCCTTATGCACTGCTGAAACATTATGAAACAATAGGAACTATAGGAAAAATAACAACATCAGCAACAACAATAACCCCCTTTGACTTAAACTAACAATAAGAAAATAATGATATGAAGTGTAGAACCATCACTCAAGCAGATGCACTGTTTAGCCTTGTTTAGGAACTCCCCGTTGGACAATACCAGTTGAATGTCGAATTGCATGCTTTGCCTGGACGAGTCCGGACTCCCCACTTTGAGAGAAATTACACAGCAGGCAGTTTAATGTCTTCAATATGGCATCAAATCCTCCTGCCAAAGACTCAGCCACATCAGTGGGGAGAAGAGGACATTGCCAGCCCAGTTTTTGTGCAGTCCAAATAACAACTGAGTGCCAAGCAGGCAGGACAGAAGTCAAGACATCGATGGACATCACCATGATGTTTGTGCTAATGTGTGAGATCAGTTCAATGTTGAATCAGTAATAATGGCTTAGATAAAAACCAGATTTTATTCAATTTTATCAAGCCAAAAAGCCAAAGTTCTAGATAAGGCAACTTTGCACATTAAATTAAAGCACAAAATTGGAGGCTGAATTGTACTACATGTAAAAATGTTAGGGTAATGAACAGCCATCAGCTCATTAAAATAAAGCACTAACGTCTAATGGTCAATGTTGCTGATCTGGGAAATGAGGCTGGGTCTGTACTAGCTCCTAGTTATATCCAAATGTGCTCACACCTGACACAGTCTGTATTTGAGCCTGTTTTGTAAAAGCGATGAAAAAAAAAAAAAAAGTGTCTCTGTGTTTTTACTATCAACTCTGTTAGCCAGCAGCTGCATGTTGGATGTTCAGTAGAACACCGAACACACACAGGATACAGGAGTGTTACGGACCGTGCGCCACACACAATGGTGCAGAACGGCCAAAAGCTTTAGCAGGTGCTCCCGAGCCGCCCACTCTGCTGTTGTGTTCACTGTTGCTGGATGACATGAAGCAGTAGGAGTTAATGCAAAGAAGAAATATATGTAAACGTCACATCTGAGGATTTACTAAAATGCTTTGAGGTCTTGTTGACTTAAGGGGTTCTAAATTTAGGGCTTAACAAATGACTACAACTTGACTGAAAGGAAAACTCAATTTTACCATGAGTAAGATACTCACTTCGTTTGAGTAGTTTTTAACTAATACATTATACATCATTCAAGATTTGACTGAAATTCATTTTTAAAAAGTCTAAATAACTTACACATGTGGATTTTAGTTATTTTGATTAGCATAATGCCAATATAGGGTTATGTATAGAGAACAGGTTTTGAAATTGAACTTTTTTGAAATGAAGAACTTGCCAATTCCTACCAAAACCTACTTTGCTTCCAATTACATCGCCTCGTGTTTCACAATGCATGTGTTTTCTGCACGACGGTCACTTCAGAGAGTAGGGCCAGTTAATGGACACTGTGTTGCATGCACAAAGATGTGGTCGTCAATAGCAACAGTGTCACAAGCTATAGAAGATTCTCTGGTGTCCAAAAAATCTGCATTGGTTCACATTTTATACAAAGTGCCTTCCCTCTCCATGCACCTCATGGACAAAACGCACACACGTTACAGAATCCATCAGTCTGCCAGCTCGTCTGTTCTTGTCTTGTTCTTGGTGTTGTTATTGTGCCTGGATGTTAGTTAACTGTCATCACTCAATATTGTCTTTTGATGCTCGCCTCATTTCATAAAAATTGCCTGAGACGGAGGAAGCGTTAAAGGTTGGAGATAAAAACACAAAAAAACACTGTGTGTGTGTGTGTGTGTGTGTGTGTGTGTGTGTGTGTGTGTGTGTGTGTGTGTGTGTGTGAGTGTGTGTGTGTGTGTGTGTGTGTGTGTGCGCGCGCGCATGCGTGTTACAAGCTCCTGGGAGCCTTCCATTTTTCCCATTATAGTATGTCACATTTTTAAAAGACAAATGCAGACAGAAAAGCGAGCGAACAGGCAGAGAGACAAACCGAGAGTGAGGGCGAGAAAGGCTGAACGCGCTTGGCTGTGAGAGGAAGCAGAGACAGACAAGGAGACGGGGAATAAGCCGAGATTTGGAGGTGGGAGCAGGGTTCCTTTTGAAAAGGAGGCGGGTATGAGAAAAATGAAACAGATGGGTATTTGTCAGGTGTTAGTGAGTTTCAGAGTGAAGGGAGAAAGTGGAACGGAGAAGAGCCTCAGCTGATAGCCTCTCGTCAGAGAGGGATAGAGGAGTTGTTATTGCCTGGGATGAGTTGGAGAGGAGTAGGTGCTTTTTGTCATAATGGGAAGTGTGCGTTTATGTATCTTTTTTTCCCCAGCTACTGTGTTGAGAGCTATTGAGTAGCCAAATAAGACTGTGTATATACCGGAAATTCTCAAAAAAAAGGTCAGTCATGTCATTCTCACCCCTTTTCTTATCTGATTTTCTGTTTGTTTCTTCTTGGGGTTTTTTTTTTGTTTTTTTACAGAAATGCTCTTCTCATTCAGTAATTATTTCCAATCAGCTGTACATTACATTATTTCATTCAGTGTTGAGCTACTGTCAGTGAAACCCAACACTTTTTACGGTAAAAGTTGTGGTAAAAGTAATCCTAAAAGAGGAAGGGTAATGCTGTTTGAGCTTCTGGAAGGCTTTTAATGTACAAAAGCCGGAATCGCTGAGTTTCACTGACGATAGCGTAACAAGGAGGCAAGAAACAGTGACATAGAAACAATTGGAAATAATGAATCGATGAGTATTTCTGTTAAAAAAGAAACTCGAGCAACAGAGGCAAGTGTTGTACGGACACATTATAGTGAATTTACCACGACAGCAGGGAAACATGGACAAAGTGTTGAGTGTGCATTAACAGCAAATAAAAACAGGACCAATATGAAAACAAAGAGGCTTTTTACTAAAATATGCTATAATATAAAAAATAAAGGCCTTTTACAAATGTTAACTTATTTCAAGTAAGGGTCTGGTTTTCTCTGCGTTTAAGATCTGAGAATCCATTTTCCAAAAACACAAACACGTACAAAGGGAAACACACTCACACCCCCTGCAGCATATTCCGATGTGAGGTTGTTGTTTTTTTTAATTCGTCTCCTCTTTTGTGAGCTCTCTTTTCTTGAATTTTTGTTTTTCCTCTCCATTTCAGCAGCTGAGCCTTTCCATCATTCCCACTCGCTCTAAAATGTAATTATTTCTATATTATTATTGAGGAGATGGAAACGTCATCCTATATTGTCTCTATTTCCTGCCACCTCTCCCTCTTAACCTTCCTCATAGTCGGCCATTATGCCCTGTGTCTCTCCGTTCCTTTCATTTTCTCCTTCTTCTCCTACTTGTCCCGTCTCTCGTGCTCTCACTTGACATATCTGCTCTCATTTAATCTTTCACTTGCTCACTTGCTTCCGTCTGTCCACTTGCTTTCGCTGGCACACTAAGCCTCGGAGCAGATTCCCTGCTGCCCTTCTCCAGGTGCCGCACTCTTCATCACATTGAAGGAAAGGCTGACGTAGGATCACATTTTGTGACACTCTGGCTGGGGATTCGAGGATGGATGCTCATATAAGAGAAATAATATCACCTTAAATTATATGTGCACATGATTTCCTGAGCGTTGACAGCAAAATCAGCCGTAAATAGCTCCACAAACAGCGGCAGTTTCACAAGGAGGTCCTCCTCATATTCCTTTTATTAGGCCTCAGTATTGGATGAGGTCAGATTGATTTATTTTTTATTTTTTTTAATGATCATAGATTAACTTAACCATTCATGGGCTTATTCATGGGAAGTTTGTGCTGTGAAACATACCTACAATAGCTTTCTTTTGTCTAAATAATGTAGAAATCGTTCGTTGTTGCTCTTGCCTACTACTTCCCATTTTCTGGTTGTTCTGATGACCGCTATATAGCTGTATGGGACAGTCGGTGTTTGTTGAATATGCATAACAGTGACAGCCTCGCAAGTAGTCTTTGTCTTGTTTAACAGTTTTGCGCATGAAGACTTGGAAAATATGACGTTTCAATCAGGTTGATATTGCTTTTCGAATGTTTTCCCTACGTCTATTTTTGAAAAACCTAATTACCTGAAATTAATTATTTCCCTTCTTCTTGTTAGAATGTTAAGCATTTGTCAACTAAGGATTTGTGTTATCTTTCACAAGAACCATGATTATTTCTTGGATCACTCAGTATCCATGTGGACAAAGAAACCCATTTGAATAGCTGTAGGTAGTTCTAGAACAATATATCTTTAGAAACTATCAGTATACATATGTAAGCAAAGATCTTAAGAAGTAGTAAGTAGCCAATAGCTAATATAGCTCTAATGATCATTTTATAATCATTTTAACTCCAGCATTTATTTTGGGTTGGTGGCACATTTTCTAAATGTTGCTCTTAATATGATGTAATTATGCATGCAGCCAAGACATGAGTTAAGTGATGCGCTATGAGTCTGCACCTATTGTCCCTCATTCAGTAAAAGGACAAGCCTGTGCATCTTTTATTTTCACTTTATTATGAGTTATATTTTTTTTACTAGTTTTTATTAGTGTCAGGGTTTTGGATTGCTCCATGTGAATAAATAAATAAAAATGATATAAACGATACACTGATTTCAGGCATGAATCAGTCTTGCATCACACTGAAGCGCTTGACGTCTTCCCGGATCTATCCTTCATATATACAATCTATTCATAACTTTGTCATCATGATTGCCGATATTGTAATTTTATTATTTTGTTCTATTCTGTACATACAACATCTGTTGCATGTCTATCCGTCCTAGGAGAGGAGAGTATGGGGACTTTTTCCTTATTCGAATCGGGGGTCTAAGGACAGGGGACGTCGCATGCTGTACAGATTGTAAATCCCCTTGAGGCAAATTAGTGATATTGGGCTATATAAATAAAGTTTACTTGACTTGACGAGGATTTTGCAGAGAAACTCCCACCTATTGTGTCAGTGGTGTAGACAAGACGATTATGCCGTTATAAAATCCACTCCGGTGTCCAGTACGATGAAGACTAGTCCATGAAGGACTATGGTCCTGTGGTGTTAGAGGCCGATGTCCAGCCCCAGTGGACATCCATGATACCTTTTTAATTCTTAATCTAGACAAACACCTTCGATTTAATCTGGACTTGATCATGGACTTTTGAGTAATTACTTTGTTCTTTTAGACTTAACCTTTCCTGTCAGACCTGCCTCCCAACGCAAAGAGGCTCAATTAGAAACCCATTAAAGTGAGAAAAGTTGAACATTACATTTTCACCCCAAACGATTTCGTATTTAAGTGGTTTTTCAGATGAAATGTTGTGAAATGCTTGCAGATTATCATATGATACAATATTACACTCAGCAGCACTAAAAGATAAGCTGCAAACAATGCACATGACACCGTTGTTTAATGTGCTGTGCAAAGCAAGGGAATATAAAAGAGATAGCACAGCCTCCCAAGGTCCTTTGGAGAATACTACACTTGAATAATTTTACACTGCCTTTGAGTCGTAATTGCTGTTAAAAGCTGCTCATAAAACACATTTGGTATAGATGGTATTTATTAAATTGATTCAGAACAAATTGAGGGGCGCTGAAGGGGATTCATATTCAATTTTACCTTCTAGGTTTTTTGCATAATTGCATTGGGATAATTATTCAAATATCTTTATATTTAGTCTGAAGGCGAATTTCGAATTAGTGTATTACGTGTCCACAGTTTCTCTGTTTTCTATTATAACATGGTTGGTTAAAGTAATGTGGTGTAATGCCAAGTCCCAGGGTGCCTTTTGCTAATATTGTAAGACAATTTTTTTCAGAATATAATTAATGCAGTATTATGGTTTGACAAAATAAATATTCTAAATTTAAAGGAATAGTTTGGGGAATTACGCTTTATGGGCTTAACGGACAGAAATGGGGGGGGTATCAATCCTCTCATCTAACTAGCTGCATTAAAGTGAATTTTCCAATCAGTATCCCCAAAATGTAGAATTTTTCGTTGGTGTTTCCAAGTGTGCTTTTCTCCTTATCATTCCAAAAATGTAACTTCAGATTTTCCAACAAGCAAACTGTACTGTAATTATGTGTGTAATTGATGTGTCAACTTGGCAAAACGCATGTGCAAGTGCCTTCTTTAATTTATCCCCACGACAACTTTATACCATCTTGCCACGCAGTGTATCTTCACACATAAAGAGGTCAATAGCAACAGCTGTCTCAGCGTGTCACTGTTAAGAGTTACATGTCATCAACGTATCCACTTATAATCTCTCATCCTCACAGCCACAGCAGGCTGTTGAAGAGTATCGGTAAAGATGAGAACACACTGGAGGTGGTACAATTCCGGTATTATTTAAATCCTATCAAACGAGGTCTAAATGCAGCATGTTGTGAGAGAACACATCTTTTGTCATCATTCAGTGTCCTGATAGGAGCTGTCACACAGCTCTCTATCGCCCAGAGTCCTTTCATTTCAGGGACACATGGTTTTGAAGTGGCCATGCTCAGGCCATTTTAAAGCTGTAGTGCTTGCAGGCACCTGTCTTTGGTCTGTCATGGAGCTCAGCAAATGGGCCATTTTTCACTTTACATACATTGGTGATGTATTCATTCCTCTGATGGCCACTGTGAAAATGACATTCACGCGCTAACAAAAGCCTGCTTCTCCTCGGTTTAGTCTCTCAGGCAGCAGCTCATTTTCTCCCGAGTCCTCCTTACACCAACTAATATCCCCAGCCTACACACTTCCTTTGAATGGTCAGCCTAGTACATTCAGCAGCCTTTCATTACAATATGAATTGACAACGAGTCGTCTTGAGATGGGGGACGGTTAGCATGGGCGGCTAAACGTTCAACGCTAGCTCCCTAAAATCACACCCCTGGTTTCTTACTTCCATTCATCTGTGGGATATTTATAGGGCACCTTGAATTGGGGTCTTGAGGTAGTTGATTCAGGGTGGAAAGGGCCTGTCTGGGCTGGTGGTGATTAATGCACGAATATGTAAGCTTTATCACAAGTCCGGCAGCCTCGGGACCAGAGAATGTCAGTGCAATTAAAGGCGGGTGGCAGATGTAATAAAAGAGAGGCAGTGCCTATCTGCAGATTGCAGACCGAGCCGGGGAACATGGGCGGCTTGGTTAAGGTTCCAGCAACAGTGCCTATTCATTCCTTAATCACCTCCACTACTCATTACGGCCTTCTTTTGTTCCAGCCGTCGTCTTTTCCTGCGCTGTGCCAGCAGATAAAATATTGCCGGCTCAGAAGAGAGAGGAGCTAGGGGGAACCCCATTAAACGGTGACAGAGAAAGGATAGGAAATGTGGAGGGGAAAGGAGAGGTGACGTTGGAGTGGTTGGAGTCAGTCAGCTAAGGAAGAAGAGAGGACTCAAGGGAGAGGGCTGGTGACAGGAATGTGAGAAACAGAGAGAGAGAGAGGGAGAGAACTCTCTGACCATGAAGACTAGTAATTCCTCTCGATCTTCCCTTTAAGGCTGTTGGAACACTCAACCAGAAGAGCATTACAATATGGGAAGCTCATTACAGCTGTGACTGCTTGAATTACCACCACAATTTTCCACAAACCTGTGAACTTGAACTCGGTTTGTAGAGCATTGCGTACTACTGCAGTAACTGGATGTAAATTGGTGATTTTATTCAGTCATTCGACTTCTTAATAGACCATGGAAGTCATCTTCCTGCTGTGCAAAGGCATCAAGGTATCCCATAAGATGAAGTCTATTATTATTATTATTATTATTATTATTATTATTATTATTATTATTATTATTATGCCTGTGTAATGTATTCCATCAAGATTAAAGTCCTCCCGAGTGGTTGGACTTGTCAGAGCGATGTTTTGCATGTGTTTGTGCCAACAGCTGAGATCCATCCAACAGCTAACTGGCTTTGATATAATGGCTACACCAGTGATCATTACAGTGTTCACGGGCCGAGTGCAGAGAAATACACTGACATATAAACTGCTTTCAGTGCATCCTTGAGAGACAGACATACTGTGAGGGCCTATGTAAATAAATAGTAATGCTTCCCACCTCTGCTCAAACTGAAGTAAAATGATGCCACAGTTAATTATAATGTGCATTAGGAAACAGAAATATTAAATTAGATTTATTTTCACTGGCACTCACAGTCACAGCAATAATAACCACAGTCAAACTAAGACTAACTAAGGATTCAAAGAGTTGCTGTTGAAGTGTCTGAGTTCTTTAAAAAAAAAAAAAAAAAACAAGAAGCACAATGAATTCTGTAGTTTGGAAGAAATCTTCCTCAGTGAAGACTCAGTGAGGTAAAGGAGTCTTGGCTGCCACTATTTTGAGGGAATTGCTTATTTTGGGAGATGCATCCCTCGCTGACAAAGATTTCGTGTTTCGTCCCCGCTGAGAAGAGGAACAACGGGGGCTTCNTGTTGACAAAGGCTGAGTCCTCCATGTATTTTTTACTGCAACATTGTAAAGGTTAGCATCAGACTCAGCAACAAAGCTGGAACAAGCAAATTTTTAGTATTTTTCCGTGAAAAAATTGGTCAACAAAATGTTTCCGTCAGTCGACTATTTCATCACTAATTTAGAGCTGACACATAACTTTAAAAGTAAGCCATAATGAGTTTTATGTTAAGACAGAACAACACCAATGTGTAAGTAAAAATAACGGAACAAACGGAAATGAACGTAAGTAAATTTCCTGTTAAGTGCTTACACACCTCTGTTTGGCGAGGTTAGGGTGATTTGGATAATTACATCATTACAAAGCCACATGGTGTACAACAGTTGTTTTAGTCCCTGGGCCAAATCATTATTTATTTCATCACAGCAGAATTACCTTTCTCCCCACTTGTGTGCACGGCTGGTTAAACCGCTTATTGTTGATAAAGTGGAGTGAGGAAGTTTGACGGTGAGCAAAATGGAACCAGGCCATCAAGTGTGATAATTCTCATCAGCATATTTACAAAAGCTTTTACGCTGCTGTGTAGTTCATTCCTCTCACATGAAAGCTGTATATCAGAATGAGTGAAAAGAGAGCCGATCTGTCTGTATCCAACCGGCTGTATTTCCAAACGTCTCTCTCTTGTTTTCATTACGGTGTATAATGTATGCATCGTTTGACGTCTGCAAACGTACAGAATCTCAAACTTGATGCCGAAGTGAAAACGGTGTGGCAGACAGCCACACTTGCAGTGACATGATGGTGAGCTTGTGTCTTTGTCAAGATGATTTTCCTGCTGGCATGTGGGGAAATGAAGAAAGAAACAGACAGAGGATGGAAGCAGAGAGAGGAAATGATGCTGTTATCTCAAATCCTTAATAGATCACCCCAAACGAGATTTATTCAACAAGCGTAAATGAAGATTTGCAGAAAGCATCACTCTCATTCCAGCTGCAGCGTTGCAGGTAGCAAATGCAGGGAGCCAGAGCAACAAGAGACATTATGCTGTTGATTGTTTCTACAAATCTTCTATATTATCAGCCGCTGATATCCCATCCAGCCCCCCCCCCCACCCACTGTCTGCCTATCTACTCTGTGTGCCACTGCCTGTAATGTTTCTTTGACTTCAGTGAGCAGAGACAAAGACTAAAAGATCAATATGAAGCACTTGGACCTTACCAGACCCAAATATCCAGTGTGTTGAAAAGAACTTTGATTCAAAGGCACGGACAGTGACCCAGAAAACATTGCAATTACCTGCCTGATAACTCAATGTAGCTAACAAATGCCATTTTCATTGCTATGCACTTGCACATGCACACAAACACACCTCAGGGCACACATCACTGCAAGCTAAAGCAATAATAAGAACAGCGGCCTGACCATTCTCTCTCCTTACCTCGAACTCTTTAAAAAAAAACAAAAAAAAAAAAAACATCCAGGGGACAAAACTTTTGCAGCCTTGCAAATGATAATGATTTCTTGCTTCTCGTTTTTCTTAAACCTGCATGGTTCAGTATGGTTTCATTGAAAAAGCCAAAATCACAAAGTAGGGCTGCAGGATAGATAAACATCGACGTGATCAGCCAGCGTATTTTTGTTGGCCAATGATTGTTTGGTAACAAGTTATTGTATCAGCTGCAATGTCACATTTGTGTCACATTGATACTATTGTATTGTTAATCATTATCAAGTGCGGCAGCATCAGCAGGTGCTGATGAGAAACCACATTGCACCAAAACATGTTTTCATTTATTTATTAGGCCATTGCCATTTATATTTCTGATGCAACAGTATAAGGAAGCTGTGGAGATTTACTTGATGCAGGAAAAAAACGTGAACGCCCGAATTTACGAAAATGCCAAAGTTAAAAAGTGTGATGTAAAATTGCCTTGATGTTTTCTGAGGGAATGCAGGCTTGTGAAGACAACGCAGAGTTCAGCAAGAAATCCACTCAGGTTCTCTGCTGTCATTTGAACGTTTTTCACCTAATATTTCAGTTTCAACCTAACTTCATTGCAAATACAGTAAACAAAGGTTGACGCCTGAGCTTACTCTGTAGCATTTTCCCCTGCTCTCCTCCATATCGCGTCTCCGGTTCCACCCCCATCAAGCAACCATCAGGTTTTACTTATTCCTTTGCATTTGTTCCACCATACTCTTCCCCTTTTCCCTTGGTAAGTTTCTAAATGTTGGCGAGGACCTGTCAAGGGCATGATGCAGGGAAGATAAAACATTTTCATGAGGCTACTGGGCAGCTGCAGCTTGAAGCTAGCAGATAAGCATGCACTGTGAATTTTTACATTACTCAAGCAACTGACAACTGTGTTTCCAGTGCCAAAGGCTGCACTGTGGGCACGTTTGAGAAATTATACATTTGCAAGGTGTTGTGTGGCAAAGTGTTATGCACAGTTTTAAAGAACAGCCCTCATGTGCTCTTATCAATCACCCTAGGTGGGGACAGGCAGCTAGGCTGTTATTTGTAGCCCTATAAAGTCCATCTCGACGAGGGTGATGACTAATCTCAGCCATAATGTCGGCCCCATCCCTAGACCTCGAGCTCTTCATTCAGACACATCTGTGTTCAATTACTGCAAATAATTCAGCCAGTAACAGCCCCTTTGTAGGTGGGTGGTGGACTAATGGGAGAAGGAACAGGAAGAGGACGAGGAGCAGAGGTGGAAGAGATGTAGTTTGCTGGAATGTGAATTTAATTGTGTACGTGAGCCACGCAGGATCTTAAATTTTTTTAAAATCTTGTTTTTTGCCAACCAAAGACTAAAAAGTGGCACTTGTAATACTAGGAGTGACCTTTTGCAAATTTTCCTTTGGAATAAAACTCCCCACGCGTCTGTGGGCTGCGCTGGGAGTTCGACAGAAGTGGACTGCACATGTTGATGCAACAAAGTCATTTTACACATTTTTTTTTTTGTGAGCTGACCTGGAGCAATGCATTCAATATGCTTTCACTATGTGCCACTGGTGAGGCTGCCCAGAACTATATTAGAAACCACTGAACCTCACCAGAAATCAAATCACACTCTGGTCATAAAAATGCTAATATTTATATGCAGCTTGCGACTGTGTTTGTGTGCCTGCGTGTGTTTAAGCATGTATGCTTTTGCTACAGCAGTGTGTTCACGCTCTCCCCAGAGACAGTGGCTGTTTTGATGAATGGTAAGCTACTGTGGAGTTAGTACAGTGTGAGGAGTAAAAGTTCATTATGTGTGCATTGAGAGAGCTGGCGTGTCCTAATGCATTCTGCGCATAGAGGAAAACATACACTGATGAGGACTTTAATCATTCATTCATGCACTTGGGGTGTGCGCAGGGCTTTTCTCTCTTTCTTGTTTTGCTATTGTTGTCTCCATAATCATTGTTAGAAAGACATGTTGCACTTTTCTCCATGCTTCAACAAACATAACCCAAACACAGAAACACAAGTTAATCAGTGAATAGTAATCAGTGAGAGATTCCAATTCCTTTTTCTTTGTATTAATTTGGAATTATTTAGTATTTTCACATGATGTTGCTACACATGCTTGAGCTCAAGTCTCATTTCCAAGATCCCAGATGAATTCCACTATATGTCTATATTTGTTATCTTTCTAAGTCCCTTCATATGTTGTCTGTTAAGTTAACCTTGTTTGTCATTTGTTTTTCTCCCAGATCCCTCTTCCCAGCCGAGGCAGAAGCCACCGGCCACTGACCTCTGCTACAAGACTGAAATCAGTAGTCTAATGGACTTCAACTCTCCGGACGCTTCCCTGGACAAAGGTAAGACGTGATCAGTTCTGTTGAACCAGAGCGGGTTGACTTAAAAGTAGGTTTTTTACTGCAGTGCCACAATGGGAGGATGTTGGGGCAAGGCATAGGAATGCATGCAAGAATGCAGATGCATACATATACACACATATTTGCACCTGCAAATACATTTTGGCTTTTTCTAGCTAAAGTGCCATTACCCACGGGTAAAGCAGTATTTCATGAGCAAGAGTAGCTAATAGTAGCACCTCTGCAGTCATCAATTCCTCTCCGTTCTTAGTATTTGCTGCTTGCAAATGTCGTTGGAGCAATGATGGGCGTACATTACACATTATTCTAATGAACCCAGAGGGCCCTGTGTTTGAAAAGCATCACAGACAGCTTTTCAGCTAATCAGTCAATAACAAAGGCTGCTTCTTAATTTACTCTCTTCCCATGTTGGTATTGAACCAGGAACAATAACTGACCTCTGCTTGTGTATGTTTATGTGCCGTTTGTTTTTTTGGCGCGTGCTTGAACACGTTGTGTTTGTAAGAATAAGGTAACTGCTCAGTATGGTGTCAGTAAGTTTTGTTGTAAATATTGTGATTGCATTTATAAGCGATGTCTTTACATTTAGCTAAAATGTATTTATATTGAATTCTTAACCAATTTGGGCTCATTTGTAGACCTTTAAGAAGTTAAAACTTTATCCTGTGATTACTGAATTACCATTTATTTTAACAGTTAAAAATACATAATGTAAGAATCAACCACAACACTATGCTGTTAAACATAGGGGTAATTTAAAGTTCATGCTGTATCTTTCATAACTCTCCAATTTGTTTGAATGGTCAATTTACACCCACATTTTATCATCAGTAGTTCATCAGAAAAATGTTTCAATTCACTGAGCTGAGTCAGTATTTGCCCCTGTATATATTTTATGGCTTGTAGCTAGTGGGGATATTCTTATGGTTCTTGTGAGTGAATTGTTATTGGATTTACATTGAATGCATTCATACCTTCCAGTCCTCCTGTACAATAAGGCTACAATATGGCTCCGTGAACAGTGAATACTATCATGCTCCGTAGTCATCTGTGTTTACAATTCTACTGTTAGTATTCAGTCAATTGCGTCACCATGAACCATCCCAAAAAGCAGCCTATAAACTGTAAAGTCTGTAAAATGCGTTCCCAGACTCTTATCTAAGTGGGTGGTCAGACGGGTCTCACGTTAACGTCACCGGCTCTCCAGACAAACACAGTTAAAGTAGTTTATCTGGAGTCTGTTTCCATGTTACAGCCCGTTCATGACAAAGAGCTTCTTTCAAGGAGTTGGAGTCTCGTAGAGAGGATCAAAGTATCTAACGATGGCGCCATTACAAATGCATCTCTTGGATCGTGGATCCTGTAAAGCTGCCAGCTCCAATATGGATCTCTAGTGTCACACAGGGAGCCCCCAAGGGCCCTTTCCTCATTAGCGTGTCCTGCTTAGGGGTCTATTTGGCTGCCAGTTCTCTCTTCTCTCCTATTAGCGTCTGTCGATGTTGTGATGGTTCCGAGAGTGCAGTCATTGTTTGGGGGAGAAAAAAGGGAAGAGTGTTGTTGGCGTTTTTGGTTACTACGGTACGTTACCATATGTGCTACTGATCTGCAGTGGTGGATTTTATCAAAGAACATTTACTCAAATACTGTACTTAAGTACAATTTTGAGGGTACTTTTCCAGTATTTACATTTTATGATCATTTATACACTACTCTTTACTCCACTACATTAACCTGACAATTAGAGTTGCTAGTTACTTTTCAGTTCACGATTTTATACGTAAAACATACAATCAGTTTTGTATTGTTATAGATTAAACTACCCAACAGTGTATAAAATAGTTAGAATTACATGTCAATGAATCAGTAATATTCCAACAATATACAGTGTATATATGTGATAAATATGAAACTCTGAATGGGACCATTTTGCATAAAGAGTAGTTTAACTTTGGATATTTTAAGTATGCTGAAAATACTCACTTTTAGTTAAAGGTCCAGGATGTAACCTTTAGGAGGAGCTATTGGCAAAAATGGAATATAATATTACAGTGTATAATCACCTGAGTATGAAGAATCGTTGTCTTTTTTTGTTACCTTGGAATAAGATGTTCCTATCTACAGAGGGAGCGGGTCCCCTTCCTCGGAGATCGCCATGTTGTACAGTTGTATTCAAAACAATTTTTGGGAGTCATTTGGTAGGCAAGAGCGCAGATCCTTGATGAGGTTCGTTATATGGACAGATCCATGCACATTTTCAAATCAACGCTTTTGTACGTGCACACGTACTTACTCTACTTCAGCACGAACCAGCTGGTGCGTTACTGTAGGTCTGTGGTCGTTTTCCTAGACCGCTGTGAATGTGCAGACTCAGGAAAAACACATACACACACACACACCAACAACCCCTGCAGTGGCCAAGGCCACGTATATCACCACAAGTTTCATCGGAATGAGAACAGGGAACTGAGCGCCTGTGTTATCAGCAAATTCATCTCAAGTCGGCAGTAAGAGAGAGACACAGAGGCAGGGAAGGAGAGGGGGAACAAACGTAAGCAGTGACTACTGTATCGTAATGGAGACAGGTGCTGCTTCTCCACATTAACTGGCAATGATGTCACTAGCTGGGTGAAGCTTGGCTTGTGGTTGAAATAGGAAGGTCAGTGCAAAGAGGTAAAAAACGGGACATCCAGAAAAAGCTTAGGAGGGATGGAGAGACAGAGAAGGAGAGGGGAAAGGGGGGGGCACTGTGAGGTGGAGGACAAGGTGAAATATTGCATAATGACACAGTGTTATCTGCGTGTGTATTCTGATTAACGAGAGAAAATCATACAGCAAAGGGGGGAGCAGAGAGAGACAGAAATGAACAGAGAACAATAAAGAAGGCAGAATGGGAAGGTGTATGTGTGGTGTGGTCTCAGCTGAGCACTTCCATTTTTCTCATGCGCTGACACTTTCCAAAACACCAGCCCCCACCGAAGCCCTCTTATAGCCATTGGAAGACTGGCACTAAAATTGCCTCCAGCAACATTATCCAGGCTTCTCTCCACTGTAATTTACACACATCAGAAATAGCTACTCAGAAATGCTCGGACACAATGGCTGTACTTAGACTTGGCTTTTTTAATGTGACTCATATCATTTTAATTATGCTAGAATGCAATAACTGGATATTTTTTGTATTGTCATCTTCAAAGCCAGATTCGGAAGTGCTCTCTTTGTGATCAAAATCCTTCAGAGTAGCGACATAATCCAGCCAGGCTGCTGCTATGACCAAAGAAAAGTAGAGGAAGAGAAAGGGTAATACAGACTTGAAATCGCAGTGGACATAATCATCATAGACCTGTAATGGGAGTTTCACACTGTGGATCCACAGACGTGTGATATCATGGAAGCTCAAAAATTGTGCTGCAACGTTCATAGACAAAGGGCTTTTCTGTGTGCTTGTGTGACTCTGTCCTCTTACGTTTCCATTAAAGGTTACTGAGAGGTATATACTATTTGCAGTCTTTTTCACTTTACAACTGCTTCCCTAAAGTGGGCTGCTGACACCTCAAAGGTCATAAAGTTAAAAATTCAAATTTTAAGATTAGATAGACTTAAGGCAGGTTGCACCACCGAGGTACATTAGGAAATTAGCCTTCCAAAGTGTTGCATTCAGCTTCGCCACATACTGCATTATGGTTTAAATTTAAATCTGTAGCTGTGCTGTTCAATGAATCAATCAAGGCCTTTTTTATATACTCAACTTTCATACTAGAAATGCAGGTAAAAAAAAATATGTCTAAGCACACGTTAGTCTAACACACACTATGTGTTTTCATTAATTTAATGTTTTGAATACTTAGACAAGGTGTATTAAAAGAGCTGCGTGTAGGATTTAGTGGTGAAATAACCATTTTCATACCGCTCGCCTCACCCTCCCGTTTCAAGCGTGTAGGAGAAACTACGGTGGCTTCAAAACTCGCGAAAGGCCCCATGTCGAGCCATTGCTTGGTTTGTCCGTTATGGGCTACCGTAGAAACAAGGCAGATCAACATGGCGGCTTCCGTGGAAGGGGACCCGCCCCCTCTGTAGATATAAAGGGCTTATTCTAAGGTAATGAAAACACAATTGTTATTTTTCCGTGATTGTATACTAATGAAAACATACTTATTAGTATTATATTCCATTTCTGCCAATAGCTCCTCCTAAAGGTTACACACTGGACCTTTAAGTATGTAGCATTGGTTGTTTGCAGCTGTATTTGCTCCATTAATATAACAAATCCTGTCCTTCTACATCTGGAGTGAGAGCGGTGTCTGTGGGCTTTGGACTCTGCCAAGGTTTGCATTTCTGCTTATTGCAAATGAAGTAGTTCTGTTGGCTTCAATGCTCCGTGACCTTCGGTGCTCGCTGGGTCAGTTTGCAGCTGAATGCCAAACAGCGCGTATGAGAATCAGCGCTTCCAAATCTAAGGCCCATGGTGCAAAGATGGAGCATGAGATCAACAGGCACACATGTGAGGCTTAGACAGTGATGTGGACGTTGTACTGGACTGCTAAAGCGAAAACGGAGCTGAGCCTAAAGTTGATCTCAATTTACCAGTTCATATTCGTTACAACTCTGATTTGTGGTCATGTACTAAAAGTGACCAAAAAAATTAAGATTGTGGATACAATGCAAGTTACTTGCAAGTTGTCTGGACTCGCCATGAGGCACTCAGACATCCAGAATAGTCATGGCGCTCTTTGGTGCTGCTGTTCCTTTTCATCAATAAATGTTTTACAGTACAGTACTTTTCCAAAATACAGCATTTCGATCACTCTTGTTCGAAACACTTCTCTATATTCTCTGTCACTTTATATATCGTGTTTGGCTCCGTCTGAGAGCTTTGCACATGTTTGTTTTGCAGTCTAAAAACCATTCCAACATATTCACTTAACACCTACACCTCATTAGGTTTTGGATTTATACCCAGGTGCAGCACTGCGCCAAGGTGCTACTAGAGGTGTATTTTCTATTTCTGAATTCCACCTTGGAGTTGGAATTCAGCCAACTGGTTCAACCGGTCACTGGTGGTAATACCTTCTGCCTGCCCTTCAAATGGCTGTTAAAAAGGCCCACGGGCAGCTAATTTGAGCTGGCGTCTGGCAGTAGCGAATTGGCAGCGGAGGTGATGGTGGAGAGGGACGGTGGCTGTCGGAGCTGGCAGATCTGGAAGAGAGCTGAGTGGCGCCTGGTGGCTGCCGGTTCCTTTTCACTGATTACTGAACATGAAGATTGGAAGGTAGGAGAATGAAGGGGCAAATAACATAGCTGATGGAGTAAAAGATCACAGGAGAAGGTCTGGTTGAGTAGATTGAAAGGTATAAATCTAGGATGCACAGTAGTGGTAGTGATGAGTAGACTTATAAATCCAGACGGGTAAGCAAGCGAGTTCAAGTGCAGCAAGACGTTTTAGACTCACAGTAGATTAACAATCTAAGGTTTCACACCCTTAGGTCTCATTTCAAACAAAAGACTTCAGGTTGAGAGTTTAACTTTCACCCACCCTCCACATATGTGCTTTGCCTGAGGTAAAAGAGTAAAAAGGGTGGTGGGGTGAGGAAGGTTGTGGGAGAGGAAATTACATCCTATTGAAGGTCATAGCAAATTTGGGACCTCAACATTCCTTGTCAAATCCCTGCAGTTATCCACATGTAACCCACCTAGGTAAAGAATGCACTGACATGTCATAACTTAAAAAAGCAGTGGTAGTCAGCAGACCCTAGTTTTCTTACGTGTCTAACGCCGTGTTTAGATTGACAAGCAGCTTTGCAACAAAACAACATTCCAAACACTCCTCAGTCATTTCAGCGAGACTACTGGTTTGTCATAGAGGGGGTCCCAGCACTGAGAGCTCTGGCAAAAATAAAAACGTGAGGTTGTCCAGTAAAACAAAAAATGGTTCTTCTTTTCCAGCAATCTGGTAAAACACTGCCCTGGCCAATCAAATACTGTACGTGCGAGTGGACATTCCAGGTAGGCTGCCTTGAAACGCGAATGGCGAAACCTCGCAACTGCCGACAGAGGATGAAATGATTTCTGGTCTGACTACTTTCCAGAGTATTCTAAACTGCTCTGCAGTGTTTTGACACCTGATAAGCCTTCAAACTCATGGATGTGTTACTCAAACTAGACTTCCTTTTTTTGTATTACATCTTCTGCAGAGGTGGAGGAAGTAGTCAGTTCGTTCACTTAAGTAAAAGTAGCAATACTGCAATAAAAACACACACCATTACAAATAAAAGTTCTGCATTCAAAATACTTACTTCACTAAGAACAGAATACAGAAGTATTATCAGCTTCATGTACAAAAGTAAAACTATTCCTCATGTAGATTGGCCCTCGTCATTTTTAAAAAATTGTTCTTTAATTAATACTGATGTGAAGAGCTTTTACGTTGATCGAGTTGGATTTCACTTGAACTGATACCGTTGGGATGTTTAATAATAGACCTATAAGGATCGGTTATATTTCCTGATATATATCTTCCAATGTATTTCAGATATTAATCATTCAGTATGTTGATAACTTAAATGGAAAATTTTAATCTGCAAAGTGAGGTGTAACTAAAATAAATGTAGTACAGTAAATAGTACAATATCTCCCTCTAAAATGTAGTGGCATAGAAGTGTAAAATAGCATACAACGGAAATAATCAAGTAAAGTACAAGTACCTGAAATCTGTACTTAACTACAGCACTTGAGTAAATGCACTTAGTTACATTCCACCACTGATCTTCTCACTGGTACTAATAGCAACACACCCACACCAACACGCAACCCCTTTGGTATTTTCAACTTTGACATCTGAAGGAAAACACCTGCGTCGACTTCACTGCTTTTGACTTGTGGCTCGAAGTGCAACATGCTTGAAAATTCAAGCAAAAGACAACATTCCAACAGCTTTCTGCTGTGTGTGATCCAGAGGTGGTTTACCCTGGTGTTTTATAGTGAGTTGGACTGCTGTTATCACTGCATGACCGCGACATTTCCCTTTATTATTTTTTTGTTCAGACCATTCTTCCTTTCCAGATTTTCACTTTCTCAGTTCACTGGCTAGTTCACGCTGGCTAGTGACTCGTGGGCTGATCTTTTGTACAGGGTTGGTTCAGTGTTTTGCAGTGCAAACTGCAGTGCTGGGAAGAATCATGGGAACAGTGAAATGGGAAAGTGGAATTTATGAGTCCATTAACACGTGCATTGTGTGGTATAACAAAGGGCAGTTAGGCGATGCTGAAGACAGGCATTAAAAAGATGGGCACCATCTTGTTCACAAGCCACAGAAAAGAGCTGCAGTGATTTAAAAAAAAAAAAAAAAAAAAAAGGGGACCATCTGCATCCATGCACACTGACACACAAGTTGAAGTTGATTTCTAACCTTTCTGTCACCGTCTCTCTTTTACTCTCTTCTATTTCCCACATAAACAATGAAAGGTTGACACCTTCTTGGCACTATGTGGTGGTGCTGCTGTCCTTTGATGTATTGTGTAAACGGGCTGCAGAGAGACAGAGATTGGCTGCTTCCAATAATTTTCATTTAAAGGATAGTGCTCTCAGCTCATCACCTCCAGGCAGGAACATGTTTGGGCTTGTGTGTGATGCTGCGTCATACAAGGTGAGCGTCAGCAGTTTCACCTAATCTGCTTATTACACATAAATCTTTTTTTTCCTACTAATAACATCACGCACTCCAAGCCATGCGTGTCACAGAAAGCTAATTTCCTGTTGTTCCCTGGTCTCTGTAGTGTGATTTGATGCTGTCGTAATGTAGTGTAAATAGCCAGTGTGTGCCAAGTACATTCTTTTAATTAGGAAACCCAACAGGCCTGATGATTAGCACTTTATCTTCATAAGTGTCTGGGCCCTTAGCTGCAGCTGGACCACTTCCTAGTTACCTTACGCTCTAGCTAGCATGCCCCATCAGGTCTGGAGCAAGAATAGCGTAATTAATATGTTGTATTCCACCATCTACTGAGAAAGCAACAATGGTTTTGTTAACGTGGTCTATGTACATTGCTTTTAAGTTACTGTATTTGTTAAATATGCAAGCTTTTTCACTTTTGCACATTTGGAAGCTTTGTAGGCCAGAATGATAATAATGGTGGTATCCTTCTAGCTTGACCTCCTTTTTAGATGGTAAAACCCTGTTCTCATAAAATCACCTTAGTCCAGGTCATCCAGCATTTAGGGAACTGCCCTGCAATCCTTTCTCATGCACTCCAACAGACAATTTCACCAGCACAGTTCTTTAAATAACTTTACAACCCACAGCTTCACATGACAAATTACACACTTTCTTTTCTCCAGAATGAGGAAATTGCTAAATCATCTCTCATCCTTGGATTTGCAATCTTAAACCACTAGGTGCTGGACAGAGGCACATGATGTTCTTTATAGCCAATATAACTACTGCAGCCTTCCTCTTCACTGGCATTAAAAGGCATTTGCTACCATTTCATGAAATGGCCTTGTGACTGTAAGAGGAAAATAAGGTCCAACAAAAATCAATGACTGGATTCCAATTGTGTAGAACAAAATAGCTCTCTGCTGAGCATCCTTTGGGGTTATCATGACGTGAAATCAACATGTACTCACGTGGACACACATGTTCACAACACAAAGCCTCACGCTGTCATCTGGCCTCACAAACGTTTAGTTAGTAGTATGTTGTGCATGGACCTGCAGCTTTTAATCTGCTGCGTATCAGTTGAGCTTACAGGAGGAGGCAGCTGAGCTGCAGGCCTGCATGGGCCACAAACACCTCTTTGAGTAGGCAGCGTTCAATTTCCTCACTTTGTCCATTATGCATGGACACAATAGACAACAAAAGACAATTTTCTATAGCTGCTTTATTGTCTCGGCGAGAGGGATGGTACATTGAATGATTATCAAATGTCACACTCTGCAGAGAACCCCTGTTTCTGGCAAAGCTGTTTATTCACTGTGAAATCATACCAACATGAGCTAGATAAAAAACAATACAAATTTCAGCAATTTGAATCATTTACTGAATATACATGTCCACAGTTTTGTTATTTGCTTTTGTTGAACTTAGAAAATGCTTATCTGGTCAGTGGGGAGTTATGGTGGCTCCAATGAGCCTTGTAATTAGGCATACTTCAGTCTTTAATTATTGTTGATTAATTAATAGATACAATGAAACCAATTTTAGAGTTTAATTAAATTCACATTTCACAACCTGCATGGTTTTGGCACACAAAAATAGCAGGCTCTAAAAAAACATATGTATTAGGTTGAGTCTAAAGTAATTAATGGACCTTGAATTTGGATTCAGCACAGGCCACCAGGAGGCCATTGAATGCTCCTGTTACTACAATAAAGTGTGTGTAGACTCGTAGTTTTTGCCGCAGCACACCAGCTGTGTGGCCCACATATTGAATGTGAATACAGAAGAGTTCACATATAGGTGTGAAATGGAAAAATTAAGAAAAAAAACTAATTGTTCCATTTGAATATGACTTAATCACCTGACAAGCTATGAATTCTGTATAATACTACTCACTGATAGTATTTTTTCTAATTTACTTCAAGGATGAAAAGGAAACAACTTAACGATACAATTCACTCAGTCTTTGAGTCTTCTATACAACTGTTTTGCCTTTTTACTGACTATAATTCTTTATGTGCACTTAAATTGTTGGGATTACATGTATGGTCTGACTCATTATTCTGCTTATTTTAAGAGGTTGTTCTTGCAGGCAGATGAATAAATCTTGATTAATACATAGGCTTATCCACTTTGTTTAAAATCAGCGCTTTGTCCGTCTGATAACTCGCACATCATCAATCCTTCATTCACCTGCCTGCCTCAAACTACATGTCACTGCAAGGGTTGGTGAATAAAGGCATACAGAGATTGTGTGGACACATTGCAAGCACCTCTGTCTGCACTAATAGTGAAAGTCTGTTTGCTTATTTCCCATGCCAACCAGTGAAATTAAAAAGATGTAATTAAACCAAAATGTAAAAGGCTTAAAAGTTAGCTTTTACAATGAAAAATTTAAACATATCTATTTTATTCCAATTTAAAATAGAGCTTACTTTGATCCACTAAATGACGAAAACATCCTGGGTGTGTCCTATGGTTGTAGTTCTAAATCCACCCATTGTTGTGATGCTTTTGCTTACTTTACTGTGTATGACTGGCCTTTTTTTTTCCAAGTTGCTAAAAAATGTGAACTGAAGGCTTTGAAAGAAAAAAAAAACCCACATCAGTCTCAAAGATTTTTACTGCAGACAAAAAAAACAAAACCAAGAAAAAACATCACACTGTTTTTCTTTTGCAAGTGTTTCCCACTGCAGTGGTCATTTTTATGCGTTCAAGGTTTTTCATGACACCACTGGTGTTATTTTTAAGGTATTAGGTTACTGAGGTCCTCATGCAAGTCAACAGATGGCAGACCTGTTGCTCTGCTGCCGGTGTTAGACTGCACACACATCAACGCTCACCTGCCTGCAAGCCCACACATACGCTGGGCTCCACCCTGCATTGGTGTGTGTGTGTGGGTGCACATGTCGATGTGTATGTTTGAGTAATGTGGGAAAATCTTAGTGGCAGCCCCGCTGAGCTCCTCCTCCTTATCTGGTAAACCATTTGAGTTTGGGGGGGCGGGGCCAAATGTACTGTATCAGTGAACCCGTGGGAGTCGCTTTGAACAGGTACACTCAGAGAGGGAAAGACACAGCGGCAACTCTTGGATGTATTTCCTGGTGTCAACTGAGCCTGATTTTAGTGGGGGAGAAATTGAAATGTTTGTGTTTCAAATGAGGACCACTTGAGACCGGAGGATTTTTGGATTTTGTCTTTGTGTCTGTCGTGAAAGACTCCAGCACACACCTGACAGATCCTGGAATCCTCTGGAAAACTCCCCTCAGAGGAGGGGCTGAAGTCAGACGGGGAGCAGGGAAAGTCTGGTGAGTGAGTGGAAACGACAAGTGCAGCTGCCACTCTGTGTCTTATTAGACAATAGCATGATGGGAGTTTCAGTCCTGCACTTTCAAAGGATTTACAGTGAAAAGGCAAAGGTGGCTTGTTCGGTGTCTTTCTGGACTGAAGATCCCAGGAAGGGAGATACATCTGCTTTTTAGCTTGAAGAGTGACATCTTCACGTGTTGGCAGGTGTCATGTCTGATAGTGAGTCACCCAGTCAGTCACCTGTTTTGGTGCTGAGCCGTTGGGAGACTTTAACCTGCACTGACCTCAGAGTAGTTGTTATTGTGTGAACAAGGGGGCAGACACTCCACCATTAACTGTTTATTCTGCAGTCAGGTGTCTTTAATGTTAGTTTGAGCGAAAGATCCAACCTTTGACCTAAGCAATCAAAAAATAAAGAAAATATGTCTATGATTCACACTTTTCTGAGGTGTATCAGGACAGAGGTGGCACAGTGCAGTCTAGTATTTGTTCTGAGTAGGTTGTCAGGGAGTTCGGCTACCCGTCAATAACTAGATCACATTCTTGGGCATTTGAAGCTTGTCTCCAAACAACAGTGTTTTTATGCTCATGTAAAGCAGGCATTGTGTCCTGTTTCTATTGTAAACACTGTGGTGTAGGGTTGTTAGCTGCAGTTTGTAGCCTGAATGCAGCTTTTACATTCACACAGGAATTTTTGCTGCGTCAGCCATGCTGGTTTCGGACTATTTTAACTGAAAAGCATTCTGTTACAACAGCTGAGAAATGTTTTGCGACTTTTGGGTTTCTCCAGAGGTAAAAGTTCACATAACAAGACAGACAATCCACGTGTTTTCTGCCCGTTACCTTTTTGTAGAAATTCCATGTGCTAGCAACTCAGAAATGTGATGTAAAACTGCTCAAACCGAGTTGTATGTTTTTCAAGCATGTTATATAAATCCTTCAAGCTCAAAGGGACAGTTCACTCCAAAATCAAAAATACATAGTTTTTCTCTTATCGGTAGAGAGAAAATAGTTCCTACATGAAACTTCTAACAACAAACCTGTGGATTATCTTTAGGAACCAGGTCATGATTTCTGGAAAGAGACATTGCTGTTGAGTTTTTCAAATGTATTTTTTTGCCATATAGTCCCATTATATTTTTAAAAAATGCAGCCATCTCTACGGCCGATACCTCCAAAACTCTGCATCTCACAGCAAAACAATCTAGATAGATAAATAGCACTACAGGTAAAAAAAAAAGAAGTGTATTTTGTATTTTCGGGTGAACTGCCCCTTTACCCCGAAGGTGTGGTTGTGACACAATTAGTCCTTTCAAAGCAAAACAAACACCTGGAGGCTATGGATGGCTGTCTTCGACTAACCCTTACTATGCCAGGTGTGGTTATGTATTTGCATTTGTTCTCAGTTACTCAGCTTTCCGTCTCAAATTTCTGTGACCGCCTCTGTGATTAGCGCTTAGGTAATATTTGTGGTTTGTCTTTGCAAACTGAAATTGGACAGCATTAATCATGCAGCCATTATTGCTTGTAACTGTCGCACCAAATGATGTATAATAGAACCTGCTGTTGATGACTTCCAAGCAGCATAACGGAGAACTGTTCTGGTTTTGATCTTCTCTCTGTTAAATTCAATCACGTCAAACCCCAGTTCCTCAGCTCTGCCAGGCATGCCAGTCAAGCAACGACACCCCAAATCATTTCGGATTACGATGCTCCTTTATGTCTCACGGCTGTCACTCAGAGAGAAAGCAGTGTTTTCAGATGAGTGACACGATGTCAGAAAAAGCTTAACCCTAGTGGATTAACACCTCCTGTGACCCAGGCCGTGAAACAAAAGCTGCCGTTGGTTTCCACTGGACAGCCTGTTCCACTCTGACTGACCTGACACTACCTGCATTTATATGCATCCAAATGCATGCATATATCCTTCTGTGCATATTTGTCAATGAATGCATGGATGGAGTGTGTGTGTTTGCAGCAAGCTACGTTTGACAGCCTGATTACGAGAGCAGCTGAGTTTGGTCCTGCTTGTGTAATTGCCTTCTTTCAGTGACTATGCTGCAGGTGAATGCAGCAAACGGCTCCCTCGGGTGCTAGCTAGTTTCTTCTTGTTGTGGCAGACACAGAAGACAATTTAGAACGAGTTAAAGATAATCAGCTGCCTGTCCGAATCAAGTGAGGCATAATGGTAAAGCAACTGTAATAATCATAAGCCATGCTAAGTCAGATTTACCGCTACTTTCTGAGAGCATGGAGCAATTTTGTATTTCAATGAGGATGGGCTCATTTGAGCCTTTATTATGTTCCATCTATCTCTCTGTCTGTTTGAACACCTCGGTGCCTAATCACATTTACTCTAAAGAAAAGCTCAGATTAATTTGGCTGCTTAATTTGTCACTATCACAAATCAAATTCATCCCACTGTTGGCTGCCGTTTTGAGACACTGTCCATTCCTCCTATGCTCATAAAATACACATGGATGGATGACAGAATTTGCTTTCTGTGAGCCATTGAAAAGGTAACTCACATTTGCTGTGACAGACTTTTCAGTCTTGCAACTTTATTTGCTGAAGCTGTCAGCAGACGCCCTGCTCATTTTGAAAACCGGGAACTAATGCAACTCCACAACTATTAGCTTCATATTTCAGCCCCAGAATCGTATTGAGAACCTCAAGGGGCAACCAGGATTATATTGGCACCTCCATGCTCTAATTTATCTGCCAAATCATTATTGTCATCTTGGCTTGACCTTTCTAGGTGGCAGTATTTATTTTTGGCCACAGAGCATGTTTGTCGATGTGTGGGCGATTTTGAAGGAGTGCAGGGTTTTGTCGCTGTGGTCAGAGCCACCTCATACAGGTAGGCTGATTCTGTGTGTGGGGACTCATCCACAGTTTGATGAAATATTGAAATATCCATGGTGACACAGTGTCTGCCCTCCCATTTGGCCCTGACTATAAATAACAGCACCGATAGCCTTCAGCACTAAAGGTAATTTCTAAACTTTATGCACACAAACGCATGGACGCGCATACATACACAACTGCTGTGTTACACAAGCATGGACACACATCCAAACAGCTCTTAGCTACCCGTCTCAGCTAATCTGCTCATCCACCTAATGAGATGAATTTGTTGTATTTGGATACATTTTCCCAGAAATCTCTCTCCAAAATAGAACTTGTTTATTGTTCCTATTGGATCAAAAATGGTTGCTTTGTTATCTATTTGACTCCCACTCATGCACAACAAGACTATTCTCTGGGAATAACTGTTTATTTGTTTGCCATATGCTTAACTGAAACACCCGGGGAAAATGAGGTACATAATAGCACGATGTTAACAACATGTAACAATAAAATGGAACCAGATGGAACAGAAAGTGAAAGTAGATGTTACGAAACAAGCTAAATGTTGATGGCTTGTGTATTCACAAAGATGATATTTCATATCATGACTGAATGAATGACATGTCCTTATTCACATAATAATACCAGCACAGCTCATCAAGCATAACCCTGGCAGCAATTATTGCCTGCGCTGATTCAACCCATTAACATTCTCATCATGTTCAGTATAAGCTGTCCAGAATAAAACCACAAACAGTAGCTTCTATCTGGAGGAAGCACCTTAGCAAAGCAGCAATTCATTAGTGCACCAACCCAGACTGCAATGTACATACAGGTAGTTATCCCCCAAAATAAGTAAATACTACACATTTCTGCAGTTTCATTCTCCTAGAATTGGCTGTGTATTCTTGCAGCATTATTTGCCACCTGAATGCCTACTAATACAAAATACTGGAGGAAGATAAATAGCATGCAGCTAATAAGGAGATCATGAATGAGGATGGTTCCCAGTCTGCACCTTCGTTAGCACTTTTCTGAAAGGGTTGCCATTTTGGCTCAATTGCAGTTTCTGACTGTCCCAGTTGTGTTTTAATGGCTCCATTCATCCCGCCTGAATCTTATCTTCCATCCAATCGTCCATCCCTCATGACCTGAGCAGCGCCTCTTCCAGTTTCATGGAAACTCTGCTGCTAATCTCCATGACGATGAAATTCGCAAAGCTGTCCAGTGTATCTGTCCATCTGCAGCCTGAGAACGACAGTAATCGCACTGCTTATGGTTTTCACGTCATAGATGGGAGACAGACTTTAAAACAAACACATTGTTTTTACGGATTACTGTCAATTCTGTATAAGTGCGGACTGTGCAAATGAGAGAGAGGGCTGCTTATGTAACTCTGTAAAATGACACCAAAAATGAAGATGGTTGAAAATCTCTGAGTCCACCAAAGAAAAAGTTTGACTTTTTGAAGTAGATAATGCAAATCAGCACAGATTTTTTTCATTTTAGTTATAGTATCTGCATATAAGTGAGCTCTGTTTGTATGTATGTCTTTCTGAGAACAGCAATGCAAGTTCTGGCGCCTGTGGCTCATGTTATCCAAACGCGAGAGGGTTTTAAGCCAACGGACGCAGATCGCGGTGGAATGCCGCTGAGATTACTGCCTATCTTTCTCTCTGATCAGTTTTTTTGCTCACTGTCAGGCTCTGTTCTAACTCCACTCTCGCACAAGTTCAGCCCCCATTACTCCAAGGACCTGAAGCATGAAATAGGCTTGCCAGCATGTGGATGTCAGATTCTGTGATGTTAAAGCATGGACTGCTTGATCGGCACTGGCTGACTAGAAGGGGGGGAGTCATGCAGTGAGTGACATCGCCATCTAAATGCCTTTGATGTGAAGTAACATGGCGGCCTCAAATTATTATGTGGGATTTGCGTTGTAGTTTCTATTGGGAAAGCATCAAGTCAAGCGAGGTGAAATGCCATCAGGGTTGAAACAATTAGTTAATTTATTGATTCATTTATAAAGAATACAATTCTTATTGGTTTCAGGTCCTCAAATGTGAGGATTTGGTGATTTTCTCTGCTTTATACGATCGTTAATTGAACATTTTGGAGTTATGGAAATTATTAGGGCCATTTTCTGACATGACACAGGCTAAATGATCCAATACATTCGCTAGCATGCTATACGCTTCAGTGGCATCTTCATAGTCTCCTTTTTATTATCCTCCAACTTCAGAGCAATCATGAGTTTATATGAGGCTAAAGACCATGGGGACTTGAGGCTTGCCTTCACACTGATGGGCTCATCAATAAATAGCAATTTATCCCTGTATGTGTTATCTTGAATACCAATCTCTGTTCATCACTGTCTCCGTTAATAGAGAGTATTAGTCTGATTTCTATGATGGAGTGCCCCAAGGCAAGGTGTGTTTTTTCCTTTTCTCCCCGTTTTCATCAGGCGTGACCCTGTCATCTCCTTAGGCGATGCAGCGAGATTGTTCTGCTCATGAGAATTCACTAGCTAATCCAGAGCAAAGCACTCCCAGGCAGAGAAGACACTGCAGGCTGCCTTCATCAGTCAGAGCTTAGGCGTTACTGCCGTCATGAGCCACTGATGAATTTGCTATCAAAGGTCCATAAAGATGTGTGTGTGCGTGTGCGAGACCGAGAGACAGACACACACTCTGACTTATATTAATGACTCCAGCGTCTCCAACCTGAGACGAAAGGCTCTATGAAATATGTTTTTGCAACCGGCCATGAATGACGTGTGCAGGGTCTGATGTGAAAGTGTGCACATGGGTTTTCACTTTCACGAGGAGCTGCATGTGAAAGTGACGCATTTCACCTTTGCTCCACTTCTGGCAGATTTTTAGCACCTCATTTGTACCCCGTGACGATCACTTCCCACTCAACACTAGAATAATATTATATTGCTCAAATCACAGGCAACCATTTGCAGCCAACTTAAGGGGACCATGTTAGTGCGTTTGCATGTTTCAATTCCTTATCTACAGTTCATGTCCATTTATGCTGACCATTTCCAAATGCATTCTATACAGGTTTTTGGGGGCACCAATCCAATCAGCAGATCCCTGAAACTTGCTTGAGTTGTGTAATTCATCACAGTGGGCTTTAAGTTTGCATTTATCAATGCTGTTTAATTGCAGATTGATTTGAAAAAGTCAGCTCTGCATTTCTTCACTGTGCATTTACCTTAATCAGCTTTGACAAAAGTTAAAGCAGACTTGGTGATTGCTATAACTCAAGCAAGTTTCAAGAGTATGCTAATAGATTTGCATACTATAGCCACAACGAGAGGAAATCTACGAAACTCAAAATACACCAAAAAAAATACTAAAACACAGCAGAATCATTGTGTGATTTGTAGTAAATGAACTTAAATCACTTGTATGGTACATTAGGGAGGCCATATCTCCAGACAGTCTAAGCAACAGCCAAAGTAGACAAGTTTATATAAAGTTTATTAATGTATCATAATTTGCAATGCAGTTAGTCCAGGTTTTTGTAGTTAAGGTTTTTTTTGTCCTGAGGACAAACATTACCTTCGGAATGAAAGGTCAGATAAGGACTACTGTTTGTATACATGCCTGCAAAGGGCAAATATTAATCACTATCCTATCAAGCATTCAGTGATGTGTGGGTGCATGCTGATATACTGTGTGTGTGTGTGTGTGTGTATACTGTATGTATATGTGTATGTGTGTATATATATACACTTCCTGCTGGCTGTACAGTCTTTGTGACAGAGCTCGAGTCCTATATAGAAATACAGTATATTTCAAGAGCATCAACTTTTCATTTAATTAGCAGAAATACTCAAAAAGGGGAAGACATTTTCATCCTCGTACACACATATATATATCTATATCTATATAGATATAGATATATATATCTATATTTAAATGAAAAGTTGATGCTCTTGAAATATACTGTATTTCTATATAGGACTCGAGCTCTGTCACAAAGACTGTACAGCCAGCAGGAAGTGTAGAGAGCCCAAATACCAACTGAACCTGAGGACCCCGGCTTGCGATGTGACATAGATAAGCATCTGTATGTATAGAATGAAGACAGAATATTCCTTTACACATATAAAGGAACATACATTTCTAATTATTTATCAGTAATTATGAATGATTATCTTTAACAAGGATAATAAATCTTGCAGGTTTTATTAAGTTCATCATTCCAATTCTTTTATCTCACAACTGTAATGATGCACTTATAAATAGGTAACATTGTGCAGGTTTTGAATTTCAATGTGTGCGATGAGCTCTACTACTGCCCTCTGAGCGTGCTCATCACTGGAGCATACAGAAAGTTTTTGTCTGTTTTTGGCTTTATTTGCATGATCTGGTTAAAGACGAACGATTAAAAAAATCTGCCGAAAAATCTTAATCACATTAGCATGAGCATTCTAAAATCAATAATTTATTTATGATAAGTATATTCAAAGGAGTGCTGTGAAGGGTAAAGCTTTTAACCCAGCGTGGCACCAATGGGTTTTAGAGAGAATCTGTTTGAATGTAATTATTCAAGCAGGGCCACGGCTGAGTTGCCAAGTCCAAAACAAATAAGAGGATGTGGGCTGGGCTGTTGCCTCTCGTCATGAAAGCACTTGCTGCTCGCATTCTTGACCCCGACTGCTCTTTCATTCCCTTTTTTTATTTAACACATTCTTGATTTGGGTTGTTCCTTTGTCCCGCACGAACTGTGGTACAATATGCTCTGCATTCAGACTACGGATAAGGTTTTACTGTACATAGACCCATTCATCTTTGCTGGAGAAATGATGTTGGAGCCTAGTACTGAGGATGTATGTTTTGAAGGAATCGATTACGTAGCACTAGGGCTGGACTCGTTATGGCGTCTCATAAGTTGTGTTGATTTTATCAGGTGGGATATCGTATTGAAGTAGTTGAAGCAATACATGCACATAGTTATTACGTGAAAGACATATCCTGTCATTTTATAAAGTAAGTGTGCCTGTTGCATTATGTATGCATTGTTAAGTAGTCTGCTTACATTACTTGCACACAATTTATAGTATGTATGGTGGACTAGGACTGCCTGTCACAGCAGCAGCCATCATCTTCTCTATCCTGTGGGCCTGTGCTGTATATCCTCACTCTGCAAGCTGGCTGAATGAGAATTCTGTGGGAACAATAGGCCCGTTAATTGATTTTGTCTCCAGTAACAGGCAAAAATTGAACCCCACCCTGTCTTTTCCCACCCACTCACTCTGAAGAGGGAGAACCAATCTAAAAATGTCCCGCCTCCAGACACTTACCGTCATTCCCTATCAATTTTCAACCTCCAGTCCCTTTCCAACCAAGTTCAATTTCAGCTGCCTCGTGGCCACTGGACAGACTCTTGACAGATTGCTGGACCTTTTGCAACTTTGGTTTCTGAGTCCTGCTGTTTTTGGAGACGTGGGAGAGGAGGAACTGGAAGAGGGAGGAACAGTACAGGACAAGGGAGGTTGTGGGAGACTCTGAGAGTGACATGGAGAAAGAGACAGACAGAGAGAGGCCCTCACATTGACAAGTAATCAGAAAAAGGAAGCCCCAGAGAAACATATGTTACTATGGAATGAGATCTACTGATTAAAGTCTTTTTGGATCCAGAAAAACAGCTGATTTCAAGACAAATGGTCCAATCTTAGGGTCTAAAAATGTCGATTTTCTCCTCAAATGTTTGATCTTGTTTTTGCACCATTAAATCCAGGCGAAAGGATGACAGATTTTGTGTCCCCAGAGGAGTGCTGATAGTTTGGAACAGTTTTATGACTGGTTTCCACCATACCAAAGCTGTTACACAAAGGCGGCAGGATTACTCAGGAAGACAGTTTCAGCCATTTTGCTTAAATCATACAAATAGGAAACGACACTGATCAGATTCATAATTCACTGGTACCAACTGCATGCCAGCTGATGCATGGCCGCTATTATGCAAATGCACACATTTAAGCAGTCATTTACATCAGTGGCCAAGGATGGAGATTTTATTTACTGTTTTGATGAATCATAACAACTAGCGGCGAGCCCATCTAGGGAATTGGAACGGAATGGAGGAAGAGATGGAGGGAGGGTCAATGAATGCACATATTTCTTCACAGATCGGTCGTCATTAGCCTCAGTTTTATCCCTTTGGTACTTCACAGTCGCATAAGACTTCAGTCAGAGAAACACATTACGCCTGTACTATTCAAAGAAATGCCCTGTCACGGTTTTGTGTATTTCAGGTATTAGAAACAGAAAATGCAAACACCAAGCTAATGCTTTTACTAGCAAAACTGCTAATGCTTCATTCATTAGAGACTTGAAAATGTATTAAAACCCAGTTCTGTACATTTGCTTTTTAGCGAATGCTGCAATGCATTTATTGATGTACTTGTTCACTTTATTAGTTGCTATTCTCTTATAGTGCATTTGCTTAATTTTATTGTGAATAGTTTTATTTCATTTTATTGTGTCTCAATTGCTTTTTTTAGTATTGTGTATCGACTGGGAAGACCGTTGCTTAGTGCTTTATATTAGTGTTTAATTTGTCTGCAGAGTGAAAGTAAACTCAATACAGGTTGAGCACTTATCAGATACACTGGTGCCAAGTCAGGTTATGTCAGTGTGTGATTTTTGTTAAAAGGTTATTCCGGTTTATGACAACTTGGGCCTTATTTTTGTAGGTTTGCCTATCATTCCTAATGGTACAGTAATAACAACATTGAAGTTAATTGTTGAGATCTGGGAGAAATGTCAGAGGAGACAGATATTTGATTCCCTGATTCAACTTTAACCTACTGCACGTACTAGTTGACGTTCTTTGTTTTAGCAATATCACGTGTTCCCCCATCTCAGCAATTACCTCGGTGAGTACAGTGTTATCATAATCGATGGAAATAATGGGCAAAACTGCAAAAAAATACAAAAATTAAACCCAAACTCTAATACCGGCTATATGCAGTATTGGTTTCTTTTTAACTATATGCTACACTGTATGTCAGACTATTGTATGCCTCTGTCAGTCAGTGGGGAACAGGTGGTGTTGAAGCCTGAGCTAACAGCAAACATCCAACCCTGTTACATCCTCTCATGCCTGCCAGTACTGAGGTTGTGATGGCAACAGACTCACACCACTGCAAACTAAAACACAACCCTGCGTTGTCAATCTCTCTTTGTGCCCACAGTCCTACACACTGACAGAAACAGTGTCTCTTTTTACATTTGTCATCTCTTTTTTTTTAATGTTTGGTTAGAGAAGTAATTAAGGCCAGAACTTTTCCGTTGACAGTTGAGCAGGAGTGCAGCTAAAAACAGCAGCCTCCGTTGAGATGTGTAATATTTGATTGTGGTTGCTGTGGTGACATGATTTCATGAACACAGTCTGAATAACTTATTCGTGTTTTTCTCAGGGTTACATTATTTTTGACAATTTAAATAAAACTTTTGTGTAAACATTTCTCCAGGTCCATGTTTAATATGAATTCTATCCATTTCTTTTACAAATACAGACTGTATCTGCCATTGTTTATGCTTTTGTCTGCAGTGAAGTTGTTATGGTGCTTCATTCTCCCAGGTCTCTCCATCAATAAAAACACATGTGAATTTTCATACATGTGCATTTTGAGATGTTTTCCAATGGCTTCTCTCCACCAGATGTGTTGCAAAAGTCATTTTATGGATTTAATCCAAAGAAAATCAGAGACACTTGATGGATGATGTTTGCAAAGATGCACACTATCACATTAGCAAGAATCTGTTTATTTGCACAATCTAAAAATATACCCGAAACAACAGAGGATTATGTTAATTTGGATATACATAAGCATGCAAAATTATGAGCCTCACACTTTCCGTGACACAAAAGTTGGCAAACGTTGCAAGGAGGACCCTCCATAGGAATGAGCTGCACGAAGTCCTGGAGGGGAGAGCTGAAGAGACTTATCAGGAAGCTCCCAGTCTTGACTGTCAATTGTACTGGAGAGCAGTCCATGCGTCTTGCCAACCTAGAGACGATGCGGACATTGAAAAATAGGTGGCTATCTTCACTCCCCCCACCCCCCACCCCACCCTTCCCCCAACGGTCTTATCTAGAGTGCTCCAGCACTGCGCTCGCCTACAGAAAGACAATAACATACAGCGGCTTCCCCCACACACACTTTTCTAGTAAATACTCTGGCATACATAGAGTGTAGGAATTTAGAAACTTTGAAAACAGTTTTCAGTGTAGACCACCCAGATGTCTCACCTGGGTTGTTATGACACATAACTGACTCACCAAGTGTTTCA
Source organism: Coreoperca whiteheadi (assembly GCA_011952105.1). Classification (NCBI taxonomy): domain Eukaryota; kingdom Metazoa; phylum Chordata; class Actinopteri; order Centrarchiformes; family Sinipercidae; genus Coreoperca; species Coreoperca whiteheadi. The sequence goes on along the minus strand of CM022479.1, from coordinate 12,067,898 downwards.
TTTAAATCAGGAAGCAACAGTATGATGATGCAACGTCAAAACCTTCTCCATCGTTTCCATAGATTTATTTTTATCCTCATGAAACTATGAGGAGGGTTGACAATTGTTATGTTTGACTGCAACATATTCTCTACACATACAGTGATGATAGTTTAAAGGCAGGGATTTGACTGAGCACAGGTCTATTCTCTTTACATACTATACATAGCATATTTAGCCTGACTTTACATGGCCATTCTAACATATTCAACTAGTATAAATAAAAACCTTTTCAAGATAGTTTTTGTGGTGCAATAACACTTCCTGCATTAACATTTATGTCATTATATCAAGTACACATCGACACCCCAGTCTAGCACTCACTGACATCTCAAGGACTCTTGTACAAGTACTGCAAGACATGTTCACATATCTTAGTTGTTTGATTGTAAGGGATGCATTTAAGGAATATTAAACGAGAGGGTGTGCTTTAATGTCATTATTGGCATGACAGTGATGCGGTCTGGACCAAGGCGCTTGTGCCAATAATGACATTAAAGCTCACCCTCGAGTGTAATATTGCAATTATACAACCGTTACCAACATAATAAAAGATATAATAATAATAATGTACTCATTGTGAGGCAATTCGCTCTAATGGTGCTAGTTTTTTTCTCTGGAAACACATGGAGTCTGATTAATAGCTTAAACAATCAATAACGTCAGTGGAATTCTAGGTAATGAAACCTAGTTTTACTGCTCCAGCAAGTAGGCCGGCCCTTAGTAACGACATAGCAACAGAGAGGACTCCAATCAGATTGCTTCGTCAGAACTACTTGTATAATTACAATTTGAGGACATCTACTGTAGCTCGTATACTCTCCTGTGCAGGAGGTTGAATGCAGTCTCTTTGGACAGGTGGCTGCCAAACTAATGTAATGTAATGTAATGAAAAACTAAATCTGCCATAGACGGTCGTGAAATTCACTAAGGAAAGGCAAGTTTATTATAAAACCTCATTTCATTAACAAAGGCAATTGCTCTACATAATGCATTAAAAATGAGCACCATAAAACAGTAAAACGCAAATTTAAAGGATAAAACACATGTCAAAACAAATTTCCAAGATTGAAACAATAACAAATAGAAAGTATTTCAGGATGTAAGTGCAAGCGAGAGTCTTATCATCTGGATGTTTGAGTAAGCTCTGTGTTGCACAATAACTAAATGCTGTTTTTCTGTTTAGTTTGGACTGTGAACAGTAAACAGACAGCTACCGCTAGGCAGACAATTTAACATGCTCTCTGTCTGTTACTATTTGTTTTGTGATGTCCCACTGTGATAAACAGCGGGAAGTGCAAAATTACACCTTTTGTAGTTTGCAATAACAAGTGAAGTTTCCTCTCTTTGTTGCAGCGGTTAAATCAATTTTCATACAATTATGTTTGGTTCATTATCTATCTTTCTATAGTGATCAATCTCACAGCTGGCTAAACTGGTTTTTATGGTGAAGCTGGGGTTATTATAAGTAACTGTGGGAGGTAACAATGTGGATAAGCTTACATTAAAAATCAATTAAGACAAACCCAGCCTGAAGAACGTAGTGATGTTGTATGTAGGGGTTTTTTTTTTAAATCAACGTCTCTATTCAAAGATTTTCACTGGTGACTTAATCTACAACATTTTAAGCATATGAGGCCCCAGTTATCAAAGAAGCAACTTATTTCTAAAAGGGAGTGAGTGTCATATTAACCAGAATTATTCGCCAGTATTTGTGGGTTGGCTATTAAAGATACATTTTCAGCGTCCTTGTCCCTTGTTTATGACGCCCTATTTTTCTGCCTTTGCACAACCAATTCAATTCAATTCAATTCAATTTTATTTATATAGCCCAGTATCACAAATCACATTTGCCTCAAAGGGCTTCACAATCTGTAACATACGACACCCTCTGTCCTTAGACCCTCGATTCGATTAAGGAAAAACTACCCAAAAAAACCCTTTTAACAGGGGAAAAAAAAAAATAGAAACCTCAGGAAGAGCAACAGAGGAGGGATCCCTCTCCCAGGACGGACAGACATGCAATAGATGTCGTAAGTACAGAATAGATTTATAGCATCAAAACTATAACATATATAGCCATGATGGCAAAATTGTTGTGTATATATATATATATATCATTATGTTAGAAATGTTTAGGTGGTAAAACATAAGGGAAGATGATGGGTCCAGACGGCAAACCGAGCAGCTCCAGGTGGAGCCCAACGAGCAACCAGTGCATGCAAACTTAACGAATAAGTAATCAACCAAAGAAAGTCTGCGACTATTATGGGATTTTTAAACACCACTACTGTATCTTGCAGACAATTGTTTCCAGAACGGGCCAGCTCTTCGGTTTGCCAATAAGGGTGTTGCTGCTTGAGTTGCTCCGTAAAATGTGGTTCTATTATCGGGTCCATTAAGTATACCTCTGTGTAATGACACTCCACTCGCCGACGTTTTTCTCTCGGCCCTTCTCCTAATAACCTCTTTTACATTTCATTTTTGTTATTTAGCGGGCAGCCCTTATCCTCAGCCACTGACATTTAGTCAGTGAGCACAAATTAAAGGACTGGGAAGCAGGTGCACGTCGTACAAGCAGTGAACTGGTCCATTTAAGTTTCAGGGGAGGAAAGGTGGGCGCTAAAGTGATCCATGTGGCGCTAAAATGTATTGGAGCAAGGCCGCATACACCACATACTGTATCCTCCATTATAGTTTGTCGCAGTTTGTTGTAGTGTTGAACCATCTCTAGTTTCCTTGTGTAACATCAGTCACAGCTGTGGGTGCAGGAGGGGAAGATGGGAGTATAACACCAGGTCTGCTGTAAGAGGAGTCAGGAATGAACTAACAGTTCCTGGCAGAACCACAGGAATAAAGATACACGTGTCACCCACATATACAGTAGGTGTCAGTCAACAACATACAGTACAGCAGCAATGATTGTGTCACCGGTGACATTCAGGCAATAGACAGAAAAACATGAACACATGTACAGTATAGTGAATTCAGTGCAATATCCCTGTAATAAATACTGCCTTTGTGAAGCTTATCATGTTCACTTCAGGTGTTGGTTCAATGCTATGGCAATATTTTAGGTCCTAGTTTGTGGTATTGTTGTCATGGGAATTATACGGCAAGTTATTTTGTACGTTTATATGTTTTGTTGACTGACTAACCACAAATCAGAAATAGGAACTGTGGGCAAATGCAGTGTTTTTGACCAAAATTTTAATTTTGTCTTTCTACTGAAAGAAACTGGTTACACCAATATAATCATCCTACCATTTATTAAAAAGCTAGAGTGCAATCTGTATTCTGTCTTGAATTGTCCGTTCCTCTGACAGTATTTTGTCATATTCAGCCTCCCGTTCTCAGTTCTCCCATTCAGCTCTGATTGATTTGAGCTTTTCAGACAGTAATATTGGAGCTGGGATGTGAGAGTATGAAGAAGTATGATTTATGCAAGGCACTTGATAGTGGAGCCATGCGAGATAGGGCTGAGCAGTTTTCCTCAGCCCCCCCCCCAACACACACACACACACCCTGAGGATGCATGAAATTGAGCAGAATGACTCCACTCATCTTTATATAAATTAGTCTCCATACGCTCCACCTAGACCAGCACGTTCGGTGTGCAAAAAAGACAACATATTTTTAGATTACATATTTCTTTTTTGAGGTTTGACGTCAGATGTGTGACATTTGTCCGTTGTGGCTTGTTTTAAAGGCGAGTGAAGGCCTCTCTCTGCTGCTGATACTTTCAAAAGCACTTTGAATTTCCAGTAAGTCAAAATGTGAGGAAAAATCTATTTCTCTCTGCTGCCGTTTTCATTTTATTGTTTGCTTCTTTGTGACAATGCCGGGGAGGAGCTCTTTAAAGCACCAGCCACTGAATGTTAAATGGATACACCGCTCCTTTTCTCATAATTCCACCCAACGCAGAGCACGTTCAACAGGCAGCCGCAAAGACAAATTTCATTATAATAACAATGTCTTGTCTCTACTACTGGACCCAACCTGCCCCTGTGATGCTCATTACCGACAGTAATTTGGCACTGCAGTTACCTCAATTACAAATTAAACCATAACCTTCAATGGCGATGTTAAATCGATTTTGCATTTCAAACCATTTCTGCAGTCATGTAGCTATTCAAAGCTAACGGACCTCTGTGAGATTGGATTGCAGTACACATACGACCCTTCACTTGCTTTTGGACTTACATTTTTACTTTGGCTTAAAATCTAATTCACTGTCTGGAAATATCAACACCATACCCATTTCTACTAGGATTATATTGGGTCATGTTTTGGTGTCAGCTCGCTAAAGCTCCCTTTTCTCTCTGTGTGCGTGTTGTAGTCCTGCTGCGTGAGGAGGTGGCCCAGCTCCAGGAGGAGGTGCACCTGCTGCGGCAGATGAAGGACATGTTGAGTAAGGACCTGGAGGAGACCCAGGGAGGCTGCTCGGCCGACGTGCTCTCTGCCACCGAGCTCCGCGTGCAGCTGGCCCAGAAGGAGCAGGAGCTGGACCGAGCCAAGGAGGCTCTGCAAGGTGAGGACCTTGTCAGTAAACATGAAGCTGATGCTGCAAGAGATAGAAGGCCAAGTGTATGAGTGGATAATATAAACAGTTTGGCTCTTTGTCAATGGTTTCTGAATTATAAATGAAATTGGAATTAATTCTAATTATATATTTGAAGTAGTTCTAGGGCATCTTGATGGCCTAGTGGTCTAAGACAAGTGGCATATTACCGCAACGTCCCTAGTTTGATTCAGGCTATATGGGGACCTTTGTTGCATTTCATACTTTGTCTTTCATACCTCTCTCTCTCTCTCCACTTTGTTGTCTAGCTTTACTTTCAACAGTCAAATTAAGGTAAAATTGTCCTAAACATCTTTTGAAAAAGGAATAATTAATCGTGACCATAGTGACCAATTTTCTGCTGTGCCCTTTCTACTTAAGATTCCTGTTTATTTAAAAAAAAAAAATTTTAAGTTATCCTTTTAGTTATTCCCCTAAATCTGGAAGACATTTACTTTGATTTAACTTGAAAATTAAAGATATAGAAACATTACCTACTTTTTAAAATCACATCAAATCTAGTGAAGTTATCTAAAAGTGGTAATTGTTGATATTATTGTACTTGTCAGGGACAATTGTGGTCGATCAACACAAAAAAGTGTTTCAATGAGCCTCGAAAATAATTTTTCATCTGTTGTCCCTGGCTAGATGTCAAAATGGCACCCTAAAAACAGAATAAAACAACATTGATTATAAAGTAACCTGTGCAAAAGAGCTTATTAACAAACATGCACAAGACAGTTCAGTACACAGACAGCAAGAAATGATTCAACAGTAAAACACATAGTAGTTTGCTAAAATTCACACACCGAGCAAGGACAAATTATATCACCTATATTTAGAAAGCCCGATTTTGATGAATACAACAAATTAGGTGCCCTGTGAAAAATAGAACTATGCAAAGAAGAGTGAGTTTGCAGCAATTCTTACTTCCTGCTCAAAACATTCTGTAATCGTTTTGCTCCTAGCTGCTTGTGCCACTCCCCATTCATGCTGAGAAAAAAAAAATTCTAGTCACCATAATGTTAACACGAGTGTCTGTAACAGTGTAGTTAATGCTGCCCGTTAGCTGCATTATGGTCCATTAGCATGTGTTCCGCTCGAGAGATGAAGTGGTATCTTGAGGTGAGAGAGGACCCTGTGCTTTGACTTTTCAATAAAGACGCTCCGCGCTGCAGGCAAATCTCGCCACTCCATTCCCACTCTGCACCGCCCACGTGCAATGTACTGTAGGAGTTTCACTGTTTCATCAGAACAATGCTGGATTCTGAGTTTAAAGATGGGGGAAGATGTGATTTAAGAGGAACAATCTGAATTTTAAATTAAATCTAAATTAGCTTTCAGCTCAATGTTTTACTACATTTGTTTGTGTATATATATTAGAATTTTTACCTTAAATGCTCTTCATATAAATCACCAGAGCTATAGACTTCAGACTAAGACTTGAGTTAGACTTCATAAGATAAGGACTAAAGACTTGAATATTTAATTATTAGAGCAATGCATTGGAATGACATTGTCTCAATTATTTAGGAAAAAACGCTATTATATATTATATTACTACTGTACTACTAACAGATAAATGAAAGCTAAATGTATAATTTAAATGGTCTTGAATCAGACTTACGTCTTGGCTTGCAATTTTCATTTGAAGATTACTTGACATAAACTTGTCTCTGTTGACTTGAGACTTGACCTGTACTTGCCACAAAATAATTACAAACAGCTCTGTGAATTAATAATGTCTTTTGCGTTAACGCGCTCCCTTTTTTGATGTTGGAAATTAGGCCTTTTCTTCCTGGTAGTGCTAATTAGAACAAGGTGTCAAACATATATGTTTGTTTCATTCTTTGGCACAGATAGGACAAACATGTTGAGTAATAGTTTCATCACATCGAAAAGGTATTGTCTTAGCTGAAAAGAAAGATTTTTATTTTTTTTTATACAGGTTGAATGTAATTAATATACATTAACCTTCTGACTACAGGTTACCACAGATATCTCATTAGCAAAAGAGAGCACGTTGGACAGTGCCTCAACACTCGATAATTATGCTTTCAGACCTCATGAATCCTCTCTGTTAATGACAAACAACAACAGTATTTGGTGCTCTGTATCTGTGTTATGCATGAGTGTACTGTAAGCGAAATGGGAATTCACTAACATATTGCCTTCGTAGAGACTTTGCACAGGGTAAAGTAATGAACAAGTTCTGCAAGGCAGTGCACACTGGATTGCAGGGCATCAAGCAGATATGTCATCAGCGTGGCAGTGAATCATTCTTTTCAAAGAATTATCGCCCATGGAATGAGGCAGAGCACAAAACCACCATTTGGTATCAGACGAACACATGACATGCTGTCAGGGGATTTTGTTGCTGCGACATTTCACTTGACACTTGCAGCCTACGCTTTTTGGAAGAATTGAACAAAAACAAAATGGTTCTGGGGCAGAGAAGAATAGAGCACACATCAAATACATACTTATCTCTTCTTCAGCTGGATGTTTGGCTGTCTGAACAGGCTGCACGCAGGCTCATACAGTCATTTCTATGACTCAGGCGTGTTAATGAAGGCCAAAGCCTACAAAGCCCAGCAGGCACTGACAGCAATCAGCAGCTAATGAAAGCTTTATAAAGGGGGACTTTGGTTGGCTTACGAGGTCCAGAAACGTTAAGCAGGGTGGATCTGGTCAGCAATTAAGATGGGGTGTGTGGGAGAACAACAGGAAATTGGCTGTTGCCATATTCAAGTTTGGCTCTCTTGGAGTAGGTTCAAAGAGGCAAATCGAAGCGACTGTGAACTTGAGTGAGAAGACATCCCTGTTGCTATTTTTTTTTTTTAAGTGTTTTTGCTCTTAAAGCTATTTTTATATAAGCAATAGAGCAGAAGTTGATGTTCAAGTAGAGCTTTTGGCCAGACAGTGACCTGTGAAAAAAATATATATTTGCATTCAGTGGAGAAAGCAGCAAGATTTCTGAATAATTTATATTTTTTATTGTTATTTTCCACATGACCTGGCCTGTACAGCAGTAGCTGGTTCCCAGCTCTTTTGTTAGTCCACGGTTGTCACACTCCATCTTCATACACTGACACTGTGGCTTGCTCAGACTCCAAGGAAACATTTTTTTAAGACAGCTATGAAAGGCCAGCAACAGTATTAGATAGCTTTTTGCTCTTATACCGTTTGCATGTGGTGGGTAGCTGCCAGTGAATTTTGGCTTTGTCCCCAGCAATATTTACAGTTTACTTTAACACCTCCGTACACTTGGATAATTGCTGTTTAAAATAGTTGTGGTTGTTGGATTATCTGTTTGGGAAAATCACAAAAATTGTTTCCTCCACTCTGATTCTCCTTGAAAGCGTACTGAGGCTTTTAGTATATCTAATTTACTTGTTTGATACATTTAATTACTCATCTGAAAGAGAGCATTTCCTCCTTCATGAAATTACATTTTGGTTTTATTGCCTTACACAAATTTGGATGAATATTAAGTTACTATTACAGGGCATTTTTAGCTATTTGAAAGATAAAATTCCCTATGTTGCAACAAATAACATATTGATTATATTGAGTAGCCGTAGATTAAACGCATATACAGGGTTGTATTGGTAGGTGTTAGGTAAACTTGGAAGTTGACGTCTAATGGTGGGGAACACATCAGCTGTGGTTGCTGACTCAGCACAAGTCCAGGGCCTGTCCATACTGGATCACTCCTGGAGAAACAGATACCTGGTTACGTATATTTCTAATGTTCCTGAAGCCCTCCACATTCTTTGTCTGGTTACATTTTGTTGAAAGGTTTGTAATACAGCAACAACAAAAAAAAACCTCATTAGTTGTTGGGAGTTGAAAATAGTTGGGGTTTAACGTGAAAAAAACATAGGCCAAATGTTCTTGAGAATACATCATTAACAACTGCAATTTCCGTATGCTGCCAACTGATTGGAGGCAAGACGTCGACTCTATTTGATTTCCCCCAGTTTTCACAGGGCTGGCATATTGTGAACATCCCACCAGATGCTCTGGCAAAGTGTTTTCCTCGAAGAATGAGCGCAGTGTTTGGAGAACTTAAGCACCCTGGGGGGGTTTATTGAAGTGCTACCAACAATTATTGCGAAGCAGAGTAGCTTTGTGTTTTTTAGTTTTCAGTTATTTATTTATTTTCCTGTGGTTCTGCTTTGGATGAAAATGCAGAAGGCTGGAGCGATGAAGTAACGTGAACCAAATGCATCATTCCCTCCTTTGCTCTCTGCCACTTGAGATAATACCTGTTTACTTTGGGAATGGTTCACAGAAACTGTGTTGCCACTGCTACCTCGGTTCAGACGGTTTGCGGCTGGATTACAAGCAGATTTTCTGGTGCCTATGAATACAAAATGGAGAACGCAGAGAGGAACACTACTTTTCAGTCTGTTTTCTCTCCAGTTATTCTTCATTTTCTCCCTCGCTGTCTCTTCCTGTGTCTCCCCCCACTGCTTTTGTTTGGTGTGATGCCTACACCGTTTCAATGTTAAGGCCTGAGCTCACTCCCACTGTGTGCCAGACATTAGCCTGTGAGCACTATAATTGTAATCGTGGGTAATTGCCAACCTCTCACAATTGCAGGTTTTGTTATGAGGCCCGTGGGCACTCGATGCAACCCAATAGCTGCGGCTTGGAGTCACTTCATCCTCCCTACCTTAAAGTACACAAATGACAATGAACTGAAACTGGTAGGCAATCTCCAAAGCCTAAAGTGAAGGTAGATTCAGAAAGAAACCATTTGGCTAATGCAGTTGGCTTGTCGAAAGGTGTTTTATATGTTACCCAACTCTTATTTAGACTTTCTCATCAAAGTTGTGTTTAATGAATTTTCAAAGTATAGCTGGCCCTCTTTGCTGTTTTTAATTAGCTATTTCTGCTTTGGCTAATTACTATCACTGAGGACTCCCAGTCAATCTAGAGCTCAAATGAAAGCAGAAGACAGCTATGTATCATCAAAGCACAGTCTGCCTGCTCTGTTTAGTGTCATTTCACACTACACCGTACTCAGCAAGCAGCTCTGTCCTTGACTACAAGGCCTATTCCTTCAGTAGTCGTTTCAACACTAAAACACACACATACAGACAGACACACACGCCACATCTCATCAGGCTACTTAACCTGGTAGCATTAAAGTAATTGCAGTGGTTTTAAACAAATTAAAGCTTTTTAAAAAAGACTCCCAATGAATTTTGGAAACCTTGGAAAATCATTGTGGACTGGTGTGTTTTTGCAAATCTTTTGTGATTTATTTCCTCAACGCTGGCAGCCACTTCATCATAACCGGTAATGAGGACGGATTTTCTCTTCAATTTGCACCTCAATCAATTCAAACCGAAAGGCCTCGGGTGAGAAAACGTGTTTGGATCCCAGTGGCCCCTACTGGTAATCAAGTGTACCCTGACATTGTATAGTAAGTACCATTGTATCAGAATCTACGTCGCAGCTGACCTACTCTTTGCACTCCGCTCTTACAGCGGTGTTACTTAGCTTGCATCTGAACAATTAGGCTCAGCCTTTTACAGTGCTTGTTAATTTTGTTTTGGATCCACTGAAGAGGTGAGTAATGAGGTGCTGTTATAGGATCAAAGTATAATTCTGCCCTTGATGGTTCCCTGATGTGTCAGTTCTGCTGTTTGAATAGCTCTTGCACACTCTCATTCACACTCAGACACACAAACACACACTCCTCCAGATCACCTATTAGTGAGCAATGTTTGATCTATATTTAATGGCTAACTTATAAGTTGTGCATAAACCAAATCCAGATCCATGACAAAACCTTAATTAACGTGTTTGAATATCACCATGTCTGCAAAGAAGTCTGATAGTAGTAACATGACCTGCTATACAGTAAGGACTGTTAAATAGTACCAATGCAGATATCAATGTCATACAACCCATGAATTAGTTTTTACTGAGGAAGTAAGGAGGTGAGCACACTGTGCAGCTCCTACTTCATTATTCAGCTGATAGATTTAAAATCCCAAACCGTGAACACTGGACTCCCTCCAATGAGCTGATGCCTCTTTTGTTCGCTCCCCAAATAATTATGTTAAGAGCCGACTAAAAGCCTGTCCTTTCACTTTTAGGACTGAAGTTATGTGAAGTAGTGTCCGAGTGGAGTGATTTCATTCATTAATGTGAAGAACGTAATTTTCTGGGTGTTAATAAGTGAGTCCATCTTTGTGATCCTGTTGTCTGTTGTGGCAGGTAAACCAAACCTGCTTGGATAGCAGTCTTTGCTCAAACACAATATTTAATTCGTTGAAATGCATAGAAGTTGCAACACAAATATGACTCAATTAGCTCACCATCTTCCCTTGTTCCCTATCCTTTGCTATTCTGACAACCATACATCCAATCGATTGTTTCTCTATATCTACTGTATATGCAGTATATACAGCATGTATGGTTTTATCTATTTAGTCAATAGTTCAACATTTTTGGGAAATATGCTTGTTCACTTTCTTACAGAGAGTAAGAGGAGAAGATTGATGCCATTTTCATATCTGTACACTAAATATGAACCGGAGGCAGCAGCCGGTTAGCTTAGCTTAGCATAAAGACTGGACGCAGGGTGAAACAGCTAGCCTGGCTCTGTCTGAAGGTAACAAGATCTGCCTGCCAGCAGCTCTAAAGCTCACTAATTGACGCGTTATATCACGTTTGTTTAATCCTTACAAAAACTTTCTTGGCTGACCGCAGTAACTTCAGGAGTCTTGTCATCACCTCAGCTCCAGTGAGACTCCAGTGGTTCCAGTTTTTATGCTAAGCCAAATGAATCGGCCGCTGGCTCTAGCTTCTAATTTAGCATACGAACATGTCAGTGGTGTCATTCTCCTCGTCTAACTCTCAAAAATAAAGCGAAAAGGTGTATTTTCGAAAAATGTCGAACTATTCCTTTAAATTGGCTCCAGCCAGTAGGAACTCCCTGAGGAGTCCAGTGTTCCTGTTTTGTAGCTAATGAGTTGGCCCACTCATTGCAAGCAATCTAAGCCCTCCAGTAGCAAAGCGTCATAGAAGAGCCCAGCAGACGAAGGCTTTTAGCCCACTACAGCAGTAGATGCTCACATTAAACTACTTTAAAGCACAAGGGCTTTGGTAGCAGAAGAGCCTTTGTGTGATGAGCTAAAAACCACTTATGCAGATTTTAGAGAATGTGTCAGGAGAGCATTACACAGGCAGGTGTTTGTAACATTGGGCAGTGGGAACAGTAGCTTGGATTTATGATGGTGAATGTTTGTTTTGAAAGAGTGTTGGTCTGCTCTTCTTCTAATGCAGGCTGAAGTAGCTTTTAGCATCTGAATTTGCATACAGGCACACACAGTTTTACACAAAGACAACCACTGATGCACATTTTACACATAGAGGAATGCTAGATATAATCTAAAAGATACACAAAAACTGTAAAATACGCAAAATATATTCATACAATACGTGGCAAGAAAGAATATAGGTGCTTGCACAGATATCATTTCTTGATGAAAAGACTATTAAATTGAAGCCTCTTCAATAGCTTCCTCTCCACGTCTTCCTCCTCCTCCAGCTCCACACGCATTAGCTTCAGCTCTGTATGGTTCCCAGGTGGTTCCCTCTTGTTTCATCAGGTAATAATTCTTGGAGGCTTGGACCGAGCCTCAGAGTATGTTAGTCATTAATATGGCTGTCAGCAGGTGGAGACATGCTAGTGCTACCCACATCTCAGCTGCGTCCCACGACCATCTTTGTTCATTAAAAGTGTTCATACATAGGTCATAAATGGTAAGTAACAGTGCTAGCATGATTTGTGAATGTGAATAGACCCTTTTAACTAAGAGTCACAGTGAGTGCTTTCTTGTATCCGACACCAGGAGGGTTGGTGTTGCCAAGCGGTCACAGGTGCAGGATGTGAGGCAGCAGCAGCGTTTTTGGCTCATCTCAAAGACGGCTTTGATTTCACTTCCTAAGGCAGGTGCTGGGAGGTTTCCTGTTTCTCTTGGCCAATGAGGAATGTTTCTTGTCTTCGTTTGCCGGCCAGTCTGGCTTGAATATCCATTTTGCTTGGGGATTCCACCTCTGCAGAGCGGGTGAAAGGGAGAGATATGAAAGGGTGACAGGAGAAAAATGGAGGAGAGGAAACGAGAAGGGTGAATCTGTCCTTGTAAAACGGCACTTCCATTCCACTTGCCTGAGCATGCTCCCCAGACGCAACTTGTGAATGTCAAGCAATTAACAAGGCTGTGATATAAGTTAATTAATGACACACAGCTGGCTCAGAGGGGAAAAAGAGAGGGAGGAAAAAGAAAGGTGAACACACGATAACAAGCATCAAGAAGAAAGCGGTACCGTGTGATGTTATGAAATATCCAACAGTCTGTGCTGTCAGGAAATAGATGTCAAAGTAACAAAGACAAAGGTATACAGACAGAGTGAGAATACATAAAATGTAATATAAATCATATATTCTCAGTTAGGAAAGATAGCTGGAGGGAAACTCAGCTTTAAAACAACCTTGCATGAAGAGGGAGAGAAAGCAGGAGAAGAGGCAGTTGCTGCGGAGAGAAAAAGGATATGTTGTCTTTGAGAAAATTAGAGCTTCTCTGAATAACCACACTGAACCATATTCTTTATCATGATGCGTGGGTGAGGTGCCAGAGGATTAGAGCGAGTGTGTGGCGTAGAGAGAGATGAAAAGAGAGACCCCGCCTCTGGCAAATCCAGCTGCACAGTGGAAATTGACAGGAGGGTTGGCGTGTGATTCACCCCTTCACCAACACGCAGTCCCGCCACATTGGCCAGCGACAGCAGGTGTATTATAATGTTTTTACTTAACATTATCTGAACGTGCTAAATGACCTAGTTATTCTCCATGAAGAAACTGCTACAATCTGGACTCACTGACGAAAGGGTGTACATGAACCATTTTTAAAGTAATTAAACTTTTTATTTAAATCTATGTCTGAATGTATGATTGTTTTGGAAAAAAAACAAAACAAAGAAGGGAAGGGAAGGCAGCATTTATCATTGTTCATTTGCTCTGTGACAATACAGTAGACATATGCATACGGTAACATGTTTTCTTTCTCTGTTATGTTGTAAACAACTCAAAAAAACAAAGTTACCTTTTTTTAAGGTTCTAACAATTTATAGGATTTAACCTACCACCAATACGTCACTTTGACCCATTGTTATTTGTCCCTTTAATTTATGCTTTTTCAATCAAAACAAATGCACTGTTGCTGGCATACTGCACAACCAAATGTTGCTAGGTCTCTGATGCCAACTAACAACCCCTCTCTCTCGCTCTTTCTCTCTCTCTCTCATCCTTCCTTGCAGCCATGAAGTCGGACCGTAAGCGCCTGAAGGCGGAGAAGGCAGACCTGGTGAACCAGATGCAGCAGCTTTATGCCACACTGGAGAGCCGTGAGGAGCAGCTCCGCGACTTCATACGCAACTATGAGCAGCACAGAAAAGTATGGCACCCATGTTCTGCTCAAATATAGTCACACAGAAGTGCATGCACAAAAAACATCGATAAAAAGAGTCTCTTCTGTTGTAGGTGTGCTGGTTGGATGCACACAGCGCAAGACGTCTTTTAGTTTATGTGCAAAAAACAACACAACCAAATAAAAGGAGGTTTTGCAAATGAGTGAGAACTTATGTTGTTTCTCTGAATTAGTCTTTAAAACAAAATGCGTGCGCGTGCGTTAGATAGGAGTATTTTGTGGATGTGTGCAGTGTACATGTACTAATCTACTCAAGTGTAAAGACAAATTGTTACGCTCTCTGCACATGTAACCTTTGTGACCGTGAGGATGTTCACATTACTACCAGGCAGAAGTTTCTCTTGGCATTAAGATTAGATGTTCAGGTATGTGTAATGCTCTTGTATTATATGCTGTCATTTCCAAGCGCAGTCAGCAAAAGAACATGTCATAGTATCTGTGACGTTACATAAACAGAAGGCTCAAGAAGGCTGTGTTACCTGTTAGTCAAACAAAGGCACTCTTTAAGCCTGACTGTCATCTCAGGCAAAGCTTAAATTTCAAAATCACTGACAAGACAACACAGGACGTAGTGAATAGCAAATAGCTGTATCTCTCTTTTTCTAGAAAAAAAAAGATTGCCCTGACTGATTTGAAATTTGGTTCAGTCCCATCATTTAGCAGGTTTTACTCATTCGGTTTCTTTATCAAAGGCATGCTTGATACGTGAACCAATCCATCAGGATGTCTGTGTCTACCAGGAGAGCGAGGATGCGGTGAAGGCACTGGCCAAAGAGAAGGACCTGCTGGAGAGAGAGAAGTGGGACCTGCGGCGGCAGACCAAGGAGGCCACGGAGCACACGGGGATGCTGCGCTCCCAGCTCGACCTCAAGGAAAACCGCATAAAGGAGCTGGAGGCTGAACTGGCCATGGTGAGACAGAATGACAGACAGGCAGGTGGAGAGACAGACTCTCTTTAATGCTTTTTTTTTTTTAAAAAAAACACTTTTACACCTTCTTTGCCATTGATAAACTTGATTTTCTCCGTGTTTAGTATGCATCTTTGTGTATGATAAATAACTTAAAATAGGGTTGTTGTTTTTTTTAACGCGTAAAATACAGTCACAATAGAAAAGCCAGAATAATGGAAAGAAAGGACACCAGATGCATACTGAATTGAACCAAAGTACAGTTATCAAGGCTCAAACACGTGCATCACGTGTTGAAACCACTGACAAGAAAATAGAAAAGAAGACATTCACGGCAAACAATAGCAATAAGAAGGCATACATTAAAAGTTTCATTACTGTCACTATGCACTATTTTGAGTAAATTGCTTATAATCAAATGCAGAAAGCCTTTGAATGTACAGTATAGCCATCCCTCATGTCTCCAACCCCCCAGATGAGTAACTGTGTCAATCAGAGAATGGAGTTCCGAGTGTTTGAGCGGGTTGCGGACAGGGACTACTCTCCTAGGGTCGTGGCGGTAAGATGGGCCCCCAGCTTAAAATGTTTACCTTTCTTGACCCTCCCGCTCCCTGGAAATCTCTCCTACTTGTGACCTAATTGTCATTTTGGAAAGCCCCTCCTCAGCTGCACGTGTTTTGACTAACCCTCAGCCAACCCTGCTGATCCCAGTGATCCTAACATCAGTGATCCCACAGATTCCCACTGTGATTGATCTGAATGTGTTTTAGGTCTAATTAAGGGAAGCAATGCTTGGGGAAAAATACATCAGTATTCTGACAACTAATGATTACTCCAAAGGTTAGTGATTGCATTCTGTTTTGCATGTCAAAGACTATGATTGATAATCGTTTCGACCGCTGGTAGGTAGAGATGATTGCAATGAAGCTGATTGTGTCGGTGTTGATTTGCAGCCTGCCGTCGCTTGGCATGATGATAAGATTCGCTCAATAACAAGATTTCAAGCATTTGTAAAACACCCACATGTCAAGGCTTATCAGAAAACATACACACAAAGGAGAAAGAAAACTTTAGAAAGACACAAAATACACAGGCACAAACACATCTCCCAAGGCTCCAGCAGCTCATTGTTGTTCCTGCTAAAAGGTGGTGAATTGTGCTTTGTGTCCAGGCTCTACAAAGCAAATGTATTCATTAAACTTCTAGAAAAGCTTCTTTATTTCCAGTTTCTCCATTTTTACACCCCACCAATGTCTAACTTCCACCCCCAAAAGGAAGCAAAACAGCCAACACCTCCTCCAGATATTCTGTCCTTTATTTTTTTTCTCCTCTGCACTCTCAGGAGTGGTAACACGAGATTTCACACAACAGAAAAGATGAACATGAATACAGCTGCATTTTTCATGAGACAACAACCACATGAGGAGCCCAGGGGAGAACTCGCATGTCCGCATGCACTCCGAGACAGGATTCTGGATACATAACATGTACATTTGCGCACACATATGACATATTCAAAAATAAAAACAACAACAACAGTGAAAGAGAAACAAGCCAGAAACATTTCTCTCCAGGTTTGTTGCTTGCTGTGGGTTTGCTTTCTGGCTGATTGCATCGGTCTCTCTACCTTCTTAAGGCCAAACAGTCACTAGCCACCCTGACCAAGGACGTGCCCAAGCGTCACTCTCTGGCCATGCCCACGGAAACGGTTGTCAACGGCAACAACCAGGAGTGGGTGATGCAGGCTGACCTTCCCCTGACTGCTGCCATCAGACAGAGTCAGCAGACCCTGTATGTCCACACGGGGCATCCCACTGACAGACAAGGTAGGCCAACATGAGCCCACGTACGGTAACCCCCCCCCCATCCTGTACATGAACTGACTCATTCGAGGTGGTTATGCCATAATTTGCCCTCTGCATGCTCATGGAAACCTGCTTCACACACATTCGCTCCTGCCATATGTGCTCAGTATGACCACATTTTTTGCCACCAATGGTGCTCCGGTCATGACATTTCATGCGCAGTGAACACATTTTTGGCTTTACGGCTTCCGTTTGTTTTTGCCGCACACGACGGTTTCCTCTGTATGTGAGAATGGTGACAGGCGAGGATCAGTTGGATGTACTGTTTCAGTCTGGCTTAATGTATTTTGACAAAAAATGAGGAAGAAAAACTGGACTACTGGTTACTCCCAGCCTTAAAAGGAAGCTCTACACAAATTAGCCTTGCTTCCGCCAGAGTAGGATTGATCTCAATCCTCCTGGACCTTGTTTTAAAGGCCAGCGACGTGTTCAAACGGGTAGCTGACTAATTGGGGACATTTGGAGGAAGAAGCAGGCAAAGACGGAAAACAGGGAAAACGTGTGAACAGTCACGAACCCCCAAATTGCTATGCTATGCAACTGTATGTATACGTCTCACCAGTGCACACACATTCGCTCAACCTCTGTGAAGCTGTTTCCACTGTTGCTTAGCAACTGCAGATGATTACAAATAATTTCAGGCTTTTGGTCAGGGTCTTTTTAAATATATTTTAGTTGAAGTGGGGAACTGTTGAGAAGAATCCGATTTTCCCTTTTCACTCACTCATTTTGGTGCCCAAACACACCCCAAAGAAAACAAGCCTTTTCTCTTTTCCCTCTCGTTCCGTTTAGTGGCTGCCGTGCGGGTGAGCCCGTGCCACTCGCGTCAGCCCTCCATCATCTCCGACGCCTCGGCGGTGGAGGGGGACCGGTCGTCCACACCCAGCGACATCAACTCACCACGCCATCGGACTCACTCCCTCTGCAATGTAAGAGCTGCCCACCATCGCACCCTCCCAAGTAATCACCTCGTGTGTAGTACCTGCTGACTGTCCTGCTCCTCGGCCGCTGTCGTTTCCTTCCGCCATCGTTCTGGCTGAATTCATGTTTGCCCCACGCAGTCTGTTGTGTACTCACTCTGCAGCTGTGACTTGAATTTATGTGAAAACCAATTGTGGTTGTTGAATAAGCGCATGCCTGGCAGCATGTCAAGTGTCACTTCCCGTTTGTGTTGTGATCTTTATCTTTGCTGGTCTTTATCGCCCACTCTGCACCCCTTCACTGACTTCTCTGCTCTTGCATCTCTCTGTTTCTTTGCCCATCTCTTCATATTCTTCTTCCCTCTCTCTCTCTCTCTCTTTCTTCCTTCAGTCCCTAGAAGATCTGGAGGAGGCGAAGCGTAAGAAAAAGAAAGAGAAGATGGGGCTGGGCTCTTTGTCGCGTGTCTTCGCACGGGGAAAGCAGCGCAAATCCCTCGACCCTGGTTTGTTTGATGGTACTTCAACGCCTGATTATTACATAGAGGAAGATGCAGACTGGTAAAGCACACATGTCCGAGCGAGCCGCCTGGAGAGCCTCTGTGGCACTTATCAGAAGACAGCGTTGTGTTGACGCGCGTGTGATGAGAGGATGGACGTATGTTTGATGCCAGTGTGTACAGATATAATGTGTGTGTCTGTGCAGTCTCACGTGCATGCATACTTTTGTGTGTGTGCCTGTGAGAGTGTATGCATGCGCCTATCCGCCATGGTCAGAGGCCATGTCAGAGGCCGGAGGCGCGTCTTGCTTTGCTGAAGTGTAAACCTTAACGAGCAAATTGCCCCTGTATTTATGTACAGTCCTGTAAATAGAGTGTGTGACACAGCGACCATGTGGATATGTTCTGTTGTATCTGCCCTCCAAAACGGCTGTGTTATTGGATCTTTTAATTGTTCTTTACATTTTGACTTTTTGTTTTCGCTCAACTGGAAACTTGAAGGACTGCTGTACTGTAAATAACACAGTTGATGTGCACTTTGTGCGTGTAAATGTCTCCTTGTCCTGAATGCCTTTTGTTATTTTTGACATGTACTTCCCTCCTCTCACTACCTTTTAACTTAAGCTCCTCCCTGTTTATTGTCCTGCTTGGTCCATCCCCCTCCTTCCACACTGCCATGATGAGAACAGTTTCCTGTAGGCAACATGCAGACTCCTCAAATCCACCTCTAATTCGGTTGTACAACACATACCCTCAACCGCCAATAAAACTGTGCACTGCTTGATGTTTGTTCAAATGAGACTTCAACGACGCTGCAAAGCGAGGAATGAACTTTCTATGCAGAACAGTTTGTTTCACGGCAACATGAAGCCCAACAGGAAATGTAAGAAATGTGTTTTCTATCTGTTCGGATAGAAGGTACATGCCTAAGGTACATGTGTGACATGCATGCACGTAGTCCCAGTCCCCAAATGCATGTTGAACAAAACCCTACTCAACAGAAATGTCTTTCTCTGGATATGTTGTCGAGGCGCTGATAAACGGTCTGTTTAAAAAAAAAAAAAGAGAGGTCAGTTACTGATTTCAGGTTTATTCATGATTCCCTCCATTTCAAAGATTATTTGTTATTCAGAAAACATTCTTATTAATGTTCAAGAGCTTAACATCCCAAACTAAAGATTGAAGGTTTTAATCTGCACCTATAAGGCTCTTTATGCAAAATTACATTTGAAATATTAAAGGTCAGCAAAGTCAACAGTCACAAAGAAAATCCAGCACTACACTTTAAATGATATATGAATGATAATTATTCCACTTATTCATGAGGCTTTGTACCATTTTCTTTCTGTAGGATCTTACAGTAGCTTGTAGCTATCATTTTATTAATATTTAAAAAGGCTGGTGGGAATAGAATTATATTGGGAAAAGTTAGTCTAAAAAAAGAAAGCTATTATCACAGAATAAGTGATAGTATAAACATCAATTATACTAACGTAGTAGATATTTAACTGGCAGTCATTTTACCAGAAAATCAGAACTTCAATTTAGAGGTCTGAACATGGAGCAGAAATTAAATGAACTGTAATAACAAAAACAAGTGCCAACTCAGGAGGTTAAAAATCAGGTTTAAGCAGGCTAATCAAGCTGAAGCAAATGCATACCTTCTCCCATGACCCCATGAACTCACCGAAAAAATTCAGATGCAGAGTTCAGGTCGTAGCCGAAAAAAGCAATTAACTTTGTGTCAAAGGTTAATAGCGTTTCTTCAAGCAAAAGAATAACTACAGACATTGGATTATTTTCATCCTTTCATTGGATTGAGCCGGAGTCTGCACTGCCACCCCCAGGAAATCTTTTCTCTCCCTGATATTAAACTAACACTGGGTATTCGTCAGTCTCTTCTGAAACACTATGGAGTCACAGATTACAATGGAGCTGTATTTAACCACAGTGCTTGTCAAAAGAGCATCCATGTAAGCAGTGAGGGGATTATCATTTAACCCTTAGCTCAGCCTACATTTGGGCTCGCAGATATTGGATTTAGAGGTGAATCGCTAAGGTAATTCAAAGATAAGTCATCATGTATTAAAATGTATGTATAAGAACAACAGCTCAGCCAGTTTTATTTCATTAAATATTTAATGAATTGTATGAAGGCTAGGCTATTTTTATTTTTTCATTTAACCAGCCTTTTTGATCCTCTGCTGAAAAAAACATATCAAATGAAAAACATTGTATGATTTTCATGTCTTGAGCCACGGCCTCTTTTTCTTTTTTTTTTTCCACAAATATTTTTCTTTTTGTAAATGAGATAACAATTACAGAAATAAAATTAATATTATTATTAAAGAGTTTTATTTAAAAGTTTTATTCAAAGATGTAGGCCTCAGTGGAGGGCTTCTATTTTGAGGTCCTGAGATGTTTAGAAGTGGATAGTAGCGAACTTTTCAAGGCATGGCAACAAAATTACACTCAAAAGAACTAAATGAGGAAAAATAAGATTATTTTAAAATAAAATAAATAATGTTGAATTTCCATGTGGCTGTCCTCTCTTTCCCTGTGTTAATGTTTGTGTGTGTATGTGTTCATTTGTCGTGGTATGCTCTAATCCTGATTCGTCCCTTTATGCTGGAGGGCCTGCCATTTTTAACATATGCCGTAGCCTCCCTCAGCCATGCAAGTCCATCTGTGAGAGGACTGCATCCCAAAACCTTCCAAATGGCCTCCTTTCCTCTCTTTTACAATTTCAACTCTACATCTACAGTGAAAAGTATTTCTTCCTCTTCTTCTTGTGATATCGAAATCAAAAATCAGAAAATAGAGGAGAGGGGGAAGGAAGCCATTTCAGATTGTTGGAACAGAACTCATACGTGTCAGCACTTCGTGTCAATAATGTTTTGCTTTGATTTGACCTCTGACTTCTAACACTGACCCCGCTTGTCTCACCTCCACCGGACTCTCAACACAGTGAAGTGACCCAAGAAGTAATTAATCAGACTCAGTGAGACCAAGGTACAGCAGTCCCAATTGCTTTAAAAATTAGCTGTGCTGGGTTGCAAACTGTGTTTGCAGATGCCTTCTAACTCTCAAACATCATCACAAAATTACCTTGGAATTTAGCACTTCTTCAAGTTGAATCTAAATCTGATGCAAACCATCCAAAAACAATTGAGTGCTACTGTGTGCTACCTGAAAGCATATCTCTGTGTATATATACACAGAAATATGCTTTCGGGGGCCAAAGCAAGCGCAAGTTTTTTTGTTTTTTGTTTTTGTTTTTTGATATTACAACAACATCCTCCTAAAACTTTCAACAACAATGGCTGCTTGAATTTAGCAGTTAAAGGGATACCGTAAAAAACTTCAATTAAAGCCGAGTCTCTTTTACTGGCCCGGTGTGGCTACACGTTTTGGCAAATAAACGCAGGTCTCAATTAGATAATTAGAATTAGATTAATAAGTTCTATGGTTGTATAAAATCTCATAAAGCTCACTCGATCGCCTGTCTGAGCTAGTTCAAAGCTGCTTAGATCATGCATACAAATATGAATGTTTAAACTTTTTTCAATATGGACGTGTTACACATCGCTAGATCGGTTAGGTTCTCCACAATTCAATCGTTACGTTCATTTTAGTGAAACCATGAGCACCAATGTATAATTCAATCAGACTTAGCAGCGTGGTAAACGAGAGATGAAAAAAAGCGGTGACCCCCACACCTACCTTTTGAAGCGATCATAAAGTCCGAATATGTGTCTATTCCTTGATCATTTAAAATATTTCCCATCATCATGTTTGTGCGAAAGGAATTAAAGGCCTGTCCCATATCTATCAATCAAGTTTATTTGTCACGTGTAATCATGTAAGGTACAATCAGTGAAATTTAAATCCTCCAGTTCCTTTAATTTGTCCATTAAAAAGAGTTTAAATAGAATAGGAACAAATATTTGTGTAGGATTGGGGGTGCAGTCTTAGCTGTGACCTCATTTAGGATCCTTGTGGCCTGAGGGTAGAAGCTCTTCCTGAGCCTCTCAGTGCTGGCCTGGTGGATCTGGTACCTTCTTCCCGACCGGAGCAGGGAAGAAGGTACCAGATCCTGCTGCTTGGTGTTCACACGCTTGAAAGCCCTCCTGACGTCATGCTCAGAAACGGTGATAGGTGTGAAAGGTGCACTTACCCATGCATTAACCTCTGCTTCATTTGATTTTGCTTGTTGGCTGCCGATGGCCTCAATGCAAGCATAAAAAGTGTTAGCTCATTTGCTAGAGGAATTGTAGTTCCACTTTCTTAACTTAATCCCTTTTTGCCTCCTTTACTGCTCTTTTTTCATTGTAGGCTGCTCCTTTATAATTGTCCATGTTTCCACTCTGCAGCACCAAGTTGTAGGCTGTAGTGCTTTTGTTTATGGTATCCCAGATGGTTCAGGCAGTCCATGGTTTCTGGTTGTGGAATGATTTAACTGTGGTGTACAGTTGCTTCTGTTGTTGTGTCCCAAATATAGTCAGGTTCAGTTCAGTGATTGAAGCAAATAAAAGCCCGGGCTATTAATTGAAGTTTTGAATTTTGGGAAATGCACTTATTTGCGTTCTTGTAGAAAGTTGATACCACTTTAATGTCTGTAAGCTACATACAAAACTACAGCCAACAGCCGGTTAGCTTAGCTTAGCATAGACTGGAAACAGACATGACAACAACAACAACATGAGAGCGATATCAATCTTCTCATCTTTCTGCAAGAAAGCACATAAGTGCATTTCCCAACATATGGATCTATTCCTTTAAGGCACTACTCTCAAGCTAGATACTGTAGCTACTAGGTACAGTGCACTAGGTTCAGCACTGCCTAGCCACCTTGTGTGTAATAATTTATCTTATGTTGTGAACTTGTGTCCATCCAGATTGTTGATCCATTCAATTGTAAAACAGTTTTCCTTTGGAAGAGGTCCAATTTCTAACAAATGTATCATGTGCATCTTGGTACACAACAGTAGCTGCTCATACGTTCCTCATCACATCAGAAACCTCGCTGTATTGCAGTAATAACATCCATTACACCAGCTATTGAAGGGCACGTTTAAGGATTGGTTGCTTAAACAAAACCGTCTTATGTCAAGTGTAAATAATGCTTCTATCTCTGTACAAAAGGTGTTGACAAAACACACCTCACACTCATGGCCTCAGATAAAGGACACAAAACTCTTCACAGTAAAACTACCACATAGCTGTTGGATTTTCTTCTGACTCACTCCACATTCAGCGGGTTTTAAAACGGCATAAGAGGGTCAGCCCCACAGGAGGACCTAACTCTCAGGTCGCAGAGAGTCCAGTCTCCAACAATTTGGCCTTTAGTTGGCTGTCAGAGAGTCAATCCTGCGGATCTTAAATGTGACAGGCCTTTGTTAGGACTCGCTCCGGAATGAAAAACAGATCTTGTATCTTGAGTGCATTTCTGTCCAGAGAGCAGATTTATTCAGCTTAATATGAATTGCTCTCAGAGGGGCACTGGCACATAGAAGTGTAGTTCAAGTCACTTCAGCCTTCATTTTATGCATTGCTCATCGAAGGGCACATAAAAGCATCCAGCTTGAGATGAAATGCTTAAGTTGAGTTTAATAGAAACTTGTTTATTTGGACCCTACAATCATCCAGTCATGAATCTCTTTTTGAGCAAACACACAGCGGTACAGTAAAGCCTGCCAAAATGTAGGATTTCCATTTTCTGTCGTTGCTGGAAACAAGGAGACGGAACCACAGAGGAAACAAACAACCTGTTGATTTAATTTTTGGTCTGTTTTTAGGTCGGAGGCCCCAGCTAAAATTTCAAACTGGATTATTCCGATAGAGAGCATCATTCTGTCTCACGTTTTTATTTTTTCACTGAACAGATGAAACAACATGGCATGTTTTGGTGAGTAAAGGGTCCAACAAGTAGGAGAAAGATTCTGTGGCCGTACTTTGACTGAATTCTCAGGTGGATGCTTTTGTCCATGGCTCATCAGCTTCACAGGAGTCCTTACAGTTTTAGCCTTAATGGCTAAAGCCCGTGTACAGTCACTGGGTGAGCCATCGAGTGCTGCTATATCCTGAGGACTGCATGAAGAGCAGTCCAGTATTTGTGCTGATGTAGAGGTTTTCAGAAAATGTTAGACGAGACAGGTGACTTTGAGGAAAGTAATTTGGTTATCAAACAGAAAGAAATAAGTGTTGCTGCACAGGCAGGACTATTTGTACTTTGGGCACTCTCTCTGTCAACCAAACAACACCTCAGACCTCAAGGGGATGAACATACTCCACATATGGGCAATCAGAACAAGGATAATGTTTTCAATATCAAAAGCAATACATGATGCTTCCAACTGCTGAGACCAAAACTGGCACTAGGGTGCCACCTGCTGGTAAAGACAGAGAAATAGCTCTCAGCGAAACAAAGTGAACTGCAATGTTGTTCCTCCAGACATTGAAATCTTGAGAGAAATGTAAACAGGAAACTTTTGGCCCAACTTAGTGACATAGTAGATAAGCAATACAAAACTATAGGGAATAATTTAAGGAACATTTAAAGGACCAATTTCAATTTCAAGGCAGAACAGTACATTATATTAATATGAGGCAGATTTCATGATCATAATGGATCAAAATATAACAATTTTCCAAATGCAGGCTTTTTGTTTTCATCAAGCTGTTGCTGCAGGGTAATTTGGACAAATGAGTCATGTTAATTCAACAGCTCAAACAGCTGCCCATTTAATGGATTTCTTAAGTGAGGCGCTTGTTTAAAAAGCTGCAACTTTGTTTACAGCATTACTGGCAAACGCTTGGCTTGTTGTCATGCCGCCAAAAGCTTAGGATGTTGTTAAAAGCATGTTTGTTTTGAAGAAATTACTCACCAACTAGTTCCCTTCCCCCACTCAGCGGATTAAATGTTAAACTGATTTTAATTTGCTGCAATATGTTGGGATTATAATTTTGTTTTTTCATTGCTCACTATACCCACTCCCACGTCTGCCTTCACTCACGCCCTCAACTACATCACCCACATGTCCCCCCCCCCCCCCCCCCCACCCCCCCCCCCACCCCCCCCCCCCCCCAC
>CM022479.1:12002925-12035595 GCA_011952105.1 Coreoperca whiteheadi | reverse complement strand
TATCTGTCAAGTCGTTTTGGACTTTTCTGTCCCTAGTGGCCAATCCACCCCCCCCCCCCCCCACACACACACACACACACACAAAAAACTCCCACATGATTATTGCAGCTTCAAAGATGAGAAAGAAGAAATGATGAAGATGCTGGAAATGTATGACAACAGGGTGTGGGAATTAGTTTGTAGAAATTCACAGTTGTCAAGAGTAAATGTGAAAGCAACAACCCTCCTTACTGAATGCATTTGCATGAGGAAATGTGTGCGGTTCACTGCCTGCACTGTAATGGAAAACGGGGGTCCATACTACACTCAGTGTGCTAATGCTGACTCTGTTCACTTGACTAATCTCTCAAGTATTTTGGTTGAGTCACTTCAATTTAGCTCTCCTTTATTTGCTCTGTGTTGGACATGTTAACTCTAGTTTGTGTTTAGACCTCCACGCATTACAACATGGTGCAGCTTCCTCCTCTTACTCACGCTGGCTCAATCATTCTGGCAAGTTCAGAATGACACAGCACCAAATGAGACAGCTACCCTCTGGCTAGCAACGCTACCTCACTTAACACTTATCTGGTAACACACCCACGGTCGGGAAAAATAAAACAGGCACTTCATTAAATGATGCCCCTTTTGTACTCTGGGATATTAGAGGTATGACAAGGGAAGGCGTGTCAGGTGAAGTTCCACCAGAGAAATGAGCTGAACTACTTATTAGGGAAACAGTCAGTGGAGAAATGTAATTACATGCTCATGTAGCAGCCATAAAACCAAGATCAGTAATTACATGTCAGTGGATGTGAATGAGTTAGCAAGTTGGATTGCGACAACAACATCAAGACAGTGGTTATTTAATTTGAGTTATGTATGGTTTTATTTGTGGGGAAAGGTACGCTGCATAGAATGTTGACTATAGACTCTATGGCCACATATCATATCTAGTAAACTTGCCACACTAAAGACTCTGAGGCCATGAAAATCATGTTTATCTATATTTTACTGTAACATTTTTCCCTTGTAGGTAACGACATATCACTGAATTTGATTACAGGCTGACAGCGATAGGAGTTCAAGGCAGACTTCCAGATGGAATCAAGCCTTGTTAGCTGTTCCTGTGTGTGTGTGTGGCGGGGGTGAAACAGAGGAACCAGACAAAAGCTTAGCAGGGGAAAAAAAAACCTTTCCCAGAGCCCAGAACAACAGGGTTGCCTTGCTTCACTCAAAAGGAACAATACAGTGAGTGGCCGGGGTTGAGACGGGTTTTGTCGTCATTGTGAAATAGCCCGGTCCTCATCATTCTAGCAGGCCAATGCAGAGACACTGGGACAAGGAAGTGGGGTCAAGTGGAGCACATTTTGACTGTCTTGGGTAACTCCCAACATATAAACGACATACATACAAGCACAAACACACAGGCATGCATTAAATGCATTATGGAAGACCATCTGTGTCATGTGAATGTTGGCAGGGTCAGTCTTCTTAGTTGATTCTATGCAAAAGGCTCGAAAGCAGTGATAGCGAGTAGGTGGCACTTTTACAAAGAGGAAGTAAAAACCTGATCACATAAGACAGATGTAAAACTGATTGACTTGTCAGTGTTTACTGCAGGGGGAAGTGTTGAGTAAACAGTGAGTCAGTGACAGAGGGTCACGTATATTTTCCAATATATTCATATTCTCTTCAAACCCTGTAAATGACCTCTGCTGGTCCTCAGACCTCACTTTGAGAATATTGGTGAACAGCAGTTGGACTCCTTTTAAGTATTTTATGCGAGGATGTCAGTCAGAATGACTGTCTGATCGTAACATTGTCACACATGATAAAATGTTTTTACATATTTGTTCAGGTCAGTTCCTTAGACCATGCACACACAAAAAGCCCATGCTGGGATTTTCATTCAGTTCATCACATACCTCTGCTCATAACCAAAAATGTCCCCTGTATCAGTAATGCCTCACAAAAGATGATTTCTCCAGGTCTTTGATGATGACATCATGTGTCAACATAGAAATCACAGGGCATCTTGTGTTCTAGTAGGGACGCCAAATGATGAAAACACCAAACAAAACTGACTGCCTCCCAACAACAATACACCAGTTTTAACAGTATTTTGAGAACGCTGAATGCATTCACAGCAGAAAACAAAATTACTTTTAAATAGGCCTTTTCACATGTTTGACAAAATTAATTAAGATAAAAATTGATGATGGCCCGAATTCCATTTAGCTGCTTCAGTTTCAGGGTGCTGGTACTGTGCTTGCTGCCTCATTTCCGCACTGTCAGTAGAAGGGTCATTCTACAGACTCCACTTTTGGAACTGCAAAATGTATTTCTTTTTCTAACACTTAAACTTAGACCACATGATTACATTACTCATTGAGTTTATGAATACACATAAATGGCAGCTTAATGATTTTTTTATGTTTTTTGTAGGAAGGTAACACCAGTGACAATTTGCATGAAAAAGGCATTTAACAAAATGGCCACTACAAGGTATCAAGCCCCAAGTTGTCAATCATGGAATATTCACTAAATTCAGTAATTTAATCCATTTGTATTCTAGTTTTTTTGTTTTGTTTTGTTTTTTTACAATTCCCTAACAATATAGTAGGTAACAGCAGCGAGTCCAACTAAAAGCTTCATATGAAATCATGAGATAAATTAGAACATTTCTGATAACTGAAAAGAGACAGTGGACTAACCATGGGCCTTTCTTCATAGATCTTAAGGAAATGGGAAGAAGGTAGTCAAGGGATGTCATCAGTCATCAAAATAAGATATTTTTGTTACATGGTAACAGTGACACAACTCCAAGGGACACTACTTTCATTATATATTTTATTATATTTATTAGGCATTTTGTTTTTGTTTTTGTCATTTACACAATATATTTGATAGCTATATATACATTATTGTATTTTAAATGGTAGAAACAAAACCTGTTTTTGACCTCAAAAGAAACTTTTCCACTGTACACGACTGTGGGGAGGAGCACTTCTGTGGTGCTTGGAATTCTATATAATTAATTAAAAAAAAAAATGGTATTGCCACATTGACGGCTCAAGAAGGTGTAATTGTTCAAATAACATATTGTTTCATGTTTTGCAAGTGTAATATTTCTGCAAAGGCTAGGAAAGGACAGGAAAGTGGACGTTTGTATAGAATGAGCCAGAACAGAGCCATTGTTAATGCTGTTAGTAACACCTGGACTTTTCCTACTGTGACAAGTCAAAATGTCTGCTGCGAAAAGGGCCTGTTGTGGTGCGGCTGGACATCGCTGCTACTTGTGTTGAGTTTAAAAGCGTTTCTTGATTTGCTTTTAAACCCAGGTGAATCTTCATGCATCATTTTGTCTATTATCGAAAATTGAATTCTTCTATGTTGAATCGCATGCTCCCTGTAGACAAATGGCACATTTTTGCATGTTCAGCGGACCTGCCATGCTGTGATTGGAACCTCGCTATACACACTAGTTTGGCATTTATTTGGAATTATTTAATTAGAAATGTACTGAATACTGTCTCTAATCCAGTGCCAAATTACATAAGGAAAGTTCCTAGGATATGTTAAAGTATTCGCGAACACGAGTTACCCATTAGGGTTTATCCTCATGATTTTGATGTTTTTATACAGTATGGTCATGATGCGTTGTTATAAATCTTGACTGCTGAGTGGAGTTTACACCTCAGAACAAATAAAGGGACCAGCACAAGGAACGTAAACTCACTGCAAACCATCTCGCGTGTTTAAAGATTTGTACTCGCTTTGGCTATATGCCTTCGACTACAGAAGATTGGAGCAAACTGGACCACAGCCAAACAAGCAGAGCTGAAACACCAACAATGTTTCCAACATAGCCCCCTTTCTGCTCCATCTAGCGACAACCCCGAGCGTGAAAGGGTTAACAGAACTGGAGGTAGGCTGTGGCGCGGAGACCCCTCCCTCTGCCTCTCTCTGTCCGGGCCCGTCCGTCTCGCAGAGGAAAGTCCCCGGCCCTTAAGCGCGATTTGGCACCAAATTCTGCCACCCAAACTCAAGCCGTGCGCGTCGCTGGAAACAAACTCCACGCCTCCCAAACTTCTGAGAAGAAGAAGAGGAAGAAGACGCGGAGAGTCAGGCTAACGTATTTATTGTCAGACGATGCAAAGGTGAGTGTAAAGCCGATGCACTCGTTCGCCGAGTTATGTTCATTTGTGACGCTGAAATGTAACCTAAAGTAAAATAAATAAATAAATAAAAAAAAATAAAAAAAGTAACAATAGCCAAAGTTTTTCAAGGTTACTCTCCCGGGGTACTGCGCCGCATTGCGTGTCCTACTGTGGGCACCGTAAGCAGCCAGCCCCGTGTGTTGGTAACACTGGGCTCGGTGTTGGCGAGGCAGCGGTGAAACACGTTTACAGTGAGACCTGAACGCTCAAAGAGGGCTCGACCCTTACACTTAGACTGCCAAATATCATCGTCTACGGCCTGGTAAGGGTCACATTTGACCCAAGTTATATAAGGGAGGGGGTACTCAGGCTGCAGAGGCTGAGCTATTTCCCGACTGTGGTGAAATTCCGCTTCACACACATGATCACACACACACTACAAAATGACATGTTGTTCACTTCTTCGGGCAATGAAGGATTTTTATGAGCAGGAGTGTCAAGGCCTTACTTACTTTACTGGGGGGGGGGGGGAAGAGAAATAAAAATCCTGGCCTGTGGTGAAATCTAACCTTTGGGCTGGACTGGAACAAGCCCCACACACATCCACGGTGTGTGACATCTTCACATAACTGTGCCTTTGCACCGCTGGATTGCACAACTGTAACAGGCTTGTGAGTAGGTGTGTTTGTGGCCTGACCCGCCAGTTTGGATGATGTGGTGATTTTACATGTGTCCAGCCGTCACGATGAGCTTGATTCAGTCTCAGTCATACATTCTTCTAGGGAGAGGGGTATTCATACTGTTCATACTTTAGACTGTCCCCCCTCACTTCCAGCAAGCGTGGGCACGTTTGCAGACGACACACTACTTTTGTTGGTGTGTAAATCTCTGGTGTGAGTATTTCATGACGACATTCTTGAATGGTCACAGAGGTTACATATATAGATAGTTAATTTCTTGGACTTCTGTTTGAGTTTATTTATAGTTCCCCTCCACTCTCTGGTCTAGAAAGCAAAAATGAAAGAAACTTATACTGCAGCCAGGGTGGCCTTGTGAACAATGGCATGTTGTAAGAATGCAGTGTATGTGCAAGCATACTCATTGCTCATTTCTGAGAATCATTTCACTGTGTGCAACAGTCAAATGAATGCTAAACTAATAATGTTTCCTTTAATGTTTGGTTTTGGATTAGCATGAAAGACGTGATGATCACTACAATAGTTTTAAAAGATGGAGAAAGAAACAAGAAAGTAATATAGCAAACCTGTAGATACATTGTACAGCCAAGGTACTGTAATATATCATGAGGTCCTTGTTTTACAGTGACCATCGATGTCCTTATCTACCCTCGTGATGTGTTTAAATTGGGTATCTAGTGACTTTGAAAGACAAGTCTGCTGTAAATTTTTACCATGCAACACACCCATTCATAGAAGCCTCTACGAAGGTGTTCTGACGTCAGTGAATTTTATGTTCTGTCACTTAAAAATGGGCTTGAACTCTCATAAAGAACAAACCTCTGAGCGGCAGCGATATGTTCGGTAGTACCTTCACAGATGACGTTTATTAGGAGGACAGGAGCGCTCTGACTGGTGAGAGCCATACCACTTCAGATACCAGCTCATGGGAGAGAGATTTTGTGTATTTTCAGGGTGAGTGTTTTTTTACAGACAGGAAAGACTATCTAGAAGATTTGAAATTCTTTTGGTAATGAATGTTAGATTTTGTTTTGTTTGTTTTCTGTTACATTCTGTGGTATGTTATGTTGATTTTTAAGTTTCTTTGTTTGCGTCCGACCTCACATGCCTTTCTCTCTACAGCTTTTGACCTCACCGGAGCTGGTCTGACTGAAGTTTAGGGACTGACAAGATGCGTTCTAGTGTGGATGGACCACCGATCCCCCTTGACAGGGGAGGCACTGGCAGCAACAACAATAACAGCAGTGAAAACAGTGGAAACTCAGGTTCCCAGTATGCACTGTGTGCTCTGGGGGTTGGGCTTGTCGCCCTCGGCATTGTGATGATTGTGTGGAGCGTCGTACCTGCAGACATGGCGGGGAATAGCAGCAGCAGTTCAGGAGGACATCATGAGATTGGTAGCAGGAAAAATAAGGCATCTTCTGTGGCCTTTGTCTTGGTGGGGTCTGGGGTGGTCATGCTGCTGCTGTCCTTGGGTCTGGGAATGAGGAACAAACAGCGGGAGCAGCTGAGACTCCAGGAGGCCCAGAACCACAGAGGAGTAGCAGCTAGGGAGCAGGAGGAAAGAGAAACGTGAGTCCAATCGTAACATTCTAGCTAAACAGCATTTGGACCTTGGGAATAAATCATTTTACATAGCTAGTCGAGTCCATGCTGTTGGGTGGCAGGCTCTCACATCATAAATATTTCCCACTAGCTAGTGCATATTTGACAGTAATCACAAAACGTGATTTGTGGTAAAACATGCAATACACGCTACATTTTACATGAAACATTTGAGAATAATAATATATTGATGATCTCTTATCCCCTACTTATTATCTCCAGTACAGGACATGGCAATGCGTGTCATTCATATCTGTTTGTTTCTATGAATATCTACAGTGCTGAGGAACAAGCCCAGCGATATGCTGTACCCACCTACGAAGAGGCAGTTGGCAGTGGCCAGTACCCTGTCCGTCAGAGCAACAATCGCCCGAGCACCTCCCAGCTACCTTCCTATGATGACCTGGTCCAAGTCGACCTTGTACAGTATGAATTTGAGGGGTCAGAGGTCACGACTATGGGATCACAGCCTGCTCCAGCTTCCAGTGCTCCCACTGCTGCTGCTTCCACATCAAATCGTAGACCTGGGAAAAATAGCTGCAAGCTCCTCCCTGTCAATATCCGCAGGATAAAATCAGAGAAGCTACACATGAAAAACGTTGATAACTCTCAGCCAGCAGCTGGAATCAGTATAGAACCACTTACCCCACCGCCACAGTATGAGGATAAAGTGCCTCCAATTTAAGATCAAGCGGATTGTGGTTAAAAAACAATCTACTGACGTTCCTGGAATCCTCCATGATCACCTTTTGCGGATCTGGATCTTGAAGGTGGCTCCTCTTGCAGTATGTTCTCTGTGGCACTTGTAATAAAATACAGTATCTGTTCAAATTCATCATTCATGCCGCATCACTCCAAAGCACTGAACAGAGAAACAATTTTTTTTGTAATTTTGGATCTCACTGGACCTCTGAAACGGATACAGAGAGATAGTGATGGACATAGTTGCTGGATCCTTCCTTACGGTCTGTCACACTGTGGCGCATTGGGCTAAAAGCACACACCAAATGCAGTTTTCCTTTATGTCAAAGTAGTTTTCTGTTTATGCATTATCTTTACATAACCGACACATGAGTTGACGGAGGAGGAGATTAGTGAGGATTTGTGTGCACACTTAAATAGATATGTGCAGGGCAGTCATCTTGTGAAGTAGCTGCTGTTTAGGCAGTGATTCACCCAAAGCCGTCAACTTTGGATTACTACTGCCAGCGGTTTACCAAATCTTGGCTCCACGGTGAGTGACTGAGAATTGTATGTAGGCTACTCAGCTGGCTTGACCTGATGTGGTATGCTACACAGAAACTCTCCCTCATTAACAACATTATTGTCTATTCTGGTCCTCTAGCGCTTTGCAGCAAATGAGAGACAGCGTTGATAAATGTTGATTGGTGTTGGAGAGAATCTACTTTGTTCTCTAAAGAGCCGTAGTCCCGTCCCACTTCTGTGTTAGCTTCTGTTTCACTAGCTTTTGGTTCAGAGGGTTTTCTTTTATCTGTGTCCACGAAAAAGGGGTTTATTTACATATTCTAAGATGGGGTTGTCTACTAGACAGCACCATTTTAAGAATCGTCTATTTTTAGCCAATATAAAACAAAGCCTTAGCATTTAGCAACTACAGCTCCCATGACTCTTAGCCATACGCACACTACCAAAACCTAATGGGAAATGTAGTTGTTGAATGCTAACAAAATAGCACTTGTTTTATCTTAGTTATAATATCAAGGCACTCTAATGTTACCATCCAGTACAGCAGTAGGCCTATATTTATTTAACAGAAGAGAAAACCCCAGTTTTATGTTTCTCTATAGAAAGTCAAATAAAAGAAACCCAGCACAGTGTATGGTCTGGCTAAGGCTGGGGTGGGACTTCAGCTGCTCATGATACTGAGGTTCTGGGTATTTCTTTACTGAGCAGGACATGGTCCAAAATCAGTCAGTTGCTGCATTTAGAAACACAGCCATAGCATGCCATCAGTTTATCAACCTGCCATGGCCAAACGAGTTAGCAAACAGCTGCCTAGCTGCTACTAGCAGCTACAGAATAAAAGGATGATGCCGTTGGGAGTCGTGTATCTGGTTAACTGATAATGTATGCTTCCTTTTAGCTCACGTTTGGATTCCACCAACTCCTGATAAAACTAGTTGGGTGTTCAGCTTGCTGAATGCTAAACTCTCCTCACTATTAACTTGTTTACTTTGGCTCTCTGGTGCTTTCTGCTAGGCAGGTAGCATGTAACGTTACTTGGCATGTCTCATGAAACTCTCATGAGGCTGTTATTAAAAAAATCTGTGGTGGATTAAATGACTGCAATGTATGTTTACACTTCCTAGTGCTCCACCAATCCTCACCATTAGGTTACTTTTTAAGAGAAATGACTTTCTAGGAAGGAACCCTTTTCCAGGAAGTTGAAGGTCTCCTTTCATGAAGTCTTTAAGTTTGCCCTCCAGTTGTACACACTAAAGTACAGTTAAGTGCCTTGGTGTTCACAACACTGCTGCTCTTCCTAAAACATTCCAAACACATCACACCACTAAACCTGAGCTCTAATGTTGCTCTTCTAATGCATTGTTGTTTTTACTCCTGCAAATAGTGGGCAGACGAGGAAGTATGTGAGGGCGTGATGGAAGGAGCTCTTGAATAGTTGAAAGCCTTTTCCCTGTAGCCGTGGTGAACACTGTTGAGCTGTGAAGGCAGTAGTGTAGTCTCCGCTTCTCTCCGGGGCGTGTTTTTGTCCTTACTCGAGATGTCCGACAGAAAGACTCTTTGACTGTGCAGCTGCACCATAATAACAGCAACTATTGCTCACTCGCTTGCTCATCACCATTCCTCCAAGCACAGCATGCAGCCCTCTTTTCACTCTGACCTGCGCAGAGGATGAGCAGACAGAGAAGAAAGGCAGTTCAGGGAAATGGTTTGATTTCTGTCACCATACGCTGTTTTTATCAAAACAAACTCTCCTTTCTTCTTCAGATTAGGCTTGTTTTGATATGCACAGCTGAAGCCAAATAGAAGGACTAATCAGTCATTCAATTAAATGTTACACATTTTGTCGTACAATTTTAGTTGCACAACTTTTTTCAAGATTTTTTCCTTTTTTTGTTTTGTGCAACAAAAGGCACTTTTCATTGACTTCATCACCCAGTTCTACACTGTGTTTGCGAAAAACCCAGTGTAGTTCATGCAAAAAAGCTACTCCGTCATTGTCAGCTGGTCATATTATATATTGCCAGGTTTTCAGTCAAGCAAAAGGCAACAAGGTCATTGAGTCTCTTCAGGTTTGTCATTGGAATTCACAGCTACGTCTACATTTCTCTGACTTGTAGAGGTTTTTTTTTAAGTTGAAACTTGCCACACAGTGTATTAATTCTTAATTTTGTGTTATGTTCAGTATTGCAGATACAGTCATTGTACCTCATTCGCAATGGACCAGTTAACTATTAATGTCTGATTTTATTACTATGTAGTCCAAATGTTTTACATTGATTAAACAGTGAGTGTTTTGATTTAACAGTCACATTATGTTTTACTTAGATGAGTGCCCCGAAACATGCTGTTTGTTGTTAGTTTCATTTATTATTGCTTTTTTTATTACTTAAATCTATATTTCTTTTATATGTACTGTGAAAATGTGCTTTTCTACGACAACTCTTTTTCTATTTTTTTTTCTTGAAGAGTGTAAACAAATGTATCTCATGAACATTTTATGAGAAATAAAAGGAAGTATTTAATTAACTCAATGTTTAAGAAGTGTATTTTGCTGTGAATAATTGTGAGTATAATTCCATGTTGTCTTGGTATACCATAATCCCCTGAACATTTTTACATCCATATTTTCTAACTTTGTTACTGTTCACCAATTCTTAGTCAATATGCAGCTAATGTATTGAAAGCTGAAGGTGAGAGAAACATCTGGAAGCTATCTAGTTGTTGAAGCCCTGCATGTTCAAGTTAAGAAAGGGTTCCTTTTTTTTAAGTGTCCAGGACATGGACAGTACTTCACATTAACATGATGGCTCTGCATTCCCCGTGTTTGCACTGAAAAACAACATCTTCCTTTTTACTTTTCAGTAAAAAATGAGACAACACATTATAAATCATAGTTGTTCTTATTGCTGACAAAAACATTTAAGTAGCTTATTTGGTAGTTGGTCATAACCTGCAGAGTAAACAATAGAAAACGCAATTATAATACCCTTCCTGTTTTTGAAATTCGAGGCTTTTGTTTGCTTGAGGTAACTTTGTTTATGCTGGCACGGTAATCACAAAATGAAAATGTTCCTCACTTTGTTGATCCAGTTGATGTGGGAGCTGACCTGTGTAACGACAGCGAGGCTTCTGGAGGACATTGCAGCCCTGACCAGAACCGAAGCTCGCCACGCTGTGGGCGTCCCAGGAGCCGTCAGGGGTTCTGGCAATTCAGAGGGCCACCAGAGTCCCCCTGTAGGTCAGCACACACGCTGTTGGTGAACAGCTTATGTACAGCCCACTAAGGAGGTATGACTACCAGCTATCACTTAGTCATGCGTGAATTTTCCACTTACAGCATATCAAATTAAATCTCCTTTCCTTCCCGGAACCTTTATACTGTGACTAGATGGAAATCTTACAGATGGCATAACTCATTGCTGTAATTGACAATTAAATTACTGTTGCATCCTAAGATGACCCTTCTTTGTATGAACTTCCTTGAGGTTCACTCAGTGGGACAGGTGGGGTGCTGCTTGAAGATATTTTTTGCTGTTACAGATGGCATCCAGGGTAGAGAGTTAGAGGGTGGCTTTTAATACAAAAACTAATGATAGTCCAAGTACTGTACATGGGATGCTTCTTGAGCCGTTTCGCAACAAGTGCTAAATTGATTAGGCTGCATTATACTCACTGTTTTTCAACCCACACCGTATTAAAATGTTTTATCCTACCATTTCTAATTGTGTATAGCACAACCTCACAGATACCAGTAGTACTAACAAAGTCTCGCTTCTGTTGAAGCGTACAAGACAGTCACACATGTCTATATGTTTGACTAATAAGAGTGTGTTCTTCTTTATTGCTGGAACAGATCAAGCCTACCTAAGTAAACTGTAAGTTTCCCATTTTTAAAAACAAGATTCATCCTGGTTGTGAAGATCAAAACTATCACCTCACCGTGGCTGCATTCATATAAGTGACAATGTGTAGCAGTGTAGCACGTTCCTTAAAACTAAAGCTATCGTTTTAATACGGTCAGGGTTAAACAATAGTTTCCCTATTCTTTAATGTATACATGGATAGACAATTGTGGACTCAAATTAATTTCGCAATAGTGTTAAATGGACAATTTCATCCAAATTGCTTTCTAGAACCATAAAAGCATTGTATCTACCCCCAGCCCGTTTTTCATGTATTTTCTCTTACTCTCCTTTTATGTCTTTTGACACAACGTTTATGTCAAAAGATGATCTGATCATAGATTGATGATTGGTAGTGGCAGTAGGAAATTAATCGGTACCGCACTTATAGTTAGGTCTAAGCTCTGCTTATTTAGCAGCCTGATACATGTCACAATTTTCTGACCAATTAATGGCTGTGAAATATTCTTGGCCTTGACCCCAATATTTGACCTAATTTAGCTGACAGGTGCACACACACTGACCAGACACCATTAAGCAGGCGTTCAATAAGTCCAAGGTGGAAATCTGGTCACTTCACTCACTGGAGAGTCGACCCCAGCCGGTGACCTTGCAGGGAGCACCGTGGGGGCAGGACGACGCCCCGGTCTGGGTGGCAGGCGGGCGTCAGAGAAGGTGAAAGGGGAAGACGGCTTGATCAGGGCAATGTCGATTCTGCAAAAGGTAAAACAATACACCCACATTTAGGAAGTAATGACAAACAAAACATGAGCAGTGTGTTGTAGTCCTTGCGAGTCATGGTTGTTGTAGCCACCCTCCAAGCTCTTGAGCCCTCCTCGCTCGCCTTCAGGCTGTGTTTGCCCAACTCCACTCTGTAGTAGCGGTCACTGCGGGATGGCAGACGAACACGCTGTGTTGTAATTTTGATTATACTGACAACCTTCCCCTAGGGTTGAGGTAAACGTACCTGATGCAGGGTGCAGCAGTGAGGACCCAGTCAGAAGAGACGAGGGTGCCTCCACAGACATGCCTCCAGTGCCCACTGCTGTCTGACTGGAGCGAGATCTGAGCAGAGCCCAAGGGAGGACAGTGTGCTTTACTACACATTAAAATTTCACTCCGACCAACTGCAAATCCATTTCATCCTCCTATATCTGCTCTGGATGAGAAATCTTTATCAGAAGTTCAACGTTAGAAGATTCAGAGAGTAAATGTGTAAAAATAGGTGTCACTTTTTCCATCTGTAGCGGTAAAATGAAAATGTAGTGTTCATGCTGTTCGATTGGTTGGTAGAGTGAACGTGTTTTTACACATTTAGACCAGACCTTACCTGCCAGGGCCAGCTGGCAGGAAAGCCTGCTCAGCACAGGGGGAAAAGGGGGAAGGCCACACCCATAGGCTGGTACAAGGCTAGTATGTTGTGATCCTTCGCACCAGACTAGACATAAAACTGCTGGTATGTTATTGTGGCAAGTTTTTGATTAATTATAGGCAAGAATGAATATCTAAGTTCAGTGAAGCTTAAACAATTAATATTTCTTTGCAAATAATATGTGATTATTAGTGCTCTTTAAAATATTAATAAGGGACATCAAAGTTGTTTTATTTAACATATGTGAAAAGATTGAAACTGTCTTACTGCTAGATGCCACAAAAGTGAGAACCACCATGCTCCTCATGACCGTAGTCGCATGTTGTGTTTGAATATGTGGTGTGTGCCTAAATCGTGTGTTAAGAACAGCCTTGTATTTTTACTGTATGTCAGCAACTTCTAACCAGTGTATAGACTGCCCTGGGAAAGTCAAACAAGTGGTGGAGACTGAGGGCACGGCATGTGATTGGTGATAGGGTTTTCCCATCGCTGCTTCCACTGGGGAACATTGGATCCCTATCAGTACGGATTGTTGATCAAACTTTTATATGTATTTCAGGAAGAAAAGTAGCTCAATATTCAGGCTGACTCCTCAGGCTTAGGATTCAGTCATGCTTTATTGCTTCTGCATATATTTGGGGAACTGCTAACTAGATACTTAAGATAAAAATTATAAAACACACAAAATATTTTATTTCATTTTTATTTATTTTATATGTACACATATATAGGCTTTGAATCCAAAAGCCTGTCCTCTCAATAGGTTACCATTTTCTGTGGGAGAGATGATAGAAACATGTTAGATTTAGTGACATGTTTGCAGC
Source organism: Coreoperca whiteheadi (assembly GCA_011952105.1). Taxonomy (NCBI): domain Eukaryota; kingdom Metazoa; phylum Chordata; class Actinopteri; order Centrarchiformes; family Sinipercidae; genus Coreoperca; species Coreoperca whiteheadi. The sequence goes on along the minus strand of CM022479.1, from coordinate 12,021,846 downwards.
AATAACTCATGGGATCATTTTTTTTCTTTACTATTTGAGTCCTTGATTGACAAATCAAGCAAACGTTATAGTTTTCATGACTCAAAACCTCTGAGGTGATTTAAGGAGAGGCTCAGGAGCTTACAGAGCTGATCCAGTCGATGTAGGAGCTGACCCGAGTGAAGACGGTGGGCTTCTTGACGAAATTGCATTTGAGCCCGGAGCCGAAGCTGACGATGCCGTGAACTTCCCAGGCACCAGCAGTGTTCTGGCAGTTCAGAGGGCCGCCAGAGTCACCCTGAATCACGTGAGAGAAGACATATGATCGGTGTGCAAATTCCGCATTTAACAGCAACTTCTTGTCCTTGAAAGACACTCAGTGAGTGCACTTAATGTTGACATTTGACATTACTCATGATACCTTACAGACATTCCCTTTACATTTTTGGACCTTTTAACTGACACTCTTCCTAAAAAAGGCAATTTTAAGCGAGATTCTTTTCAGATTTATTTATTCTTATATCAGAAGAAGAATCTCAGTTAAAGCACCAAAATGTGCAGGAACAGAGCATTTACTAAGTGTAGAAATTATTGGCATTATCGATCAATCTGTAGATTATTTTCTCTATTAATCAATTAATTATTCTAAAATAATAACATACTGTATAAGACGTCAGAAAGAGTTTAAAAAAAAATGGCAATCACAATTTCCAAAACCCAGAGCCAAAAACTGTTCAGAACCAAAAGATATTTCGTTTAATATCATAGAAGACTAAAAATAAAAATCCAACGTTCACATTTTAGATGCTGGAACTAGTGAATATTTGGTAGTTTCGCTTAACATATCTCTTAAACAATGAATCAGTTATCAAAATAGTCGATTAAGTTTTGGTGGATTGACTAATCCATGAATTGTAGCTGCTCTACTTTGTTACATTGCTTAGCCTACATTTTTACGTGAAATGTTGTGTTGGAAGTGTACATAGAAGTGATTAACAAATGAATAATCAAATGAAAACTATATATTGTAGTTTTCTTCACAGTAAGTACAGAATTAAAACTTAACAAAATGAAGATTCTCTGTATGACACATGACAAACTTACAGGTTGAGGAATTATGAGTGTTGCTTGATATGTCCAGTTTACTGATGTCAGAAAGCACTGGTGCTACGGTATGATGTGTCATTTTTGTTATTTTAGACTCACATTGCAACCAGACACAACTCCATCTCCACCGGCACAGAGCATGGTGTCCTTCACCTGAGCACCCCACCAGTCAGGCTTGGTGCAGGTAGCGTGGTCCACCACGGGCAGGAGAGCCTGCTGCAGGATGTCAGCGATGGGACCTCCGGCTGTGTGGAGGAGGAAATGGAAAGTGCATACAAGCTCGGGTGAGAAACAGAACCTCGGCAAGACAGACGTTTCATCAGAAAAAGGCCATCCATCCTGTCAAACATATACAACAGTTAAACTGCAATGCCACTTTTATTTCAAAATCATAGACCACTCTGGAGTGAAAAAAAAATCCAGTCAGTATTAACTTTACTAGAGACAAATGAAAAGACTACAAACAACAAAAACACCTTTTAAATTACTTTGCTTGTAATTCAATAATTTATCATCAGTATTTTGCCAGATGCTGTAAATCTTTGGTAAGTAGCCAAGTAATAACTTTGATTATGTATGGAGAGCTGGTCATTATAGAAAAGCTGTTTGAGGCAATCTGACATGAAAGGACATATACCCATTTCTACACTCATGCTGCACGGTAAACTAGGCTTTGATGGCTGCCCACGAAGTCTCTTTCTTTCTTTACACAGACCTTAGAAGTACGGTACATACAGCTTAAGAGCTGTAGAATATAAATGAAAACCTCAAATATTAACATAATACTGTATACTAATCTAAATACCCAGAAACTGTTAGTATACTATTTAATTAAAACTACAGTAAAAAATGTTTTCTCAGCTGCCGCAATTACATATAGTAATACACATAGTGAACTGCTTTTGTCTCAAAGCGAGGGAGGATTGGGCACTCACTGTAGAGGCGGCCCCATCCAGTGACGTAGCAGGACTCGTTATGGGGGAGGATGAAGCCGGCAGCAGGGAGACAAGCAGCCGTGATGGTGTCAGAGAAGGTGACAGGGGACTCCAGCTTGATCAGGGCAATGTCATTTCTGGGGAGGAAACACACACACACACACACACACACACACACATCTTGACTCGTCATAGACCTGCAACCGTTAATGCCTGTAATGTTTACTGAAATGATCTTATCTTTTTGATTTTCAGTAAAGTCTCGATATTCATAGCCACATCATTTTTTACCGGATGAACAAGGGGTTCCACTTCTCATGCACAATGATGTTAGCGGTGCCCATGAACACAACACCCTCCTCCGACTCTATCAGGTTGTGCTTTCCCATGGCCACTCTGTACTCCTTGCCGCTGCTGCAAGTTGACAGAGAGAAGAATATAGAGGGGTGATGTATTAGCGCTGAGATCCTCTTCAAAGATCATGTTTCTAGAAGCTTTTCTGCTGTGAGCTTAAACACTAACTAGCCAGTTAACGGATTCTATATGGAAATATCCTTCTAACAAACATTTGAATGTACTGCGAAGTCCAAAGCTGGTCATTATAGGAAAGCTGTTTGAGGCAATCTGACATGAAAGGATATATACTTATTTCTACACTCATACTGCACGGTAAACTAGGCTTTAATGGCTGCCAACTTAGTCTCTTTCTTAGTTGTGTGAAATGTGCCAGTGGGTTGTGATAATTCACCCATCAGCATACAATCTGCTGCATTATTTTCCTATATAATTAACTACTATTCTACCATTGGTCACTTGATTCTGTGAGTTTCTTGAATTAAGTAAACAACTTTTTTTGGAAACCAATGAAATCACCTCACACCTGCCATTTTAAACTAAATCCTTACAGCATGGTCCACGTCACTGATTGCTAATATAGATATTTGTGTCAGTGCTGCATTGAGTTCTAATAACTTATCATGAATTGTGTTGGGCTCCCATGTCTCATACCTGATACAGTGAGCAGCAGTGAGGACCCACTGGTCAGAGATCAGAGTACCTCCACAGGTGTGTCTCCACTCGCCCTGTCTGTTGTACTGCAGGGAAATCTAAAACATACACATGAACACAATCAGCTTCCTCTACGTTTTCTTTATTCTTTTTTTTGTGTCTGCCCTCAAAGACTTACTGCTTACAGGCACACATGCAGCTGTGCCTGTATAAGCACTCCCCATTGTTTTTGCATCCTGATTGGAGTTCATCCAGCATATAGCTCCTACTCAAGTGTCTCTTTCCGATATTAACTTTAGCCACTTCCAAATCGTTACTGCAGTTTTATTTCCTTTATTGAATTTGGGGCAAATTACCACCTTATAGTTTAGCTATAAGCCTATAATTTAACAGTCTTTTTAATGTTTTCTGAGTGAAACTCCTCACTCAGCATGTTTTACCTGCCAGGGCCAGCTGTGAGGCCTGACATCCTGTCCTCCGACCACCCTGTTTGCCACAGGGGTGAAGGTGGGCAGGCCGCACCCGTAGGCTGAGGGGACAGACAGAGACAGACTCTTTATAAATTGTGAACAGGTGCAAACAACTGTTAATGTGCATTCGGTGTGTAGAGAAAACTGAAATACTGTGTGTGGACATGGCTCAAGACAGCCTTAATAGTGTTGTGTGTGTGTGTAAAAGATCCTTACCACCAGCGACAAAGAGAGCGACAACCACAAACTTCATCATGTCTGTATCTCCACAGTTAGTAAAACGTCTCTCTATTTATACCTTTCATGATGTTATGCAACCTACAAAAAAAACCGAAGCAAATACTTGGAAATTTTTACCCACTGGCGTGGCCAGAAATATCCAGGAATACTAAGCCAAGGCCAGGTGTCCTGGAGATATGTATACTTTTGAACTTGTTTGTCCAGTGGAATGAAGGGTTTTTAGCTTTGATCATCAAGAGCTGGAGTTAACACAAAGAGCCTTACTCCATTCCAATGTAGCACTCCCCACTCTGATTTCCTTTACAAAGAAATGTAATGCCATCTCCAGAAAGTTTCCATTGCTTGTGAATGTTTCCTGTGACTGTGCTGTATTGCGTAAGTGCAAGTAAGAAGCACAAAGTTATTAGTGTAATACTGAAATTCCACTTATTGCTACAGAAAAACTGTTCATAAGGTTTGATTGCAATATCTGCTCTTAAATATAGTGGATGAAACAGCATTTTTCCTGTGCATTGATCCACTTACTTTTGCATCACAGCAAAACATATTGCAACAACAGCTGACTAAATATTTGATTTTACATAAGTGTCAGCGTTTCATCTATCATTTTTTCAGCTCAAGTGTTTTATGTGCCTCAAACGTATGTAATCACGTTAAAACGCTGATGTGGGATTCATTTAAATACGTAGCTTTGTTGTATATAACAGCAATTCTTGTATATATCCGTCACACCATGCACACAACCTGTTCCACCTTCTCCCGTCTGGTAGGCGCTACAGAGCACTGTGCGCTAAAATGACCAGACACAAGAACAGTTTCTACCCACAGGCCGTCACTCTGATGAACAGTTAACACCAGTCACCAGTGACATTAACATACACTGTACCTGTACATTCCTCTCGTGGTTTTCTGTAAATATTAATTCTTTAAAATCTATGCACGCTGTACAAACCAGATATATACTGCGTATACTGTCATATCCAATTACCTAATGTACATAAGCTGAATCATATTTATCTCTGCAGCATTTGCACTCTGCAACATTGCACTAACTGTCGTACTGTTTTTGTGTTTCTGTTTTTGTATGTACATAGCACGCATGGAAAACTGGAGTCAAATTCCTTGTATGTGTGTACACATGCCTGGCCAATAAAGCCGATTCTGATTCTGATATATTCTAATTTGTTCACAAATATTTCCAAAAGGTGCAAAATTGCAGACTTTATTACATGTTTTGCAGTTCTTTGAGATACTTTATATCCATATGCAAACATATACACTAAGATACATTTAAAGCAGAATTTCTGTCTCCCAGCTAGAAACTGAATTCTGTGGCCATTTAAGTTTTAAGTGAACATTGTGTATATAAATAGGATAGTTCTTTTATTTTCCTTGATAGAACAATCCAGATGGACTTACCATTTTCAAACGAAAGTCTAACCATATAGTGTGAAAACCATCACTTATTTAAAGTTAAAAGACCTTACAGACTCAGGTTACTGTAAGACATCTGTGAGGTTCACACAGAGGTTGAGTTGGGGAGATAAGATGTATAGGGATATCTGTGCTTACTTATCTCCCAAGGTTGATTTATTTTTCCCACCAACGTTTCCTGGCTGCTCTGAGGCAAATGTTAACACATTTTGGGTTTTTAAACAGGCCTGTTAAAGCACTATATAAGGAGGAGCAGGTCTCCCTGAAATTCTGCTGGAGACCGTCAAAATGATGTTCGTGATCTTGGCTTTGTTTGTTGCTGGTGGTAAGCTCTGATACTATTCTGACCAGCAGGGTGTTGCTACATACAACTGTCCAATATCCTTTTACATGAAGTGTAGAAATATGATATGAAGCATTGAGTTTACTGAATTTAACAGATTCACATTTTATCCTTATGCTAAAAAAACTGCATTTTGTAGTACACAACAACATTTTTCATAGTTAAAGAATAAAATTTGATACTCCTGCTGTTACGACACTGTCATAAATCACCATATTCTGTACTGTTGTTTCATAGCCTACGGGTGTGGCCTGCCCACCTACCCCCCCACCGTCACCAGGGTGGTTGGTGGAGACGATGTCCGTGAGAACAGCTGGCCCTGGCAGGTATGTCCCTTTTGAGACTTTAAATTCTGTATCCTCTTTCCGTTTCCTAAAGTCATAAGTCGTTCTTTGCTCTCCCCAGGTGTCTCTGCAGTACAAAAGTGGCAGCAGCTACTACCACACCTGCGGTGGCACCCTGATCTCGAACCAGTGGGTCCTCACTGCTGCTCACTGCATCAGGTGTGGCTAAAAAGCTAATGAAATTTGAAATCAAGAAGGTGTATACGAGGAACAGAGGACAAAGAGAGCCAGGCCTATGGTAGACAGGGGCCTTATCAAGCCGAGTAATAGAGGTAGTGCAGAAGGCAAAATAATTTCCTAAAAATGTATACTTAAACTTATACTTAAATACTTTAGCAGTCTGATAAGTACGGAGTTGGCATAACAATGCAGTTTATTCGTTAAACTCATGGTACTTTGATGAGCTTTGGTCACTGATTGTTAGTATTCTTATTTTTATTCTATGAAATAATTTAGGAAAAATAGTAATATAGATATCAGAATATTAATACTTGGTAATCCCACTTTTGTAACAATGGCAGTGTTATTTTAAACACTTTCAGAGTCAAATGAACACTGTGTTTTATATCCCAGATCAAAGCAATTCTGACCCTTGTTTTTGTGGGGGGGTTTTTGTGGCCAAGCAGCAGTCGCACCTACAGAGTCTACCTGGGAAAACACAATCTGAAGACCAACAATGAGGCTGGTTCCATCGCCATCAGCCCCGCCAAGCTCATCGTCCACGAGAACTGGGACTCTTACAGAATCCGGTGGGCTCAGTCATTTCCCTTCATCTTGTAGTATAGGCTATATATTATGCTGCTGTGACTATAAGTGTTTTACCCATGCCATGAACGCTCACTAACATTCTGTTTCTAAATGTGGTATTTGCATTCATGCTCTAGTAATGACATTGCCCTGATCAAGCTGTCGACTCCTGTCACATTCTCTGATACCATCATGGCGGCCTGTCTTCCCAACTCTGGTGACATCCTGCCTCACGATGCTCCCTGCTACGTCACCGGCTGGGGCCGTCTCTGGAGTAAGTTCTATCAACTTTTTCTACCTTCTCTCACTTTTGAGACACATTTGGAGTTACACAGGATTTGAAAGATTAATATCAACTGAAATGCCATTCATTTGAGCAGGGCTGAAGTGGTTTAGTCCAGTTTCAAGAGCACTTTTAATCATTTCTTAGTTTTGTCTCTGCCTCATTGTTCTGGATGTTGACTTTACTATATTTTCCCACTAATCTAATGGCAACACAGTTATTTTAGGAAATGACACCTCTTTCTCACCATTGAATAAGTAAAAATTCTATGTGCTGATTATATACACATTTTATACAAACACATGCAAACAGACAGAATCTATAATCTCTGTTAATCCTTAAAAAACGTTTTGATCTTTAAGAAACTTAGTTTTTACTCGCTTTTGAATGGAAACTGGACCTAGTGGACCTAGTTTTGAAGTATGGCCTCGAATAAGGTGGTCTTGACTGCAACCCAGAATCGGAATGCTCTGTGTTCTTCTAAAGCCGGGGGTCCTATTGCCGACATCCTGCAGCAGGCACTCCTTCCTGTGGTCGGCCAGTCCACCTGCACCAGGTCTGACTGGTGGGGCAGCCTGGTCACCAACAACATGGTCTGTGCTGGAGGAGACGGACAGCTGGCTAGCTGCAATGTGAGTCTTTTGACGTTTGCAATTTTATGTAATGTTTAATTACAGTTCCTATAAAAGGCTGGGATTCAGCCCAGCCTTACACTCTAGCATATCTCTACATTTCATCATTCCCATTTATATCTATGACTGTGCATTTTCTAAAAGCATTTTCCATCTTCTGTCAAATTTTTGGCCAAATATGTTTGTCTCTGTTGTCCTTTAGGGCGACTCTGGTGGTCCCCTGAACTGTCAGAACCCTGATGGCTCCTGGGACGTCCACGGCGTGGTGAGTTTCGGCTCAAGCATGGGCTGCAACTACCCCAAGAAGCCCTCTGTCTTCACTAGGGTCAGCGCCTACATCTCCTGGATCAACAATGTAAGTGAAAAAGCATTGGATAGTAAAATATTTGTCCAAAAGATCTCATGATACAGTAGATAACATTTGGCTCAAGCAGACAGCGGTAAAACTTTTTCCCGCTCTAAAGATAGAGCCACCCACTGTTTACTGGCTTTACAGACCCTTTAGACTACTGATGGGCAGCCATTCGTTTGTGCTTGTTTCATGGCTCTTAATATTAGATACAAATCGGAGAAGTGGTTTTTTTTTTCAAAAGGAGGAAAAACCTATTTTTGCATTTTTGTATTTCTGGTAAATAACTTTCTAGAAATTAATAAAAAAAAAATTATACAAACTATGAACTACCACAGTAATTTGTCGTCATCTCAGTTTTGATTTGGAACTTGAACTACTCACTAGCTCAGAAGAGTACAGTGGAAATGTTGTGGTAACAAAGTGCACACGCTCTAGTGGAGCATTTTAAAATATTCTCTTTGTGCTTTCTTTTTTCCAGGTGATGACCAATAACTAAGTTGTGAATTGGTTTGTGTCATTGTTATTTGTAACACTTGAGGATCAAATAAAAAATGTAGTGGCTAATATAGTGTCTTCTGTGTTTTCTTAATCAGACATCAAAACGTTATTTATGTGTTGGTTAGACAAGTGTCACAAAATACCCATCTGCTGAAGCCTGGTGTTTACTGTTTCATATTAATTGAACACTCAAGCTGGATGATTTTCAGCTACAGTACAGTATTGTCATACATTTCCTTCACTAAATTATGCAAAGGGTCTCACTTTGGCAAATGATAATGTTCCCTGACTGCTGTAAACATTACATGTGTTTTTGGATTCCCCAAAGAATAAAAATCTGGATATGAGGGAAAGCACAGCCTCATGCCATCTTAAAAGCATTTTACTGTGATGACCACCAATTACACATGATTGTAAAATAGCCACTTTTTAAACTACCAATGACACCTGGTGTTAACAAATCCACATAAGAATACATTTTGTTTTATATGACAGAAATACTGAGGATTGAAAATAAAAAACAAACAGACAAAAACACAGTTTGGCACCATTGTAACTGCATAATTGTACAGTTATGAGTCCATAAGCTCATCATAAATCATCTACAACACTGCAGTGAAGGAAAGACACAATCTATTACTAAATAACAAAAAAAGCACAGGATGTATTGAACAACGAAAAGCAAAGAGCAAAACACATTACACGTGAAAGACTATGCACACAAACACAGAGCTCTGTATGCAGCGAAACATGTTGAAACAAGATTTTGTCCAACACTTTTCCTGAGAAGATTTCTTTTCCTTGTGTCTTCCTGTCAATATTTATCACGTCCTCCACTGATCTTTGAAGCAGTGAAGAATGATACTCCACATTTCTCAGCAATGTATCTGTTAGTGAATCCATGCTTGACCCTCACGAGAACCAAAAGCTGGTGGTCTTTCCAACGCAGCTCATCCCTTAGAACAACAGCACTTCTTTTAACAATATCTAACAGCCAAATGAAAACTCACAATGACGGCAGTCCTTTATAGAATTGAACTTTGGAGTCGTCTTCCTTAATATAATCAAACCTAAAGTTGGATCTCCTTAGTTAAAAGTGCTTTGCTTTCTTCCTGTGTTGCCTTCCCTTCTTGTTTCAGTGCTCCATAGTCATTAAATAGCTGGTTGTAATGCAGGATGACCTCCTCCATCTGTTTTCGTGGCATCCGGCCACAATCACCTAAAAGAGAAAACAAGCCATGAGCTTTTACAAACAACCAGTTATTTATAAATATGCATATCATATCTCTCTGTCATAGATTTGCATACCTGCAGAAAATCCCAAACGATGTGGCATCAGGTGGAACTGTGGCTCCAGAACCCTTTCTCTTCCCGCCTCTTCCTATGAATCACAGTGGTGCAGGAAAAATTACACTCCATTGAGTCAGAGATAACACTGCACAATATCAAAGTAGAGTACGCCAAACAAACATGGAAAAAGTTGTTGTGGCTAGGAAGACCGTGATCACCGATTAAATGCCAACTGACAGGGCGGGAACCTTGCTGTTCCCCGTGTGGCACTCTGGTGAAGAATAGAAGGTACAAAATCCGGGCTGCCACAGTCCATTGATTGCTCCCCTGACATGAGACGATTTGACGTTAAGGTTAGAAAACACTGGTGATGTTCATAAACCTAGCATGGCAACTTGTTACACAAAGATTTGTGATAAAAGAGCAGAGGTGCACAATATGATAATATATACCATGCAAACATATAAATGTGTCAAGATTTTGCATTATCATTTGTACCGTAGTAGCTATCTCTGTGGTAGATCTGTATGTACTTGACCATTGAGGGAATGGGGCAAATCAATAGGCCTTTTGTTTTTTTGTTTTTTAAAAACACCTTATTTTCTCATTTATCTATAGTTGCATCAGCCATAAATATTTAGATTTGATGTGACCAAAGATCACTGCTTCAGAGATTTCTGCCTCTACCTCTTTGCAACAGAGCTGAATTGAGTGACAAAAATGATTCAGATACAGTTACAGTAGGTTCGGGATAATTCAGAGACCTCACTGTCAACAGTATTTCTTATGTATCGTTAGTTCCTTTGAAAACTGTCCACTGTGGCACTGTGGATTATCCAAAGTAACTGGGAAATTGTTTCTGAAAGGGCATGTTGCTGTTAAATCTTTCCAAATGTGTTTTTCAATGATGGCCTTCCTACACACACACGGACACAAGTCTATTTTGGGGGGGGGGGGGGGCAGCAGACATATCGGGAACTGGGTGAAAGCATCTGCATGGCTAGAGATCACTAACGTTAGAGGTAAGTGAAAATGCTAATCCCCCCCCCCCCATTCTTTTTTCAGAAATTAGGTGAAACATCCCTTTAAACAGTCAAGAGGTCCCATTGAAGGCTCTGATTCCTGCCAACCCTCTGACAGTCACAACACGGACCATTAAGCCTCCCCAAGTGTCGAAGTTACTAGCACAGCAAAGACAATACTTAAAAAGGGCATGCTAAACATATCCATCAAGTCATCTTAGTTGATGTCTAAGATTTTCTAAAGATATGCCGGTAATAAACACAAGCTCTCATCTCCCCTGGATCCATCAGGAACCCCAGGTCTTCTTATCGCCTCCATAACTTTCTGCTGATATAGAACATTTTCCACCCATCACCAGTGCGAATTGAGCAGTTCACAACACGACAACTTGGTCTCATGTTGTTCTCACGATAATCTTCACAGCCTCAGTCACTGTTTTGCTTCGTTTTTGCCCAACATCTGCGCGTGCATCCTACGTCTTATTCTGCGCCTCTTCTTTTTCTCTCTCTTCTTTTGTGTTTGACCAATTTTGAATGTGCATACCTCTATACCTGCAGTACCGGAGAATGCAGAATCCTGCCACAATATGATATAGATAAATAAATACTCAAAGTAGGCTAATAGTTGAAATAGTATAAGTACTTCTTAATCTTGTTTAAGGTAGTTTTCTTATCCTAAACCTGTACTCAGAAACCATTTGAAGACCCCTTCCTGCCCTGCCTCTAGGTTATAGATAGATAGTTTTTCTTTTTCCTTTTTCCGTGACGTTTGCTTGTATTTTGACATAGTGGCGCGCATGTTTGTCTAGGTATTAACAAAAAACAAGAAAACATGCAAAACAAACCACAGTAACGGATTGCATTCACCGCTTTGCTCTTGGGGTTGCTTTTACCACCAATGGCCGCTAGATGTCCCTGTAGAACGCGAGGATGTCATTTCAAAGAGTTGTGACGGTTAAATCTAGAGCGAAAGGCCTTTAGGTTTTGTTTGGTTGACTCCCATATTGCAAAGTCCCATGGCCTATCGAACTGCTGCTTTTATATATTCACTTGGGTGTTAAAGTTATATTTTCTGTGCATTGATGGTGTAAATTATGTTTCAATCCCTTCTTTGCAAAGCCATAATATAGTTATGTTTTTGTTCTGGCCTTTAAACTGTAGATTAAAGACTCGAACAAATATAATCGTAGTCTAAGGTACTGTATGAGGCTACAAGGAAATTATTTATTCGCTGTTTTTATAGGCTTTACCAAAAGCTAATAAAATACGTTTCAAATGTCATGAATGTCAAAGGGGAACTGGGATACAGTACAGCAGAGAGAAGCAGAGATCCTATGACGCCCCATTCATTACCAATGGCGTCAACACAAAGACTAGTTACTTAATGTGTGTGGACCTTATTAAATAGTTTGTTGTTGTTGTTGTTTCTTTTGCACTTTGTGTAGGGAAAAGAGGTGCTTGTGGAACTGAACGACTTGCAATTTCGACTATGTCCACTGTGCCAAACCTGCCGCAATGCCTGTCGCTCTTCGGTTGGGCGGGTGGCGAGGAAGAAATTAGTCGCCATTTTGGATTATACATGGCGTTTAGCTGCGCTCCTCCATCAGGGCAACTTGGGTTTATTTTAGCTTTAGACACACCTGTCTTCGAGGCGACATCTCTTAAAACGATCACAGCGAAATGTACCTTCCCTCCGGTAGGTTGGTTTATTTAATGTTAGTCCTTCAAGCAACTTCATTATCACCAAATGTTTTTAACAAATACTTATTTCGACTAACTCAGGAGATTTGAATGCCATCAAAAGTGTCTTATCTTTGTTAAAACTGCAAGCTAGTAGATACCAGTATAGCTTAGAATATGCTCCTGCATCATGCCTCAGCTTTTCCAAAAGAGCTGTAAAGTTAATACAATCCTCTATGAAAAAAAAATTACATTTTTGGCATAAGGCAAGTGAAGCAGAAGTTAAGCTAGCTTGGGAAAGGTGCGACTTCAGATGGCTAATTAACGTCAGCTACCGTTACAAAGCGATTGTCTTTCCTGACACGTCATCAACCCGGAAGTCGGCCATATTGGCGATACTGAACGTAAACAATGGCGCTGAACCGAACTGAACTCGCAAACTTTAGCTGATGATTTCTGCTGAAAATTGTCAATTATTGTCGCGTTTTAGGCAGTACAAATCGATCGGACCGGGACAAACATTTGGAGTTTTAGAGACTGCCAAAAGTAATAACAAATCAAGGCGAAGAGTGCATAAGACTGCAACAAATCAAGGCGAAGAGTGCATAAGACTGCCTGAGGAAAGAAGGCGTTTGTGTTTGGCCAAACTGAACCAGGATTTAAAGGGCAAGAATCGTAAAAAACATTCACGTTTGTTCTTCTCATTTCTTGTCCGCTAGGTGAAATATTTGGCTAATGTTAATATCTTAACTAATTTTGTAGTGTAATAGTATACTCTCATATTGATATTACGTTGCTGTTTGTTAGTTCTTGGCAAAAAAAAAATCAGATTCTAATCTCATTTCCTAACCATATTTTCTGTAAAATGTTACTGAAATTTAGTTAATGGTGCTATATTTATTATTACTGTATTCTAGGTAAAAGATCTGACCTGTATACAGACTGGGTGCCATGCGTTAATATGGAAGGAAAACAAGGACCACGATCACCTGAGGACTCACTGACGTCACGCTCCAAACGTCGTGTGAATCGCACCTCGCATAAACGCGAGAATGCTGCTGCCCATTCTTTACTTCGTCTTTTATGATTTAAACATAATAAATTTGTAGAAATGAGTCATCAGTGGCGTATTAACCGTGCAATCCATGCTGTTGTTTACATCCGAGTATCTCCAATATGGCCGCGCATCCGGGTAACTGACCAAACCTTGACATAGGTGCAAACCCTCTATTGCATTTTCTAGATTTTATTTTTCAAAATTTATAGTTCTTTTATTTTTTTCAGTTGTCTAAATTTCCAATATGCTAACCGGGCACACTCAAACACATTGTAGTGGCATTTCAAGTTTTGCCTGCTTTTGTACAGCTTTTGTAAATGTGTACGTCTAGAGATGGAGTTAAAGCTATTATAGGTATAATTTGGTAAGAACGTGGTTGTACAAGCTTAATATACATATTTTTTTCCAATCCATCGCACCAGGTCAGATTAAATATATGACTTGACTTCTGGATTGCAGAGCCAGTGTGCACCCGCTGCAGCATTCAGACAAGATGAGGTCCCAAAACTTCTTTTTTTTCGTAAGTAGAACAAACATTAGAATGTATAGCCTCTGAAAAGTCTACACTGCATCCATACCTAAATTGTGATAAGGAGCCGCTCTAGCCTATATGCAGATACAGCTTGTGTGCATGATGTCCCCACAGTAACAAGTGGGGGTACAAAATTAATAGAGGGTTGTGTTTTAGGTGTTAAGTGAAAAATGGGGAGGCATTTAAACCAAGTTTCAAATGAACCTTTGCGGCCATGTGCCTCTGTTCTAATGATGCGTACCAGACAACTCGGAACTGGAACATTTCCGACCTGCTATAGAAAAAGTAGTTCCTACTTGTGAACACGGAGCAAATTCATGCATCCCGACTTCATGACGAAGCAGCTGTCTGATGTCACACACCAATGGAAGCGCACATTAAGCTACATTTCAATCAAAAGGGGAGGGGGTTAGGATGTGTTGGTAGACTACAGTATTGTATTAGGCAAGTGGATGGGATATTAAGATACGTTTCCGAGTTTAAAAGTGCCGTGAAGTAATATGGAGGCCGATAATGGCGTTTGTTCATGCATCGTTGTTTCCTCCTCTGTTTTGTTTATATGCAAGCCTGCACTGCTGAGAGTTTAAAATTGTGTGTACTCTTGCCAAAGAAACATCAGTTTATCACAGTCAGCCAGGTTTTTTGTTTACGTTTGACGTCGGGCTCCTGGAACGCATGGAGGTCGGAAGTCTGAAATGTCAGCTGGGTATTTCCGACATCTGACATTGTCTGGAGCGCAGTTTAATTGTCCCGCTGCGTAGCTTTATCATCTTGTGACCGAGTGTAGGACTGGTTGAAATAGTGTTGAATTTTCTTGTGACAGGTTTGTGTTCAGAGCAGCTGGCGCTTTAAATGATGAAAAGAGGTTTAGGGGAAGATGCTGTTAAAGGCCAGTCCTTGATTCAGAGTCTTGAAGAGCAAGCAGCCTCCTCACTGAAGTGAGCCATGCACTGAGCGTTTTAAGAAATAGGTGAATTAGTGCACTCTCGTTTTCTGTGTCCTTTAAAGAAAAAAAGTAACTTCTGTAACAAGTCCACCATAAGGTGAACCAGTTCCTTTCAGTAGATGACTTCTCTTCACAGTATTAAAATTATATTTGTTGATCTGAAAATTTAGCTTTAAAGGCTAACCTATAACATTTTCTTTAGATTTTCCCTTTGTTCCTTTAATCCAGCACTATAGCCCACCAGTTACTAAGGGGCAAAAGATTTCAAGAATTTGATTTCAAACATTCATAAGATCCATAAGTATGGTACAAAATCCCAGGGCTTTCCTTAAGCAAGTCTTTTCCTCAAGGGCTTTCCATTCCTCATTAAAAATGGGTTTTTAAGTTAATATTCGGATACAGTTTTAGCATATACAAAATATGTTGGTACCACACTTTATTTCAAGTAAAAGCACCTTCATATTTATCAATTTTGGCTAAACATAAAATCCATTGGTCTAGGGGATTCAATTTGTACTTCTAACTTTAACTTTTAGGTGCTACACCAGCAGTCTTTGCACTAATAACTTCAATCTGGGAAGTCAGCATTCATTTCAGAAGTTGTGTTCGACAATTGCAAAGGGCAAGCCATTTGGAACAACAAGTGGGCTATTAAGTGCAACACGCTTCTGTTTAACTCTAACTCATATCTACATGCTTCTGAATAGGACAATACTTCTGCATAAGTTAAGATAATCGTTATTGATCCCACAAAGGAAAATGCATGTGTCACAGCAGCTGAGTGCAAGAATAGATGTATAGATAAGTAACTTTAAAATACTTTAAAAAAAAGCCCAACTAGAATACTATATACATTATGCTCATTTACTATACAGAAATGTAGCACATTCGATGTTCCAAAGTCAATTAAAATGTAGTAAAATGCACCATTAGGTGTAATTGATTATCTTTCCTTCATTGTTGATACAAACTAACAAATAGGCCTTCACTACGGACCTGACCTGGATCTTTTTTGTTAAAATAGAAGAGCAGACAGTGAATACTAGTGAAAAGTCAAGGAGTCGTCGACCAGGCTTTTTAAAATGCAGGACAGTGATAGGTAAAAGGGTGCTGCTCCAGACCAAACAATATTTTTATTTATGATAATTTTCTATAGCCACTATGGACCACCTTCCCCTGGGCACAGGCACACACAAAATGAACAGAAAGCATTATTATACCCACTTTCCAATACTATTTTTCTATGATACAGGTTCTTCAGTCAAAACCCTAATTACTGTCCTGTCTTGTACCTAGAAAGATCTCATTTATAACCATGATGTTCCACAGTAATTATTAACAGAGAACCGCTGTGCCTCATTTCGCTCCCAGGGCTTATTTGCATGTTAATTATCATTAGCAACACAGGAAAACAAGTCATGGCAGTTAAATATGCAACCTTATCTGTAATTTCTCCTCTACCATTCCTTTGATGTTTTCAGATGACTTCCATTGTATTTTTACTCGCGATCACACGCTTTCACCTTGGTTGCTAACACTTTGCTCCCAACCTCTACTTTTATATGTTGTAATTTATCACGTGGCTGATGCATTTGGGAAAGATCACCAGTAAAAGAAAAATGTCATTCACATAATTAATCCATTTACCAGCAACAATAATAATAATAATAATCATATTTAAATAGCACTTTTCTTAACAATATTTCAAAGTGCTTTACAAAAGAATGGTATATTAACTGTACAATGTGGGTAAAATGAGAATATTGTCAAGGAACACATAAAAACAATAAAATAAATAATATCAAATAAATCCAAACAAACAGTAAGCACAATATAAAAAAAAAAAAAGGCTTTCACAGGAAAGGAAAGTTTTAAGAAGAGATTTAAAAGTGGCTAGAGACCTAGTGTGTCTGAGTTCAGGAGACAGAGAGTTCCAGTGTGGGGGCTCTAATGGCAAATGCCCGATCACCCTTTGTCACTAACTGTGATGTGGGAGTAACCAGCAGGGCCCTATCTGTGGCCCTCAATGGTCGAGAGGGCACATGAGCTTTGATGAGCCTGAACTGTTAATTGTTAATTTTTTGTTTTTAGCAGCTATTAAAGGTCTGGAAAACAGGTCCCTCATTTAGAGAACTCAGCGTAGATTCCATGCTAAAACACTGCATACACACAAACCTCAGAATCTATGGCACAAATGCAAGAAAAATACTCCCAATCTATAAACATGCAGTCTTCTCGTTATAAACTGTACTCCTCCCAGTGTTGTCTCACAATCAACCATAAATGGTCAGTGCTAAATAGCTCATGAATGTGCGGACATTTTTAAGGAGCCTAAAGTTGGAGGCAATTGGGGAAAGATGGAGAAGGCGACTGCTATAACGAAGGCAACAATTGTGGAGTGCGAGACTGAGGTGCTCGTCACTGAGGTTGAGCACCATAAAGGTGTACTGTTTGGGGGGCTCAGGAGAGGCTTCTCAAACAAAAGGAAGCAGCTTGAATGGAAACACGTGACAGAAGCAGTGAACAGTGTTGTCTCCACACTGGCAACTGTTGACGAAGTAAAAACAAAAAAAAAAAGGTCAGCTATCAACATTGAGGCCAATATCTGCAGAGTGTGGCTTCCACTGGTGGTGGTCAGGGAGAACCCTTAGCTTCACCGTCAGGGAAATATTTGTAGGGGATTGTGCCAGAGGCAGAGGGGGACACTGATGCAGGTATGGATGCCACAGAAACTGGTAAGGCCCACTTCTGTAATACCAAAGCTAAACTTATCTACATTATAGGCAAAATCACACAGTATTTAAATAACTCGAGCCAAATGCATTAGGTATTTTGTTCCATTTTTAGTGTGGCAGTGGCTGGTGGAGGTGAGGTGGGCACCAGCGAAGCATGTGCAAGTGGCTGCGTCCTTATTGATGCTGTGCTGCGATCACAGAAGGACATTACTACTGCAGTAGAAAATGTTACAAGAGAAGTTCACGAAATAATAAAAGTACTTAGTAAAATGTGTGTTAAAGATGCATACACACATTTCACTCCCGTTTATGTAACTTTTTTTGTGCCTAGCTACCTTTTTATAAATGAGCATTCTAATATGACACATCTAGCGTCATTTGTAATGGCTTAATGGTTTAATTATTTACAGACGCTTAATTTACTTAAAGGGAATGTCAAACTTTTATCACAGATAGCAGATTCAGAATAAAGGTCATCAGTTGGTTATGCATTTCCAGGTTACAGTGAGTGGAATTTCATGAAGGAACACTTCTCTCTGCTGGGCAGATGCCAGTGGAGTTTTGCAAGACAGTTAAAACTTTGATTTGCTTTTGTTGACATTAAACAGAGGATACATTTTACATTTATAATTTATTCTACATAGGATATTCCTCAGTAAATATTTGTATTTATCTCTCAAATTTACCATTGAACACCTGGCATTTTTCAGTAAAATGCCAAGGGTTCAATGGCATATTTTTCTTTTTCAGAAAAAGGTTTTTCTTTTGCCACAAGATGGCGACAAATTACTGATTTGAAGCCTTTTACCATTGTATTATCTAAATATGAGGTACCTCATAAATTTGATCTGTGTTAGAAAAATAAATAGAAATTGGACCACAATGGCAAACAATACAATGAGTTATCATTTAATCATTTATACTGCTATATTGTAAACCATAGTCTATTACTTAAAATGATGATAACCATGTTTAGATTGACATTTTTAAAATGCATTATTTTCACCAACAACAATCATTTCATTAATAAAGAAATCCCTCTCAGGTCTTTCAGTAATAAGGATTACTTTGCAGCTAAAGCTGCTTAATACGGTAAAACACAGACAATAAACCACACACCATCAACAGTAGGTCATTAGCTATGTAGCAGGTGGATGATGGAGAATCTTATTTTATAACCAAATTGGCTATTTGGCCCATTCTATTGTATCTTAACTCTGTCTTTAAAGTTGTAGTTTTTATGTTGTTATTTTTCTGGTGTTTGGGTATTTGTCAGTGTACCGCACA
>CM022479.1:11935530-11993857 GCA_011952105.1 Coreoperca whiteheadi | reverse complement strand
GACAAGCACAAGAAACAAGAAAAAAATCAGTAACACAGCAAAACTTAAAACACAATATAAAAAACAACACACAAATGCCAGAGGTGAAACGCAGCAGGGCACCCCCTCACTGTATAGATGCTATCCCTAACATCTGCTGGTGACAGCTGCATTTTTTTAAAATATTAATACAGAGCTGAGTGTTTTTGTTCTTGAACACATATTTGGATGAATATTTTTAAACGTCTTTAAACTGCCCCCTTAAACTTGATGATACAAATCTGTCCGAGAACCCAATCGAATCTTTTCACAGAACAATACACGCTCAAATCTGAAAGTCTGGTCTTTGTAAAAACACACACCCCACTTCTCTATGTACCTGGTATACAAAACCCAATAGTCCTTAACATGTTACTTTTTAAAGTATACTCATTATACAGCTAGGCCTAAACACAAAGCAAGGATGAAAATAATCAGTCATCACTCGAACATGGCCAATATATAAATACAAAATGTATTTCAAGCGCTGAAATAAAGAGCCAATGTGTGTTCAAATGTGATGTATCAGTTTGTTTGTTTTTTGTTTATCCGTGGTGCTTATTGTATGTGCATGTGTAGAAGGCATTCAATGACACAACAACTTATATAATATAACTCAAATAGCTAAATCTAGGTAAACAATAAATCAATATAATATTAGTAAAGACAAAACTAGAGAGTGAATGTGTGTGTTTGTTTGAATCACCCCATTTCAAGAGGCACACTAGTGTTTTTCATAACACTAGTGTCATATCATTTATCATTTT
The DNA here is from genome assembly GCA_011952105.1 of Coreoperca whiteheadi. NCBI lineage: Eukaryota > Metazoa > Chordata > Actinopteri > Centrarchiformes > Sinipercidae > Coreoperca > Coreoperca whiteheadi. The sequence goes on along the minus strand of CM022479.1, from coordinate 11,993,072 downwards.
TGCTTAATTGTTTTGTTGCAAGGCCAGAGTAGTGCTGGCTTCCACTCATAGTTTTGCATCCTGGCCATTCCGAGTTTCACGGTGGCCTGACAGTGGCCACATGACAGGATTGCGCCTGCAGTGTAAGAGAGAGGTGCAAGAGGTCCAGAGTAGTGGTCTACGGCGGATCTTTGGCATTTTTGAGATAATCGGCACCGGCCGATGTCTGCATCTCACGAGACAGATTTTCTCCAAAATGTCTGCAGACGAGCATGCAAACACAACGGGCAATGCCAAGGTCAGGAAAACTGATCGAGGCCATGTCCATATATCGTACAATAGGTTGAAAACATAATTATTGCGACAGGCCTAGTTAGCGCTCCCCCTTGTGTCAATTTCCCCATTCTACAGGCAGACGTCCGTGAGGGAAACAGTGGGAAATGGGCCAATGCTGGATGTAACATCACCTGAGAGGAATCGGTAACCCTTAAATTCCTAGTTGTATTTAATTGTCCATTCTTAATAACATATAAAATGTTTATTGTCTGTATAGTTAGGTTGATTCCCATCCTTTAGTGAGAAAATGCAAATAACGTTAGGTGGGAATTGTAACAACAGCAAGCTTTCAACCAGCTAAACTAGCTTAAGGGCTCGAAAATCTTTTGCGTGAGCGTCCCCGGCCCCCCACTCCTACTCCCGACGAGCAAGGGTTGCAAAACATTTATCAGATTTTTCATTTGGGATGGTCGTAGGACAAGAAGTATTACTGTGTAGCCTTTTATTGTTGGTGAGCCTGTGGTCTACCGTTGTTAAGCATGTTACATAACGTAAATATATTTTCTTCATCACTGGTGGTCATATACATGATAATGCCAGTGCAAAGTTTGCCAGGAGTAGCGTAACATTAACAGCCAGCTGGCAGAACTATTCTCAAGTGGGCAAAGCCTGCAGCATCTGCTGTCAACTGAGGCAGAGGATGAAAACAGGACTGATGAAGCTCAAGTCAACAATCTGCTATCGTGAGAGATTGATTTGATAGTTATAAGATACTCAGCAATAGTTAGTCGGTTGCCTTTGCTGATTGGATGGAAATGCCTCGATTCAACAACTTGGCTTACGTTAACAGGAGCCCGAAAGCTAGCCTTAATGTTATCAACTTGCCAACAGCGTTTTGGGGAATAAATGTTATGGGCTTCGAGCTAACTTAACATTTCTGCACTTTCTGCGAGTCCCTCTCCCTCTGCTCGTGGGTGTGTGTGTGTCTGTGTCTGTATGTCTGTGCTTCAATACGCCAAGCCAACTTGGCACAGTGTTTAATAAGCGATAGTTTGTGAGACATAATCTCCGCTCCATCACTTTGTTGTCACCTCTAGTCGCTTGGTAGATGATATGAGCTGGCTGTGCATTGTGAGTGAACAAAGTGATTATTTTTTGATCTGTTTGATCGCTTAGATTGGGTATTTGGTTTGTAACGGAGTCTGTCAGCAAACATAGACCAACCATAAAGGTGGTGAAAAAGTTACGTTTCGAGCCCCATCGGCCGCCCAGCTCTCTAAATATCAACAACGGCCATTGAAAAACCCACATCAGTCGACCACTAGTCCAAAGAGGCGCTGTTTTCAAAATACAACTATTGCTCGACAAAAAAGAAATCTTTAATAGTCTTTTTTCTTAAATAACCATTATAGTTTGAATATATGTGTAATAATATGTGTTCCCTGGCCTCCCTTGACCTCTGGGAGAAACTTCCACTGTATGTTAGGGGTTCCAGGCTTGTTGTCACAGGGTTTCTGGTTCCAGTTGGACCCACCCAGGATTTTGTGAATTTTGTGATGGTTGTGTGACACTGTAGTTGAGAACAGGGATTTGAAAGCTTCTTCTTCTTGTTTCATTCAGTGTATGTGGGACCCTGTCCACACACAAAGTGATTAAAGCTGGTCTCACACTACAGGAGTTTTAAAATCCTAACCGACTGTGAAAGTGGGTTGCATCACACACATAAGGAGAAACTTCACAGATGTTCCTCTCTCTAATCTCAAACACGCTCACACTACAAGATTTGAAAATAATGGCGTATCACACACTACAGGATATTATTAAGATTATCGTGCCAGAGGGACCAATACACCACCTCCCTGATCTCATGGGGAAGCAGACGTAAAACAAAGAACGAAGACTGAGGCCGTGCAACAACTTCCTTTGGTACCGTTAATGATTTGCAGTCGACAGTAGCTAGTATGCTAGCTAACGTTAGCCTCATGGGCTAAAATGTTTACCATTGCTTGGCATCACCGTCAGCGTCACCGTCTTCTTGTAGACTCTCATTGGCTGTTGTGGTCCCGCTCGGAAAGTACTGACGTAATCATCCAGATTTTAAATCCTAAATATACTCCTGTAGTGTGAGCCCAGCGTTAGAATAACTAAATCATTGTAGTAATAATAATAATAATAATACATTTTATTTTGAGGCGCCTTTCAGGACCCTCATGGTCGCCTAACAAGTAACATAATTAAAAAAAATATATAAATTACATAAACATAAAATTAGAGTGTACAATCATAATAGTGTTGGGTGTCAGACATTGTAGGCTATAGTAAACAAATTGGTTTTTAAGTGTGATTTGAAGGTAACCAGAGATGTTATTGTACGGATGTTTTGTGGGAGAGTGTTCCAATGCCGGGGAGCAGAGCAGCTGAAGGCTCTAAGTCCCATGGCAGACAAACATGCAGACGGAATGGACAAACGGTTGGCTGAAGACGAACGGAGGGTACGGGAAGGTGTGTGTATATGAAGAAGGTTTGTCAGGTAGGAGGGGGCCAGGTTGTGAAGAGCTTTAAAGGTTAAAAACAACAGCCAGTGAAGCCAGTGAAGTTGTTTGAGGACAGGAGTGATGTGTTGTGTGAATGGGGTTCTGGAGATGATGCGGGCGGCTGAGTTCTGAACCAGTTGGAGTTTATGGAGGGATTTCTGCGCTAAACCATGAAGGAGTGACCTGCAGTAATCTAATCTGGATGTAACAAGTGTGTTGACCAGTATGGCAGCACTGTTAGGGGTGAGAGATTGTAAATGATCGTTGGAGAATGAGTTGGGTACAACCACACCTAAATCCTTTTGTTTTGTTGTTGTGTAATTATTAAACTGCCAACAGAGGAAAAAGAAGAAAAAGACAATCTGCGAAGAACCGAATCCTCGCACCATCCAACCATGTGTGCTCTGTTTTTATTATTCAAACATTATGTGCGCAGTATAGAATACACTGAGTATACATTTCTCTTCCTGAGCTAAAAGAACAGACTGGAGAGCTCTAAGTGTAATGGGTTAAAGGCCAGAGTCATTGTCAGACCCTATCAGGTAATTATGTGTTTGTGTTTATAGCATGTTGACTTCCCACTCTGTCTCTCTTCTGCACTCCATCTTTCTGCCTAAGTCCCCCACCTCCTCCTCCCTTTCTCCCTCTCTGTTCTTTGCACAAGTCATCTCCCTCTGGGAAGAGGTGCCTGAGATGTTGGTTCGGCCATACATCTCTGTCAAAATATCTATGAATAAATTAACCTTTTAAAGATTAGTCCACCCTAATACCTCAGGGTTTTTTAAACAGAAGAGTGGAGCCCCTCTAGCCCCCACCCATTCTATGCCAAGCCTCACCAACTTGGTGTTAATAGTGGAATGAGAACTTTTAAAGGTACAGACGTCATTTTTCACTGACTATAAACAATGATGTGCTAGGATTATCGTTATTTTTATACACATTTTTGCATTTTTCATGTTAATTAGGATTCGTCGGATGTTTCAAGATATTGAGCTTGTGGTGTTCCGTGAACCCAGTGGTCCAAGGTGCGTGAATGTGATTTTCTCGGTTTGGACCAGTATTTTGTAAAAAAAAAAATCCTAATTTTAAATAAACCACCTTAATGACATTGGGGCATGGGCCCGCATTGCTAGTCACAACAAGGCCACATAAGGAAATTGTAAACAAAAGTGAACATACTGAAAATGTTGAAGCACAAATAGATGCTCACAAAAGACAGTTTGGGTAGTATTATTCATATTTATCATTTTATCATTTAATATTAACATCTGTTTTAATTTCCAAATATGTTGTTTAGTTACTGATATGAATAGCAAACAAAAAAATACACTGTTTGCTCTCGTGAACCTGAGCAAGAGTCTTCTCCACATGACACTGAATAACATAAAATGTAGTGGAATTAAATGACATATGGCATAATTGTGTACTATTATTTCCTGTCTTGCTGTCATATAGGTATTATTTGTAATTACACCCTGCCAATGTGTGGTGAGTTTATTGCTGGTAAAATGAAACCGAAGAAGCATGCAAAGTTTCTGCTATGGCAAAAATACTGTACTTCCATCCATACTTTTTGAGGCAAGCTGGTCAGGGGAATTAAACTTTGACATTATTGTGCTTACACATTCCATTTACACCATAGGAAGTCAGTAATTATTTGTAGTATGACAAAGCATCAGCAGTTCATTGGCAGAAAAATATACTTGTGTTTGTTATTTAAAACTAGAAGAAACAGATTTTATAGATAATTTAAGCCCTTCAGTTGCACAAGTTTAAATATGTTTCCTACAATCTGTTTCAACACAGCTCTGGGAGAATGTCCAGTAATTCTTGTTGTTCCTTTACATAAAAATGTCTCCTTGAGACCTGCAGTGAGACTCCGCTAAAAGCAGGGAGCAGTTGGATATGGCTCTCTCTGGCCTTTTTCAATGACTACGGTTATTTAGATGGAGAGCAGCACCTGGAGTAGCTCCAAGCACCCGTAGGCACTCAGACTGAATGTATGTGACTCTGGCTGCGTTTCCAGCTTGCATGTTGACGTCCCAATGTTCTGTCTTTTTGAACAGATTTGCTGAATTTTTGACTCGGTAATGACAACTGCTGAGGAGATTTTACTGCCTCCACAGCAGAACAAGACATTTTGTCATTGTTTTGGAAATGTGAAAAATGATGTCCTGCTGAAAAGCATATATTTTTTTTAACAACCAAACATAACAGTGGTCTCTTGTTGGCAATTGGGCCAGACCTATCCACCTTGGTTTTTCAAACAAATCAGGATAATTATGAAGAACAGGTTTTAGGTTGAAATTCCTTGAAAAATAAACCATTCTTGACTGAAAGAATATGACATGTATTGGCTATGTCACTGGTTTTAGGTTTCACTCTCAGGGCAGGCAGAGGCGTCTCCTGGACTTCCTGAGCTCTAACTTGTGCCAACTCATGTGCTGGGGAACTGAAGGTCCCCTCGTCTTTAATTTTGGGTGGGGAGGGGGAGATCAGCAAGGGAGGGGGGAAGGACAAGAGTTTCTCCATTCCGCCAGTCCTTCTGGTCCACAGTCTCTCCTGTTCGACCTCATCACTCAATCTTCGTTTAGCCCCTGACATGTTGTAGCCAAGCACTCCTGGCCTAATTTATGTCCGTAAAGACAAGCTTGGCAAAGGGGAGCTTCCAGTAAAAGGCCACTGCCTGAGCCACTGACCCATACTGCGGCAAAGTGGCTAATTTAATTTCTTTTCGATGGGAGGAGGAAGCGGTAATGTCTCTATTACCACGAAAAGAAAAAAAAATCTGCCATCTTGGAAAATTTAGGGCTGCACAGATGTTCTCCTGGATGTTTTCCTGCCCCATGCAGACAACTTGTGATGAGAGTCAAGAGGGTCATGATGACCTCTGCAATGGTTGACAACATGTGGCTCCCTATTACACGAAACACATCCTCTTATAGCAGAAGGGCCAACACTGCAGAACACCGCCCAATTATCTTTGCTGGCCTCCAGACAAGTCTAGTGTGCCCTTGAGATTTATGGCCCGAATTCCCACGTCTAATGGTAAAGTAGAAGTTATTAACTTTTCAAAGTAAGTCTGTCTCTCATACCCATGCACCCATGTCCCCCTTCATTCTTGTGTCTGCACAAGCTTAGTTTAACTGCCTGATTAACAATCTGCTCTACAGGGCAGGGGAATTGGGGGAAAAGTAATTTTATTGTATAACTGTATTTTCATGTAGCTGATGATGTTTTACGATACATCAATAGTGTTTTAATATTAGTCAATATTCCTCAAGTCTTGAGCCTGTAGACAAGAGGACCAGAGATGGATTGTTGCTTTATATCTGACACACACTAGTTTAGGGACAGCCCAGTATAAGATGAGAGACAGTTCCTGTTTTTTCTCAGTAGGAGGCTCCAGAGATCACCGAATGACCTTGTCTCTCACTAAGCCCAAGAGCACAGCCCATCTTTTGGTCTTCTTCCCTGCCCCTACGCTGCCAGACCCACAACAGCAGCAACAGTCCACATATGGAAATGCTTGATTTGATATAGTGTCATTTTACTTTGCAGAAATGAGTATATGTATGCTCTCCTCCTTTCTGCAAGCCGCTACCGCCAGCACTGTAACCCATGGAGTGTGAAATGCAATCCAGGGTTACTACCAGTGCTGTGTAAAAAAGAACAAACTTCCTATTAAATGATTATCTACAGACACAAGGAGATTATAGATTGGAGTTTGAAGATTCTGAGAATCAGTGACTGTGTATCTGATAAGAGGACGGGGTACAGTATGTCTTAAACCTTACATAAATGAGATATGTCAAACATATTAGCCTTGGATTTTTCCCTGGGCCCTGTTCATAAACACTGCAGCACAACGCACAAGCACTGAACAATACTGGAACACATTTCCTGCATTCATCAAGCTTGGCTTAAATCTTTTCATAGCAAATTCCTTGCATGCCACTACAATATTGTGTCAGTTCTGACATTTCACAGAATTTAGGACATTTGAGGTTTAAATATTTAGGTCAATGGTAAAAAATAAAAAGTCAATATAAAAGAGGATACGATTAGGTCAATAAATCATTTGTCCTTTTTTTTCTTCTAACATAAATCCTCCATACATAAATAGTACTGTATTTTTAGAAGTGTGTGTCTGTGTTCTATTCTCTATATGTACAGGTTGTTGTTTTTTTTGTGTTAAATGTCTGACGTCATTAAGACCTTGACCATGGAGTTTAGTTGTTTGTTTTTTTTGTTACTCCAACCTTTGAAATATACTTACCACACAATGTATTCACAGCACACACGCAGTGCAGCTATAGTTCTCTATATGGCAATAGGCCTTTATGTTTCAGAAACCTTTAGCCTTCTCCATGTAGTATTTTTGGAGTAGAAACACTGCAAACTACAAGGCTGTGACAAAGTGAAAGGACTGATGTGCATTAGTGTTCTCAGCCTGAAAGCAGGAGGCTGCAAGTAAAATATGTGTTTGGGAGGAATCCAGGACCCATAGAGTAGAGCACAGCACAAACACCAGCCAAGTTTGGTGAAGACCAGAGGAGAAAGCAAGAAGTACAATGTTATGATGTCAGCCATCAAACCTTCAAAATAACAGTGCCAGTTGTGATTTCCTGAGATTTCCCAGAATTTTTGTTTCAAGCTGCTGGTAGTAAACGGCATTGCATCGTCAGGAAAGTTTAGTTTTCCCCGCTTTTGGGCTGTTGTGAGTGGGGGAAAAAATGTTCCTGCTCAAGTGGTCAAATAACAGCAGCGTTTTCAGCTTCTGTGTGCAGCCCGCCCGCTGAGATATAAGCAAGGGGCCAGACAACACCAAACAAAACAGTAAGCAGGCTCAACAGACTGGATTGCCTTGTGAGAGACCGAGAAAGCACAACAATGTTTTTCTCCAAAAGTGATATTACCACAGGACCCTTTGTTTCAGTTTGACGAGAGAGATGGTAATCTGAGAAATCCTTTTTCCCTAATATTTATAAAATGTATATGGTCAGTTTCTATTGGATGTTTTATTCATCTTAATGAAACACATTTTCCCAAGACGTACAGTAGTCTAAAATATTTCAGAGGTGAAGATGTGATGATTATGGATTTGAGTTAATGTAAAATAATATGCACTGTGCTATAATCCACCTTGTTTCTCAGAGAAGCATTTTCTCCTGAAGAATGTGCCAGGATTAATCCTGTGTGACCACGACAGAAAGGATTTTCACTCCTGAGATGTCATGGGGAAAGCGAACAGAACACCTATCTGTTACCTTTTACAAAGGGAACCAGAGTTCCTCCTAACTGAACAAATGGACCTGTCTTGTGTGAGAGGGGGACAAAGGCTTTCTTACTTTCAACACCCACGCCACTGTAGCCCCAGCGCCGACTGCTGCCTAAAGACCAGTAAAACTGTTCAAATGTTTCCTCCGCCCCAGAGTCTGGGCTAGTTCCCCTTAATCTCGCACTAGTTGAGACCTCAAGAGTCTGTCACCTTTCCTGTCACGCTTGGCTGCCTGCAGCCCATTGGCCGGCAGCAGATTTATTTCTCCCTGTCAGGGCCAATAGCGTGGCGATGTGGCTCAGCCCACTGTTTAGTTACAGTGACAAACATGCTGATTAGAGAGGCCCAGATGATGGATGGCTCCTCGCCGGAGAGCGGCCCGAGTTTTTAGCGGGTCATAATGGGCCTGACACTGCACAGCCCCTTGCTCTCTCTTTCTCCTTTTCTTTCTGTCCTCTCCTGGCGGATAGACCCCTCCCCCACAGGTCATACTCAAAAGGTCACGAGTTAACGGGCCAGCCTTTGCGTATTGCCGCCAAATCAAAATGACCCTGTTTGGAGTCATATTTGTAGATACTCCATCATGGCCGTTGCGACACCTCTATTCCCTTCTTCCCCGTGCCCTTTTCTCCTGTGACCACGAGCTCCCACACGGGTAAATAGGAGGGTACACAACCCTGTTGGCTTATTTAAACTGCCGAGCCTTCACTCACCTCACTTTGGTGCTGCAGAGACACTCATGTGCACAACACGCACACAAACACCCGTTCCCTCCTTTAATGCAGGCTTTCTTATAGTGTTGTATTGAATTTATTTCTACCAATTGGATTGAGAATGTAGCTTGCAGAGTGTGTCGGGGAGTGTTCGGTATTGAGTCATGCTTGAGAGACTGTTCTATCTGGAAATATAGGTCTACCACTTAATCCACTCTGAGGTCTGCAGCACTCAGACCTCTGCTGGAAGCCTGCGCCACTAAAACCTCTGGGATGATTTCACCAAAGAATATTTCAGCTGACCTTGACATTGAGGCCAAGTTTCTTTCACTCTCTGCTACCTGGCTCACACTTGGTACATATAACAGTGTATGTATATATATATACATGATGGCAAAGTCTGAACCTGTGTCATTTTAACATTTGCTGTTAAACAGTCAATATATAGCCGACCCTTTGTTCTTGAGCTGCAAATTCAGTAAGCGGTAATGTGAGCCAGCAAGTTGGTTTGTAACAGAGTTGCTGCATAGCTTTGAATTTGAAGGGCCAGATGTTTAACCTGACTAGTGATTTTAAATATGCGGCCAGTCAAATCCAAAGAGGTGGTTCTGGCTTAGCACTGTGGAGTCCAGGTCCTAGGGGCCACTTTTTCCCTGAACATCAGGATGTTGTGCCCAGGGGCACACAGAGAGAGTGTGTGTGTGTGTGTGTGTGTGTGTGTGTGTGTGTGTGTGTGTGAGAAGCTGGGAAAATGAAGTGCAAGACAGCACCTCATTTGTATTCCTTTTGAAACAGATGCTCGGCTGCATTAACGACTTCTAACTAAAACATTCATAAAGTGTTATTGGATTTTTAGCAGTGAGGTTAAGAAGTGTGACCTTGGAGGTCTGAAGGTTGCCAGCTCTTCTCTCTTGTTCCCTCCCTCCCGGCCTCCTCCCCTTTCCTCTTTCTCTCTGTTTGGACGCTCTGGTGACATCACAGCAGCTCTGCTTCAAATTGGATGCAGAGAGTGAGAAGTTCAGCAGTAGCCCAGGGCAGTGAATATTTTTCCATTTATTTAGGGGGGGAGGGAGGAGAGGAATCGGGGGGGGGAGAAGGACATGCAGACAAAAAAAAGAAGCAGAATGCATTACAGGTTAAGTAATAAGTAATCAAAATAGTACCTTCTGTGTGTATGCATACTCCACTCAATCTCATGGTTAAGTGAGCCATAGCTGTGCTCGGGTAGAATCCCCTTTGGACACCTGGCGGTTTTGATGAATAAATCAAGAGGTAGAGAGAATGTGAGAGGGGCACACAAAGTAAAGGGGCCTCGCTGGTTGGCACCTTGCTTGTTTTGGCAGTTTGCAGTAGAGGCATTATATTTGCCCCAAGTTGTACTAATTGGTGCACAGCCTGGCAAAGCTATTGATATATTTTTTTTATTTGAATATGGCTTGCCTCCTCTCATCTTTCCTTCTGAATTTTTTTTAGCAGTCAGTACTCCAGAATTTAAAATAAACTCATGCACACTGCCCTGAATACTCAAAAACTCAACTGATGAACATTTTAAATTAGATTACTATTTTTTTTTTTTTTTTTATCAACAAGGCGACAGAGCATTGTGCAGAAACTTGAGCAAAGCTTCGATCTCTTTGTGTCTCTCTGGTATCTGCACAAAGGTGTAAGAATAGGTGCGTGAACTTCACTCATCCAGTAGCAGTACAGAATAATTCTATGTCCCAAGTCTCTTATATAGTTTGAAGGAAGATCTGAGATACTGTTACCATACACTAATGCAGTGTGGGGAAAAAAAATAAAAAAATCCTCCTCATCAAAACAGATATTGCACAAGGTTGGGTGTACTGGAGGCACTCTGAGAGAAATCAATTCTTAGAATTGTGGAAGATGTTTCTCTAACTGAGTTGCAAGTCAGTGTTAGTGTTTCTTCAATTTTCTGTCATTTTATTTCTCTCTCGCTTCTTCAATGAAACTGTTAAGGTGTGAGGGGAAAAAAAAAATTCCTGTCCTGTCCCAATCCCGGAAGAAAGACTCCCATCCCGTTTCCGATTTAAACAAATAATATAAAATAGAAATCCGAAAATCGCCTGCTCTTACTTTACATCCTTTCCCGAACCCAGTCCCCGTGATGAATAGTGAAATTGACTCCCATCCTGCGGGAATCCCAAAGGAATGTCATTCTCTAGATGGCAGCTCAGTAGACACACACAGAGAGGTTGTCACACCCATGCCTTCCGGTATGGTGTTTGAAATGCTGGTTGTGCTTATTAGTCTCATTTTTAAATCCCCGTAACCTGTGGTCAGTGTGAAGCTGAAGCCGAGGCTCCATCACATTTATCCCACCGCAGTTAATCGGCCGGTATGAGTCACCTCATTGCTCGACTGAATCTGTCTTATGTGTGCGTGTGTGCACATGTGGTTTGTCTGGCCGCTCGTGCATGTGTATACGTTGTGGAGACAGAGGCCCGCAGAGAAATCCAGGAAATCCTAGGCTCTGGTCCCATTTCGTAAAAACTTATGTGTCTTCTGTGTATGTAGTGTGTACTGTGTACTTTATGTGTTAGTGGCTTTTCAGCCTGGGCCTGGTGGAAAGGCCATGTAGTAGGGAGAAGCTCATACTCATTCGCAAAACGCATATCACATTACACAGCATACGCTCTCTGAGTCAAGCTCACACTCATCTAGCAGGTTCTAATCAACTGATCATTCTTTAAAATTAACGCCGCACCTTCAAAATGAACTGCAGTTGCATCGAATAAAGAAAGTTGTGGATTGACTTGGACTGTGGCATCTAAGATCAGTTCTTATTTGCTCCCCTGTCACAGGCTCTCCACAATAATATTTGGAAAAATGGATTGGTCACTGGATTGGTAAATCAGTCTGAAGGGCTGGACCCTCGTAACACAGCAAGTGTAATCTAGTGAGAGAGAAAGTGCTAAGCCACCATGAAATAGAGGTTGGGGTTTGATGCCAGTCCTGGTTTGTCTTGTCACCCTGCCAAACCATCTGTGAAGACCAGAGGGAGAGTCAGAACAGTATTTGCTCTACTCCCATCCATCTTTAACTAGAGCGACGAACCAGCAGGAGCAACCTACCAGTAGGACCCCACAGCCTGTACTGAATGTTGAAATCCTTAACAATGGAAAAAGCCACTTTCAGTGAACATTCACTGCATATACTGTATGAATGCTCTGGGGTTACCATGGACACAAAATATTTTTGACATTACGCAGTTGTTGTGCTGTATTTGCCGAGTGGATTCTTGCTGGAACGGATCTCGATCATATTCCTGAAGAGATGTAGCCCAGAGACTCCTCATTAAACTGGCCACCCATGCAATAAACATATTAAATAAACCACAGATTAGAAAAGGCTGTATTTTTGTTTTACCAGTCTCTCAGCAAAGAAATTGTGCTGCCCAGTTCGAGATGGATTTGATGGCTCTTAATAGTGTCTGCCTCTTTTTAATAATGCCCAATCTACAACGCTAGACTATGGTTTATTGGTCTGTTTGAGTCCGAGCACAAGGCCATTAGCAGGGGCCAAAATAGCCCATAAAAGTTGGGCCAAGTCTAATTATGTGCCGGTATCACAATATTAAGTGTTTTGGAATGTGTCAACATTGCTCTATAGTTGATATCTTGCCTACGTCTTCATCGTAATTAACATAAAACAGTCAATAACTGGTCAGCCACTCTTGAATTTCCTCCCTCAAAGACCTACACTGATGACTGACCATACCCTAATTTTTAGTCCAAGTTTCAGCATAGGGGGGCATTCTTCACTGGGCTTTCCTACTCATGGTGGTGAACTTTATTTCACTTCAGAATTACATGCTTGGATGTGGAATGATTAGCATAATTGTCCCATGTTCACATATGGCTCGTATCGACAGTGAAGCAGAACTGCATATCAAAGAGGACTGCATAATCACCATAATTACAAATGAGGATGCAATTACTGATATTATTGCCATATTAGTGTTGATTTTGTTTTGCACACTTACCAAAGCTGAACAAAGAAGAGAAAAGGAAGAGGTTGTGCTGTACGTGAGCAGCATTATACTTCTGCTCGCCCTGGTGGCGTTAATTCTTAACCTCCACTGATAGAGCTTCCTTGGCCTCTTCCGCAAGGTTAATATCTTTAATAAAAGTTAATACTTGGAAAAGCTAACCCTCTCCTGGTCTGCTCGAACCAAACCAAATTAGATTCCTAACTGGACTGGCCTCTCTCTGTATAATTTTTTTGGGTGACGTGTGAGGAGCATTAAATTGCTTTCTTATGCTGAATGTTCGGTCTGCTGACAGCCTTGTGTTGTTTATCTGACCTGCTTTCATTTAAAATTTCATAGCTGCCGCCTGGGGTTTGGTGGAAACTACAGTCAGATAATGTCCGCGCAAACCCTCCCATCACCTTACCTTACCCATCACCTCCCCACCTTACTTCTTGTCAGCCAAATGTCTCTGCAGACTGCTTTGAGGACTGTTTTATGCCTTCGAAATGCCTTTTCATTAGAGCTCATTTTGGCACTTCAGCAGAGATTTTGAGGTTTCTCAGGTCTGTTATACTGTGTGAACGTTCATGAAAATTCTCTGTTATTTTGCTTAATTTGAAGACTTTGAGGTGAGATGGTACAGTGCCATTTTTTGCACCCCATTTCATTTTCTTAGATGCCCTGAGGAGGAGGATTCAGTAGAGTGTGGTCATGCATGCCTTTGTGCAAAATATCTACATAATATGTAATGTGTTCTTTGTGTATGATAAAATGACCCTTGGTGTGGGTATACCAAGCTTATTACATTTTCTGTTTATCCGTGTGTGAAAGTGTGTGTGTGTACAGACAGATGTGCATGGAAGCGTAAAGGGAGCATACCTTGCGCCCAGCCACAGTCAAGGCCTCGGGCCGTGTTTGCACTGGGTGACAATAACCCCTTTTATACTGCTTCTGCCTTCACCAATGTTTTGATTTCTACTTAAAGTTTTATGTCAGTGCCCTCCCTCAAGGGTGCCATTACCTTGTATGCTAATAGAGCTATGCATATTCTATTACTGCTGTCAGGGCAAGATAAGGGACACATTCAGCAAAAGAGCACTTAGGGGCCAATGAACCCAGTGAGGGGTCCTGCTGCTCCTGCATTATCAGTCATCTTCACATCTGAATGGAGCTGGCTTATGGGCCTTCTCTTCTCTCTCCCTCTCTCCCTTTCTCTGTAGTAATGACTAAGGACTGTCTTCCGAAATAATCAGTCACTGGGAAACTGCCCGATCCCTATCTTACACACACGCCCAGGCACAGGCGGCCACATGCGCGCACACATACACACATTGAAACCATGCACAGCTGCAGGCTCAATCTAAACCGACCACAAAGAATGCAAGAGCAGGGCAATAACACTAACACTGTCACACGGAGACAAACATGTCTCATTTGGGGTCAGTTTGGATGGGGCTAAGTAGGTCTTTATTTTCAGACTGACTGAAGTCTTCTCTGCCGCATAATGGTAATGAAGCCATATGGTATGTGGAATTGGATTACTAACAAATGTTCCATACCACCGTCTTTACCCTGGCTTTCTTTTTTTCTTCACAACCCCCCTCCCATCTCTCCCACTCTCTCTCTCGCTTTCCCCCTCTCTCTCCCCTGTGTCGCTGTCCCCCAATAAAGCAGCCATTTCAAATTGGAACAGCATGTTGTCTAGGAGTGCGCACCTCATTTATAAGATTAAATTAAAAGCCAGCCATGCTTGGATGGTATTTTGTGATGATGAGGAGATGGAGGGAGGAGGGAACCGTTTCAGCTGCACCCAATCATCTTCCTGTCATGTGATTTGCTAGTTCCTGGTAGTGACACCTTCTTCCTGTCACCTGCTATGATGTGTCAAATGCCACACCTAAGACCCTAAAGCCAATGTATCCAGGGTTATGAGCTTTTTAGTTCAGCCATACTTTTGAAATGTTATGGAATCCTTTTTAACACGTGTTTATAAAGTAGCTGAACATGGTTACAGGTTTGTGCCTTGTCACAGACACAATGAAATGATATATCGCACTCTGAGCTAAAAGGACCTTGCAAATTATGCTCTATAAATGGAGGAAAATCTCATTCTGTTCTCTACCTAAAAACAGATGAACTTTTATTGAAAACGTGGAAGCGATTAGTTTAAGGGGCGTCTTTTAGTGTAATTCCCAAATGAAACGAGCAGACCCTGTATTTATGAAGCCCGTAGCACAAAGAAGGGAGCTCTTAATGAGGCAATTAAGCTGAGGGGTCGAGAGACTTTGATCTAGAGCACAGTGATTTTTACAAAAACATCGCACAGTGATAGATACTCATAACTCAGGGGCCTTAATTGTGCTTAATTTGTTTGGAATAGGAATGTGCTTTCAATTAAAGTGTGGATTTGGGCCCGTGTGTTTAAAGGAGGCTGTCAGGGAAAATTAAGAAGCAGTTTGGTTCCCCTCCCGTGTTGCTGTTTTTTATCACAGCCAGAGAGAGAGAAAGTCAGCAGATAGACCAAACAGAAGGTGGAGAGATGTAATTAGGCCACAAAAACAGACCCCTCAGAAGACGCCATGAATGGACGGATGGATGGTTGAACAGGGCAGATGAGGGAATTATTGCACGCCTCCTCTCTATATGTGGGTGTCCAACACAAGAACTCGTATCGCCAGGGCGTCTGTTTTTATATTTATTTATTGGTCATTGTGACAATCTTGATGACAATGCTTCCATCAAATGCATGTTGTGGTACTAGGTCAATAGCAATAATTGCTGTACAGTTGATTTTAATGTAGTTATTTGCACTATTTGGGGCTTTACTTGTTGGCTTGCCGCGTTTTATATTATATTCACACATTAAATCACTATGCAGCAACATAAGAACATAGCAATACATAATGATACAAAAGTATGTTGCACATATAACCCGTTTTCATGAAAGCTAGTTTTCATGGTATTTAGTCAAATCAAATTAAATCAATTCCAGCAGTGGATGTATGAAGGTCAAGATAGCAAACCAACACAACGAGCGACATAGCTAATTGTAGTTATATTTGTTTCAACATAAACATCCTTTTAAAGATCCACATAGGTGCACATTGCAAAATATACAAATAATGTTTGGGTGGCGTTCCGGCCAAGCTCATTTGGGTCCATATTTTCGAGATTGCTAGTGCTGGAAGGGTACTGTAGCTTACATAGCTTGCATACAACTTCATCTCGAGGTTTCACAATTTTGGCGTCTACTGACCAAAATCCGAATCTCAATTAGGCGCCACGTCTGTTTTTTATAGAAGTTCTTTGGATGTATAAAACCTCTTCAAGCCCACTAGGAGCTAGTTCAAAGGTGCTTAGATTGCGCATACGAATAAACATTTCTAAACTTTTGTTAATATGGACATGCTACATTTTGTTAGATTGGTTAGATTCTCTGCCATTCAATCATTCAGTTCATTTTACGGAAACCAATTAATTATCAATCAATGAAAGTGATGTCGTGTGCCTCCTGTCCGTCATGCAGTGCGTTCCGTGCAACGGGAGAACTCTAGAGACAGACAGAGCTGCGGTAGTGCTGCGCCCCCATAATCAAATATTAATTTTCTCAATTGAATGTCAGTTTTTTTTCTTAACAATTCGATTATATAATAGAATTTAGAATATTCATTGACAGCCCTGTGTGACAATAAGATAACGTTTTGATATACACAAATGAAATAAATTGTCCAGTGGCAAATGCATGACATAGTTAGAGGACAAGGTGCTACTAAAATACAGTGAAAATTCCAAACTGTAATCTTTTAAGGTATTCCTATAAACAGCCAATATAATGTTTATCAATAATAATACCATAGACATGCCATAAATGGCAGTGACTAACCGCATGGCACTAAAGCGGGCAGATATATTGATACATGAGCAATCTGATATTATAACTCAAACGCTACAATGTTAGCTGTGAACTAAATGAAGCTAAACTCTTCTTCCTCATGGTAAAACAACTATACAGTATATCTGGTTTCCCCTTCACATGTTGTGTTGGTGTTTGTTTCTGATTTGAGCTTGAGTTTTAATATTGTGGCAGTTGGATGAATTATACTGCAGTTGTAATGTGTGTGTCTGGGGCTTGTTCTACTTTTGTATTTGTTTGTTTATTAGCGGTCATGATATAAATCCACTTACTCGAAACCCTCAGAACTATAGTAATATACTGTATGTCTGTACCTGTGTGGGTGTGTGTTTTGTCTCCGGGAAGTTGCTCGATGTCATCTCAACTTCATATTCTTCACATTCAGTATGCAATATATTGTATATATTGGCATCCTGCTTTTCCATATTATAATTGTATTACTGTTATTTTGGTCTGTTCTGTACTAATGAAATCTATTGCGTGTACTGTGCTGTCTATCCTGAAGTTTTTTTGGGAGGTTTTTCCTTAGACAAACTGATGGTTTGTGTAAGGAACCCCTCAATCTTGTTTGGAAGTGTCCTGTGGGTGAATGAAAGCATATTGAGTTGTTTGTGCGTGATGTTAACGGTGGATACAGCTTTAATATAACTCAGTAACTCTCTGAACTGTCTCTGCCAACATTTTTTGCCAGATCTCACGGGAGTGTGTTGCTGAGACAGAGAAAGGTCTCAAACAAAGTTAATTCTCTCCTTATTTGTCTTTCTGAAAAATGCCATTTCAGTGTCAGAATGTTAGGAGGATATGTTACTGAGAACTGGTTCTAATATTGACTTCGGTGACTATGGTGCGAAAGAATGGCCCATAATCTGTGCTCACATTCACTTCTCCCATTGGAGTGAATAGACTCAGGACACACCGCTAGTCTTCTAAAGGGGCGAGGCAGTGACGAAAAAGTCTCTGCTTATAGACAGACCGATACTGATCAGATAATGATATATTGGCCAATAGTGATTTTTTTATTTTTTAAACATGAAAACAAACAATCTTGATACGGATTACTTGTCAGTGCTCTCTGATGGACAAACTATGTAACGGTGACACTGTTTCCAAATTACATAGAAATAGTTTGGCACTTCTGTACTGTAATTCCTTGTTACTTATCATCCAGATATACATCGATATTGATATGTCTCAATAAGCTAATAAACTGTAAACTTGTCTGCCTTTCCTATAGTGAAATCCATGCCAGAGAAATAATTACAAAAAGAAGAAGGCTGAACTGCTGCCCACAGTGAACATGCCCTTTTTGCGATGTCAGAGACAGAGATCCTCTTCAGAGGTTCTCTGACATAAAGTAAACCATACAGTAGGTAGTTTCTCCAGTACACCACTGGGTAAGCCTGCATTCTTGTAGTTTATTTATACTGGAAGAGGGGCCGTTACATAAATGACAGTTGACTGATAAAGTCATCTCTAACTGGTTTCGTGAACATAACAATGAGTTCGCTGTACTCAAACCGCCTCCGCAGTCACCAGCTCTCAATCCAACAGAGCACCTTTGGGATGTGGTGGAACAGGAGATTCGCATCATGGATGTGCAGCTGACAAATCTGCAGCAACTGCGTGATGCTCTCATGTCAACATGAGCCAACATCTCTGAGGAATGTTTCTGGCACCTTGTTGAATGTATGCCACAAAGAATTAAAGCAGTTCTGAAGGCAAAAGGAGGTCCAACCCGGTACTACCAAGGTGTTCCTAATAAAGTGACTGGTGAGTGTATTTTTCAAGGCAATTGATTAATATCCTTGAGAAATTAGTTCATGGACAAAAAAAAAGTCATTAATGCCAAGCGTAGATGAGGAAAAACCGACCAGCTATTTACATAATGTAATGCTGGAAGCCATTTGCAGATATCCCTGGCAAATTGATCATTGCTTGTATGGATACTTTAGAGTAACAATTTCTCATCTAATAATTTCCTTGAAACTAGTGAGATCCAGTAGGCGGTTTGAGGGGGGATGCCATCCCCCTTGTTAGCAAAATGACCAAATCCATCCCCCTTGTTAACGATGCTCTGTGCGTTGTTTCATAGTGGCGCTTCACATTGCCGCTTTTGATAATCGCCACGTCTCGAAACATATGAGACATACTGGTTTTTAACTGCCTGTGGGAAGATTGAACATTAAGAGTCTGTAATCATTCTTGACTAAAAGCTCCGCTGTCTACTTTTTCCTCACACCATGTGAAATTATTTCTCCGACTCCTCTTGTCTCTACTCGACCTGACTCGACTCGGGCAGCTAAACCAGTGCCATAAAGGCTAGAAAAGCTGCTCCGGTTAAAAAAGAAACGCTCCATCAAAATTTAACAATTCTCAACAATTTATTTATATTCTCTACAGCAGATGTGGGGGAAAGAGAATTAACAGAACTCGCAGCAAAAGTGCCCTTGAGTGCTCAAGCAATTCTTTTGCTGTTCTCACTTGTCATTTTCTATCGCTCAACACTTAACTAGTGTTCACGTGTTGCAATTTAGTGACTGGCAGCCTATTTCCAACAAGTGTCAGCTCCGTAAGGAGATGAACGGGGATTCTCTTGTTAATTTATCTCTCTTGACCTGCGTGGTGTGTTTGCACGTCTGTGTGTGCGTGTGTGTGTGTATGTCAGAATGACAGACTGAATGAGACAGTAAAAGATGGAGAGAGAGAGAAAGACGGGAGTCTGTGCTGACAGGCAGATGGTATCGCTCGCTGTCTCCCGAGGTCTTCCACTTCACACCCCATTACACCCGCCTCTTCCCATCAGCTTGTTGTCAGTCATTCACTGAGCTCTAACATGCACTCCCTCTGTCTTTGCCATTCTCCTTCTCCTGCTCTCACACACGCTCTCTCTCAACCTTCCATGCTTGTCTGCTTTGTTGGCTGCATGTCAAGTGTCAGGTGCAATCCCAGCTGACTGATCCGCTGTGGCGTGTGCGTGGGTGTAAAAGCAGTAAAGTGATGTCCCCCGCTCGCTCCCTCTCTTTCTCCCACATCCCTCCCTCTGTTCACGGGGCTGTCTGCATTCGTAAAGCTCCCGCTTGTTGAGAGGCCAGCAGGCCCTCAGCGGTCTCCAAGGAGCTGTTAGGGTGAAATCCCCCCAGCAAAGATACTTGGCAGCCATTTACAGCCACTAGGGACAGAACCTCTACTGATCCCACTGTTGTGCCTTCACTGTTGGTGAGTAGCAGGCTGTGTCTCAGAAGCCATTCATGGCCGAGTCTATAGCAGTACTCGTGTGACTGACTTGTTAGTTCAGGGTTCGTGCTTACTAGTGTTAAACCCAATATGTTATATGGTACTGATTGTACTATAATAAGAAAGTAACAGTGTATAACATACATAACGTTCTCTTAATGAAATTATCAATAAAAAATAAAATACATAAAAAAAACCCTGAATTTGAAAACTTTATTTAAAGACTAAAGCAGTAGAGGCTGAGGTATCCTGACTTTAAATCCTAGTGTGAGTCAAGCTCCACAAATCCTGGACCCTCCGTTTCCAAAAATGCAAAACTCCACGGCCACAGTTTGTATCACAGGCTCACAGGCTTTCTGCCATACATTTGGAGTCTCAAAACCCAGTTTGAGATAAACCTACTTGTTTAGACTTGACAAATCTTCGCCAGGTCCACAGAAGACCTTACACAACTGTTTTCACAGGGTAGTAGCCCTCATGACAAGTACATAAACATGTAAAATCGATGGAATACCTCTTTAATAATGCTTCTTTAGTTAATAACTCTATTGTTGTTCTAGTTAATATGGCCCTCTCAACACAATTTCGCTTTAATATAAAGCGGAAATGTACAAAGTGATGTCTTTCCTAGGCTAACTCTTCATTTATCACTCCCTCTATGTTACACTTGGCCGCTGTCCATTCATTTTCCATCCACATCTATCTATTTTCCTGCTTCCCTTTTCCTAGCAGTTTAAAATGCAAGGGGCAAATCTTTTCCTGGATCACACTATCCAATCAAGCCTAATACCTAAGCCTAAAACTACTACTCCTTAACCACACAAAGGCCAGTTACTCATTATTAACTCAATTAGGTGCACCTGTAGCATGCTGCCTCCAGCTCCTAATGCTGATGCCAGCAACCAGCTGACATCTACCTCACCTTCCATACCGAGTAAGAGTCATCGTGACCGAGTTAAGGGTAATGTCTGATTATAGGTTTCATGGGAGACAGGTGTGTGACCAATAGGCACCTTCCCCTCAACCTGTTCAGATGTTGGTTAGATTCAACAAAACGTCTTAACTAATGTCTTAAAATTAGAGTCTTACATATGCTGGATTTTTGAAGCTGATAATATCGATATTCGAGTTTAAAAATGTAAACATAAAACTGATAATGATATCGGCTTATTTCCATCTTCTTTTTTTATACACAAACACATATGGTAACATAGACACACTTTATGGATACGGATTCCTTAGATTGGTTGGTGAACAAGGTATGTACTGAGCGAGACATTTTCCTGTTGAAAAATGAATTTGTCAGTGCTCTCAGGTGGACAAACTATGTGATGGTGCCACTGTGTTGAAACTACCTCAAACACATCTTTGGAATTTCTGTAATATAGTTTCTTGTTACACATTGGCTGACATCTGCAATGAACTGATATTGGCAGATGTATCAGCCTGGATGATTTATTGGTCAAGCTTTAGTAAAAATGTCACTGTCATCAAACATGATCCACCATATAGTATACTGTTATCAACCGTAGTGTTCTACCTCAATATGGTTTAATATGTTTACATTCAGCAGAACCTTGTATTGTTGTATTGCACGGAATCTGTTACTTATTTTTTATTTAGTTTTAACCCACCAGCAGAGAAGGAGACATGTTAGTTAATTACCTACTCTTTTGGTGGCGTATCTTAAGAAAATCTCAGTGTTCTGGACATATTGTATGAGGATGGATTGTATGAAAGATTATGGAAGATAAATCCTTTAAGACAGCTCGTCAATTTATTAGATTTCTACTAGAGTACAGACAAGGTTCTCCAAATTGTTCAATTCATTGTCCCCTCTGGATCAGCGTATGCTAAAGATTTGCCAGCTAAGCAAAATCTCCTGAGCTGTTTCCTGGTTCTTTCTCTGCTGGCTTTGTTGTAGAGGTAAACGTGGCCTCCCAGAAAAAAGAGCCTTTAATTAGCTCGAATAATAGCCATGCATGTGTGGACTTAATCCCTTTGGCCGGCGCTATTCCGTTAATGGTTTCCTTGTCACTCACCGGGCACTGCATAAAAGCACACTCTGCTTTTCACTCCCAACACCTTTCTTTCTTTCTGCTCCGTCCCTCCTACCCTCGCCCACCACTCCTAGACCCAAGCATCCTTCCTCCTGCTGACCACCACAGACTCATTCTTTTATTCCCTCCCTCCATCTCTTGTCTTTTGATTGAGCTCTTGAATTATGATGAATCTGCCCCTTGTCTGCTTTAGGAGGTTCTCCCACTCCTCCCGAATGAGAGAACAAATTACTCACTTGCTGCATTCGTGTTAACTATAATACTGTTTTTTTTTTTTGTTCCTTCTGTGACACCACCAAACCGACTCTGGACTTGCCAAGTAACTTGTTTTAAGACATTTTTTTTCCCCACAAACTGCAGTGTTAAAAGTAATTTGACAGTCACAAATTCAAAACACTAGTGGGGGAAAAACGTTCATTTATGAAATCTAAGTTCACAGGTTCTTCATGTCAAATGATGATGTAATGCCAGTGATAAACTGGTTTTGTTACAGCTGCAGTCATGAGTTGAACCTTCATCTTAGAGATTTTGATTAAGCGTGACAACTGACTTTTATTATTCTCATGCTTTACCCCCTGATCTTTAGATGAAATTTGCCAAATGCCAGCGGGTTGGTCACAAGACATGGCATTGTACCCTCAGCTCTCAGTCTATATTTTGGTCCATTGACAGCAGAGGTGAGCGCTGAAGACCTATAGAAGAGCACTTTACAGCCAAAGAGTTTTAATATGTAAATCAATAGGAGATGGAGCAAGGCAGTACATTTTCATTGTTGAGGCTCTGTCTGGACTGCCAGAGCCATTATTGAGCCAGATTATCCTTCCTATTCATTTTCTCTGGCTTTCTCTCTGTGTGTCTGTCTCTCTGAGGGTATTTGTTTTTCCATGCTTACGAAGGCCAAGAGGCACAGGTTTAACATTAAAAGACAAACAATGGCCATAGATGTCCACCTCCTACAGGGGACAGACAATCTTCCTTTGCAGTTCCAGGAGCCCAGTATAAATCTTTGAAATTACAAATCAATAAATAATTAATACAATAATAGGAATCTTTATAAATATTTAAGTGAGAGGATAGAGAGGTGGGGGTAAAAAGTCAGAGGCTGTGTGTACTACTGATCGCACAAAGTAACACTGGTGCATATGCACACTCATACAGATTAACAGTGAAAAAACAAGAAGGCAGAAGTAGGTCCACATTTTGTATAGTCTGCTTTATGCCATTAACTTTGGAATGTGTCTTTTTGCAGCGATAAGAGGATGTCCGTGTGTATGTGCACATGTAGGCTAATCCATAATAGATGTGCACACGTGCGTGTCAAAAATGACAGCATATGGGCAACTTTAAGTGAAACTGATTAAATGTTTTAACGTTTGCACATAGTGTATATCTCATATCACAGGCAATCAACTTTGGAGCTACACCGCTTTTTGTAAACACAGCAAACCCGGCTTGGGCAATCATGCTGGTAGACTATAAACAACCGCCATGTTTTAGCTGCATGCAGGGTGCATGAACCAAATGCGTTCACTGCCAAAATGTGTTTTAACACCATAACTGAGCAAAAGAAAACAAGGTAGATACGTTTTCAAAACATACTGGCGCACATTTTCTCTCTCCCCCTATGCATGTTTATCCTCCCATCCTTCTGTCTCTCTGACAGCACTAACATCGTTCCCCCTCTCCGTCGGGAGTTAATTTGCCGGAACATTCCCGCTGCACACTGTGATCACCTAGTGAATACCCCCATAATTCTCTCTGCCTCTGCCTCTCCCTCTCATCCAGCCATGGAAATGACACAGAGGGGCTGACAGTTCAATTTACCCGTAACGGATGGCAGCTATCACGGCAGCACCCATGCGCCAGCCCTTTTCTGTTGACTTTTATTTTTACCTGCCAAGAGAGAGATGCTGCTGGAGTGCGTCCCGCCGTTCACCCCTCTAGACTCCAGCGGCGCCTCCTCTCCTCATCATCACTGCTGGTCCTCTGGGGAGAGATGCTGCCACTTGTTTATGTGACCCTGTCAGTACCCCCCTACACATACACGTTCTTCTCCCCTGTGTACTTATCAAGCAAATTATTCCTCCATTGCCACCCCTCCTCTTCTCATCTCCCTGTTTGTTCTTTATAACATAATGGAGGAGTTATTGATCTATATCTTTGGTCATGATGCCTCTCAGCTTGTTGTCGTTAGCCCCTCAGCATGCCATTGATATAGTCCCCCTCCTCCTCTCTTCATCTAAATGATTTTCTCCTTCCTCGTGCCTCTTTCCCATTATCCAGCTCCGCTTTACATAAATCCACCCGGTCATTAGATCCATCAAAAGCTAATGATAATCATCTTTTTTCCTCCACTCCTGTCTTTTTTTTTTTTTTTCCCCTAGTTTCTCCCTATGGCTGACTTTCTTTTGCCATTACATGCACACACATTCTGATACACAAGTACAGCATACATATGTGCACACATATATGCATACAGACAGTATCAGCGTTGCCAGATATACGATAATTATCGTATGTGTATGATAATTTCACCCTCTGAACGATGACGATCAATAATGCCAAAAGTGCCATAATGTACGATAATCTGACCATTTTGTAATGCTTACAATTAGTAGTTTGTTTTAGTCTACGCTGTCTTATTTAAATTCATTTCCCGACATATGTCAGTATTCACGGTGTTCGCAGACGTTCTCTTTCGAGCCAGTCATCCTTCTTGTAGGAAGAGAGTTTTCATGAGAAACATAATATCTTTGGCTAAACTTCTTGCAATTGAATTTTTTAATATGAGGGCATTAGAAAACTGTCAGACTGATAAACTCATAGACACATCCCCTTCCGCGCATCATAGCTACGTCATCCTGCTTAACAACAAAACAAAATAGATGTGTGTAGATTGGTAGGCGTGTCAAAAAGCGTTTAAATAAGTGTTTTGTAAAATTACACTTACACATTTTTGTTCTGTTGGTTATTGACTCGCATATGATAATTCTCCTCAAAATACAATACTTTTAAGGCTCTGGTACAATAGTTTAATATTTCCTACACAATTACACACACATGCACACACACACTCCTCTTTGCTCTCTGTTCCAAGGAGACGCTCCTTCATCCTGGCATAGCTGTCAGCCATAGAGGACGTCTATTTGTGTCATTCATTACCCTCCTGTCTCCTTCGCTAATAATGAGCTGCACTTATAATAAAACAATTATAGAGAGGGGACAGATTCCCTTTTAAGCCTCTTCCCCCCCCCCCCCATCTTTCTTACCGTTGTCACTGATAGGCATTACCATTTCTAGTCCGTAAACTCAGTTTGGTCTTCCTTGTGCCCGAGCTGTGTCAAAGCTAGCGTGAACATCCTGAGTGTGTGTCTGAAAGATATATGATGAGACAGAGACGCATGTCGCTCGTTTGTAATGTTAACCAGACAGTTAGGGTGCTGCCCTCTTTCCTCAGTGCCTGTAAAATGAATTCATCTGTCCCTTAGATGATGCATGAATGTCATAATGGGGAATCTGCGGCCACTGTGTTGTCATTGAGCAAAGGTCGAGGCCTAGAGAAAGACTAAGAAGTAATTGTGCAATATTTTGAGTTTCCAGTTTGTGGGGCTGTATCGTTTCCCTCCATACTGTTCTCCGCTGCCAGCTGGGATTAAATTGGTGGTGAGCTACTCTAAGCAGGAACCAAGTTCTGACACCTAAAGTCTGAGCTCCTCTATTCATGACAGGCTGATACAAAACCCCATAGATTTCAATATCCCATAGATGTCAAAGTATAATCAAAGACAGGGCTTCCCTGCCTCCAAAAGTCCAATTTAACTGCTGGCACTGAGGCGATACTGAAGGTGGGCACACAGGGATACACAGGTTTCTCTCTGCAATTTGATCTAATCAGGGTCTGATTCAGATTCAGTCAGGAAACCATGTGAGAAAAGCTTCGAGCAGCTTGCCAATCAGCTGCAGCAAGAGGGGACTCCAGTGCTTCTGGAGGAGACCCATGGCTTCTATAATAGCTGAAACATAATGGGAACTTTGGAGATAACAAGGCTCTTTTCTTCTACCTGCAGGGTGGTCTTGACACTTTTAAGGTCTACCTCAGTCAAGTGAATCAAGAAGTAACATTGTTTTACAGTGCATGTAATATTTGTGGCAATAAAATTCAGAATTTGGGGATGCCATGAGGAGTTATAAGCTAAACATATTGTGAAATCACGCTTCGGCATCTTTTCTCATACAGTACCAAAAGTGTTTTCCAAAAAATAAAGTAATTCAAGGACCTGAAATGTATGTTTTACTGTTGCTGAAAAATATGCCGGTAAATCACTTGGTCGCTTTAAAGTCTATCAAATCTCTCAATAATTAAAATAAATAAATATATGGCAATGGCTGGCTGGCTTTGACATGATGTCCTTAAGTGGATTAAGTGAAGCAATTTAAAAAAAACCCACATCTTTTGAAATTACTTTTGATCAGCCGGGGCGGCTGTGGCCTGGTGTCATCCACCAATCAGAAGGTCGGCGGTTCGATCCCGGCTTCCCCCAGCCCACATGTCGAAGTGTCCTCGAGCAAGATTCTAAACCCCATATTGCTCCAGATGGCTGTGCCTTCGTTGAGTGTGTGTGTGAACGTTTTGCTTCCTTGTAGTGATGGGCAGTTAGCTCCTGACATCAGTGTATGAATGTGTGTGAATGTGATATGTAGTGTGTGAAGCACTTTGAGTAGTCGGAAGACGTACAGTCCCTCAAGCTGTTTCCTGGTATTTAGCCACACTAAATTAAAAGAGATTTAATTGTTCCATGAGTTATGGATTCATTAAGGGAGTAAACTGTAAAATAAGACTACGCTATTCACTTCAGTTTCAGGAATTAAAAGAACTGACTGACTAATGAGCATGTATGCCATGCAGGGGTTAATTAACTATTGTTATTCTGTGCCCCAATTACAGTAATCTATCTCAGGTTGTGAGTTTTCAACATTTTTCACTACCATGAAACTTACTTAACGTACTTAAGAAATACTTTTTCAGAATTCATTGAAGTAATCACAGCATAGAAATGATATTATTTTCCATATTAGATCAAGTACAGTGTATGGGTTTAAATGGTCAGACTCCACCAATACTAGCTTTTTAGAAATATGTAATATCCAGACTTTTGTAAAGAAGCAATACTTTAGAAATGCTGCCTATGATGATGTGTAATATATTTTAGTGGTCAGTTACAAGCCAGCATAGTCAAAATGGTTATTAAGAAACCTCGTTTAGTGTTTATTTTCTTCGTATTACTAAATACACAATTTTATAGCATAACTTTAACCTCATTGATTGAACTACTCAGTTGTATACATTAATTGAAAATATTATGAATATTCCTACTTCTACTTTCAATTCATGCTCATTTGAAAATACATTCAATTTATTTATATAGCGCCAGTTCATAACAGAAGTTATCTCATTGCACTTGTCCTATCGAGCGGGTCTAGACCGTACCGCAAGCAAAAGCTTACTCTAAGAGGCAGAAACCCTGAGCAGAAGCAGACTCAGGGTGGGCGGCCATCTGCCGCTGCTGGTTAGAGAGAGAGAGAGAGAGAGAGAATTTAACATACAATACATACTTACATATTGTGTGTGTGTGTGTGTGTGTGTGTTTGTGTGTTATGCAAGGTTATTATCAGCCTGAGTGGGGAAGAAGTCCCCACTCAGCACCTAGCGAACCTTAAACTGCAGTCATAGCACTACTGTAGTGTGAGAGAGGGAGACCTGGAAAAAGTGAATTTTCAGCAGATTTTAGGCAAAACATTCCTTCCTCTGCTTCCTCTGTCAGCTCTGTTTAAACATTACATTGCCTGTCCTGACCAGCAGGCCATTTGAATCTTTAAGCAGAAGAAGAAGATGGAATGCATCCCCAACAAAGCCATGGTTAATGTTTAAAGAGAAAATAATGGAAATACAATGTCGGGATCACACCAGAGAGAATCAGAAATGTGTTTTATTACTGGGGAATATGACTAAATAATATATTAGATGTGCATGTTTTACATCATTGTGAATATTGAATGGGTGGAATGTATACGAGGTGGTGACAACCCGTGGGCTTCTACATAGACAAGTAAACAAACAAGCAAACAAGATGTTTTAATGGATGGCGGTGAATGTTTGATAATGGATGTGAGGCTACATGCACATGGTTTTCTAGACAAAAGGACTGTGACAGTTTTGCTTGCTTGTATTTTTTAGTGATGATGTTTCACTAATCTTAATGTATTTTTGAAACCCGCTTTTCAGTGCTCACAGTTAGGTTTGCTCATCTGTGAACATTGCATGAGAAATTCATGCGTTTCCTACTTTTAAAGGCCGAGGTGCTAAAACACATTCTTTCTAATGATAACCACTTGAAAGACAATTCCTTACAATTGTTTGTATGTCAGGTTTAACTCTAACACATCTTATGGTGACCTGTAGTCTTTATTTTCTACCATTGTGTTGTGTCCATTCCTACCCAAGCAGAACTGAACGTTAATAAACATGCCCACAAAGAATTCAGCTGCACTGTCTGTGAAGTGTGTTCAGGAAGGTCAGAGCACTCTGGCTGCCCTGAGGACAGCACTAAAGTCATTCAAGCCTGTTTTAGTGTCTGGTCACCCTGATACTCGCACACAGCTAAAGTATGACCTGTGGCAGCGAAACTGAGTACAAGCCTGTGGTCTCTGATCACTCACATAGTGGGCTTGGCTTTATGTTTGGGCAAACTGTCACAGTATTTAAATACAGTTGGCACTGTACAGCCATGGCTCAATTTTCTAAAGTTTAAATTTAGGAAGTAGGAAGGCCTGCTAAATGACCAAGTTATAAAAAATAAAATAAAAAGTGGGGAGCTTTGCCTAAAATCTGCATATTAATCTGTACAATCATAAATGAAGGCGTGTGACAAGCGCACATGTTTAAAAGAATCAGGCTTTTGACAAAAAAAAGCAAATTGCATAAACAGCAATGCAAATTTAGAGCAGTTAAAGCCCCTGGCACTAGGGGGAGCAAGTCTATTAGAAGTTCTCGCCACAGAAGACTGCTGTGTCAGAGTAGTGTTATGAGAGGACCGGGATGGAAAACACTGTGGTGGTTACTGCGGTGAATTCGTTAAAGAATAATTTATCATCCGTTTTAAATGAATCATTTCACTATCAAAACATACGGTTGGTTATTTACACACACATACAGCAGACATAACAGGTATTATTTTATTACAAATGTGCCATCTAGGTTTCAGTCAAAGCAGCTGCTGCGTCTTAAAACGCAAAGCAAATCTCTGCAGGATGTTAAATGCTGACCCAAGGAGAAAACAGCCGTTAGCTTTGGCTGTGAGTGTTTAACGCTCACAAGTCAGGGCTAAAAATACTCCGCACTGTCCAAGAACATGGAAAGAAAGGGAGGTGCAAGAAAACCAAGGCAAGTACAAAATGGTGTCATTAGTTTTTATAGTTTGCTAAGGAAACACTAATAAGCCGTAGCTGGTAAACCATACCTGTAATTAGATGAGAGTTGAGGTAGCGCATGCTATTTATTTGTCAGCTATATGATGCCAGGTTGTGGCTTGGGTTCCCACACCTTCACTGGGACAGTTAAGGTTGCTTTTGGTGAAGTGTTTTTAATGCCTGAGCCAAGAAGAGATACTTTTCCGCCTTGAAGTGGGTTTTACCTGCCTGGGACACCACATAGTCAAAGGAATTTACTTCCCATACAGTCATTAGCAAAACCCTTTCAACATTACATTTCCCAGTTCTGAACTCTTGTCATTTATCAGTTGATTTCGGTTAATATTAGCTTTTGTAAATTAGATGTTAGCTTCTACTACAGCTACAACTCAGATTTTGGGCAAATTATTATATAAAAGTGTTTTAGGAAATCCCAAACCCTTCAAAACCTGGGGAGTGAGGTGAATGAAGGAGTGTATTTTTTGGAGGGACTTTCCATGTGCCTCTCATCAGCGTGTGGTAGTGATTAGACAGGGAAGTGAAGGTGAGCCTCAGGTGGACTCTGTCTGTCTATTACTCTCTCTCTTGCCCAATTGTTAACCCCCTACACCCCCTTGCACATCCCCTCGAGGCCCATTATGCAGAATTAGCCTCATGTTATGATGTCGAGGGTGTCGGGGTGCACACGCTGGACCACTTCACTAGTGGCATTTGGTCAAATTTGGCTAATTGATGATCACCCAAACAGGGATGTTGTGCAGGGCCAAACATATTTTCATCAGATGCCCTGGCACTGGGTCTCACACTGTTTTCTCTTGGTCTCCCTGCTCTCGTTGGAACATTAGTACCCTGACCCAAACATGACTGTGTTTAACATGAACTTCGTAGAAGTATCCAAAAGGTCATGACCTTCTGTGAACTTTTTCATGCTGTGTCTCACCCATGCATTGTTATTTCACAGTTGCTTCCCTCCAGGTCTCTTTATCTGCCTCTCTTTGTCCCTCTCCTTGGTTGTACATTTATTTGCTGAGTGACTGATCAAGTTCAGTGGAGCGTCCGAAGGACGTGTCATGAGCTTGAACAGAAGCCAATATCAGCTGCACTTCAAAGCCACAAGCTACCTATACCCCCTGAGGTGACAGTAGCTTCAGGGGATCTGTTTTACTGGCTCCAGTAGTTATACTATCATCCATTCTGTGGTTTTTCAGTTCGACCTCTCCCTTAGATCTTTTACTGATCAACAAGATAAGACTGCAGCACGATCTGGTTGAGAGCTAGTGTCTTGCACACATGGTCGATTTTGTTCTGCAGTTCCTGCCCATTATTCTCTGTTGGCCGTTTAAATGCTAAGATATGGTAATTCAGTTGCATATCTTTGTCTTTAATAGTGTTCCAGATGACTAGTTGAAAAGTTCCTGCATGAGAAAAGTCATGGTTCTTAGGGATTGTTTAAGGGGAGTATTACACACCGAGATTAGTCAGTCATCGTTTTTGATTAAAGATACACAGCAGCTCATTTAGGGAGAAAAAAATCCCCCACAGAATTCTGTCAGGGCAAACTCCAGGCCCAGTCCAAACCAACGCCGACAGATGACATATCTCCCCCCAAGTTAGGTTTGTGTTAATGGGAGACCCTCGCAGGTAGAGGTCTCCTCTTATACAAACACCAGCCCGTGATTGCCTCCACTTAAGACCAGTAAAAGTAATAAATGATGACCGATCAGGTCACACTGTAAATTCGGTCCAGTCAGTCTGATGGATGGCCAGGTCTAGGTGTGGTCTGAGTCAGGTCTGGTAGGTTTAATGAGTGCTTGGTTTCCTCCCAAGAGCTTGTGTCTGTCTGAAAATTATTCCAACGGGAAGTCACAGTGGAACCTTTTTCTTCCTTGGAGAAGAATCACATTTTTTATGATGCATCATCATTTTCCCTGACTCAATGTTCATCATCCGGTGCTCCCTACCGTAATGTCAATAAGTTGTGCTGAGCTGTGGTCTATCTGGTTTTTCCCAGATAGGATGGCTAAGCTAAATCAACAAGAGTATTAGTGGAGCTTCAGATTATGCTTAGTTACATGCTAAAATTGTACACATCAGCCATTTCTCAGTCTAATTAATGTTTGCTTTTAAACCAGGTTCAGCCAGGACAAACCTGTGTAAAATGACTTTACCAACTATTTGGGAGTTTGGCCTAATGATCTCCTCAGTCAATATTTGATGGAGGTAGGTATCAAAACCATTTCTCTGCCTTCAAAAGGTAGCTTTCAAGTGGACTTGTAACATACAGTACACAGTCCTACAGTACTAATAAGTAAGTATTCACAAGTGATTAGAATTATTTAAACTAGGACACCAAACTGTTTAATAATATAAGATGGTGTGGTCCTGTAATATGTAGATACACAACTTTTGAGAACAAAATTTCAGTTTTCAGCATTAGTGAAGTCCAGTGCAAATCAACAGTGCAAAAACTGGCTTAAAGTTGTTCACTCCCCAAAAAGTAAATATAGCAAGATATGCCGAAAATATCCGATGTTCTGTCTTTTAGCATGCATTTATTTAGGATTTTCATGCTTGTCACTTCTGATTAACACACACTATGCAAAAGAATGAGAAAAGGCACCGTCTACTGAGGGCACAGAGATACATTTATCCCCCTTTTTACATAATGAGTCCAGTGAAATCTTTGAAAAAAATGAGAGCATGTGTGACACTGTCTTACTAACCAGTTAAAGAAAACACAACGCAGTGCATTTGGGATCCGTGCTGTGTAGAAGCAGAAAAACTGAATTGATAAACTGAAGCTTGTTTGAAAATCATGTCCATGTTATGTTCTGCAACATTTTGTGGTCCTGTATGGCTCGGTGAATACAGCATGGACCATTTAAAAATGTATGCATTTATTACTCTATAACTATATTATTGTCTTCACTATCTTTTTGCTGCCCTTGCATTCCCCCAGTTGCAAATTCAAAAAATGCACTTCATTATTTCCTAGGTTTATATGTGTATGTATGTAAATAATTGTAGGATATATCTACAGAACACCATGCATTACACTGCATACTGTATATTTAAAGTCAGAATAATTGAAATAACAGTATTTAACATCCATCTGTTATTTTTTTGGTCACCTCTATATCTGTGTGGCCACAATATCCAGAACATATTGGTAAATATCAGCGCTCTTGTTTGACTTGGCCGCTACACATCCTGTGGGGATTGTGCTGAATCCCTTTCCCTGTGGCTGTGTGGTAATCTTGGTTTTACATTCAAAATCTCTAACACATTGCAGAGTTCTCTGTGCTTTCATAGAAGTCCATGCAGGATGGACTTAACACTTGAGAGAACAAGAGCTTAGTTTAAAATGATACAGCTCAGGCGTGAATATTGCTTTGTGATGTGTGAAATGGGTCAGTGCCCAACAATTGTCTTAGGGATGGCTTTAATTAATACTTTAAATCTATCCTGTGTAAAAAAACGTATTTAGGTCTGCAGTTCAGTACATTGTCTTAGACTTTCCACAACTTTTTATGCAAGAGTGGGAATTAAAATGGGCATTCAGGGCTGTTATTGAACGGCAGTTTTACTCAACACAAAGTCAATCATTTTTGTGGCCACAATTAAAAAAATCCCCCTTCTGCTGTAAAACCCTGGCAATATTATGTTAGTTTCTGCAGGGTTGCGATATAAATCCATGCTGTCTGCCACAATTCACTACGCCACATTAAATTCTTTTAGATCAATTAAACTTCCCAGCTCACTTTACAAGCCACCAGTCTTAATGTTGGCTCCCCCTTACCCTTTGAGCAGGGGAATACGGTGCAACACAGGGTGCTCTGCAGAATTTATTGAGCCATTGCCAAATGAACTGTCGGGGTTAAGGGAATGCATGAATTAGTCATATTCAGCATTTTATGCATAGGAAGTTAGGAAGTTGCATGGGATTGACCCTCATAAGTTACTTTTTCTTCCTCAAATCTCTATGCAGACTCACACACAATGTCGTGGACCACCTGTTGGGTGCTGCTGACTGAATACTGTATAAATGGAATTTTAAAAAGTGGACAAAAAGTATCCAAATATCAAAGAGCGCTGGATGACCAAATTCTGATATGGGTGACATAATCAAAGCATAATTCTGGCACTTGCACAGACATGGTTGCTTAACACAAGTATGGAGGCACATTATGTATGGGTCCCCTTGGTTGCTGTTTACGACTGAGACTTGTCTGGATTCCTCTCTTTGTATTTTTAGTGGAGGGATGATCTGAGAGTGAACAGGTGGACTTGGGCTCTGTCACCAGTAAGCACACAGATTTGCAGCGCCATTGTCTGCGAATGTTTAAAATGCTATTAGACTGAAAAAAAGTGTATGTGGATGTGATAGTCCTACATTTTTACCATAGCACATAAACTTTACAGCCTTTTGCATATTCCAGTCTCATATCCGGTTCCTGAATTGTACTCCGTGTGTGTTTGTTTGTGTGTGTACACATTGCACTTGAGCCGTGCTATTTGTGTGTACTGTAAAGGTCATTCTCACTCTCTTAGTTTTCACCCATAGTTATTATTCACATTCACAGACCATTAAACATTTTAACAAGCTGTAAGCCAAGCCTGAATATCAATTATTCTTTAATATGCAGTACCAAAGAAAATATAATGATGGCGGGCTATTGTTAATAAGGTGAATAGGACCAGGTGTGCACCCTGAACACGTCAACATAGTGCACTTTTTGGGAGCCATTTTTAAGAATTAATTGCTGTAATTTTGTCCACCATCCCCACCCCCAGCCGCCCCCTACAGAGACTTAAAGAGTTAAGGTGCGTGCTGAAGTCGAGCTAAGTAAATTCACTTTATGACACTGCTGTGACATGTGCATCTGTGATTTCACACGCTTAATGTAAAATTTACAGTTGCAGTATTGAATGTCACGCAGGCTGTGGGGAGAGCTGGGGGTAACCGGAGCCCCCAGAGAACAAAGCGGGTGTTTTGGTCCGGTCCCCCCTTGCACATGCCTCCCCGGCTGCCACCCCTCCCCGCCACTCTTTACAGCTGTGGAGGTGTGATCCGAGCACGACGGTTGGCCTTATAACCGTTAAGCAAGCACCATGGCGCTTCTAATAGCCAGAGGCCCTAATGACCAAAACACCTGGAACTATGAGAGCGTAGAGAAAATTAGCTTTTCTCGGGGAGCTAGTAGACATTTGGGTAAAAGAGCGGCTTCAGAACAGAGACTGGTCCAGTCCCTATTTCACACGTGGGCACTGACTCTTGCATATGATCATTAAGTAACAATGTCTTCTTGCCAGCTTTGGAAAGCTCTGTTGGAATGGGGTGGTCATGTAAAGAAGAGAGAGGCCCACACTCACTTAAAGTTCAAACATAGATTAGGCACGCTCGTCCCTTGGTGTCGTGTTCAATGGCAAACCTCCCCCTCAGGGAATTGATCCCCCACACTACCCTCCAGTATTGATTTAGTTGTATATAGATTATCAACCTCAATTGTGCTATTAAGCCGCAAGTCCTGCATTGTATAGATATAAAAGGTCTTTTAACAGGTATTGTTTTCCAAGTCCCTCAGGTTATTTGAGATCTATTGCCATTAGCGAGATTAATATGATTACTTACTGCGTGAGCAGTGAAATTCATTCTTGGGCAATAACACAGGGTCCATTTTCATGTCTGAGTCAACTCAGAATCTGTCCGTATGGCATTTTCCATTATTGTGGTAACTGGTTAATATTAATTGCACTTCCACACAACCAGTGTATCCTCACAAATGCTCATGAACAATAACAGGATGAAAATACGAAGTCTACCTAACTGTCAGTTGCCGCACTATTCTGAAAAGTTGCTCCTTTTTTCACCCAATGAAGATAACTACTGCTCTTGGTGATTACAGCATCTATGCAGACAAGTTAAGCAATTTTGTAATTAATCTGGTGTTAAAGGAACATGTTTACACACACTGAATGCATATGTCCCTATTAATACCAGTTACCTCAAAATAGAAAAAAATGGTTCAAGGTTATTTTTCAGTCAAGCTAGAATCTTCAATTTGTAATGCAATTTGTTAGGTTTGTTGTTAATTTGCAGCACAATTATAGCACCAACTTTATGTTCCATTATTATCATTGTTGTTAATATTATTACCATTACCACTACCACTAAGGTTTAGTGCAAAAAGTTAGATTTTGTTACATTGCTGTCAAAATGGCTCTGTTCATGAGTCTCTTCTTAACTAATAGTTGGCAGCTGATGCACAGAGCATTTTAAGTGTAGGCATCGTGTTGAAATAGTTTGCTGATGTTGCAATTGGTGGAGCATGCTGGTGGGATAGCTGGGACTATTGGACTGAGACAGAGGTTTCATTTTATTTGACCATTATCCGACCATCAAAGTAGGATGCCTTATGTTGTGCTTCTGTTCTGTCACCAACTATAGAATAGTGTCTGAATATAATGTTAGATTTGTGGCGGGTCCCAGTGAGCATTCGCAAATATAGCACACTTGACACTGTACAATAAGTCTTTTATGACATTTTTGGTTGATCATCTTAAGTATTGATGGACCGACTACAGTACACCTGGTCCTAATAGGCACACGCACATGCTCCACTCCTCTCTCTTTTCCCATCTTCCACCTAAGGAAACAAGCTGCTGTTATTCCACCAGCGAGCTGTAAACCTGCAATAAAACTGTGGCATGGCCCCTATGTGCAGTAATGCTCCATATACTTTAATGGTACACTGGCCCAGGTCATATATTTCTCTTCTTATGTGAGATTCAAAAAGCTAAGGCAGGGGATGAGGTTTGGGGTCCAGCTAGTGAGTTTGATGTACTGTATGCATGTTAATGACTACCATCTCCAGTAATGGAGGGAAAAAAGTAATACGTCATATTGTCAGAAAACTGCCCTAAAGCATGCAATCACACTTTTACAGATTGGACTTGGATTGTAAAATGTAAAAAGAATGTAAAAATTGAATTAAAGGAAGTTGAATTGTTTAGCCAAATGCGTACACAGCATTTAAATAAAAAAAAAAAGGAATTTGTCAATTCCCATAACCTAATTTGTTTCAGGGCTGAATGTGTGTTTAACCTAACAAGCACAGTGTCACAGGACAATTGACAACTTCAGCGTGTGATATGTGATGATAAATGATGTTTATTCTTGTCAGTTCATCTCACATCCTTCATCATTCAGAGCACAGACGACTAATTCTGTAACACTGCACCACATGCATGCTCTGATTCTAACCATCTCTTACAAATTTCATACCAACAAGAGAGGATAGGTCTTTCACCACTGCAACCGCTAAACACTCCTTAGAATTAGATCCAAATGTGGTAATAGACAACATGTATTTGGGAGTGCGGATGTAACTCCAGACTACAGCCACATGATACTGACTATCAGTGCAAAGTTGCGGTTGAAACAGATGTCTAAACACACAACAGTGTTGACAGGCTGAGGCCCAATGTTTATGGTTGCCCTTAGGGAAGGATGCTGCTTTTTGGTTGCGGAAAAAGATGATAGGATGCACAAGTACAACAACACACTATACAGATAGACTCTCAGAGGAGCGGGGACCTTACCTCCTCTCTGTTCATTAGTGTTCTTCCGGAAGATCAAGTGGGGTCGGATTGCAGATGAATCAGCTATCGTACCTCTAATTTTACCTTCTAGTTAAAACCTTAATGAAATAAATCAAAAACAGTGCCTTTAGTAACAAACTGTTCATATCATAAGCTAATAAACCGTAAATGAAGAAGTACAATTTCAGAAGAAAATATTTTTTACATGTTTTTTTTTTTAATTTAAATGCTTTGACCTTTACTCTCTGCACCCCATCCTAAAGTTTATTTATTAACAGTGACAGTAGTAACTCCCAAAGACAGTTCCTTAAGACAGTATCTCACAGTGTATTTTATTGCTGGCTTCACTGAGTATTGAAAGAGTTAGTGTGCCTGCCCCATCTTGTTTCAGCTGTAAATATATATAAGAAATGCTCCGCCTTTCCTGTTTGAAGTTTTGACAGATGAGGGAGGAAGTTGCATTCCATAAGGCATCTGCTGACCCAAACCCTGACTTTGTGTCTTGCTAGTTAGAGGCCAGCCATGTTTAAAGCCT
The DNA here is from genome assembly GCA_011952105.1 of Coreoperca whiteheadi. Lineage (NCBI taxonomy): Eukaryota > Metazoa > Chordata > Actinopteri > Centrarchiformes > Sinipercidae > Coreoperca > Coreoperca whiteheadi. Next base: position 11,955,484 of record CM022479.1, on the reverse strand, counting down.
GATCATTTCACCTGTCTAGCCTTGGCTACCCTGAGGAAGGAAGTTGCGTGTGTCAAACTGCTGTAATGGAAATGATTCAAGGAAACGTTGTAGTCTCAGTGTCTCGATCAAGGGCTTTTTATTTCCAATCTCGTGAGCTCTGCTTATTCCCTCTGGCTTGAGATATTGCCTCAAGCCCCGTCTGTCCATCTAGTTTCACAGTTTTACATTCACACATACACACTGTAGACATGCAAACACACATACAGACCCATCCACGTTCATACTCCAGTCCCCCAGACACAGGTTTTGTTCCATAGCCACCATTGAGGTATGCATATTGTGTGTGTTTGGTAGTTCATCATTGGATCTTTTCCCATGTCACATATGTATCAGTGTCCTTGTGTTGTCAGAGAGAAAGGGAAAATAGTCAGCATGAAGCCACACTAGGGGTTCTGACTATTTGACTCTTTAATCTGTTATATAACTCTGCTGTGTGGATCACACAAACGCATACACAAAGCCATTGACTTTAGGTTTGAGGCAACAGTCCACAGCCTACATGCTGATGGCAGCTCTGCTTCACCAGACAGCTATAAACTCTGACCTGTACATTAAAGCTCTATACGGCACCCTGGTCAGAATTTACATCTGGGATTCTACTGTCACATTTATGTTAACCTTTGTCAAAAAAACTGTATGTTGTGCATTAGCTTGGTAAAATGGGCTGCTTTGGTTAAGTTACAGATAAACCTACCCTCTCTGTGTCTGTATTTCAAGTTTCCTTTTTAGGTCGTTCATTCTCATAAGGTTTATGCTGCAAAATAACTAATGACTTCCTTTTATCCAGATTTAAAGGTAACATTAGCATCCACCAGGGCTGCACTACTAAAAAATAGTACATGTTAGGATATGTATATCAAGGTGCTCACTCAGCTACAAAACAAAAAAACAAAACCAAAATGTTAATATTTTACTATTAATTTTCTTAAATTATTCCGCAAGTCTTCCTTTCCTTCATGTGTAAATACAATATAATGATGCTACGTAATGTTCTACTGCTACTTAAAGGCCTTGAATGATGCATGGTGTTCCACATCGACTATGGCAGTGGCAATATTCAGAGCCAGGCAGGCTTTCTGCCCCAAAGCAAACATGTTCCCCTTTTTCAGTTGTGCCACATCAACACAAAATGCAGCCAAAAATGACAAAACATTTTCAGTAAACATAACCTTGAATTGCTTTATTCAGTGACCTTAAATTATGTTAATTGGAAAACGCAGTAGTCAAAGAAGTTAACAATATTGACTTTTGGTAATCTTTTGGAATACAGGTTATGATTTGGAGCATGAATTCTGTAATGGTCAGTGGAATATGTATTGAAAGTAACCCTCACAACCCTGGTCACCTCCAACTGTGCTCCAAAAGGATTTCCCCTTATTTCTTTGCTCCATCTGACTCCAGGTCATGTTTAATGTAACATGAAGGAGGAAAATCAAAACAGCAGTCATTGAGCCCTAAATCTGGTGTCAAGGCTGTGGCTAGACAGGAAATTGATGCGGAGAGAAATGGCTCAGTGGCAAACCTTTACTATTAACTCTGCCATGTATGCTAGAGATAGGTGCAGTCAGCAAAAAATTGGGCTCCACACAGGCAGTTTTAGGTTTTGCCAGACTGTGCTCCCCTCAGCTGCGGCCTGTTCACACCTCGTTGTCTCCATCCACCTCCGCTCACTGATAATCACAAAGCAGGTCTCTCCTTTTTACACTCCTTCCCCTTTTCCTCCACTACAGCTTAGGCCAGGAAGGAGCTTTCACAACTCAACTTGTGTGGCCACCCAAAAAGTGAGGCTGAGTCCAAAGTTTTGCAGGAACTTTGTACAGTTAGTCCTTGGGTTTCCACAGGCTTGAGGAAATGAGAAGGAGAAGAGGAAGAGAGGGAGAGCGTGTAATACATAGAGAAACACAGGCGAGAGAGAGTGAGAGCTGTGTGGAAGCACACCAGCGGAGAAAGAAACCTGATTTATTATCACCAAAAATCAACTGCAGATGTCAGCTCACAGATTCTCCCTCTGCCGCCAATTATAGACACTCACGCAAAGATCTACTCAGCCCTAGAGTTTTCCTCCTTAGACACACACTCACACACAAAAACACTGATTTACACTGAGCTACAGTATACATACCTGTGAATGCATCTACCCACAAGCATGCACACCTGCATGCGCAAACCCTTAAATGTGATACAATCATAATCCGCCGTCGAAGCTGAAATTGAATTATTATTTCCTGCTGATCTCTCTGAGTGAATGCCAATGACGGATAATGAAGATGTCCATAAAAAGCATTAGTGGTGTAATGTCAGCAACAATACTCCCCGGAAAGATTTCTACCCTCAAGCTTTTTTCCTGCTGCATGTTGTTCCACTACGTCTGTCATTATGTGCTATTTCAAGTCGTTACTGTAATCACCAAACCATCCTCTGGATTTAGCATAATCTGTCTATAGATTTTTGGATTTCACTGTTTAGAGGAAGGAAGATGTGAACTTGATAATGGCTCACATAAATCATGAGAACATGACTGAAATGCGATTATATCCAGCATTGTGCAGTATGTGCACATAATCATAGAGTCGGAGAAAATTGTCTTGTTTCAGATCCTGAAACTCCTCAAGCAGACATCGACCCCGACTAAAGCTCTTGTGGACTTGAGGATGACACAGAGAAATGGCCAGCAACAGGGCTTAGTTTGTGCCAGAACCCTCCACATTAAGACCAGCAACTATTGTGGGATCCTGCACTTTCTCTGTCACTATTAACATTTGATTATTAATCTTCTGACATACTTAATGGTATCAGTTTTAAGCGTTCCTTTATCTCTCACTGACTGTTCCTGCAAATCCTTCCTGTAAGAAGGCACTGTAGCCTGTCAGTAAGTTAGACAGCCAGCCAGTCAGACACCAATCGATTGAGTCCATCAACAGGGCAGCATCCGTAGCAGCACAGGTAGCAAAATCATTGCTGGCAACGTTAGCAGCAATGCTAGTGCAGTGACACCTTCCAGCAGACATGAACAGCCCAAGGAACTAGAAGAGAATGTGGAATCACATAGAGGCTTAATGAAGGTTATGCTGAAGGCAGGCGTTTTAGCAGTTTCGTTGTGCATCTGTATTCTCGGCAGGATTGTCACATCAGATGCTACAATATAAATAATGCATATAAACTTTATCAGGGCTGTCTTGTTTAGTTTTAATATCTAGGTGTTCATTTTGCTCCAGACACGAGCTGCGGTTACAAGGACAATATTTCTTCAACCTGATTGAAATCGTCCTAATTAGAGATTCCAACTTAAGTGTTTACATGAGCACTAATTAAAGCGATCTGATAAGATGTGTGTTTACATGCCTCAAAGCATCTAATCAGAATAGAACCTTTTTGATGTGTGCAAAGTGGTTCCGCCCGCTGTAAAGCGTCTAATGTGTCGGAACAGAAGAAGAAGTTCTGCTGTTCTGTTTCTGTTTGAATCCTTGCTGCATTCACATGGATTCTGGCAGACAGTAGACGGCAAACGGTAAAATTAGGTGATCGGCACAGAGCTGGGTGGAATACCAGGGAGGTAATATTGAAGGTGTGTTTGCTGTTTTAGCTTAGCGAGCTATCTGGCTAGCTATTAGCTTTGTGTAGCTGGCATCACCATAGCAACATGCCGTTGTGCGTGTTTTGTTTTGCCGACCTGTCACTCCGTCCGGACTGTTTGTTAGTTCCCTTTCAAGGGAACTTCAACGCTGCGTCAGCTGACGCTATGGGGAACGCCTCCAGCGTGACAGCCTCTGAATCTCTTGTAACAACTTAGACCAATCTTGATTGGGTCCGACGTCAACACGTGACGCACGCCGGCGGAACCGGAGGTATAAAGGGAGCCGGCTTCACTGTTGTCGTCAGTCTTCTGATCTTCAGCAAGCGCTCTGAGTCTCAAAATGGCGAGTGTGAAGCGGTTTCGGCAGTGTGTCTACCCATGCCCACGCTATATCCCGGACGGCGACACCCACGACATGTGTGCGGCCTGTTTGGGTAGAGAGCATGCACTGGCAGCCCTCGAGGGGGCTGGCTGTGTGCATTGCGAGCGTCTCCCGGTTCGGAAGCTCCGCTCTCGGCTGGCTCTTTTCGAGGAGGGCGGCCAGCTCTGCTCCCCACGCGGTAAGGGACCGGCGGTTGCTGAGGCATCCCGGCGACTTCACTCCTGGGGATCGCAGATGGACCTCGGCGATGAAGGTGAGACAGCTTCGGCTCTTTCTTTCCCTTCATCCGCGGGGTCTTTCTCCCGCTTTCGGGATCCGGAAGCCCGCACCGGGTCGGCGGCTTCTTCCGTCCCGCAGCGGGAGCCCGCTGTCCGGGACTCCGGTTCTGAGGAACTGGATGTACTCGGAGCGGATGGCGGAGACATGGGTGGCTCGTCAGCCCAGTCTCCGCAGTATGACGAGCTGCTGGAGGTGGTTTCCCGTGCGGTGGCTAGGCTCAATATCGCTTGGCCTGCGGAAGAGCAGGACGCTCGTCGCCGGAGTAAGCTCGACGAGCGTTTCCTTGTAGCCCCACCTCCTCGCCCGCGTCGGGAGTTACCGTTCTTTCCGGACCTCCATACTGAGGTATCGAAGTCCTGGTCCCGGCCGTATTCTACACGGCTTTCTGGCCCGACTGGTCGCCAGTACGCTTCGATCAGCGGGCGCAAAGAGAACGGTTACGGCACCATGCCTGGCATTGAGGAGACGCTGGCGGCGGAGGCCGCGTCCTCCCTGAAAACCCCGACGTTGCCTACTAAGCCATGCCGTACTACCTCGGCTTTAGTCGGCAAGGCTTACATGGCAGCAGGTCAGGCCGGTGCGTGCCTTCACACCATGGCGGTCTTGCAGGCGTACCAGGCCGATCTGCTTGACGACCTCGATGACGGGGGGCCCCTCGCATCCGAGGATGTGAAGGAGCTTCGCCGAGCGACAGATTTATCGCTCAGGGCCACGAAGGATACAGCCCGAGCTATCGGGCGCTCCATGGCCCTGCTCGTGGCGACAGAGCGCCACCTATGGCTAACTCTGTCTGGTATCAAGGAGAGGGATAAGACCTTCCTTTTGGATGCCCCGCTTTCACCCACCGGTCTCTTCGGGGAAGCGGTGGACTCAGTGGTCGAGCGCTTCAGGGAAGCGCGCCAACAGGCTGCAGCCTTTCAGCGATTTATCCCTCGTCGAAAGAGGTCGCGGGCCGAGGCTGAGGGTGGACCACCTCAGCCTTCGACGTCTCGCAGCTCGTACATGCTGGCCCAAAAAGCGAGCGTGGCTCAGCGTGCCCCTCCCCAGCGGTCGAGGGGTTCGCTCCCGCCTGCTCGACGGGGGCCTGATCGGGAGAAGGCGGACCTGAGGGCCGTGCTTCTCGCCCGACAGTCTTCCAAAAAGAGGCCCTGACGTGAGCGTCGGGCCTCTGAGGGCGCCCCCCACATGGGTCGAGCGAAAAGATGTCTCCCCATTGGGCCCTCAGGAACTCAGCCGCTTCACCCCGCCGTCAGGGACGCTTCGGGGCGTGGCAAGTTCCGTGCAACCGCCGCCTTTAGACCTGCACGGACGTGCAGCAGTCGGGGCAGAGTTGCGTCCTCTACAGAGGCCTGTAGACGTTCATTTCCGGTTGTCTCCCGCCGCTTTGTCGCTTCGGGACGCCGTAGCTCTCACATCGCAGATACGGGGGGCGGTCATGCATGCACATGCCGATCCTCGGGGATTTCCCGCCGCTACAGCGCTTCGGGTAACCGAGGCCGCCACTCCGGGTCTCCCAGGCACCAGCCTCGAGCGGTTGGTCCCCCTGAGGGAATTTCTGCCTGCTTGGGAAGCATTGCCCGGCGTGTCGCACTGGGTTTTGCGCACCGTCCGACAAGGCTACACGCTTCAGTTTCGGTCTCGACCCCCCGGATTCCGAGGAATCCTGGAGACCAGGGTCAACCAAGTACAAGCACAAGTGATGGAGCAAGAAATTCACTCCCTCCTGTACAAAGGGGCCATAGAACAGATCCCCGACAGCGAGATGTTTTCCGGGTTCTACAGCCGGTACTTTATAGTCCCGAAGAGAGACGGTGGTCTGCGCCCCATTTTAGATCTTCGTCGCCTGAACCGGCCTCTGAGGAGGCTCCGGTTCCGGATGTTAACGATCCCTATGATTGTGAGTCAAATTCAGTCCGAGGACTGGTTTGTCACAATCGATCTGAAGGACGCATACTTCCATGTCTCTGTCATTCCGGGACACCGGAAGTTCCTGCGGTTCGCTTTCGGGGGCAAAGCTTACCAATATCGGGTGCTTCCTTTCGGCCTAGCACTCTCCCCCCGCACCTTTACAAAATGCATGGATTCCGCCCTGGCTCCTCTCAGACTCCAGGGGATCCGCATCCTCAATTACTTGGACGACTGGTTGATTCTAGCCCAGTCTCGTCTACTCGCGGTACAGCATCGAGATGTTGTACTTGCGCACTTGAGGTGCTTGGGGTTGAGGCTCAACACGAGCAAGAGCACGCTCACTCCAACACAAAGGATCACGTTCCTAGGAGTAGTGTGGGACTCAGTCACGTTGCGGGCACAATTGTCTCCCGCACGTGTCGAGTCGATCCTGACTATGGTACTCAGGGTGCAGCTAGGCCGACATCTCACTGCAAATCAGTTTCAGAGACTGTTGGGCCTCATGGCTGCTGCATCCACCGTGATTCCGCTTGGATTGCTGCGCATGAGGCAACTGCAGTGGTGGCTCAGGGACGCCGGTTTAACCCCGAGGGGCAATCCTTTTCGCCTGATCAAGGTTACGCCCAGATGCATGCGTGCCTTAGACAGGTGGAGACAACGGACGTTCCTGACCCAAGGCCCAGTGCTGGGCATGGTGTACCACCGTCGCACACTATCGACGGACGCCTCCAGCACCGGATGGGGCGCGGTTCTGGAAGGCCGCACAGCCCGAGGTCTGTGGCTGACCCCGCATCTAGGGCACATAAATTGCCTGGAGATGCGAGCGGTCTTGTTGGCCTTACGGCACTTTTTGCCAGACCTCAGGAACCACCACGTGCTTGTCCGTTCCGACAACATGGCGGTGGTTTCCTACATAAATCGTCAAGGCGGTCTGGGGTCGCGCCCTCTTTGCAGACTGGCGCGCCAGATCCTCTTGTGGTCCCAGAGAAGGTTGCTCTCTCTCAGAGCACTCTTCATACCTGGGTACCTCAACGTGGGAGCAGACATCCTGTCGAGGCAGGGGCCGAGGCCCGGGGAATGGAGACTGCACCCCGAGACGGTGCAGATGATATGGAGGCGATTCGGCAGAGCACAAGTGGACCTGTTCGCGTCCCCGGACAACGCTCACTGCCCCCTCTGGTTCTCCCTTGTATATCCAGCGCCCCTGGGGCTGGATGCCATGGCACAGCCGTGGCCGAGGCTGCGGCTGTATGCTTTTCCCCCGATTGCTCTGCTCCCGGGGGTTCTAGAGAAAGTTCGCCGAACGAGGGCCCAGCTGTTGCTCGTGGCCCCGTTCTGGCCCGCCAGAATCTGGTTTTCGGGCCTGGTAGCCCTCCTGGATGGCCCCCCATGGGAGATTCCCGTCAGGAGGGACCTGCTATCGCAGGGCCGAGGCGAAATCTTTCATCCCCACCCGGGGAAGTTGAAGCTGTGGGTTTGGCCCCTGAGGGGGACCACCTCCGAGCTGCTGGTCTCTCTACCGAGGTAGTGGAAACCATTTTACACTCTAGAGCCCCCTCCACGAGGAAACTGTATGCGGGCAAGTGGAAAGTTTTCACTAAATGGTGCCTGGAGCGCCATCTTGACCCAGTTCACTGCCCGATGGCTTCAGTGCTGGAGTTCCTCCAAAGCCGGTTTTCGGCTGGACTCCCCCCCGCTACACTTAAGGTGTATGTGGCTGCGATTGCAGCATTCCACAGCTTGGTGGATGGCTGCTCGCTGGGGAAACACCGCTTTGTTACCAGTTTCCTTCGTGGCACCTTGAGGATGAGGCCTCCGGTTCGAGTCAGAGTCCCTCCGTGGGATCTGACTGTGGTGCTGGATGGGTTGACCACAGCACCGTTCGAGCCATTGGACAATGCATCGGACAGGTGTCTGGCCTTAAAAATGGTATTTTTGCTGGCCATGACCTCTCTTAAAAGAGTTGGAGATCTACAGTCCCTGTCGGTGGCTCCTGCTAACCTGGAGATCGTTCCAGGCGCGGTTAGAGCCATCCTGCATCCTAGGCCGGGATATGTACCTAAAGTACCCACTGAGGTGGCCCGGCCGGTTGTCCTGCAGGCGTTCCATCCTCCAGTATCGGCGGAACAGGAAGGTGAAAGGCTGCAACTGCTTTGTCCAGTCAGAGCCCTGGAAGTTTATGTCCGGAGGACATCCCAGTGGCGTAAATCGGACCAATTGCTGGTATGCTTCGGGCCCCCTCGTAAGGGCTGCCCGGCTACCAAGAGCACTATTAGCAGGTGGATAGTTGAGGCTATCGTTTCGGCGTACGAGGTGCGCGGTTTGCCTTCACCTCTGTCGATCAAGGCTCACTCCACACGGAGTATGGCGTCCTCCAGAGCTTGGTGGTCGGGAACCCCCCTCTCCGATATATGCGATGCTGCGGGATGGTCCTCACCTCACACCTTTGTGAGATTTTATAGCCTAGACCGCCTACACAATCCGGGGTCTGTGGCTCTTTTGTCTTGAAGTGTGCCCTGATGGCTTCACACTCGTGGCAGGCATCCCTTCAGCATGGCGGAGTTGGTACTGCGTTCCCCATAGCGTCAGCTGACGCAGCGTTGAAGTTCCCTTGAAAGGGAACGTCCCAGGTTACGTAGGTAACCATGGTTCCCTGATAGGGAACGAGACGCTGCGTCTCGCTGCCATACTTCCGGCATGCCTGTGAGCGGCTTGCTTCAGTCGATCAGAAGGCTGACGACAACAGTGAAGCCGGCTCCCTTTATACCTCCGGTTCCGCCGGCGTGCGTCACGTGTTGACGTCGGACCCAATCAAGATTGGTCTAAGTTGTTACAAGAGATTCAGAGGCTGTCACGCTGGAGGCGTTCCCCATAGCGTCAGCTGACGCAGCGTCTCGTTCCCTATCAGGGAACCATGGTTACCTACGTAACCTGGGACGTTTTTTCGCACGCCATCCAGAAGGTGTTGTCAGTCTACCGTCTGCCTGAGACCATGTGTGTGCAGCTTGGCCTCCAACAAAAAAGTTGCATCAACCACAGACAAGCTTTGTTTTGCTACCGCCGTGTTTCTGTCCCTCCCGGGAACTTGTTTACGTCACCTAATGTTACCCCCACGTGGGGCAAGCATGCACAGACAGAATTCCAACCAGAGAGAAACCATCGGATTAAGCGTTTACCTGGTTATTATTGTGATATGACTTTTTAATTATGCCGGTATTAACATGAACGATATGATATGGCACACCCCTATGCTGCATTTAAATATCATTTATTCCCACAAAAAACTTTTGTTAAAAATACGAATGGGAAACTAGACAAGTGAAGTAGACAAGACAATTGTTCACAATCGGCGTTTGGCATTAGGAAAAACAGATAATTAAAATGTATGCAACCTGTGAGCTTTTTAATGATTTTTCCAGAAGTTGACATAAGGGGCAGCCAACACAGCTTACTCCTAAATTGATGCAAATCAAAGTTTTTTTGTTTCCTGTAGCTTAATACCCAACAGCAGGCTCCTCTCCCCATATAAATAAAATGTCATTAGTCACTTAGTCTAGTTCTACATTCCATATTATCGGCATACGTTGTGTACAAATTGAAGAGACGATAGATTATTTTCCAAAAAAGGGTTGATTGCTGGATTAAAGTCTCCTAAATGCAGACGAGCAGTCACGACTTGATTCACAGTATTTTATCTCTCACTCAGTTTCTCTGTTTGCTGTTAAAATCAAACTTTTAAAGGTCTTTTCGTGTGTTATATTAGATCCAGACTTCTCCGTTCACGCAGCCTTTCATTTAAGGGCAGTGTCCCAAACAGCATATTTTCCCCTTAGAATAACACCCAACTCAGACGGATATTGTATTTCTTTTTTGTTTGTAAAAAAATATATCCATGATCTGTCCATCATGCATCCTTTGAGAGGCTATGAGGATTACATTAAAATGCATTATTTTCTAGGTACGTAAACACATTCAGTGTCTTCAAAGCTGAAAAAGACACATTTATCTGATTTTAGTTTTTCTTTCATTGGCTTCTTACCTGGAACATATTGAGTAAAAAGTTGTACTTCCAGCATTGAGAGAGATAAATGATCTTACCTGTAATACATTAGTAGATTTAGTAGTTCCCTATAAACCTATGCTGTCAGCTCACAGGATTCAGGACTGCCTGTCAAGCCTCGGCTGGAGGCAGCTGGTGTCCGACAGTACCACCAGCATCACCAGCCTGTTGTCCATCTCACGGACTGTCTCATGTCTTTAAGTCCAGACTTACACAATTGCTATGCAGAAATACACATATTTATAAAATGCACATTTGGTCCCAGTTCATGCTGCTCTCTCTGTAAAACACTCAATGACCTGTGTATGTGCATTCTAAATACAGTTACGGTATATTACAACGTCGCAGTTTGGTGGCTCCTGAAGGCAGCATGAAGTAACTGAAAAATAGAACATGTATAACATAAAATGAGTGCATCCAACAGTTTTCACTGTTCAGTAGAAACCTAGAGGTGGTGGGTATACTGTAAGCCATACTGAAGTGACAGGTGTTAGCACATCAAAACACTACTTTTGTTTCAGCATTAAAGTATAAAATGCTGACGACGATAGTGGGCAAATTTTGACTCCTTGGTGTGCTGAAATACAGTGAAGTAAGAAGGATACAGTTGTATGAAATGTCACAGCTGGATTCTTCTAACATATACATAACATGTATATATGCATAAAAACATTTGTGGTTTAACGTTACTAGCTTCATCTGAACGTTTAAAAAATGACAAACCCAACATTTAGAGCTGCTATGCCACCATAATGCATCCAAATTGTAATTTGGGACATTAACATGATTAATGAGCAATCATTACTGCTGCAGGTGACTGACCCTATGATAAATGTTATGTTCAGTGCTATGATAAATGTGGCGCTGTGATGACACAGTATTAGCTCAGCCAACCTAATCAGAGGTTAATCTGTTGGTTTACACTAATTTAATGATCTGTGGGGTAAATAACAATAAAGCACAGCCTGATTAGTATGTTTATGAGAGCACTTTCATTGTGATAGACGACCATGCGGCGTGCAGTGCCCCTAGCTAGCATGGCTGGCCTAATGTAAACACCTCAGTGTCCAGCGCTCTGTGACGGACCAAGTTGTAAAAACATTTACGGGATTAAGAGGATGGTGGGGGGTCAAGAATGAATTGGACGAGTGTGTGTATGTGAGAGTTTCATAGGGGTCAGCTGATATACTACCCAGGCAGTTTTGCTGAGTGGAGTGCTCTGGAAATGGTGTTTAGTCTTTTTTTTTTTTTTTTTTTTCTCATTTTCTTTCCTTATTGGAGTCTCTGAATGCATGCCAGCACTGTTTCTCTGTCACTCCTCCAGGGCGCCAGGCTAATACTGTATAATGTGTCTATAATGCTGTATAGACACACACACGTTATTAAGAGGAGTCCAAGACATAAATAAAATAGAGAGATGTGTGAAGTTGATTTTGTTTAATGACCATTGCTGTTCTTGTATTATCTGACATCACTGCTGTTTCCTTGTCTCTTTCATCAGCATACACTCCTTGAGTCACTCCAGTCCAGTTGCAGAATTGACTCTCTATAGCTTTTTAAGATAACGCCAGTTTTTCATCCTGACCTAAGAGCATTGGCATGTTTGAAACGAATGTTTCCATATTTTGATAACGCGATGCCCAAGTAAGACCGCTTGTTTGTGTTGGTATACTATATCTTTATATGGAAACATTATTCTGGGCAGGCCTTTTATGACCAAAAATATATGATCCACAGTAAAAATCCCTAATATGGATAGAAAGGTGCGTGAACACACCTAAACTGTTTATCGGTTTATTTCGTCTGGTGTATTCTTTAAGGTACACAGAGAGTAAACCTGACATCACTGACTTAACAACTTGAGTTATATATAGAGAATGTTTTTTTTGGTATTGCCTAATGATAACCATACTGGAGGTCATACCTGTTATTTATATTACACTACACCACTGTGTATTAGCTGTATACGAACATTTTCTTGGAGGACGCAGGGTTTATCACTTAAGTGTTTAAAATTTAAGAAACTAAGATTTAATCAACATTTCCCTGAGTCTTGAGAGGATCTACATTGTTTTCACCCCAACTGGTGTAAAATCATTAAAACTACTTGGAATGTGCTTAAAAACGTCATGCTATTCACAATCTTTTTTTTTTGTGCAAAGTTGTGCAGAAGAGCTAATGCTCAAAAAAAACAACAAATGACCCTCAGATGTGTTTCTTTAGATAAGCCTCTATTTAACGTTCTTTGCTGAACACACTTATCCACAATACAGAAAAAAGTCTTCTATAAAAACCCAACCTACTTCCTCTCTAATGGCTGATAAATTGTGTTTAGCCATAAGAGATGAATACAAAATGTATAATTATATGTTTTTTAGGCCATTATTAAGCATGGATGCTCCCACTTTGCTCACAGTTAACCCGTATTCAGTCACAAATGAGTGAACATGAATGTTCTGCATAGTATTCCAGTTCAAACCCCCCCTAATTAGTTTAACATTAGCAACCACAATCAAACATATGCTGTTCTCGAGTACAGGAAGTCGTAAACCTCAGTATTTACTTTGTGCGCCCCTGTTTGCACCATTAAAACAGCTAATAGGTAATAATGCCTTTCCCCCAATTGATAACAAGTGCATTTAGTGCTTTGAGACTGTGTGTGGGTAGCAATTTGTTTGAATGCAAACTTTGAGAAAGTGAACTAATGGTACTATTAGGGTTCACAATAAAGCCAACTCTGTTCTTTTTGGACAGAAGTGGCCAGCATGTTTATGTTAAATGGGCTGTGCCACTAATATTGTAAATTAAAGGCTTATGGAGGCACTATAATGATCAAGTTAATAACTTTCCTCTGCATGATCTGACGTTCTCACCATGCCCAGCATATCTATCATTTCTGAGACACAAGCCTACCTCCTAGCCTCGTCCAATCTTACACCCTGACACCTACTGAAATCTCATCCAGTATCACCAGCTAATAGCTCAAGAGTGACTTACCCCCTCAGCTGTTTTATGACTGGCATTTTTTATGAGACCACAGTGGGCCTTCCAGCCCTGAGAGGTCAGACGGCTCGACAGCAGCGGTCAGAATGAATGGCTCATTTCCTAGCCGTGGCATGATGGAGAGGATACAGTTCCTCTAGCCTTTCCTCCAGGCTGTCAGAGACGAGACACACAGACGGAGCAAATCTCAAAGAGTGTGTCAAACCACTGTCTGGTAGCCCTGCTTCATGTACTGCACACCACATGGGTCATTATGAGCTGTTTGAGTGCGACAGATCTCCACAGAAGACACAGTCGCGTATCACTCAAAAGGGATCTGCTCCAGCGTAACTGGAAAAGGTAGCTAATATTTAGCCACCCCCAGAAGATGTGGTTGATTTCATTTTATATGGAGTGAAACAATGAGTCAGGACGGGCTACTGCTGAGCTCTCAATGTAAAAGGCAGCCATCCCATCTGGAGGTGGCTGAGTGGGATTTGTGTCGGCCGGCATTGGATATCCTCGCTGTCGTCTTTTATACGTTCATAAGGAGAAAGAGGTGAAGGAGGAGGAGTGCAAAGGGGGGCGGTGTGGCTCTGAAAACCAAAAGGAATTCTGGCTTTTGCCTTATGCATTTTATGAGGACTCGGCGCAAACGTCATTGGACAGCCCACTTGCAGATCAGGCCCCCACGGCGAAAGGATATCTCTGGTTTCCATCATGAGGAAAGACGCGTGCATGAACATGCACAAGCGTGTATAAAAGAACAATTATACACACGTGCCGACATATCTTTGCAAACACACACTGACTTGCTTATGTGTGTGAGCCTCAAACACAAGTACAAGTCAAAACTCACCCGCACACCCTGGCTTCTACAACATGCGTATCAATCTCTTATAAAACACACAATTCTTTCTCGCTCTGTCTCTGTCCGTCATACACACACACACACACTGCAGTGAGGGTCTGGGAGTAATCAAATAGCTGCACTACATAGCCCGTCTGAATCCTGTTTTCCTGTGAGGCTGCACCCATGTACCAGCGGTTCCTCCCCAGCGCTGCAATAAAACCTCACTAATGATCCCCCTCGCCCCCCTCGCCCACACCCTGGCTCTGGCACCCGGCCTGTAGATGCACAAACCGAGGGGCACTTTACGAGTTAAGCGGCCGTCCTTACCCGTGATGTCATCCGCAGCTCTCACTTAATCCCGCCAATCCCCCGAGAACTGCCAGCCAGACACACCAAGAAGAATACAGCTGCTATTTCTACCTCCTTTTTTCACCACTCTCCATCTCTTCTTTATCTGTTTGTTTGTTTGTTTTTCAGGCTGTAGTGAGTGCCGCCTGTGCACCACACACACACTCTGAGTCCGTGGGTGGATATTTTTATAAAGGGCTTTTCCCAAAATATACGGCTTGTCCAATTACTGACACATTAACTGCTTCTCATCTGACGCACCAAGCAGCGAGCGGACACTGACTCACTGTTTTCAGAATGACTCTATTTAAGCGGCATAGAGGGATTATAGGTTTCTTTCTGCCCTCTGCATGGCTTCCTCCATCCAAATAGGAAGTCCTCTGACATGCACTCGCACTCTGTAAATCTACCACCTTGTGCTTTTTCTTGGAAAAATAAAAAGGAATATATGATCTACTATAGGTGTTCAGCAGTTTTTTTTTCAGCCAGCCACAGTATTTGTATTTGAATAAATGTACAGATATTCAATAAACCTCCATATGTGCAGAAAAGTAATGAACCTTGAACTCTTCTTTAGCAAAACATACCTTCTGTGAAGTCATCCTGTCTGCAACGTCAAAGGAGCACACAACTTGTACACAAGCTTTCCCAGCTTTCAGCACAATGTTTTCAGTTCATATGTCAGGCTTTCAACGAATCTAAAGTAATACTAAATCGAGCATTCTAATAGTTTTATACTGTGATGCAAGGATTGAATAGGTTTTTTAAAAATGATGAAAGCAATGGGGTTGTTGCTTTAGTCCATGAGTGGTAATTGTGTAAATATTTGTCCCAGATTCAGCACTACAGGTCACAGTGTGATGTATGGCCCCTGTCACCTAATCAGCTCTGGGAAATGAGCACACATGCACAGGCATGCATTTAGACACACACACTAGTTGTTGTCATGTTTCAACAAATGTGAACAAACCTTTGTTTATTGAAATATGTGGTCAGTAAACAGTTCAAAGATTTTTTTTTTTTATTGTCATAGCTGTTGGTTTTTTTTTTAAAAGAGCAAAGTTTCTAGATTGTAGCAATTGAGTAATGACAAAGATGAAGCTGTCAACATTTATCTGCATTTGCTGGAAGAGTTTTTCTGTCAAAGATAGTCAATTAATGAAAATGAAACGTTATTCAAAATAGCTTAACTTAGCCTAACCCCTCTGTTTCACACACCCATTATGTTTCCAAAAGTTATACAACCTTAACACTCCCCTCCTCAGACACACACAGACTCACACACACATCGTACAAAATCCAACATAGGTAGCTAATTATAGGGGAAATGACCCTTTACTCATTTGAAAGGTATCCAGACAAGCTCTTACAACACCTACTCAATTAGCTGCCATTGGTCCCCTTGAAATGAATGACTCGCTCTCTCCTCAGTCACCCACAACATGAACACTTCAGTCTTTGATCTGCTGTGGAGTTGGATCAGATCTTCCACAAGTGAAGTACTGAAAACACTTAACAGTCAAATGGTAGTGCGGTGGGAAAAGAGTGTAATGATATTTAAATGGCTTAGTACGTCCTGTGCTATATGAATAAAAAAACATTCGATTCTTTGTTGAAACAGACTGAGCCTTTAGATTTAACAGTTAAAAGACTTAATGAGAATAGGTGCACGGCAGATTGTTATTGGACTAGTTGTCATTTACTGATAGTTGCATCGCTTCACTTCAATACAGAGGCCCTACACCAGTGATTCAGGCCGTCAAAAGTATTGTCAGTGCGTGAAATGCTGGTTCATTAGCAAGACATCTTTATTTAAACAGCAACAAAATTAAGTTAATCAAAGTTGTTTAAAAAAGCCTGCCTGTGATGTAATGCAAAAATAACTTAGAATTTTATATTAAAAGGCAAGCTATTCTGAAATCTCACTACTGCTGAGGGAGAAGTCGTTTCCTAATCTGGACTCTAGGACAGCTAGCAGCTCCTGGTCATAAGAGACTGGCTGGGAACAGATGTTTCCTGAAATACATGTATGCAAATCCTGGCTTGTAAATAATTGGATTACAGAGTCGATTCTGAATCTAATAGGTCGATAATGGAGAGATAAATGTACTGTAGTCGCATGTTAGGTATCAGGGAGAGTCCCGTTAAGTACACACAGTATGATTTTCTACCCACAAGGTTTTACTTTAGAAGGTAAATGTGTAGCTACCTGTCATTATCTGACATTTACATGGTTGCAAAATATAGAACAGAGTATGTTGAAAGGGATGGTTCATTGCAGCAGTCTCCATGGTTCTTTCCTTTGTGAAATCTGTTAACAGTTTCTGGTCTGAGAGGGTGTGTTCAGGCCTGAGAGGACAGGTGACCGGCCTTCAGCTCCCTTCCTCCTACCTCTGAAAAGAAGAAGTCATAAACCAGAAGAAAAAAAACTTTCTCAGCTAAAGAATCCTACGGGTGAATGGAGAGAGGGAGGGGTGGATGGAGCGAGAGAGTCCATTAAAAAGAATGACGGCCACAAAAAAAAAGACGAAAAAATCCCCACGGCAGCACACAATGCCATAGCTGGGGTTAAGTGCTAGGATTTCAGTCGATGGGGGATTTGGGGGTCCCTGCGTTTTTAAGCCTCTGTCCCCAAACCTCGCCTTCATCCCACCTCCCTCCCCAAGACACTCTCCCTTTCTTTCGCTCTCTCACTCTCACACACACATGTACGTCTCTCCCAGATCTACCATCTCCACCCCTCCTCCCCCAAAGTCCCAGTCATCTGCCATAATCAGAACGATGATATACGGCCCCATTAAAAGAGAGGGGCTGCTGACATGCAGGACAATAGCCCCTCACAGCGTGTCCAGGAAGCCTGCCCATCCAGGTGCACTCTCCCTTACAGCCAGAGGCCTGCTGCACTCCCACCTTCTCTCTCTCAGTCTCTCTTTCTGCCTCTCCCCCTCTTTTTCTCCCCCTCACCCCAATCCTCCGAGCGCAGTGTGAGCCCATTGAGAGGGGAGGCAGAAACAGGAGAGGGAGCAAATGGGGAGTGGAGGAGTTGTGTGGGGGTAAGGAGGGATTTGCAGGACTGAGATTCGAGAGTGAGAGAGGAGGGTAGTGGTGGGGACAGAGGGGTGAGGAGAGAGAGGGGGAGCTCAGGTGTGTTGAAAAGACAGGACATTTGAGCAGTCAGAGATGGGGGAATCAGTGAGCTTGAAACAATGGTGATAATAAAAGTCTCCCCTTTCACCCCGTGTGCCCCTCTGCTTCTCTCCCTTTCTCTCTTCTTGCTCACCGTCTCTACCTACCTGACCTACCGCAGCGCATCACAAGGCACAGTGGAAGGCTGAAGCGAAGGGGGGAGGAGGGGGAAGAGGAAGAGGAGGAGGAGGAGGAGGGAGGATTGGCTGATGGAACGGGATTGGTGGCAACAGAGGGGAGGAGTGTGTCACTGGTTGCCCATCAGCACATCCTCACTGACAGCCGTTGGCCTGTCCGTCAGCAGGTAATATAGACCAGAGGGGGGTCTACACACACACACGCACACACACACGCACGTACGTACGTATGAGCGAATGGCCCAGGCACTTCTGTTGTTTAACGTATGTTTTTATGTTTATCCATAAGTATTCTTGTACTCACAGATGCATTCTTGCAGTATTGTATGGTTTGTTATCAGTTACTTTAAGAATGGGAGAATGTTTTGACTTTTATTTTCTTTGTCCTGCATTTCATTAAAAATATTGATGGACAATACCCTGCTACAGCATGATACTGAGGTAGGCAATACTGAAGTACTGTTAAAAGTTACAAGCATTTAACAGCTTTTTTGTATACACAGAGTACTCAGTAAGCATTTATTTGGTGATGTGCAGGTCAAAAGTTACATACAGCCTTTCTTTAAACAGCATTGAAATGAGTATATTTCAATTTGAAGTGGGTCCTAACTACACATTGGAAAGAAAACTTAGATTTTTCGACGTGTTTTGAAATGATGTATCTATTTTTAGAAAATTAAATTTCACAACACCGTAACCTGTGTGTACTGTAAATCCTACCAGTCTTTAGTCAACCATGGAGGCGTATGGTCGCTCCCTTCTCCTCCTGTGGTTAGTGGCCCAGACACTGTCACCAATACCAATACACCAATACTTAGGGCCGCCACCAGACCCCCAAGAGCCTCCATGGTCCACTGCACAAATCCCCCTCTGCGCCAACCAGTCCGTTAATACACACTGACTATCTGCCCTCGGCTCTCTGTGTGGTCCTACTCTGTGCATCAACAAAGAGAAAAAGGAAACGGGAAAGAGAGCTGACGTCCCTGTCTGAGATGCTCTGCCTTCTTTTGGCGGTCACCTATCCTGTATCTAAGGCAGAGAGGTGCAATTTAGAAAAGAAATTAGCTTCTTTCCTGGCTAGTTCTTTCTTCTTCTGTGAATGGAGAAACGAGAAAAAAAAAAAGAGGATGTAACAGACTCATCTGTGTCTCACTTAAAGGCTGGCTCCTACTAACTCCAAGCTTTGTCTGGACAAGGTCATCTGACTTCTTTGGGAATGTTTTTTTTGTTTGTCTTGTTCTGGTATTAAGAATCAGTTGTAGAAATGGCAAAAGGTGATCTACCATGCCTGAGTAGGTTTATCCATCTTCAGAATCACCAACTCCTACAGATCTGAGGTCAGCATTGTGTTACTCTTAGATAAATCTCAGTCCAATTTAAGGCTTGTCTCTCGTCTTTAGCCAAGCTGCGCTCCCTCACCGTCCCTTTCATTCCAAGTCCTGAGAGGGAAATGAAAGCTGGTTGGGGAGATGCAGTCAACAAGGTGGTAGGAATTTTAATGACTGGCTCTCTGCTGCCTTTTCCTCTCCCGCCGTTTTGGCACTCAAATAATGATCCGGTAGGCTTTGCTGTTTGGCACCCATTGGCTTTTAACACTGAAAAAAGGTGGTGGACGGAATAAAGGGCAAGTCCACCACACCCCCCCGTCCACTCTCTGGTAAAAGACAAAGTACATTTTAATTAAAACCAGGCAAAACAGCGTGAATAAATAGATGGACCTTATGTTCTGAAAGGTTTACTGTTTTGACTTTTAAACTTGTTTCTTTGCTCTCTTGCTGTTAATTCTGTTCAGTCGAGATGATTCAAACAAACCTTACTTACAGCTTATGCATGTCCATATGTGCATGCAAGTAGTCTCCATGTCCACATAATCGCACACAGTCACAGACTCACGTGAAATAAAGGTGACAGGCTGTCAAACCCCTCGTGGCAGACATTATCCGTTGCCAGTGAGCAGAGAGCATTCATCACAACCAATCAGAAGAGCTAGTAGAGTTTGTTATTGGAGCTCTGATTTTGGACCAGGGGTGCTCACACACTCAGCGGTAGGTAAGGCTGACAAAGTCCTGGCTTGTGTGTGTGTGTGTGTGTCTCTCAGTGCAAGTGTGTGGCACACTGTTCCTATCAGACCTCTCTCTCCTTCTCTTGAAGCAGAACAGATCCTCTGGATAAGCTCACCCAGTGGCAGAGACTCCCCCCCCCC
>CM022479.1:11869456-11920482 GCA_011952105.1 Coreoperca whiteheadi | reverse complement strand
CCCAATTCCACCCCCCCCCCCGGTATTTTTCCGTGTACAGGTAAGATAAATAGACACACACTCTCGCTCTGCTGCACAGAAACCTAAAGAAATATAATTAAAATAGAAACCCGTAACAGCTTTACACGCAGGCCGGTAAGCAGAAAGCTGTTGAACCCACACTGATTCTGACCGCAATTTACACACCTTATTGATTTTCTAAACCTATTTTAGTTACTGGGGCCGTCTGCTTTATCAAGTCAATAAAATGAAAGGTAGCCCACAGGGGGTTTTATGACCTCATTTTTGTTCTTTTTTTGGCTTTTAAAAAAAAGACAATTTTTTTTAATATTTCTTTTTTACTGATTTTGCACAAAATGACCACCACCACCCCCTCCCTCTCCCTCTCCAAACCCACCACACTGAACAAACTGCACAAGTTCTGACAGTTTGCCTCTCATATACACCCCTCTCTGACTCGCTCTCTTTCTGGCCTATGTGTACTAAGTGCCAGATATCCTATTGATCTTTGTGTTGAATGCCCCTTATTAGATGGACTCCCAGTCATGAACTTGGCCTGGCTCAACAGCTTCTGATGTTTTGACAGACGTAATAAAACCCAACCCATAACACTTTAAAACCAACAATGGTAGCTATGTTGAACTTCTGGCTAAACCTCAGGGTCCCGTGCAGGCTCCCATGTATTACTGCTATGCAGCTGCAGCGTTTGTCAGATAGCACTCCACCGTGTTCACAGATTAGAGCCTGAACATTAAAATGATAGGATCATCGAAGGAAAAGGAAATGGAATGACAGTGTAATGTAGTGACTGGACTGCCTTTTTTTGTTGTACTTTTCTAAAAGTGTCAATCTCTGTTTCAGTTGCTTTTATTTCAAAGTTATAGGATCAGTGGGCCAGTGAAGACAACAGAAATTCTTTGAAATCTTGTTGAGGCCTCTTACTTTGTTTTAGAAGACTTCCTCATGGTTCAGCGTAATTTCATGTTCAGCTCAAATTGTAATACTAATACTGTTGCTAATTGATGAAGGCTAATGATTAGCCTACAGTGTCTTTAGACATAAAGCCATTATTTATTTTATTTTATTTGTAATGCCAGTAGTGCTGGCCATAATGCAAAATGAAAATACCTGGGAGATCTTTATTCTGTTGCTGCAGACCTTTCAGAGATAAACCACGGTGGGAAACCTAAGACTCTTGTGGTTCCACAGGATCCATTTGCATTCATGTGTGATGATGTGAACGAGGCGCTCTGAATCAGGCAGCACCAGGTTTGCAGTTTTAAATCTTTGTCTAAAATGAATGACTGTGACCGCTATTATAAGCCCAGCCTTATGAATCTTTGCACCCAAAAGCTGAAGCCCTTCAGGTGATGTCAGACTGCGTGTGTTGGTTCTGTATAGTAGTCTTTTTTTCTCAATTTACAGAAATACCGTTCACCGTCCAATCACAAAGACGGCGTGCTTCGCTGAGACTTTGTGAAATCAGGTTTTTAATATAGAAGCGCTTCATTTACTTTCTTTTTCATCCAATTGGGGAGTTCTGAGTTCTAACCATTTGGACGGATTTTATGACCATTTCTGTCAATTTTTGAAAGATTGAAAAATTGTGTTGCCTAACTAATTGCATCAGTCCACAATTGGCACGGCCACATATGCTGCATAAGTACTTGATTATGGAAGTTTGTGGGATGTGAGTTCCTCATCCTAGTGTGTGCACACGTAGGATACAGTTTAGTGTGTGTTCTGAGCAGTCAGTTTCTCAGTTTTCTTTCCATCTTTATTTCCAAGGCTGGTTCCTCATCTTTGTCCATGTGTGTTCAGTGAAATACTTTACTGTACCTTCTTAGCATACTGTACATGTAAGACAACTCAGTATCCTCAGAGCATACTATAGGATATCCTGTGAAGGGATTACATATTTCTGTCATAACCCTCAAAAAGTGAAGGCACCTTTATTCATAACATAGGCATAAATTTGTCTATTTTTTACATATTGATTTGTCGTAGGGGAAGTTGTGTGGTTAAGGTTAGGGTAAGGTTTTGGTCATGGTTACAGTTAGTTCAGTGTCAGGCCACTGTCTGTTGGAGTAACATATGGGCCATATTTGATTCACATGATATGATACGAATAAAGATGCATTGCTTGTTGTAACCATATCTTCAAATCTGCTGTAAGAGCAGACTCTTAAAGAATGTCCTTTCCAGTAAAGTATTCATATTACCCTGAAATGGAGAGCACAATGTAGTCTGAAGTCTCAGTTCTGCTTACTAGTCCTAAATCTTTGAAACAGTCAGCCAATAAAGAACAGTTTCATGAGCTCTTCCACCCGTGTAGAAGAGAATTACAATGTAAGGAACTGGTTACTCTATGAACTCTATTACCTGCGCTCTAAAGCTTAGAGAGGGAAGGTTAATTTTGAGTATAGTTCAAATGGAATATTACAATAATTTGTTGAAATAGTCTATTTTGCGACTGTTTTACTGTCAACTTTTTAATGTTTTCGTTCACTATCAGTGACTCCCTTTCTTCCTCCAGGGAAATGCTTTAATTGTTGTTCAGTCAGTTGCTGCTGTAAATGGGCTGCTGCTGTTTTGGCCAAGTGTCCCTTGGATGAGATGTCTCTAATCTGGTCAAGTACAGGTGCCATAAAATGCGGAAATAATTTAGAAATGTGGGTGTTGGAATGAGGATGAAGCTGAATGAATCTCAGTCTGCCTATACAAAATACAGGAAACCCCTCAATGTCCTTCTGTGATTATGAGGTGGTTATTAATCATTTAGTATCCTCAGAGTTTTACTCTTTTTGATGGGACATTATATTTTCCTGTCATATTCATCTTTTGGCCCTGTGATCCCCCAACACGTCTCACATCACCCTCTATTTCATGTTCTTAGTCTAATTATATTACTTCAAATGAAGATGTAAATCTAAAAAGCGGAAACTTGAATGACCACAAATTTAAGATTTCTGTGTTCACTGAATAATCAATATTCAGGCTTGATTCAATGAATGCCCAATACTCTCTTATTCAAGACAGTTACAGTATCTCACTCTGCATACAAGAGACAGTGGCGAAATGAAGACAGAGCTCTGGCTTTTGGAGAAAGCAGAAGCAGAATGTTGTGGGGACTCTCCAATGTCAACTGAGACTCACCGAAAGGCTTGAAATCATTTGACTGGCTTTCCTTAGCTCTGTGACTTATGTGCACGCTCACATGGAAACCATACATACACAGTAATGCAGATGGATCCTGGATGGACACACACATACACACACGCACACCTTAGTGGTGACAGATTTTTGGGCAATGTTAGGATTTAACCCCAATCAATCACAAACTAGAAAGGTTGAGTGTAAATGTCATCCAAACAGCAGGAGCTGGCACTGTTGGCTGGCTAAATACGTGTGTGTGTGTGTGTGTGTGTATCACTGTATGCACCATTTGTTGGAGTTGTTGGAGGTCCTGTCACTGTTCTGAGCTTTGACCTTGGCCAAGTCTGGCACAGCGATGGGTGGGCACATCTTACACCTGGACACACACACACACACACACACACACATACACACACAGACACTCACACAAGTTCCAGCCCCATGCTCCCTGCCTGGTCTCATGCTGGCTAAGTCAAATTTTGAGTTGACATACAAATACCATTGCATTAAGCTCTTGCACATGGCTCTAAATCCTATTCATTCCATTGATACATTGACCTCACATTATCCAGTTGGCAAATATGCCTCTTTGCACCATGACCTCATCTGCCATGTTTGTAAAAACACCGCAATCTACCAATCACTTGGCAGTGGAGAATGTGGCATGCCCGAGAGAATTGAAGATATATCCCTGATGTTTTCTTTTTAAGCAGCCCCCTGCTTTTCGTCTCCACTCATACCCTTCATTTTTAGCCTGCAGATGGGGGCAGGGTCTTGTTTAAAAATAGCCGAGCAGCGTTCGAAACAGCGGTATGTGTTGGCGAAAAGGGGGTTCGAACAATGAAAATCCATTACGCTGCAGTTAAATGTATTTTGTCCTGACCTGTGGCGGCTTATCGAGTTACGTCCCGCCACCGCTGGGTCGTGTCTAAAAGATTCCATCCCGCTTCTCAGGGCTAACAATACACCACGACTGTCATCCCATAGGAAATACTTCATCCTGACTTCTTGAGTATGCTGATTCATGCTAAATGGTTATCTCTCTGTGTTGGCTGGTGTGATTGTGCACCACCCGCTGTCAAACCCTGTGTGTTGTTTGCAAAACAAGGAGCAAATGTGTCAAGTCCCTAATTAGCGTGTTTTAGCAGCCCTCATGATTCCCCCTTGCATTGTGATATCCCAGGGATTGCTCAGCATTGTGACTAGTCTTATCTGGGTCTAATCCCGATTTGTTTGGTATAAGCCAGCTCGCCTTCTCCCTCTTTCTCGCTCTTTCCTTTTATTTCTTCATTTGTCCTTACCCTGCTCTTTTCCTGTTATCCATTGCTGAACTTCCTGTCCTTTATGTTGTCCGCTCTTTTATGTACGCCATGTTCTCTGTCCACTGTGTGTCCTATTAATTAACAAGAGCTCGGCAATCATTTCGGTATTATTATTTATCAATATATTTTCCACTGAAACCTATTGCGATGATAAGATCTTATAAAGTTATTGTTTTATACTTTTTTACACACGTGCAGAGTTTGGTCTCATGTCATGCACTACAGTGGAAGACAGTTCCTTGCTTTGAACTTTGAATATAAGTGTATTATATAAGAATATACCTGACCACAGACAGCCTTGTAACCAGCTGAGAAATACACTTAGTTATCAATACACAGGGGGAAATGCGACACTTAATTATCTTGGAATTCTGAGTGAATGGCACAGAACAAAACAATTTCTTTCGCTTAAAAGTTTTATTCTTCTTGTGTAGTGGTTTCACAAATTGTAGCTCATCTCTCGACACACACACACACACACAGCCTCCAGTCCCAGTCCCAATCTGGCGCTGCTGATGATGGCTCATCCTGTCCAGATATGATAAGCCGACAAACTGCTCCGTCCCCTGGGCTATTTGTCTGTCTGTCTCCGCAACAGACAGTGGTGTGTAGCTGCAGCGTGGCTCTAAACTCCCTCTGCCTGCTCCCCCTTTCATCAGACCGCCAGTTCAAAGCCTTGGCTCCATGTTCACTTCTATCTCTCCCTCTCTCCCTCCCCCTCACCGTCTTTCTCACTGTTTCGTCGTTACCACAAAGATGGGCACGCAGTGTCTCATTAAAGCGGATTAGAGACATCTCCACGTCTCACAGGGGCCGAGTGGGACATTTCTCTTCTCTAGTTACCCCCCACCCCCTTTTCTCTCAGAGATCAGATTCTTTGATTTGGCTAGATAAAGACCCCTTTCATGTCGGTGGGGACGGTTAGTGATTACACTGTCAGACCCATCGTTTTGGTGAGTTTGACAAATTTGTCGTGCTGGGTGGGGTGGCTGTGGGGATTGTACTGGGGGGGTTTGTACAAGGAGATTCACCGTAATTGAGCTGTTATTATCCCGCGACCCTGCCAGGCGCTAGTGCGTAGGGCTCACCAGCTCTCTATTTGTTTAATACTTGGCTAACTTTCTTTGTGAGTTTGATGGATAGAAAAAGAAGGAGGGAGTGGGGGCGAGAGTGGAAGCCGGGTACTGGTCCCCAGATGAATGCCTCTGCTTATTTGACCACCTCTCTTGAGCACTGCTGAAAATGGGCTCCACTACATCACTGCTGCAAGTTTCTTTTCTCACCCAGCTCCTCCCCGGTGCAACACAATTAGGCCCATATCACTGGCCGCCATTTATTTTCATACAAATGAAAACTGGTGGCATGTTGATTACTGAACTCCCCAGAGACAAAGGGCCACTATTGGTGTGGTTTAATTTCATTAAGTGGAGTGTAGTGCACAGGATAAATATATTAAGAGCTCCATCTCATTGCAGGCCGTCCATGGTCCTCAGCCACTCTGTATGCTAAGCAAATCCTTAGGTGTCACGGTCGTGGAATTGGAACAAATCTCCTGAAATGGTTTTGTTAATACTTTTGTTCTCAGATGTTTTTTGTTGTTTTCTCACCTGTTATTTCCTGTTTGCTCTGGTAATCTGTGTATGGCACCTGTTGAAAAACAAATGCATATTCTCAAAACGTACATTTCATTAATCAGCTAATGCTGAAGTTGCTGAATATCGCCATGTTGTATTTAGAGATACTTTTAAAGGTGCCTTTTGACAGATATGTACTTCAGTCAAATAGATGTAAAACCATTCTCATTTGGTCATTACGAAATACGGGCTGCGTATTTGAGATGTGGGCTAGAAACATGCTGTCTGGTGTGAGTGAGAAGAAAGTCTTTTCCTGGCAGGATAGTGTGACTGTATTAGCCCAGAGATTTTGATGAAGGAAATAAGAGCCCTCCTCGTTAACCTGGAGTCAGATTGGTTGTGAAGCGATGAGTAGGGCAGGGTGACATTCGTCAGGGTGTTTGCGCTCTTGTTTGTGTGTGTGTGTGTTGTGTGTGTGTGTGTACGTGTTGGAGGGGTCTTGGCTAAAACATTTCAAGATGGCCCATTAGCCAGTGCAGGCCCGTCCCCTCTCGACACCAGGATTCCTCTGTGCTGACCCCCTCTACTCCACCCCTCCACCTCTCAGCCCCTCTGTCCCAGAGGCCCCCAGCCTCATCCTGCCAAGTGTACGGTTCCAAAGTAACGATGAAGCTGCCTGCGTGTGAAAATATTGAATTGCAAAAACATCCCTGGGTGAGAGGGTGTGTGAATGGAGCTTTCAGCGCCGGGCCCGACCCGGGCCCTGCGCTACTGACTGATGGACAACAAATGGCATTTTGTGTCCAGAGAGAGAGAGAGAGAGAGAGAGAGAGAGAGAGAGAGGGAGAGAGGGAGAGAGAGAGAGGGAAAATAGAGAAAAGAAAAGAAGAGTAGAGACACAGAGAAGGGGGGTGAGGGGGTCTTGAGGTTTTTCAGGCCTCTTCAGTCTGGGACCCTATATGCAGGTCTGAAATCCCTTATCACATGACCTGTCTGACCTTTGGCCCCCACTCAGCTAAGGCTGTCAGACCGCTCTCCAACGGGGCGCACAAAGCCTCACAGCCTCAAAGGCCACCATTCACCCCCCTGTGCAGCCATCCTCCAAAGGTAATAGGTAAAAGTGACCTCAGCTTTCCTTTGCTCTACAGGAGGGCAAAACTCTTAAGATTCCTTGATAATGTCAAAGGTAAGAGGGTGGTCATTTTGACTCCTTATCCACTGCCTTCACTTAGCTTCCATGAGATGTAGTTTGAAGCAAACTGAACTGCCTCTTCTGTGGCAAAACAGAAGAGGCATTTCGTATAACTCCAAAACCGATGGGAACTGAGATGGAAAATGACAGAAATGTTTAAAAACAACATGGTATTGTTTTTAGTTGCACTGGGAATATAGTTGTATCCCTCAGCTCTATGTGTTATCTAAGTGTGTGTGTGTGTGTGTGTGTGGGACACCAGTGAATTTCTGATGTCTCAGAGGACTGACTGGGTCACAGTATGACCGTAACCCCCTGTCTCGCTTTGCAACCCACACACTGGCATCTCTCTCTCTCCGTCTCTCTCCTGACCAGTCCTAGGATTCTTTCTTCCCTTCTCTTTTTCCCCTCCTTCTCTGGAACACTGGAGTTTCTCTCTCTCTCTCCGGTCTCCTTTGAAAAGATGCGGCGTCTTTGTCCAGCCTGATAAAGGATGCCATAGTTCCCCTTTTCCCCTTCTTTGTGGCCCGGGGCTGGCGGCTCCTGTAGAAGTGCAAATGGTATCCTCTCGGAGGGGCTATCCCCGCGGGCCCTCCAGGGCCCTCTCTCTCCTCCAGGCTTGGCTAATTACCACCCTGCTCCCCCCTCACAGCCCCCACCAGCTCCCTGGTCCCTGGAACCATGGACGGCACATTCCCACAACCAGCACCTGGCCTTCTTTTCTCCTGGCCTGCTTTGATGGCTGACACCCCAGCCAAACCCTCCCTCCTTCCTCATCCTCTTCTTCTCTCCGCCCCGCTACCTCATCTCTCTTTCTCTCCCTCCCTTTAACTTCTCACTCTCTCACTTCTCTCTCACTGACTCTCATTACTAGAGGTTTTAAATTGCTTTCTGACCCTGACAAACTGCTCTTGTTGAAAGGGAAATGTCAAAGAGGGAGGGCAGCGGATGTGAGCAAGAAATGGAAGAGATGAGGGACGCAGTAGAAAGTATGGATGCATGTATCTATGGTCCATTATGTATTTTGTTTGCCTAAGGAGCGCCCAACCTGTCACAACCCCCAATTCTCCCCTAAGGAGACTGGATATGGTATTTTGAAAAAAAGAAAAAAAAAGTACATCTAGTGTATATCCAGTTCTCACCCAAATTTGAACTACTCGTGGCTCATTCACGGTTTTTCTTTTTCTGTCGCTCGATAAGCACCGTCTTTGCCAGATAAACTAATAAAATAACAATTATAAATTAGATTAAATCCCACCTATTGATGCCTACACATCAAAAGAAGGGGTTTGAAAATGATATTTCATGTAGAGGTCTGCGGTTTATAAAACTTGACCAGTGGTTAATGCAGATTAAGTAGATTTTTACTGCAACAATGATGCACGCACACATACTCACACACACAAGCACAAATATCTAATTTAGTTGCATATTTTGCGTTCTACTTGCCGTGGGCCTAATCAATACCCGGCCCCAATGGATTTGACCAATTCATAGCTTGCCTTTGTGCAGTCTAGCGATCCCAGCGAGGGCATGTGGATAGCTTTCTGAGGAAAACAAATAGCTCTATTACAAGCTTGCGTCTCTGCGATGCCAAGTGTCCCAAAGGCAATGTGCTCAGCCTCTATTAATTGTACGTTCCCCACACAGGAAAAGGATAGGTTTTCAGCATAACACAGGTTCACCTGGTAGAGTCCAGAAAGAACAGTGTTGCGCAAATATAGGCAAAATATTCCTGAAAAGCACTAGTGAGAATAAGTTACACCAACACATTTTTCCAACAAAACGACATGCTACTTAGATTAAAATATCAGAAGGAGAATTTAAGTTACATGTAGGTCTTAAGCAGTTATTGTATTCCCTTATACGTAGCTAACTTAACTGTCCGTGGACCATGATGTTTCTTTT
Source organism: Coreoperca whiteheadi (assembly GCA_011952105.1). Taxonomy (NCBI): domain Eukaryota; kingdom Metazoa; phylum Chordata; class Actinopteri; order Centrarchiformes; family Sinipercidae; genus Coreoperca; species Coreoperca whiteheadi. The sequence goes on along the minus strand of CM022479.1, from coordinate 11,911,330 downwards.
ATTAAGGCAAATCTTTTCTCCACCGAGATATACATAATACATTTTAAGGACAAGGTTTGTGTCATTTAACCCCGTTAGGGATCGCGCATTTCATGAGTTTTGGACGTGCAGGAAAGGACAACGTCAGGTGACCCTAGTCAGGTGACCTTCGTGGTCATAGTCAGGTGACCTTGTTTTTCATGGTAACAATAATAAACACGGGGTTAACGTTGGGAAAGGTTTAGGCCCCTACACTACTTGGTTATATTTAGGCAACAAACAAGGCTTAGGAAAAGATCATGGTCTGGGTTAAAATAAGAACGTAAGTTATGTACGTAAGTAAGAGACGTGTAATTCACCTCTGACTTTTGGTTTCACACGGGACAGGAAACTGCATTCTCCTGGGTGAGAGTCCTGTGCTTGTTTGAACTACCCATGCACCCCGACCTCCAGCCTACGTGGATTTGGACTTTGCCCCACTTTATACTAAGTCACCTGACATTGTTTTCTCTATGATATTCACGCGTAAAATGACACGCCGTCTCTGCACAGTATAAGTCAGTACAGACTACACTGCGTGAAATGATACGCGAAAAGTAAAAAAGGCAAAATGACTTAAGGCATTGGCCTGTTATTCATACGCCATATGGTGAGGCTAGTATAATAAGATAATGAACTGTTCTCTTGCTGATCTACTGATCAACAGTGTTTTGTCTGATTATTGGTCAAGACTCCATACATGGTGGACAGAAGAAGTAATTTGCAGTACTGTTTTTGTCTTTTTCCAGTAACACACACACACACACACACACACACACACACACAAATCCTTGTTCAGCATAACAGCGGTCGCATGTCCTGTACTGACTCCAACACAACGCAGACAGAAGCATAGGGTGGTACTGGGAGCTGCACACATCCAGACAAGTTACACTAGTTTAGCAGAGTTTGGCTTTAATGCGTAAGACTGGGACTGGCTTAGTTAGTATACAGACAAGATTAAAGCTGCCAGGATTTTGATTTAGATAGACAATGTCCCAGCAAGCTTAATAAATGTTTTGACTGGCCATAAATGTTTTAACTTAGTCTGGATATAGAAAACATCGCTTTAATATTAAGCTCCCATAAAAACTAAATGAGACTGATTTTAGGAATCTGTGATGATCGCTGTGTCTAACCAGCAGCTATTGAGGCTGTTATTGTTAGCATGAATAATTGAATCCATCTTTCTTTCAATGACAATTACATCTAGTCTTCAACATTGCCTGCCATCCAGTCTGGGCACCCTAAGTATCTCTGTGTTGCTGTCATTTCCCAGCCACAGCTGGGACCGTTCACACATCATCACCTGTTGGACTTTGATGATGTCATGAACTGGGCTGCTTCTTGCTCGTCCGTCTCAACAAGAACGATCACCAACTGGATGTTACATCCATGTTGGATCATCCAAGCATTAAAGGGAAATTCCACACTCAGAAACCTTTACATTGCTGGATATCAATTTGTGATAATTCGATGCAATCCAGGGGATCATTTTCCTCCGGATGCACTTTAATAGAGAGTGTGCATGAATGTGTTCCATTGAAATGAGTCTTTACTGTTGAAGAAGAGCATTAGTCTTTAGACACTATGTCTGATATGCACTGTGGTACTGGTGGTACTGTCAATGGAGAAATGTATGTCTTCTTTCATACTATTAGGGCTGCAGCTATCAATTATTTTAGTAATCGAGTATTTTACCGCTTAAACGAGACATTTGCCATTTGAATTTTTAAAAGTTTAAATAGTTGGACTTTGTGTCTAAATGAGATGGTTCATTTAGAATTTTTAGAGTTTGGTTTGAGGAAAGGCTTACCAAGTCTCATGTCTCCCTCACTCTCCACCTCTCTCCTCATCAAGTCTAGCCACATCCTCTCTTTCGAGTACAGAAAAGGAAAGAGGAAGATCCGGTTTCTGAATTGTGTTTTATGAGTGGTTGGAACGGCCACTTCTGCGGTTTTTGTCTGTCCACGCTGACCGTTCAACTCAGAAGTTCCTGAGGTTTTCGAGACATGTCAATTAAGCGGTTTTAATTGGGAAGATGTTGTTCCAAACAAAGGTTTGCACCCTGGGAGCTGCACGTTGGTCAAAATAAGGGGAGCTGGAGACCTGCAGCTTGGTGTTACTGTTATTTCTTTGTTTTAGCATCATGTTGGCTTTGCAAGTCTGTTTCTCTTCGTTTTCCTGAGTGCAGTGAAAGCTCACTTGGATGAGCGCATGCACGCACGCGCACACACACACGCACGCACACACAGACTGAGGCATCTTGTTTTTCAGCAGCACTGAAGAGCAGTAAGTGTTTAAGAATGGCACGGTGAAGCAATGACAAAGCAGACAAAAGAGGCAGGTGGGTGAGGCTGCTGGCCTGAAGCTGGAATTGGCTCTATTTAAAAAAAAAAATGTATTTACTGCAGTGTCTTGTGAATTAGAACCTACAGTATAGAGACAGTTTTGGGGTTATTTTTTGTTATTTTAAAGGATGTTTGTAACCAGAGATGGCTTGTTTTTATTTTCTTCACATTCACTGCTGTTATTTTTTCATACATTTCAACAGATTGAGACTTGCTCTTTAACTGTGAGGTCAATAAGGACTCTCTATATTAAAAAAATATATTATTATATATTATTAAAATGAAATTACAAATATTAATGTCAGCATTTAGATGGTCAGGTTTACACTTTGCCTCTAACAGCGTTTTAACTAATATAAGGAACAGATTCATGTGTCTCTCTGTGGCTCTTTCTCTGCTTCTCCCCGTTCATCCGCACTCCTCCCTCCCATTTTAATTCGAACTAGGCGTGGGGTTTTCCGTCCTTTCTTTTGACACTTCGCTATTTATCTGTCGGACACAGACTCAGGGCAGGACCCACGTAAAAGAAGGGCAGATTTTTGTTTTCAGAGAACTTCTGGGAACTTTGATGCCAAGTTCCTCTGCGGCAAAAGGCAAGGCCCCGACCCAGCACATCTGAGAGTACTTTGGTGAAATAACAGCAAATGTTTGTCTTGTATTGTATGGCACGCTGCTGGAGGAGTGCTAAAGCCCCTTCTTCCAGTGCCTAAAGCACCTCTTAATAAAATAGTCAAGAATAACTCCTTCACCTTAATCTTCCCCTCAGATTACTGCACTCAGGGCGGGAAATTAGCAGCAGGCCCTCGCGCTTCCCTCTTTTTTTGACAATGTTACATCTGTATTTGCAAGTGCCTTCTTCTCTCTCCTTCTCTGTCCATCACCTTATCCCTTTGACTCCTGTCTTTCACTCTCCATCCCTCCTCTCTATGTGTGGTAGGCCAGATGAACTCTCCATGGCAGGGGGGAATGGCATTTTATTGGGTCAGTATTAGAAGCAACATGTGGCTAATGGGCGGCTGCATTTTCCATGGTCTGGTCCTCATCACTGAAGAGAAGGGGCCTAAACAACTAAACATGGTCGCTGACAATTGATACGATCCCTTTTAAGTGGATCTGCTTGGTTGAAGAGGGGGTGGGGTGGGGCGTGTGAGAGTCTGTGTGTGACCAAAATACACGCGCATGTGTGTGCACATTTGCCTTTGCATGATAATTAGGATACTAACAAACACAGACGCGCGCACACACACACACACCAGCACAGTATCCTTTGGGGAGCATATATACAAGAATGTGTGTGTGTGTGTCCCTTGTGTCCAGGAGGGTAACCCACACCTTGAGTACGGTAGCGGCGGTAGCTTTGAGGGCGGTTCGTCCTGCCGTCTGATCCTCGTAACTAGAACTCTCCTTTACTGCTTCTCGTCCACTTGGCCCACCTTTCTCCTCACCCGCCTGCCATCTGGGTCTGCCAAGAGACACACACACACACACACACGTGTATAAAACATAGTTAGGACAGTTTCCTCATGCTCTAACCTGTGTCTTTCACTTACTACTGTACCTTTGAAACCAATATCACACAGAGGAGAAGCGATAAATGGACTCAACCATCTATGTTCTCAATTTCTTTTGTTCTGACATAAGGAGTCAAAACCTGTTTTTTCTCTCAAAGCACTCTTTCTAACAATTATGTTTTTATTCAGAGAGTAAGAGCATAGTTGAACAGTTTACATAATGCTCTTGTATAGGCGATTTTCATATAAATCATATTGTAACAAATTTAAAAACTGATACGACGGTAATTTGGGGAGCGTAATGATGTAGGTACAGTAGCAACCACAGACAAATACATATCTCCTTTCAACGTTCACTTATGGTTCTGTTTACAAGAAATTTGAATTTCAGCCATCTTTTGAGTCAATATCAGATGGTTGTTGAAATGTTTGTGGCGTATTTCCATGGCCACACTGTTGAGGCTCGGGTGGATCCGCATCCAAATTGCATCTATTAGGTTCCTCAGGAGATAATTAGGTCTTTTGTTGAAAATGACAAGAAGTAGGAGTGCAGTAGTACAGTACAGTAGGTGTAGTAGTGTTAGTAAGACTAAGACTTTAATCCTCCATTAAACTAGCATCAAAGCCTTGTAGTAGTCTGTGTGGGTATCTAAATTCCGTACCTGTGTAGCTAGTGTTTCCGAGCAGGGGGCACAGTGGGTTTTCAGTATCAGGGGTCCTGGTTGACACTTTGATCACTTCCTCTGCTCTTCATACCTTCATTGTGTTCAAGATCAGATTACACACACACACACACACAAACACACACACACACACACACACACACACACACACAAACAGCACAGGTGGAAGGGGCAGTGTCAGGTGTAGCGGGGGACAATGCAGGGATGCGTAGCAGCGAGCCAACACGGTGTCTGTGACAGTGACAGCGGCGGTGCGCTCCTCAAAGCTGCTCCTCTCATCTTTCATCACCTACTGTCACAGCGTGTGTGAGGAACATTGCTGGCCAAAAAAATCTACAGTGCCCCTAACAAAAGTGCCAGTTTGGACACTTGTGATGTCATTTACTTGGGATAAAATGTTTAATAAATTTGCATTAAAGGATTTTAATACATTTATTGTTTTCCATGTGGGCGTCTTAGATAACGTCAGTATTCAAGTAATTTAATTTGTCATTTTCAGAAATACCTCACAACTTTTGCTATACCACCGTTATACTACCGTTAGTTAAACCTAAATTGACCATAAGTGTACAGGAGCCCAATTTTGATTTTTTTTTTTTGCTCATCACTTATTTGCCTGAGCACCTGTTGGCACACAGGTATGCAAAGATTACTTTTTATTAAGAGCTTTTAAGCTATTTTGCCACAGCAATCCTGACCTAACCAGCATTTTTGTGCTCATTGAGGCTCAAACACTCAAAAAAAAAAGCTGAGATAAAAAACGACCAAACTAGACTGTTTGCCATGAATTAGGAATATATTTTGAATGTAATTCAGAACTTAACGGTGGTACTGATGTAAGTTTGATTGGAAGTCATCAGTGTTTGTGTGTTTGGATGCTGTGGTTCATGTGTATGATGGAGGTCAGAAATGTCTCTTGGTTAAACAGCTCGTATAGAACCTGCATAAAAAACGGATTTATGTCACTGGAGAGACGAAGGGAATACCCAATAAAAAGGGATGAATACGCTTGTTTTCATAGGTTGCTCATGAGGCGATGAGGGAATAAGCACGAGTGGGAACGAAAAATAAAGACAACTTATTTATTTTCAGTGCCGCAGGTGCCCGCTCACAGCTTATTGGTTTTTTTGGATGACTCTTTTACTCTAAAGAGGGCAATTTATGTCCCCCTCTCGTCTCTATCGAGAGGCGAGGGCTGAAGTGGCTCGCTTATTTTAGCTTATTTAATCTCGTGGTCTTGACTTGTGGTGACATATTAATTGAGCGGTTCCTCCGTCGAAAAGAAAGGCCAGTGTCTGATTGGTCCGTCGTTGTTTGTAGAGCTTTGAAAATTGGTTTTGTTTGGTTGGAAAGCTCTTAGGTGTTTATTTACACATCAGAATGTTTCAAATGGCAGCTGGCTCTCTCCCTCTTTCTATACGTGTGTTTGTGCGTGTGTGTCTGTGTGTGCATATCCGGATGCGTATATGCTGTGTTTGCTCACTTATGTACATGCCAGCTGTGTAGTGCATGTCTGCGTGTGTGAGATGAAGACTGGCGGAGGGAGAGAGATAGAAGAGAAGAGGTGAGCGCGACAGTTTCCTCAGCTTGCATGCCTCTTGGGTTTCCACATACTGTAGCTAGTTCTCCTTGCTGTCCTCTTCATCCGGTATTGAACACATTCATTCACACCAGCGTCTAGAACTCATTACAACTCCTGTGTGGCTTTCTAAGAAGAGCTTTTTTCCCAACATATTTCCAAGGAGTGATATAATCAGACCACTGGTGTGTGTGTGTGAGTGTGTGTGTGTGTGTGTGACTGTTCGCTCAAGAGTATGAGTTCATCGGTGTGGCCGAGGTGACCACTGCAGAGTTTAAACTGTCATCGGGATAATTTACAGATTTGTAAGTTGTTTCCTCAGAGACTGCTGTAAAGGTGAACGCTGGGTTCTGTATTCAGGCACTCTTACATTGCGCATGCACACACACACACACACACACACACACACACACACCCGGAAATACATAGCTACAACTACATTTGTAGTTTATTTCCTGAAACCTAGGTGCAGGAGCTCAGGAGTTCACCGAAACCAATGATGAGGGAAAGTAACTGCTCAGCCACCTATCTGAACGTTGTTACCAAGACAACAGTTGTTTACCTGGCATTTCTGCAAAGAGGAACAACATGAGGCCTCAACAAATTAGCTAGTTGGAAAGCTGGAAAAATGACACATTTGTTCTGTATTTGTTCTGGAGAGAATACCTTGTTTGGGGAAAAGACAAATCAGAGTTTGCTCTCCACCTTTATTTTCCATCTTCTGTGATAGGAAAAGTGTTTAGAGGCATCATGGGAGATGTAAGAAGAAGTCAATTGGGGATGTATTTCATAACACTGGATGTGTTGTGAGTTTCTGATTTGACCTAATAGCTGTATGGAGTAAAGACAATGTTAAATCTACAATTTAATATTAATTATGTATACTAAAAAATATGGGCTTGACTAAAATGAAAGCACAGGCTTGTGTATAAACAAGCATAAAAACAGAGAAACAGGCATGCACATATACTCACATACATGCACATTCATGCCCTGCCATGTGTACGTACTTTTAAACTTCAGCAGGCAGCTAAATGATCCAGATATATTAGCTGTCTTTTAATGAAGTGAGACTGATCTCTCTCTCTCTCTGTGTCTCTCTGCTCAACTGAAGTATCAATAATAAGATTTATCTGTCTTCCCCCGCAGCCTTGATTCAATTATCTCCATCTCTCTCCCCCTTTCTCTTCCTCTGGCTCCCTCCCTATTTGCCCCTCCGCTGTGAATCCGTTTCCAATTGAATGCAGGTCATGCTTTGTGTTTCTATTTGTCATGACAGGGTTCCTTAACGAGTCGAGGCTCCTTTCCACTGCGGCTTAATCAGATCTGGAAGGGAGGGAGGGAGGAAGGGATGAGGAGCGGAGAGGTGGGGCTAACCAGGTAAAAATGGGGTCACAAGTAGTTTACCTCCAGCTCCTCATTGTCTGCATTTCCCCTTTTTAGGAAAATTAGATTTGTGTGGTCCCTCCTCCTCCCCCTCTTCGGAACGTGTGTTTTTTGTCCAATTTTAAGCCTTTGAAGTTTGAAGGGTCCCTTGCCCCTCCACACGCCCACATGCCCACCCCCCAACGCCAATAACCCCACCTTATCTTGCCCCCCTCCACTTACTTCCAGACATACCTCATTACCTGAGGCTCTATTGGAAGAAAGAGTGGCGGATAATCAAATTGACTCTGCAGGTTTTCTGCCATCAGAGGAATTGAGGGGTCATTGGTTCAATGCGAGGCTTCAGAAAAACGTCATGAAGTGGAAAATATTCTCTGCAATACCAACGGTAGTACTTTCAGTTTCAAGTGGAGTTCAGGCAACATATCGTGATTAAAAGATAAGCCTTTAAAGGTTTCCAGCGACCTGTTTTTATGTGCACAAATGTGTAGGAGGCAAAAATAAAAGCCAAAAATGTTGCAAAACGTTTTTTACACTAGGGTGGAAAAGTTGCCATATCGAGAAACAGAAGGTGTAAAAGGCTGACTGCAACATATTTTTCCAACATACCTTGTATGTGTAGTGGTACCTCTGCATCTTGTCCTGTAGATAAAGCATTATCACCATGCTGCCACTGACCGTTGCATGCCTACACTCCACCAGAAATTTTTTTTAAAACAAAACAGAAAAAAAGCAGGGCCTTTTGGGATGTACGTAACCACAGCATCCCCAGTTCAAATCCAGGCAGCGACCCTTGTTGCATGCCACTCCTCACTCTATCACCCTTGCAGCTGTTAAAAATGCCACAGGGTTTCCGTTAATGATCAAGTTCATTGAGTATAAAATAAAAACAAATGAACAAAAAACCCCAAAATGCTATCTTAGGTGGGAAGCAGCAATTTAGTGCTGTGATTTATCAGTTACTGGTGCACAGTTAATTATGTAATCTCACGTCCTGTTAAATATATTTGCACAAAGGTAGTTAATGAAAACACAGAGAGATTTACATTTTATCCTGCTGAAATTTCAGAAATTGACTTAAAACTTCTCTCTTAAAAGTCTTAAACTACAGGTTCTTTGAGCTAACTCTGAGGCATCCCATCAAAAAAAAAAACCAAAGCGAGTGTAGAGAGTAAATTCAGAGAGACAGAGTTCAGTCTGTTTACAATTGGCCAGTCTGGAGTGTGAACATCTTGAGGTGAGCCTCTGGCTAACTTCACAGAAGCTGTGAATGAAGTCTTTCTTATGGCCTGCGCTATGCAAATGGCTGCATGCATACACACACATACAGTACGGGCGCACACGCACGAAGCTCCTCCTCCCTCCGAAAAAACACACACTTGTTGGTGCACACGAGGGACGAGGCAGGCCAGTGCAGCTGTTGAAGCAGCCAAAGGCATTAGCTATTACAGTTCAGCAGTTTTGCATTGGCCCAGTGTGGTTTGATGGGGGTGGGTTAGGATGGGTAGGGGGTGGCCTTGTTTTTAGGGTTGCTAGCCATTTGCAGTGCTCTTGAATTTCCATGGGGAATACAGGGTATATGATAGATACAAAGCATCTGTCCTATTGCTCAGCTCCGGATGGGAATCAAGCAGTTTTTAAATTAGTCCGAAGGAGGTTGGATGTACATTTCTGTTGGGTAGATTACATGCTGAGGAAAAATCCCTGGCCTGAGCTCTTGCTAGACAAGGAAAAACCTGGGTCAAATGACAAATGAGTTACCATGTGCAGCTCTCTCAGATGTTGTTTCACATACATTTTATCCACGTAGCTGACAAAGGTGACGTTTAAGTTAATATGGGATACTTTCCACAATCACAAGGCCACCCTGAATCCACATTTTAACACAATGATGCCCACTGTATGATATTTCCATACCGGGATAATACAGCTAGAGATCTCCGTCAGAGATGAACATGATCCACATCAGTGGATTTGTCTTTGTGTGGCAGCCGTCAACAGCCTCATCTACTTCACAATGGCTGCTTAACATACATAACTACTGGCATATTTATGATCTGTGTTGCGATGGCAGTAAATTCATGAATTGTTCCCTTCCACAGCTCAGCCGTAAAAGTTGACGAGTTTGGAGCTCTCCAAAAAGCAACATTCACAGGCTGGAGCGTAATCATTTCACCAGTTTTGTCTGTTTTTCTTTTCTGTCTTTTATGACAGACATTTGAAACTGAAAAGAGCAAAACGATACTCCATTAAACAAGTTTTTTTCAAACAACAATGTAAACAATGTAAAATACTGATGTTTTTCCTCCCTGTGGTTGCGATGATGGCGTGTGTGTGACAGCTCCCTTGACCTTTCCACAGGTGTACAAACTGGCCTTCCCTTCTCTGGCTCTTCCTTCGGGGCTGCAAACACACAGGAGTAGGACACAAAATTGTGATGAAGGCCCTGAAGTGGTGTATATATGTGAAGGAGGGAGCGTTAGAAAGCATCAACATGTTTTATGTGTGTGTGTTGGCGAAGCGCAGCAGAAATACATGTCATCTTCAGTGAGCGTCCTCAGGCTTTGGCTTCGTGTTGACCTCTCACCCAAATTAAACTTCCACAGTTCTCTCCCTCTGCTCTCCTCCCTCAACCTCTCTCCGCTGCCCACTGCCAGGCACTTTTGTTTTCACATGGCCGACTTCTCAGGGAACACGCTCATATTTGTGGCTTTCGGGGGTTGGCAGCAGAGTGTGCTGCGCCTGTCAAGTTTTTTCAGTCCGACTTACCCCAGCACCCAAATTGAACTGTTCAGTCATTTCCTGTCATCCCTCCTCAACCACCTCCCTATGCCATATTTGCCAATAATGTCAAATTTCATCGTAAAAGTCCGCCAGGGCAAAACATCATGTCCTGTAGTACGTCTTTTCCTCTGCATAGTAGTCGCCCACGCTGAATGTATAAAGAAAGCGGCCCTCCAAAAACATGATCACTGAAAACCTCTCGAATCCAGATAAGAAATTGAGTGACGGCTCTTGGAGCCTCCAGCAATTTTGGCTCCTGAGGAATACATTTGTTTAAATGACCTACAAAGCAAAAGCACACATTTTGGTCTGTTTGAGTACCCGCAAAACTGTTAGCATGAGCACATGGTTAGAAGAATCCTCCACAAATAGGCCAGGCCAAAGCATATCCATGAATGTGTGTGAGAGGGAGAAAGAGATGCACAGAAAGAAAGGGAGAGAGCAAGATGGTTATCTGAAGTGAGGTCAGAAATGAAACATGTCATAGCAAATTAGAGCCATGTTGTTTGAATTACTCTGGCCTGCTTCTTAAAGAGGAGTCTGCCCGTGGAAAAAAAAAAAAAAAAAGAGTGGGCAGAGAGCGTGTATTGAGTAAGACAAGCGAGAGACAGACAGAGGGAGAAATGGGAAAAAGAAAGGCACGAGAGGTAATTTACAGTGGGAGCAAAAGAGATAAAGACGTAGGATGATATGAAAAGAAAGAATAACAGCACATGTTAGTAAGAGAGAAAACAGAGGGAGGGAGAAAGAGGCTTGACAGAAAAAAATTATGTTTTCTCTGGAACAAATAATGTGACTCGGGCTGAGTCATGGGCCTGCCGAGGAATGATGATGATGATGAGAAGAAACCTTGGACTTATTCCTGCTTCGAGCTAAGTTTGGGGCATCATTTACCAAACTACTGGAGAGGGGCCCCTGCCTATGTGTGTGTGTATGTGCAATAATAACCACATTCTCTAAGCATCTTCGGCCACCGGGGCCTGTTTTTATAGCTGGGAACAGGGATGGGCCAACACTCGTTAGGAAGACTATTTCGGAAGATGGGAGGGGAAGAAACTGAAGGGGAGAAGGATGACCAGAAGGGGGTGTGTAGAGGGACAGAGAGCCCGCAGGCGCACAGACCGGGCTCGTCCAATGGCGACGTGTTGAGCGAGAGATGAGCCAAAGATCTGGCTTTCTATGGGAAAATGGCCTCCTGAGACTGAGATCTGCGCAGGCTTCCCGGACAGGATTTCACAACTCTGAAAGAGTGAGAAACACTGAGAAAGCATTTTTAACTAGGACAGAAATGGAATGGCTGGATGGGTGAATGAAGTTCATCAGATAGAATATATAAAACAAGATTTATTCTCGTTATTTTCTCTATACGAAATGACTGAGTCACTTCATTTCACTTCTTGTCTTCTTTTGTCTTCATTGTGAATACACCGTGCATATGTTTTGCAGTTCATTTCTTATTTTCATGCCACATTTTTCATCTCTCACTGTCCTCTCCAAGTTCACCTCCAAATGTGTTTTGTTCTCTTTCCTAGTAAAGATCGAGACATCACACAAGCAAAAATGATATGTGCGCGCGCGTGCCAAAGAAAGTTGGAGAGAGATACAGTATATTGGATTCAGCGTATTGTGTAGCAACAAAGACAGGTATTAAAGGACGCAAGAGACGCTCATACACACACGCACCACACACACACACACACACATTCACACAGAAGGGGAACGAGTGCAAAACAAGTGGGGATAAGCTGAGCTGGTAATCTTCCCTTCAACAAAGGAATGCATTTACGAGGACACGTGTGTTTGTCTGTTTGTGCGTGCCTCTGTGTGTGTGCGTGTGTGTGTGTGTGTGTGTGTGTGTGTAAATGTGTGTGGCTGTGACTGTGTATTCACAAGCCCACAGCGTAAGTATCTCATTTTTCGTTTGTATTGTGTAGCAGTCTGCCACAGTGCAAGTCATGCCACCATAAACACGAGGGGGGACAGGCGTCTTTGAATAGCAGCAGTGTGTGTTGGAAGACATCAGGCGGTGAATCCATCACGCTACCACTGACAGGCCCAGCGATGGGAAATAAATATTTACTCTAAGCTTCCCCAAATCACATCCAGAGATTGCTCTCCGCGCAGTCTGTCTCTTCTTCATTGTCCTCTGTTTCTGTCCCTCTGTATTTTTTGTACGTCTGTCCCGCTTCTGCTTATTTCCCTCTGATTCTGTCCTCTTCTTTCTCTTTGATTCCTTTTTCTTTATCTATGCATTCATGCTTCATCCTCTCCATCATGGTCCCCGACAAAACGCACTGCAGAGCCGGGGCCCGTGCAAACGTGGAACACAGGTCATGTTTCAACCCAAGCACACACCAGCTCGCACAAAAGGGGGCACAAGCATATACACAAACATGCCCACCACACACACAAACATACGCACGGTCAGTCTGAGATATCCATCTGGGGTTTGTCATGTCAGACATGGCCCATGTCTCTCTCTTCTGTAATTATGGCAGTATTTATTTTTTCAGATCGTCCCGCTGGGTTAGGAGCGTCCCGTGGTGTGGTTTGGACGTGGAAACACACTCTGCTCAAGACATCCAGCTTAGCAGAAAAAAGGGCTCACAGTACATTGACTAGAAATTGGTAACCCATAATTCAGAGATTTAATGTAACGTGGAGGAAGTGTGTGTGTGTGTGTGTGTGTGGGTGTGTGTTTGTGTGTCCGTGAGCGTTTGTGCACAGCTGTGAATGCAAGCATAGGAGAAAGGGAAGGAGGCTGTAACGTTTCACAGCAGAGTACACGCTGGACAGATGGAGTCTCACCAATGCCAAGCGAGTGCGATTTGATTTCATAGCGTCGCATTGCATTACATAACACTTATGACCCACCCATAATACCTGACTGACTTTGTAACAACTTCTGCATGTGTGATGTATCTATAAATTCAGACCTTGTTGCCTTGCACAAGGTGTTCATCGGAAGAACCACAGCGTCTCAGGTTAAGATTCAAAATCAAAGTCCGTCTGCCAATTTCCAATCATAACTTGAAAAGCATATCATTGGTTAAACCCATAAATTTCATGTAGGATTGTGCGTTCAGTCATCACATGCCTTTTGCTAAATGATTCTTTCATACGCATACATTCTTTGAGCTTAAACTATTAGTCAATTAACCGATTAGTCAATTGACAGAAAAATAATCAACAACAATTTTGATATTTGGTTAGTAACTGATGATTAAATGTGAAGATTTGCTGCTTATCTCTGTTTTGTATGGCTGTCAATGGAATGTCTGGGGTTTTGAACTGTTGGTCAAACAAAACAAGAAATGTTTCACCTATGGATCTAGGAAACTGTGATGGTATTTTACACTGTTTAGTTTTTTAACCTTCTCATCTCATTTTCAGTTTTATAGGTCTTCACCTGCAGTACTATGTTTCTTTATACTTCTTTATATTCCTATTATGCTCATCGTTTTGCACCAAAAACACCAAAGTAAATTCCCCGTATGTGTAAACCTACTTGGCAATAAAGCTGTTTCTAATTTTGATTCAGATTCTGATGTGTGTTTGTGTGAGTGTCTATCCAGCTGAGTGGAATCAACCTCTGTCCTGGGCATACTCAGTGAACTTGGCACTCACCCACCTTTTTCACCACTCCTGGTCCTCCTTTCTCTTGCCTGTCTGTCTGTCTCCTTATTTCTCTTTATCGCCTTACAAATCCTTTACCCTCTTACTGTCTTTTTATCACTTTCTTCCAAGCTGCCTTATTCCTCTCGTGACAAAAAGGTAGATGGGTCCCCTTGAAAAAAAAACCCCCAACAAGATAGAGATAATGGCTTATGTCCAATCGGCCCGTGGTACTAATCAGCGACTATCGTGGGAAAAACACAGGGGGACAAGGGTGGCGGTGGTGGTGGAGTTGGTGGTAGGAGGAAAACCAGGCCCATTGTCCCGGGGAGATTAAAGTCCCCGAAAAGGCGGCATTGTCCTCCGAAGGGGATAAATCTTCCTCCTCCCGTCACTCAGGGCCTGAATTCAATTCTCCTCAACCCCTCCTAAAAGAGAGGCTTATCTCCTGCTCAATAGCTTGTTGCGCTACAAGCCAGGCAGGAATGCACCAAGTTGTATCCCTGACACCCGCTCACTGAGTTAAAAAGGAATTAGGGGGGGGGAAGAGAGAGTGAGAGAAAGTGAGTGCCTGAATTGCGACCTCTATTTTGCCAGAGGATGTGCGCTGGGAGGCAGATTGAGGTGCCGATAGAGGCTGACAGAAGGAGAGGGGACGGGTGAGCGGGATTGATTGACTGCTGCCGGGGGATTGAGGGCAGCGAAGAAGAATAGCAGCCCGCTCAGTCTGCTTTCTCCGGGGCTGCGAGCAGCATGGTAAACTGCTGCCCCATTGGAGGACAGACAGAGGAGCCCCAGCGGAAGAAACCACTTGGGAGCTCCTGGCATGCGGTCTGGATGCTACCTAACAAACTCACCCCCTCCTTCCCTTTCTTCCCTTTCCTTTGCCCCCTATTGCTACAGCAGCATCTCTGTAACTCCAATCCAGCGGGCATCAACAGTTGCTAAGACCCACTGCTTCACAACACTTGGATGCCCCACACCCCCTCCAAACAGATTCAATTCAGACCCCCCTGGTCCCACGAAAAGGGATGGAGAGAGACAGAGAAAGGATGGTTGGCAAATAAAAAGAACTTGTGCAGGCTCAGACCCATAGTCCTGCTCTGTTTGGCCCAAGGAGAAAAACAAGCCCTGTGTCCCCATTTTTCACCCCTTTCTCTTTCACTCTACCCCCATTGGAGCTATCTCCGGGAAGAGACACAAAGAGAGAAGAGAGAAAGCGAGAGAAATGGATGGTGAGGGAGAGAGATATCGATATAAAGTTCACTGAATGCCCCTTCACTTTACCACTCCTCACCTTTAGAAAAAGTGAAAACAAGATTTCCCCCCTCTTTCGGACTCCCTTGCCTCTCCATACCCTCCTCTTATTGCCCCTTGTATGAAAAAAAACAGGATTTTTCCGCTTTGCCACCAATTTCCCCATTTGTTGTTTATGCTCACTCTGTCCTCGCTTTCACAATGCACCCCTCCTTCCCTTCACCCCCCATTTACTGTGACTTGGCTCCACTTAATGACGGGGCTTACACCTGCTTACAGGATTAAATTAATTAGCACAAAACAGGGATCTGTGAAGGGGGGGGGGGGGGTGGTTGGCAGCAGAGGGAGGACAACAACAGGGGGTCAGGAGAAAAGTACAGCAGGAAGAAGGCACAATAAAGAATGGGCCGCGCGGTGGCTGGTGCAGGGCCTCATGTTCTGCCGGATGCTGGGGGTGGTAGCGGGTATAGGAGGGGGTGATGGCTTGTTTTCACTAAAGGAAATGGGGTTGACCAAAGGGACAGGGACACTTGGGCGGTTGGTTGGTGTGTTGCAGGGACAAATGGTCTCCTGAACAATGTTTGGGTGTGCAGGGTCAGAGGTGACAGCCGCCATTATAGGGACACGTCTGCACAACCGCAACTCTGCTGCTTGTAACTGGTTCAGAGCTCCCACTTTTTCTGCTCGGCAGAACAGAACCTCGGGGTTGGGATCTTCACAGGGGTCATAAGATGAATCTAAAGGCTGACAAGTGGTAGAAAATGAGAAATAGCTAGATTCTGCTGCAAAGAATTATGCCTATTTTGTGTCTTTAATCTTTAGCTTTTCTCCTGTGAAATACTAAGTAGTTTTACTTCTTCAGGCTTAAAAAAAATATTCACATGAAAAAACCTGAGAAGGAACAGTCACTCTGCTTGAACTGCTCAAGAAATCCCAAATAGACATGACATTAAGGGGTCTCACGCAAAAACAATAAAATGCAAATCAGTAAAAATGTTGCATTATACAATAAATTGAAAAAGACTGAATTAAATAAAAGAGAGAGCCCTTTACTATTGATTCAAATAATATTTAAATTACTATCAAGATTCACCATGATTTGCTTCGTAAATCCTGATATAGTAGCGCCCATCTGACTAAAAATCATTATTCAGCCAAACGTCATCCACTCTGCAGTCCGTTATGTGATTACAGTCTTATCATGTGTTCTTTATTTAAAAAGGGGTTTATGAAAATGTGCAGGCCTCAGCTTTGACTAGCATCTTCTCCTTGTGCTGGGCTGTCCTCTGTCATCTGTCTCATTTCTCTGGACCTCAGTATTCTCTCCGTCCCTCTATCTCTGTCCCTCTCGAGCAGCTAGATGTGTGGTTAGAGGGCTGGATCCGTCACGGTAAGCACTAGCAGATGTGCTGCTAGCCCTGTCATGCTAGCAGACTCGATTTGTTTCCTTTAAGAAGTTTTCGGTGATATTGACTGAGATTTGCAGGTTTACGCGGACAAACTGAGGTGTTCCTTATCCATGGCGCAAGAGTTGCCACATGATTGACAAGACCAGTTTTGTGTCTGTATTGAATAGAGGATCTTTCTGGTGTCTGTCATCAATGTCATTTAGTCATTGAACTGAGAAGAATTTTCTGCTACTATTTTTAAAATGGGAGGTGTTTGGGTATTCCTGGCAAGCACTCACACACACACACACACACACACACACACACACACACACACACACAGGGGACCTAGTTGGTGACAGATGTAGTGTGATCCAGCCTATTGCGTGGCAATGGTCACTTCAATCCCTTCCATATGACAGTGATTAGGCAGGACGCACATAATGCTTGTAGATCCCTGCGCTGCCATCTAACTCACACAAAGGCCAACACACATTCGCACACATACACACGCACATGCCCCTTCCGACCCCCACACTCCCCGGCTTAGCACATTCCGTACCTGTATTAGCAAACAGCTAAGCTAATTACTTTCCGTTATTAGTGTGTGGTACAGTACACTTTCTTTGTGTTTTAGCTGTGTACTAGCAGAGTACGTGGATTGCAGCACAGTTGGGCTGACTGTGGGGTGTGAAACAGATGTGGTTGACTAACAAAACTATTTTCAGGTGCATTTGATATATCTACAACAATATCTAATAAAAGTTAATGTATACTTTATTTTTTAGTCGTAAATAAACATTCTAGCATGTTAATGCACCAATAAAACAACCCACATTTTGATGTTCAGAAATCGCATAATAAAATTTGTACTTGTGGAGCAGGGTGTTTGGTATTGGGATGTGTTGGGGGACTTTGCTTGCATACATGAGTGCTCGTGAGTCTGTTGGTGTGTGTGTGTGTGTGTGTGTGTGTGTGTGTGTGTGTGTGTGCGTGTGAGAGTTTACAGCTGTGACAGCCTGTGGCCTTGCCAAATCGGGCCTCATGCTGATAACACATTGACAAGATACTGGCAGACAGTGCTGGTGGATTGTCACAGCAGCCGTATTCCATCGAATCATCAAGAGAAACAAGGTGAAATATATTTGTGACTCAACTATTCTGAAGAATCAATAACCCCATAATTTATAGTGACTGTAACAAGAGATCTAACATGTGAAGTCAGGTTTATTTGCAGAGCCCTTAAAAACAGTAGAAATGGTCTACACAGGGCCCACACTGTGAGACAATAAATGTAAATAATAATTGCAGAACATTGAGGGCAAATAAAAAATCCCAGCACAAGGTAATTTAGTAGGGAATGTTAGAAGAATCTTAGTTAGGGCTATACAATAAAGGGATCCTAATTTGGATGATCCACTGTAGCTGCGGTCATAACTTGTTTGTTTCATTATAGAATAGGGCAGTTAAGGAATCTATCAGGTATTTGGCAATAAATGACATTGTAGTGGCCTGACTTACTCCTTGCCTCATAAACTCTCTTAAAACCTTTCTTTCTCATGCCTCCTCTCTTCTCTTTTTCCCTTCTGCATCAGTAGGATCTCAGAGCACAGAGTTTAGATGGTTCATTGGCTGCCCATTCCCTATCCCCTGCCGAATGCAATCAGCAGACACCGCTGGTAATAACTTTCACCCGTATACTTTTTCCTCCTCCTTATCTTCTCTCTTTGCCTCCCTCTCTCTTTCTTTCTCACATCCCCTACCTCTCTTTCCACTGATTATATCCTACCTACCTACTCCGTTAGACAAAGGTGGCTGAATGAATGGCTGTTCGTTCTGGCATGATGATTCACATGCTCAAAATTAACTTTCATTCAGCTAACAGATTGTATAAGGAAGTAAAGGGGAGTAGGAAAGGGTTGGGGGAGGAGAAAGAGGGAATAGACAAAGAGGCCCCTGCTTCTCCAAGCTTTTCTGGAAGCCCTGATGACAGATGCAGAGAATATAGAGGAGGAACCATGATTCAGGTCCGAGAGAGGTGCAACTTTAATGAGACACGAAACTGACTTCACCCACACATACTCTTTCTGTTCCCTACACCTTCTTTTAGTGCATATAATCAGATATTTTTTATGCCTGTTTTTATGTTTTTATTTTGACAAATTTTTACATTTTCATATGGACAGTGAACATTGATCAACATCACAACAAACGGGCCATCTGGCATTCAGGCAGCTGTCTGCCAGTCGTCTCTCCGACATGATCCAACTGATGTCATTAAAACAACAAAAGTAAAGGTGGCTGCCTGCAAAACTGCCATTTGCCCCGGCCGCGAGATAAATCGCACACTCAAATTTAGCATCAACGCAGGGGGCAAAAAAGACAAAAGCAACCCAGGGCCCAATAGCATCAAAGCGATTAGTGGCTGCCCAGGTAACCCCCCCCCCCCCCAAATCTTCCCCACCCTCGTCCTCTCTCCTCTTATCAGGCTAATTGAAGACAAGCTCTTTGAGACGTACGCACAATGGGGCCAACGGTAGAGTGGCATTTGAGACTCAACGGGTGGACAGGAGAAAGGGAGATGCCGGGGTATTCTATAAGCACCCCCACCCACCTCCTCGTCTAAATCCCTTTCTCTGTCTTTCTTTTATCCCATGGCGTCTCATTCAGCGGCCTACTTGACATAGCTCGACCTCTGAACCCAGAGTTTATGAACTGAAGCAGCAGCTATTTATTTGGTGTGGAACTAATGTGTGGCCGTGCCATTGTGCGGAGGCTTGGAGCAATGTTAGCATTGTATTTGAGTTGCTGTGTGCTTGGATAAGCTGGTGGTCAGCAGACTTGGCTGCTAATACCATTTCAAGACCAGTGACAACTGGGGTTGACTGAATTGTCATCTGTCAGAAAAGCAATAAAGATATGGCAAAAGGACAAACTCAGAAGTTTTCCTTTTTTCAGTCAGGGTTACTCCTCCTCCGGGATTGGCAGACATAGCTGTTTTTACGTTGGACCTAAAATCCAAATGCCAAAAGCAGCTCTTGGCTTTCTATTTTTAAGGTCGATGTAAGCATATTGTAGGAAAGAAAAACATGCAGATAGACACCTGCCTTTTTGCATTGCATCATTCTGTCACTTTAAGAGAAAGCCTCCACCCACTGGGTAAACAGCGATAATCTTCTTAAAAAGAGCTGTCTTCATCATTCATAGTTCAAAGGTGAGATTGTCATAGCCTCCTCTATGACTATTTCTCAAATCTTCCTGTGCAGTTTTGAGCCCACAAAGTCGACTTTCTGTCTGTCTATCTAGTTTGATAGATATGTCTTAACTGCTAAACTTCGAGCAACAAATAATTAGAAATTAGTCATTTAACAATTCATTTTTCGCCACCCACTGAGCTCGATCGGCAGTCTTTGCATTTGAATGCAATGCTAACAAGGAAACCGCAGCAAACACCTTAAATAGTTGCCTAAAATTGTACAAGGAGATCCTTAGACAAAAACCCTGGGTGTTTATCAATACGACGGGTGCCTTGAATAGTCACAGTCACACATTAACAAGCCGTGGCCTGTCTATGTGCTACCGGCTTGTGTTTTTTGTGTAGGTGTGTGTAAAGGGAACAGGTTAGGGTTTGAAGTGGTTGCGTTGTAGCAGTCTCTTTGGAGGACATGGAGCTCCAAGCAAACATAGGGCTCTGCTTAAACAAACAGGGGAGGACAGGAGAGCAAGACTAATGATGGGATCCACGCAGCTTACATACACATGTATAGACCCACACACGTCCACAGATGCACATCGACACTCACAAAGTCAGTAGCGAAGACGAGAGGAATTTGTGCCCGGAAGAGGAGTGGTGGAGCTAGACCATTGATCTGTACAAGAGGATGACAAGAAGGAAAAATGCCTGTCTCTATCTTTCAATGACATATCCCACCTCTTTTTTTTCATTTCTGAATGGCAAAAAGGGGGAAAATCTTGTTCAAAATTCAAATGCCTTTTTATGATCATAGCCTACTATCCATTTTTTGTTACACATTTTAAATCTTTATCAGTACTGTGTTTTTAAAGCTATGTACTCAATGTGCCCTGCATTTGTGTGTGAGCGTGCGTGTGTCTGCACATGCACAAGTCCACGCCTGCCTGAGCGCCCTGACGGCATTGTGCAGCAGAGTCCTTGACAGAAGTGAATTAATCAGACCCCTCTGGCCCATTTGTCTCTATTTGGAGGGCTAATTGGAAAAGAAGCAGGTGTTAATAGAGAGAGGAGAGAGCCACGGTAAGAGTGTGTGTGTTTCGTGTTTGTGTGTGTGTGTGTGTGTGTGTGTGTGTGTGTGTGTGAGTGAGTGCATGCGTGTAATAGAAGTCTCAGAGCTAAGTTAACCAGACTTAATTAGGCTTGTTCAGGCTCCAGCCAACCTTATATCGTTCTCTGAGGTGAAGGTGATGCAGCGAGAGAGAGATAGAAGGATGTAGGGGAGGAATTGAAGACTGCAGTCAGGCCTCTTGCATGTTGGCTGGCTGCACTCTTGGAAAAAAAACCCCAAAACATTCAAACTAAAGCATGGGTTTGTCCACACAGAGGCTGCAGTAAACCTACACAACCGCACAAAAGTTACATTTGTGATGCCGCCTGCTGTTCAGAGTGGGCGCAGTGGAATAGACAGGGTTGCATGTGTAGAGGATGAGAAACGCCACTCTCCAGATATTTACCTCCTCTACTGGTGTCTGGGATTGTTTGTTTGAGATGCTCAATTGCGAGTATGTGGCAGGCCTGTGTCCTGTCCTGTGGGTAGCTGGCGATAAAGTTTGAACCTGTTTGGAAGCTCAATCAAAGGCCCCACTAGCTCGTTAGCTCCCTGCATATTTAGCTGTCTAAGTGATGTCAGCAAGTTTTAATGGAAGGCAGCTTTTCTCAATTACGCAGGAGGGAGGCAAGAAAACTGTATCCAGTGCTGTGTGTGTGTGTGTGTGTGTGTGTGTGTGTGTGTGTGTGAGAACCTGTGTGTGTTTGATGTGGTGTTTACTCACTTGAAAGCTGTCTCCTGTGTGGTCTCGCCACAAAGTTATTCCCCTCCAGATCACACACGCTCACCTGAGGCAGTGTATGTATGTTTGTTGCGTGCGAGTGCGTGCGTGTGTGTGTGTGTGTGTGTGTGTGTGTGTGTGCGTGCGTGTGCGCGGAGACGAGTAGGTGCGTATTCAATGCGTGATGCATCTTTATGAATTATTGGGGCACACTGCTCGTCCCACCGATGTCCGGTACACACATGTGCACACAGACACATAGAGCAAAACAGGCGCACACACACACACACACACACACACACACACACTCACGCATATACACAGATTCAAGACATAAACATACAACAAAATCTTCCATAATATTTAGATATTTCCCTATGCACACAACTCCAGACATGTGCACGTCCATGTATATACACACGAAGACACATTGTTCTTGCTTCTTTTCGTCTGGCTTCATATCTGTTTTTGTTTCAGCCTCACACACACTCAACAGTTCAAGTATACAGCAGCTTTAGTGCTTCGCCAGTGAGACAACCCATCCTCGATTCGTTCATCCATAAGTCTGTATTTTGAACCTCAGTCCGTACCAGAAAGGTATTATGTGCTCAAAGTGTTGAGTGAGTCGAAAAGTGTCAGGTATCAAAAGCTGGCAATGAATACTTGCTGAGATTTGTACTGTTCTTTTTATGCTTTGATCAGACAATTTCTTATGTAAATCACAAATCTACCAAATTTAGACTGTGTTTTATTTAGGCAAAGGTTTTCTATGGCTGCTTGTGTTTAGACAACATTTCACATTTGAGATGTTTGGCTTCTTTTGTTAAGTGAAAGGATTTATTAAGACAATATGTTTATATTCGTCCAAGTAAGGTATCGAAAGAGGTTTTATTTCAGTGCTGTCAAATCAACACTAGTATAAGAAAAAAATGTAAACAACACCAAGTCCTATCCATCCATTGATTCATCCATCTTTCTTTTTTATTCTTAATTATGCTTGGCAGATTTCACTAAGGAGACAGTAATACCATTCTAAATCATTCCTTCATTTATCAGATTCTGTTTTCTATGTTACAGCCAATCAGTCGCTACAACTCTCCCACATCTCTTATTATTTCTCCCCCCCTCCCCCCCGTCCATGTCTTCGTTCCTCACTTCTCTGTCAGTGGAAGTTACTTGCAGCCCCTTTTCATCAACACAAGAACATACAATCTGTTGAACGAAGGCAGTGCTTCATTGGCTGGAGGGGAGAAAGCTGTGTTATGTTTATTCATGTATGTTATTACATATTTATTTATTTGAGGAAAGTTTTGTCTAAAATGCTCAAAGCTCGTGTGTGTGTATAGATATGTAGATATAGATGTATGTGTGTGGGTGTTAATGTGGCAAAATATGCATCTATGTGAACATTCTGCCCTCCTGAACCTAGGATGCCCCCTGACACACACACACACACACACACACACACACACACACACACACACACACACACACACACACACACACAGAGACAGCAGTCAGAGGTGGGATGGCTGCAGGCGAGGAGGCAGGTCGGCAGCGATTAGAGGCGCTGTGTGTGTAATGGTTGCCATGTGCGGCCTCATCTCATCCACCATTACACACACGCACACGGCGCCCACCTCCCGAATCCCTCCAAGATACCGTACACTTTTAAAAACATTAGCCACTAATGCTTTAATGCCCTCGCGTCGACATGGGGTTTGACTGGAGCTAAAATGGCAGACACAGAAGAATGCTGGTTTGTGTTTGCTTAGTGTATGAGGAAGAACTCCGGCTTACTTTTGATTCAAACATGATGGAGCTATAGCCCAGCTGCATACCCCTCAAAACATGTCATGGATGCATTAAACACAACAATACAAGTGTTTATCTTTGCACATACTGATGCACAATTTTCTTTCATTTAGATCATTAATCACAGGCTTCCATGCAAACTCCCGACCGGTGTGGATATTTACATGAGAATGGCGGGCCTATGCTGCCGAGCCAGTAATGACTAACGAACGCTGGGCATGGCTAGTGGCCTGTCTCTGGAGCGTGCCAGGTGTTTGTTCCAGGCCAGGCTGCATGAAAAGCAGCGTCTGACCTTGGGACGGGTGGGTGAAACCCGAGTTGCCTCCACCACGTCTGAATGTCGGGCACCTGAAAAAGTCTAAAGCTCCTCCCCTCTGCTCCGTCCTGTTTGTCGGCTCTTTCTCGTCTCTGTACCAGCCACCATGATGTCCAATAAATAAAAACATAAAAGGTGGGAAAGTACCAGGACCCTCCTCCTGCGTCTCGTCTCCTCCCACCTCCGCCGCACGCACATACAGAACCTTTGGCCATTGGATACTGAACGGCTTCCTTTTCTGTGAGCTTGGTGAACGTAAACATAACCAGAGAGGGCGCAAAAACAAAAGTGTTATTGCGAGGGATTCATTCTGTCAACATCGTAGCTCGTGAGCTCCATAAGGGAAACAGGGGCACAGTCTAGACTATTTACTGACAAAGGGAGCGGCCTTCAAGGGAGTAATTTAATGTACAGTTCACCTTTACATCCACCTGGTTAACTAATCAGTAAAAGAAACATTTTTGTCACGGAAGGGAACTGAGATTCTCCCCTCAGGTTTCTTACAGTGATGTCGCTGTGCAGATGTAACACATTCACAAGACAGGTATGAAAAAACACATTGTTCCTCCAAGAGTTTAGGAGGGCAGGAAATTGATGTAGAAAACAAGGTCTCAATGTTAGCCCCTGTGAATATTGGCATTGAGGAGTTAAACACCATGGCTTTCAGGTATCACAGACTTCCGCTGGTACATTTGCTTAACATTGTTGGTCTGTTTGGCGGAAAGTAGCATTCCTTGAAGCATGAATGCTTTTCTTGAGCTTGTTCCTGGAAGGCAGGGCAGTGAGATAGACATCTGTATAAAGAGAGACCCCACCCGACCTACGGCACACACTTAGACACACACACACACCAGAATGAGTAAGGTGTGGGCAAGAACCACCAGAAAAAAGTGACATTATCAGCACCACATGTTTTAGCTCTCGCTGCAGCCAACCTGCGAAAAAGTAATTGTTTCTTGGATCTTGATTAGTTATTTGCGAAAATGGGTGATAATGAGACTGCCGGTAACTTGGCACTTGAGTGCAATTAGCAAAATCAGATGGAGGTTAGTATAGACATTACAAGGTGCTCAGCCAGTTTGTCAATAGAATAGACTGACTTCTCCTATACCTCCTGTAGCTGAATACACTAGTGTGTTTACATTTGAATCAATTAGCCAGCAAACCTATGGTTAAAAAGACCGTTACCTTGTAGGAAATCTGTCTGTTAGCACTATTTTGATTTAACGTAATGCTCTTGTGTATGTGGAGGGACAGTGAGGAAGAGAGGAGGAGGAAAATGGTCCCGTGTGTTTATGTGTTAGAGATAGGCAGAGAGAGAGAGTAATAGAGAAACAACGAAATAGATGAGAAGAGAACAATGGCAGAGATCTGGTGGTTTGTCACTTGTGACCAACTTTACTTTAAACTCTTATTCACTAAAGGGTTGTTGCAAAAGCGTTGGAATTACGAGTTGTGTTCCCTGGATTTCATATTAGCTCGGTGTTTATTAATGGGCTGCTGTTCTCTGCAATGGATTCCCTCAGATTTTCTGCAACATATGCTTTGATACATTTAGTGAATTTACTTCTCACCTCTCCTCTGATTTCCTCAGTTTGCTTTAATCTATCACTGTGAACCCTTCACCTTTCAACATTGACAAAGTAGGAATCAACTTGATCAATATAGAAAGAGCTCCCTCTTTTTCTCCTTCTTTGTTTGGCTCTCTTTCACACTTGACTTGTCCCCTGGGTGTAACAGATTAATAATGCCAGTTCTTTCGCCATTCAGTGGAATGCATAAGGAGAATTGTATAGAGGTCCTTAATGAACTGGGTGGCCAGTGTTGGCCTCTACACCAATTAACACAGCTCTTAATTATGGCTCTAATCAGAGCAGCAGATGGCAAGAGCCGCTGCAGCCCTGAATACAAGTGCCCTGCTGAGACATGCAGATGCACAGGAGCACATGCACACACTGTGACATATATACAATACAAAAAAACGCTTTATGAGAGAGGATATTTGTTCATTTCAAGAATCACTCATCCCTTACCCAGCTTCCCTCCTCATTTATCTCCAACTCTCCTTCTTTTATTGTTGACCCAATTGTTGAACTTGTGTGACCCAGCTAAAGAGGGTTGAAAACATATCTGGCCTGAAAATAGCCCGAACACTTTTTATTTAGAATATCTAAGGCAGCGAGTCAAGGGTACACGCTGCCCCCATCCAAAAACATGAAGCAACAGGAAGAGAATGTCTACTGGAGTAGTCTGCCAACTTCTCAAGCTGAGGGAAAAATTGGTATTTTCATTATGAAGAGAGGACGCTGACTATTTGACTTAAGAGCTCAGAGAAAAGTTAATTTCTGTTACAGTCGAAAGACAGAGGAGACATGTGACAGGTAGAGGTAATAAAGAGGTCAGTTATTAGCGTGATTCTCTCAACATAAAGCACTATTTTGTCTTAGAACCTAGTTTGTCTGATTTCAGTTTCAGTGTTTCAGCAGCTGTCTAAGGAGGGGAATGGCTGCCAGCGACAGTGCTTGATTCTAGTAATAGGGATGGAAGTTAAGCTCTTGAGAGTGTAAGTGCTGTTCTGGAATCAGTTTGACTACTTTTGGATCAGACTCAGGAGGGCCTGGAAAGGACTCTAGATCAGCAACCCTTGTGCTTTTTGGGAATATTGCAGGAGAATATGTAATTTTTGGCAAAGATAAGAAAACAAGTAGTAATCACAGCCTTCTGCCATATGCATTTGATTGAATAGAATTATGCATGTACTGTAATACTTGAGCACACAGCAAGTTTGCGTGGTGAAGTATAAAACGTTAAAACACAACGCAGAGGCTGGCAGAGAAGGTCAAACTTTTATCAAGACTTGAACGAGTTTGCCAGAGACTCAGTGTATTGCTTCGCAGCCCTCTTTCACCATCTAGTATGTTGCAGGGCATGACGTTGTGAAGGTCAGGATAACCAAGGTCATGTGGCTCAATTACTTGAGGACTCCTAAATGTCAGGCCTAAAATATGGACATTTCCTTGGCAACCTGGTCCTGTGCATGTGTTGTGTCTATGGTTTTTCTTTGCACACATGCAATGTAGGCTGACTTGTATCTGTGTCTGCATGCATGTGTTTGTACTGTATGTATGAGCCCAAGTTGTTTTGTGAAAAGATGCCATATAAGGTCTCCGATCAAAAGCTGCAGTAGAACTCGCTTGGAGGAGTCAGGAGAGAGAGAAACAGAGCTGAGCTTGTCTCGTTTTCATCTGGCTGCGATCTCTATGTATCCCTGCCATTTTTGTTTCTGATTCCTTTATTCTCGGTCCTCACTATTTTTTTCTCCGGTCTCTTTTTGCATATTCACAAGGAATTGTTAGCAAAGCTCACCTACTGTTTCTAATCAGCTGCCTTTGTAGAGCGCAGTGCCCCAATGCCAGTACATGGCTCACAATGCACACTCGTGCACATACACACAAGACGGAGGGGGGGGGGGCACACTTTTGGAACATTTCTAAGAATACCCTTTTCCTATCCTTGCCTTTTCTATCTCACTTCGTCTCAACACTGGCACAGATATACGTAGATACACACGCATGCAATCTTGTGCACATACAGACAGCGAGATAGCATAGCAGACAGAATGGCATTAAGAATGACAAATAGAGGAAGATAGATTGTAAGGTAGACAGACAGAGAGAAGCAGTGTCCAGAAAATCACCCTCTTTAAAGCCTGTTAGAAATCACAGCCGTCACCACACTTGGCCTGGAAAACAGCCCGTCCGTCTCTCAGTTCTCAAAAGCAGCCCTTCTTCTTCTCTTTCTCGTTCCTTCTCTCTTTTCCTTTCTGTGTGTCTTTGTAACTCTACAACTTGGTTGTACTTCCTGTAACCCTGGTAGCCTTTATTCCTTCCACTGAGAGAATTGGTTTGTAGTTGCACTGCAGCTCCCAGCGCATTGTCTGGCTTCAGGGTCTAAAGTCTATGGCCCCTTTCATGCTGTAGGCAGAGAAGGAGACTAAGCTGGATTCATTGCAACTGCCATACTCTTCTTCACCTTTAGCTAAAATTATGATTTACAATGTGTATTGTTTCCAAATGGCAGTTTACGTGAATACTGTATGTATGTGTCATTATATTTTTCATGCAATCGTTGGCATGTTTGTGGGAGATGGGTAGAAGTCAAGTCAGTTGTATTTGTCTATTTATTTTATTTGTCTCCAAGGCCTCACAATCTGTAGATAATGAAAACCTCTATACCTAGAGTCTTAATTCTCAATCAATGAGGGGAAAAAATCCACAAAAGAACACTTTAACAGTAAAAACAGAAAGGGAGAAACCCCAGGAAGAGAAACCTTCTTCCAGACAAACAAACACACAGTAGATGCTGTACAGACGAGTAAATAGACAATAGGTTTAATATTAAATGATATAATATAGTATTTAGTATACTTTAAGCGTGAACATGTAATATATAAGATATATTAGAAGGCAACATATAAGAAAACAGATATTGTTTTTGTCCTGGAACCAGTTCATATTTGTTGAGTCTCTATAAAAATTGAGTTGGTTAATTTCAAAGCGGTCTTGATCTTTTCATCACCTGCTGTGTTTCATTATATCAGCTTGTAAGACTACGAGGCCCTGATGCTGACACAACACACACACACACACACACACACACACACACTCACACACATATCTAACCTAATTAAAATGGCCTGGTTAAGCACCGTGCGTCAGGGCCTAGCAGGGGTAGGTGTTAGGCATGTGGAGACGGTGGGGGTGTTGCGGAGTGGGGGGGCACAAATCTCAACTTAAACGCAAAGAGATTAGACAACTTTTGCAAGATATTAGCTGTTCAAAAATGAGAAAAATGTACCTAAGCCTCTTGTAAAAGCGCTGGACCTGGTCAGACAAGGCCTGCTTTTGTTTCAAAGGCAGAGGCACGGAGCACTGTGTGATTAGTGTGTGTGTGTGTGTGTGTGTGTGTGTGTGTGTGTGATGGCGTAGAGTCATCAGGCCTGTGGTGTGCCGGATGAGGGGACAAGACTGATCCAGGCCAGTGTGTGTGTGTGTGTTTGTGTCTGTGTCGTAGCTGCATAACAATCAAGCTAGGTATTAGCAGTCAGATTACGGTCTTCCCCGCCTTGGCTTTCACCCATGTGCCAGAAAACACAAGAAGGAGACAGAAATGATAGATGATCGGAAGAGAGTGATAGAGACGGATAAACAGAATAAAATAATTCATCAAGATGTTTATATTATGTGACAGCTATGTGAATAAACCTAATAACACACGTTTACAGTGAGTGTTGCATATACATTTACATTTGTATTTGTCCTAAACATGAGTACCACATTTAAAGAAATGCAGTTAAAGTGTATACATGTTATGATTTACATGTATTAATCGCAATAAACCTGAAGTATGGATCTGTGTTAAAGCTTACTTTGACTGAGAATATAACTGCGCTAACATAGTAAGAGCATGGTGTTTATATGAGGCCTGGCAAGCATGTGCTGGTCTGACTTACAAGGCCTTCAGGACAGACGCTGAACAGGATTGTATTCATGTAAAAAAAAAAAAAAAATTGTAACTGGGAAAACCTGGATTTTCTCAACAGAATGATGTATATTGAGTGATTTAACCAAATGCTGGTTATGATGGGTTGTATATAGGCCTGGGCAGGTTCGTCTCCAAATTTCAAGCAACATTTTTATAAAATGCACAAGAGCTCGTGAGTCTTGAGGGTTTAATGGCTGTACAGTTGCATTATTGGAGCAAAAGGGACAAAGAGAGAGGCCACCCACAAGGCCAACTCTGACTATCTCCAATGGAGGTGAAAGGTATGCAGGACTGAAAGATGAAAACATCACCCGCCCATCTAAATAATTGAACCTAAAACACTTAGATACCAAGTTGCTGTTTGACTTGGAGACAGATTATTACTATTTATCAAATTTGCAGCTGATTAATTTTCTTCTATCATTGTCCATGTTATGCATAGACATAAGCATGTGTATATCTGTGCAGCTATACTGTATTTTGGACACACAGTGAGTGTATTTGTCCTCAGCAGTAGTGTGTTGTTTTTGTGGAGCTACAAAGACAAAGAGAGATAGGGAGGGAAAGACGAGGGGTATTTAATGAAGCCCACTCTGCGTGATAAGGAAAGCCACCAGAGTCCCTGGTGTGTGACATGGCCTGGCCCCTGTCATCACAGAGCTCCTGTTGTGGCTGAGAAATATTCACTTCTACCCCTCCCTCACCCCCACCTCCTTTCCTTCCTCGCTAGCCCAGAGAGAGAGAGACAGAGAGAGAGAGAGTTGGGGAGACAGTCAGACAGACAGAAAGAGAGAGTCCAGACAGAGGCCATGTGAGTGTGTCATATGGAACAGATTTAGTGCTAATGACGCCCCTCATCCCCCTGCTCTGTGCCCACCCTCTGCCACCCATTCCTCCAACCCCCACCCCACATCACTCCGTCCTGGCCAGTATCATCCCTTCATAAGGAATGCTGGTCTGTTCCAGCTCCAGTGTCCCATGGCTTCACCCATCCAAGCACCCATTCACCTCTCGCACCCTCCCCACTGCCTCCTCTCCTGGTCATATCCTGCCAGAGCTTGTACCTGAGACTTATATATAGACTCATAAAAATGAGAACCTGTGGTTTGAACTTGAGTGCTGTCAGACTTGATTTGAGTTTAAATGCAAAAACGTATGATTCTCATGTTGGGACCTGGTTAAATCACTGAACAATGAAATATAAATAGAGCCACACTATGGATTAAAGCTTTTGCTGATTCCAGCGTCTTAAATGTGAGGATCTGCTGCTTTTGTCTGTTTTTGTTTTATAATTTTAAATTTCATACATTTTGGTTTTTCGGCTGTACATATCAAACTAAATAAACTACTGGAAGGTGGCACCTTTGGCTCTGGGAAATTTTATTCGGCATGTTTGTGACCCAAGACTTGATTTGAAATACTTGAAACCTGTGCTGTGGACTTGGTGGGGTATGCGAGGTTGTGGGTTAGCACACTGTCCCTACAGTTGCTGCTGCGAAGCTAACAGCCAGAGAGGATGAGACGGTTTCCCAGAGCCAACAAACCAGCTCCAGACAACGAGACTCACAACTCTCATGCTACTATAGCTAACACCACAGCAACAGCATATCTTGGCAAACTAGAAAGTATGCTGAATGTCCGTGGGCGAGTCACTTTAACGTAACCTGACAGACAAATCATGGCTGGAATGGCTGGAATAGTGTTGTGTGGCTCAGTCCAGGCCACTTTGTTTTTTTCCCCATTTACTGAGCCAGCACTGTGTACAAACACCGGAGTTTTTTTCAACACACACACTGAACGGACAGCTAGTGGACTGTGAGGAGATATTCGCTGAATTTCGCACAAAGACATGTATATGATTAGAATCACACACCCCACCTTTAATGTTACTCATCCTTGACTGGGACTTGTCACAAATTTCTTGAGACTTGGACTTGTCTTTAGTGACTCAAGCCTTGACCTGGACATTTCTCGAGTGACTTGAGACTTGCCGTAACCAGAAGAAACAAAAATCATCGTGAGTGAGAGGGTGCAGACGTTGTGGTGGAGGGAGAAAGGAAGGATTAGAGGAAAGTACGAATATCCAGGAGACAGTGTTGAAAAGACTTCAATAAATGTGAGAACGTGTCGACAGAACATGGATTTCACCTGGAAGTGCTGCTCTCACTTTAGCTCACAGCAGCTGTCACACGGTCTGAACAAACCTACTTCACTGAAAGCCTCATGAGTCACATTTGCACCATTTTAGCATTAAATAATAAGAAATACTTTTCAAGACAAACAATGTGAGGGTTCTCAGCACCTTCCAAACGTGTGGCGGTCGCTGGTGTGTCCACCACTTTAGGACTTGACCTCAGCATCGACCTTCACTCAGCGCACTGGCCCCCTGCACTTCCCATATCTCTGTCACATTGACACTGGCATTCTTTCACGTTAGCGCATCGCAGCGCCACAGATTGGCCTGCCAGACACCTCCTGTGCTCTCCTAGTATCTTTATCACACACGCACACACACACACACACACGCACACGGTTAATTGGTAACTAGAGTTTATGGGTAGCCGGGAACTTATAGTTCGACTACGCTGTAGCGAGAAGACACATGAGATAATATGTCGGCTTTCGGTGAGTTATGACCACATGTGTGAGCGTTTGAGGTGTATGTCTGAAGTACGGCGCTGTGCGAGATTAGGGTCATTGCATGGGCCGTTTGAATATGCGTGTATGTTGTGGTGCAGTCGTTTTTGTCTAATGCCGGTGTTTGTTGAGAGGGGCGACCATGTTACGTTTAAATGTGGACAACTTTGGCGTGAGCATGCATGTGAAATTCCTTAAATTCACATACTGTTATCTCCCGTAGCCAAATGCTAACATTTCCAATTGCCACATATAATCTTTTTTTTTCTTTTTTTTCTTTCACTGAACCTAATCCACATTAATTGCAAAGTAATTTGTCGTTGCAATGCTTTTTTTTTTAAGGGAAGTTATTTTCCTCCCTTGACTCTTCAATCAATATCAATAGAGTGGTCTAGTTATGTATTTTACCCTACTTCAACAACTAGGAGATCAATACTCATCTGTCATGGTTTCACCCACTGAATGTTATCACTTGTGCCGGAGATTAGCCCCCTGTAGCATCTTATCCTGACATTTTCTGTTATCCTGAGTTATGTGGGTTAGAAGGAGAGGTCTATCTCAGTGCCTCATGCCAAACAAATAATGTTTAGAGGGTTGCAGAGCAGGTTTGTTTCATGACCAGCACTTTTTTGTCATTTAAGAAACCAAAAATTATTGTTATTATGTTATAAGTTCATGTATCACAACCTCTATTTTGGTTGCGATTCAGTGTTATCTGTGTTGAATGTGGTCTACGTGTTTATATTTACCATGAATACATTCCGTCTTTTTTCAAATTTCCTAACCCTGTCGTGAGAATATTTTTCTATGCTGTCTTTTGAGTTAAAAAAACACAGCCTTCTAAAAAACCCGGAATTGAAAGACAAAAAAGGTATATCCCTTGCTAACGTGGGACCCTTTCTCTGTCACATTGGTGTGGAGGGTCATCCATATCCCGGACTGTCACAGCACCTAACCAGGTCCATCGTTCTCATCCTTCAAGTCCTGACCACTCTCCTCCATCTGTCAGGCCAGGACTTGACCTCTCACCTCCCGGGACCCGCCCATCTTGTTACCCCTAACCCTCAGCTGATTGTGTCGCTGACCAGCAATGGTTAATGTGTCTTTTTTCACTCTCACAAAACACAAAATTTAGGAAAACACGGTTCACAGGAAATGTTTGAAAGCCAGCTTTAAGATGAAAAATCACTCAGGGTGAAAGCTGAATTAAAGTTATTGTAAAATTTGAAAATAAAGGAAAGTAGCCTGCATAAATGTTAAGATAAATTCTCTGCACTTAGATAGATAGGGGGAGCGGAGGTCGAATAATGCCAGAATAGGATTAGCTCACATCATTTTAAACATGACAAATTCAGAGGTTGAACATTCATTAAAAGTAATGAGACAAAATTGTTATCGCTGCTGTTGTTCCACAGCGTGGTCCTAAGACGACTGATATACTGTTATTTTGTAGAGGCGTGAATTTTACCCCAGTCAGTTATGCCTAGTTCACACTACAGGATTTTATGCCCGATTTGAGCCCGAGTTGCAAGTTAACGAGCTCGCCGACCGGTCGGGCTGTGATCGGGGGAAAATCGGGGGCAAACCAGCGGGTGATCAGCGCTTGCCAATCTTTATGTGTGAACTACTCAAAGACGCATTAAAGACGCTCGCTGACGCGTCGCCCACGCCTCACCAACGCCAGACAAATCTCTAGTATGCTAAATATCTGGAGCCGTCGGCCGACTCGACGTTCTGTGGTGTCACGTGGCGCGACGAACTACAGCCAATGAGTTCAAGGCATAACAACTTATTCTTTTTTTTTTCCCTTTTTCGGAGGTTCAGAACGGATCAACCGCTCGCACCGCTAATTTAGTTTCAACGTCCAGTTTCAAAACAACTCCTGTTTCGCGTCATTTCCCGTCTGACTTCTCGCGAGGGTTTTTCGTGACAAAACGTGTTTTTTGGGGGCCGGATAGAGTTGTTGGGTGACAGAGTTGTTGTCAGTTTGTGTAGTGTGTGACTCCCTGTTGCGGAAAATGTACGTAGTGTCCTGTGAACACCACAACGACTTCAAGACTCAATAGCAAGTCGGCACAGCGATCTGCGGACGTTTAAAATCCTGTAGTGTGCACTAGGCATTACACTCGCCACATCTCGAGCAAGTTTCGTTCAAGAGTCAAGGATCCTAAGATAAAAGAGATCATCATTATCATTGATCATTACTGAACATTACTCTCTTAGTGGGAATGACACCATTACAGAGGAGCATAAAAGTAAAATAGTGTAGATTTAAATTTATTTCACACCCCATCCTTCTCTTTCTCTCCCTGCCTCTCCTCCTCTCCCCGTCCTTGTACCTTGATTCCTACTTAATGCCCAGACTGATGAGCCCTATTTGGACTGGTTCTGCAGCCGGCCCAGTTTGATTAATGGCTCTAGGTGAGGTAGCATCAGTGCTGCCACGTCCTTGTTTCATTACACACACACACACACACACGTACAAACACTGCCACACACACATAGCCACTCATTGCCACCAGACCAGCCTTGTAATTGATGACAGAGGGCTAACCATTTGCAAACCAAATGTGGAAATGGGAGACAGAGCAAACTCTGCTTCTAACACCTCTCCACCTCCATCTCTCCTTCTTTTTTTCTTTCTCTCCCTTTCTTTCTGCCTGTCTCTCCATCTCCTCTCACTGTCTATACACCCGCTCTTTCA
Source organism: Coreoperca whiteheadi (assembly GCA_011952105.1). Classification (NCBI taxonomy): domain Eukaryota; kingdom Metazoa; phylum Chordata; class Actinopteri; order Centrarchiformes; family Sinipercidae; genus Coreoperca; species Coreoperca whiteheadi. Next base: position 11,876,720 of record CM022479.1, on the reverse strand, counting down.
TTAGGCATTTGTCACATTGATATGAAGCACCAGGGCAGCATTGTGACATGCTCAGAAGGTAGTATAAATATTTGATTAGCCCTAATGGAAATCGTCACAGCACGCTAATTGCGCCACACATTATCTGAGGTGCGGTATCAGCGGCGGACATCCCCTTTGATCCTTCCTTGGTCTCCCCCTCTCCTCTTCCTTTAGCCCATCTCAGCCTCTTTTTCTTTTGTTTATGCAGTTTATTTTGGGTCATTATCTGCCCCCGACCCCCGCCCCTCCGCCTTCCTGTCTTTTCTTGTCAATAGCCTCTGTAGCTGTTGTCATCTTTCTCTCTCCGTCTGCCTCTCCTCTCTTCCTCGCTGTGTGTGTGTGTGTATGTGTGTGTGTGTGTGTGTGTGTGTCTTCTATGTGGTGTGTTGTCCTCTGGTGCCCTGTTTGCCGATGTTTCCGTCTATGACGGAGCTGAGGCTAAATAGCTGCAAGGGACGCATACGCTCTAGAATAGACGCCACACAGGGGACCAGAGGACAATACACAGCAGGCAAACCACATGCACACTTGTTTTGCTCGTTGTCATCTGCAGCTCATGATGTAGCACTATTGCATGTGATGTAAACAATAAATTCTATCATAAAATGACTATAAAATCAACTGTTAGACATAAATGAAGGTCTCTGGTGCCGTGTGGAATTACATGTATTTCACATCGAACTGAAGGAGATGGTGATTTGGTGTGTGCTGGTATTTTGGCCATTAAGTCAGCAAACATCTGGATTAAATAAGTTGGTTATAAAAGAAAATCCTCCTTGATCTCTAGGGGGGAATGTGTCAAAAATGACCACACAGTTGCAACTCAGTTGTAACATCTTAAGAGTTTGTTTTTTTTTTAATAAGTTTTTTAATAAGTTGACATTTAATAATTGTATCACATATTTTGAAGAGCTTTGTGTTACGCAGTCTATTTTTATTGCTCCAGTCACCACTCAGCTCTGTGAATGCCTGCATTCTGACTACAAAACTCCCTGTGTTTGTTGTGCTTGCTTACTTTCAGCAATGCACTGATTTTGAATCATATCATCTTGATAAATGTGTATCCCTAAAGCAATTGTGATCCTTTTAATGTGCACACAATACTTTTTTTTATTCTCAACATGTCCTTCCTTAACCTCCATCCTGATTGTATTTACTTGTTGTTATTTACGGCGTGTCTCCTGCAAAGATCTGTAACATTGTTTGGTGTCGGTCCTCTTTTCTCTCTCTCTCTCTCTCTCTCTCTCTCTCTCTCTCTCTCACCCTGCCTCGGACGTTTCCATTTAGCCAAAGACAAAACAAGTTAATTAGATCGGAAGTGCGGGCCTATCAATGGACAATCAGTATTCAAATCAAGGCCTTGTCTGGACACAAACAGCAGGAAGCCAAACAAGACCCCGGCGCTGCTGAATGGAAGGACGGGAGAGGGGGAGAGAGCGACAGAGAGTGAGTGAGAGAGCCTGCAGTTGGGGGCTCGCATTGGCCAACGTACACACACACAATGTTTAGATGCTGGATCAATTATATTTCTGGGTTTCCTTTCATGTCTGTGTACATTTTCTGTGTTGCCTTGTATGAATATCATTTCCAATTTGACACGGTGATAACATCGAAACGCTGAACTTATTTACAGTAATTCTCAGTTTGGTTTTGTGTGAACTGCAGTTGCGTTCATTATCTCCGCCACGAGAAAGTAAAGCATGTTATGTGAGATAACTTATGTAACGTTATAACCGTTGATTTTTGGATTCACACGGGACACGAACAGAGGTCTCCTGGGTGGAAGTCCTGTGTTTGTTTGTCCCATCTATCCACCCCGACCTCGTCCCTACACAGACGTTGTTGCTCTTTACACTACGTCACCTGGTATTTTTTCCCTGTATGACATTCACACGTAATATGACACGCCGCCTCTGCACAATATGAGTCAGTGGAGACTAAATGGCATGAAATGACATGCGTAAAGCAAAAATGGTGTTGCGATAACAAGCAAAATGACTCAAGACGTTGGTCATGTTATTCATGTGGCATTTGGTGATACCAGGCCTGGCGAAGATCTGCACTCTACTGCGTGCACTCTTCTAGTTTATTCTTACTTTGTTCTCTTATTATGCTGTTACAACTCAGCACCATTGTAAACAAGAACTCCCCACCCTCAAGATGTTCTCTGTGATTTAAATAAAGGCTAAGTGAAACTCAGGGGCCCATAAACTGGGGCACTTTCACTTCACAATTAGGCAGTACAGTATACTGCATGCTTATTTAGACAAGCGATACAGGGATTCTGAATAAAATGCAGCTTTCTTTAAACGTCAAAGATGTAAATTATGAAATATTTTCATATTAGTTCCATAAGAAAACATGACTATTGCTTAGAAGATTGGTAAAGTATCCTTTACCAGACTGAATTTTACAGTGTGTTACTGGTTGGTGGTACAAACAGATATTGTTTTAAAATCGGAGGGAGTGCTGTTTTTCAAGTGTAAACAGAGGTGAGTCTCAAAGGCCCATTTCAAACATGTCTATCGCCTTTACTTTTTCAGTAATGTACAATTTAAGGCAAATACATGCAAAGCAGCGGCAGAGGAGAGGGGCTTTAAAATAGCAAATCCTGTTTGTGACTGCAAGCAAAGGGGCTTGTTTAGGGAAACATGATCTTTAAATGATCATGGTAACAATATTGCTGGAGTGCGATAGAGGACAGCTTTCACCATCTGCTTCATGTGTTTAAAAAAAACTAAACAAGTATTTTCACATTTATGTATCAGTATACAGTATATTGGTGTTTAAAAAAGCTGTTTTGCACCTTTTGAAACATGCATCTGTGCATCATCTCAATATATACACGTTTAATTGTTGAATTTGTTTGTGTTTTGGGGTGTTTTTGGGTGATTGGTTATGTGTGTCTACATATAAACTCTGGGAATTATCGTGGTTTGTACTCACCCAATGATCCTCTCTGACCTTTCCTCCCTCCCTCCTCTCCTCTAAAGCTACAGAACTTTGGATGTGAATATAGCACTAGAATATCAGGATTTGTGTAATGTCTTGCTGCTGGTATAACTAATAGAAAAGGGTTTTTCTTCATATTACTTTTAGGTATTTCGACACTGCCAACAGAGTGTCAGCATGGCTTTGGGTTTCCCACATACACTAGCAGATATGGAAGTCAAAGAAAAGGAAAGGGAGAGGAGAGGAGAAGTGGAGAGAAGAGGGGGGGAGGGAAAAGTCCCATTATCTCATGTGGAGGGCCACCTGAGCTAAAGACAGCCATTTGTTAATAAATCGACCTGTCGACCTCCGCCTAATTACCAGCCAATTATTTCCAAATGGACCGCATTCACCCCACACCCTGCACACTAAAGAGGACAGGGACAAAATTGCCTCCCTCTCTCTCTTGTCTGCCTAACTCATTTGTTCTTCCAAGTACCCTGTCTTTCTGTCTTTGTTTTTCTCTCTCCTTCTCTTGTTTCAGCATTTTTTATCCAGTGAGAAATACTTTTGCACTTATTGTTGCTGGCTTTGCACTCAGTCCAATCAACCACCCACTCAACCACACACACACACACACACACACACACACAGTGACACACACTTCGTATTTGTTCCCAGTTCACTCTGTGGTTCTTTGGTTGTTAATTAAGTGGCCTAATTATGGGAAGATTTGACACTGAGCCTGATTGTTGGTGTGTGTGTGTGTGTGTGTGTGTGTGCGCACGCATGTGTATTTGATTATAAGAAACAGGAAACACTTAGATTATTGCCATTTTCACACACATGCACACAGAAATATTATGATGCAGCTCTCATATAGCTGCTTCATATCTTTATATTCTCTCTCTCTCGCTCTCTCTCTCTCTCTCTCTGAACCCCCCCCCCACCCCACCTCTGGCACCGGTCAGTCTCAGCAGGCCGATGTGTATCGATGGGTCAGGCATGCAGGAGCCACCCGAAAGGAGAAGAAGGCTGTGCCCCTGTTCCCAGAATTCTTTGTGGTTGACCTCCATTGTTCACCACCACTTGTATACAGTATTGTCAGACTGATTGTGAGCCTCCGCTCTCTCCCGCTCCGCGTACGGCTAGAGAGCAAGCAGAGTAGAGGAGGGAGACGGAGGGAGAGGGGATGAGGAGGAAGAGGAGGAGGAAGGGAGCAGTAAGCATTGTGTCCCTTACTCGCCATTCTCCTGCTTTCCCATCTGTTTCCCTCTCTTCCTTCCTGTTTCTGTGGGATAGTGAACAGATTAGTAATAGCACTGCCACAGCTCCTAATAGGGGAAGTCATGGTCGGGAAATACGATGGATCGGTGTGAGATATCATCTGGCTGAGTGGCGCAATAGTTTTGAACTCTGACACCTAGCTGCTCGCTGGCTTACTTTGATCACTTTGGTGCAGAGTGTGTGAGTGTGTGTGTGTGTGTGTGTGTGTGTGTGTGTGTGTGTGTTAGTGCAAGAATACATTGAATTGTTGTAATTCTCCACCTTCTGCGGTTTTACTCATCTTGTTAATGTTTAAGTCAACTTTTTTTGCACTTTTCTACCAAATATATTAGATTATATATTATTCTCATTTACATGGGGTGAACATAATAACACCTGCAATTACAATGGGATTAAATGCTGTAACGTTGAAAAAAACGTCCTTAGGTAACCCTATAATCAGGGAGAGTCAGAGTCAGAGAGGTTCATCTCTATGCAGTTTGTGCTGACAATGCAGTGACTGAAGGGCTGCAATGAACAATTGGTTTCATTATCAATTACTGTTAATTCATTTTTCAGATTAAATGTTTAGTTTCTGAAACGTCAGAAAAAAGGGAAAAATGCCCATCACATTTGGTAAGCTGTAACCAGAGAATGTTTTTGCAGTGTTGTTTGAGAAATTACTTAAGTGATTAAATGATCATCAAAATAGTTGTCTTAACTTATATGTCACTGGACTAATCACACACTTCATATTTATTCCAAGTTCACTCTGTGGTTCTGTGGGTGTTAATGGAGATGCATATTTATGGGAAGAACTGACAATGAACCTTTTTAGATGAAATGTTTAGATTACGAAATGTCCTAAAAAGAGTTTAAACATGGTCATCACAATCTCCAAAATCTATGGTTTATGTCTTTACATTGGCCTTTTTGCATGGCCAAATGTCCAACAAAATAAAAAAAATGATATTCAGTTTACAATACTAAAAGTTCTAACTGAGAAAGGCATTCTCACATCTGGGAAGCTGTAACCAGAGAACATTTTGCATTTCTTCTTAAGTGATTTAAGTGATTAGTTGATTATCATAAAAGTTGTCGAACATTTTCTGTCCTTTGTCTAATAATTACGGCATCGCCTTAAACACAACCTTAAAATTACCATAGAGCAGAATAAATGTTCCTCTGACTCAAAACTTGAACATTATAATCTTCACAAAGCCAGTATTTCCGGAAGGACCATTGTATTGACCTGCCTCACAATTACAGGTGTCTGTGTTAATGTGTCCACTCCCAGCATAGCCTATTCTTCTCATATGATATATATCCTATTGAGCACCAGCATAATACCCACACTGGGATCATTTACTGATCTGATCTAATCTAATATACATATTCTGGAAAGTTCAGTGTTACATGGCTTAATGTGTCTGCCTCAGATGTGTGTGTGTGTGTTCTGCTCATTGCGGGCTGAGACTGGGCTGCGTACCGTCCTCCTGGCTGAGTTTGAAGCTAAGTGGATTAGCATATCTGCCATGTCAGCTCCATTCACTGTGACAGCCCGATGACATGGGACTGTGTGACAGCCGCGACCCACCTGACGTCCACAGCTCAGGCCTCCCAGCAGGTGGTCGGACTCAGGGAGGGCGGGAGAGAGAGAGAGAGAGGGCGAGAGACCGAGTGGGGGGAGTTTGAGATGGGCTTATGGAAGGCAAAGTCATGTTCTCAACAGTTTTAGGCAGACAGCAATGCCTTTTTGTTTTTGTCTCTGAGCCTTGTTGTGGAGAATCGATGCTTTTCTCTTGTTTCAATGAATGAAGCACTAGCACTACACTTAGAGTTTTTCTCTAGGTCCTGTGACTTTTTTCCTACAAAATTGTTTATGCTAGGCCTATGAAAACAATATAAAAATGTGTATCTAGTAAACAAGCATGCAGTATTTGAGTAGCTTGTCTTACATGATCCTTTTCATACAGATTTTATACTTTTTATTAAATATTTTGTGTATTCCTAGAGTAGATAAGAGTACTGAGACTGTGTTTTGCATGTGTCATGTCCCTATATAAACAGATCAGTATGAAAATGGAAATAATCATGTAAAACACAAAACCACAAACAATGGCTGTTTATTTAAAAAGTACCTATAGTGTGCGTTCACAATATGTATTCGATTTGAATACAGGTTAGATAAGGTTCAGACTTTTTGTTGGATTTTTTAATGTGACTGAAGGTAATTTCATTCCATTTTTTCCATTGAACTAAAAATCACTGTAATTGTATGCTGAGTGGTATCCTCAAAACTAGGTACTATTTTTAACATGGAACATCTAATTTCACCAGCTCTGCCCATTGAACCCCACAAGACCACTGCTGGTCAAGTGGTTTATTATTTTTGTTCGTTGAGTCTCTCACCTTGAGTACAGTTTGCCTTCTCTAACTCTATCTATTATACTATATCTATAACAGAAATCCAAAATCAAACACATTCATGCACACACAGACATATTCCCTGTCTCACACTGACCTTCCTCTCTTCTATAGTGCGACAGTACTCCCTTCTCTTTATCTCTTCTCCTTTGCTTATCTCCCACCTCGTCTCCCCCCTCACTACCTTCCCATCCTTTCTCACTTCTCCTGTCCTAACGCAGAGACTCTCTAATCTCCCATGACCCTTCTAGCCACCTCGCTCTTTCTCTCGCTCTCTCTCGCCCCCCTCTTCCCCCAACGCCACTCTGCTCCTCCTCCTCCACAGTCTCGTGCCGGCCTAGCCAGGCAATGCTAACACTTTTGTCAGGGTGATTAATAGCACGCTGGATTGTCGTTAATTCACTGGCTAATGACTGGAGGGAGCGGGGACGAGAAGAAGAGAGGAGCAGAGCGGAGCGAGGCTGCCGAGTAATAGGTTGATGTATGGGTGTAGGCTGCTTCCATTGGCAGAGGGGAATTTCCCCCCCCCCCCCCCCCCACCCCGCCCCTCTCACCCGCCCAACCCCCCCCCCTCCCCACACCCACCCCCCTCTCAGCATCCGCCTCCTCTTTATACCTG
>CM022479.1:11839349-11869431 GCA_011952105.1 Coreoperca whiteheadi | reverse complement strand
GGGGGGGGGAGGAAAAGAAGGGAGGGGGGGGGGGGGGGGGGGCGGCCGGTTAATGGTTTGTTTTTGGGGTTTTGGCTCTTCCCTTGGGCGAGGTGTAATTTCCCCCCCCCCCCCCCCCCACCCCCAATCCACATCAACACCCCCTCGTACACACTAGTACAACCTCAGACATACAGCTACTATAATAACCAGACGAAACCAGGATGTTGCACACACACTCCCATGTACATGTCACTCAGGTAAGGTTTTGCCACATAATACACATGTGCAGTGAACATGATTCTGCATGACTAAAGCTCGATAGCAAAATAGCAAATAGATATTGGGCATTCTGTTTAATGAAAGAGTTTATCAGTCACAGCATTTTTTTTTTTTTAGCTAAATTGTGTTACATTTGAAATGACAGGTGTAAGGTCCAGGGAGAGTAAAATTGAGTTTTGGGAAGCTTTGTGGCTTTTGCCTTTCTGCATTAGCTTTGCAGATTTCATTTGACTGTGGCACGTAAAAGTGGTTCTTCAGTGGATTATTTTTATGTGGACAATTGCGGTGATTGGTACAATTCTCACCATCTTTTGCAGAAAAATTGCCGGAATTTGAAAAATAATTGCTGGACCCCTCAAATATTGCAGGGATGTGTTTGTCTTAATTGTTGCCTATTGTAGCCTAATTGAAGCTTTATTTGCCTACATGATGCATTCTCTCTGCCTCACACTCCCTTATATTAAATGTTGCACACGTTAGTCATGGAAAGAATTTTTATTGTTATTAAGCTGGACAAGGTCAGATGGATGTGACAGGAAGTTGATAAAGATATCATGATGGTCAAACAAAAAATGTGACCACTGCGTCACACTTTAGACCAAAGACTAACGGTAAAAACGGTGTTACCAAAAAGATGTCTCCCTTACACTTATGCACACTGTCGACACGCAAGCTATCCCTCTCTCCTCCCTGGTTAATAAGAATGGATGGGCTTGTTCTGCCCGCTGTCTGCCTTGCTGCTCCCCTAGCTGGCTATTCTGGCCTCCCGAGTGGCTTGCTAAATGAAGCTGCACCAGAAGTGGGTGTAGGAATAGACACGCACGCACGCACGCACGCTCAGGTGAGGAGAGAGAAAGAAAGAGGCACTGAGGAGTAGTGCAATACTTTGTTCCTGCATAGTGGAAGGTGTTTTCTGTTCACTCTGACGTGTGTCATGTTATCTGGGACAACCTATCGTGCGTAAATGTTTTAACTAGAGTTTGTAAAGGAATTTTTTTCTTTAACATTTCAGTCAATGTAATTATACACTCCACGTTTGACTCCATGTTGTTGAAGATTTGTCTTAGAATGAAATGAGGGTCAAAAGACTTGATTCATTTAGCTTCTCTGGATACTGATAAATAATCCTTGCTGTCCTCCCTCTGACAGATGTGCTCATGAATCTGATTTTCCACTTCAAAAAGCTACCCTAGATGAAATAAGGACAGAAGCTATAAAATTGATTTATGAATCATTTTACATGGTAGAGAGGATTTGACTATGGTGGTGGACATTCAAACTTTGCTGCACCACCTTGTTTGTGTGAATGTGTGCTGAGTGTTTTCAAGGGTTGATGATGTCGCTGTTCTTGTGCCACTGTCTAACAAATGTTTCGCATGTTCGGGATCCTTGCAAAAAGGGCAATAGCAATGCCTTGGTTTAAATTAACTCTAAGTAATGCTAAACAAACTCATTTTTAAATTTTGTTCAGCCTGGACAGGTTTTTCACAATAAAGCTGACTCTGAGCTACATATGAGATGTGCAGATGTGACAGTGAGCTCCCTCAGTGAAGGTTTCGGCCTTCATCATCACTGTTTCATGTAGTTCTTCTTGTTTTATTTTCATGTGATTCATGTGCTCCTTTTCCCTTTCTCATTTTACCTGCCAATCCCTTCATTTTCCCCTCTGTTCTTCCTGTTTTATGCAGCTCCTTTCTCTTTCTCTCCTCTCGGTTTCTGCCCTCCTCCCTCCTCTCTCGCTCCCTCCCCCTGGGTGATGTTTGCAACTCAATTTGGCAAATGTAACTCGATATTGATTATTATTAATATTTATCATGTTTCTGACCATGTTTTCTTCTAGTGCTATTAATCTGCCCTGTTAATAAATGTCTGCAGCAGCCTGGGCTCCGGTACCCCTTGGGACCACAGGGCCACCACACACACACACACACACACACACACACACACACACACACACACACACACACTACTCTCAGCTGCAGGAGTTTGCCTGCTGTCTTCTATTTGCCTGGGGACTTGATCCCAGCATACACACACACACAAGCTATTGGAGGACAGAATGCCTCTAGGCTGCTCAGCACAAATAACACATCAATACATCAGCCGTGTTGTAACGGCGCTACACACAAACACAAAAGTGCACACTCATGTATAAAAACACACAAAAGCTCCACTCTGTTTATTATTGAGCTGCCGTGACCAAATTCAGTCCAGTTGTTGGTTGGTTTTATGTGGAAATGTTAAAATGTCCACAAGTGCTGTGCTTATAGCTTTCCACTGTTCACTACTACAAGAGAAAGGAAGTAAGGGAGAATCAAACTAAAGCATAGAGGAAGAACAGACTAGGGACAGCTCCCCCTAGCAGGTTTTATAGATAGATAACCATACCAGTCAAAGATGGATAGGGAAGAGCACCCATTTAGGCACGCACACACACAGAAACACACATGCTGAAGACCATGCCCTGAATGTTGACGAGCTACAAAATATAATATATAATATAAGATATAAATGAAAAAAGTATCTCTTTTTTTTTTCATGTAATTTTTGGTCACGCTAGCACTTAAAATAATAAAAAGCACATCACTTTTGTTAAGGACATAAACAGTATAAACTGTGACTAACAATAGCATATACTTTAATGAAGCAATAACTGTAGTTAAAGCATGTTATGGGTATTGTGTAATTATTATGCAGGGTAGCAGTACACGTGCAACCCTGTGGGGGGGGGGAAACACATTTAAACAGCAGAAATCAACGTGGATTTACACAGACCTTCAGATGTTGTTTCTGTGTTCCTTTCATTGTTTCTGCCACTGTGATCCTTCTTTACTGACTCTGAAGAAGCCATGTTGTAGTTTTGTTAATGTTAAGTGTGGAAATGTTCCCTGGTGCTTTTACAAGAGGAAACAGTGTGGCGTTCTCGCTTGGAGAGGCTTGCTGGTATTGTAGCTGACCGTGCCCCCATTGCTCACTCACTACATCCAACCCCACACACAAACGCACACACCAAACACACACCTTCTCGCCCGAACACGCTCCTTTGGCTGCCTCATCACATGCTTCCATTTATACGTCATTTTGAATATATGGTAGCCCCGCGCCACCGTGGAAAAATACACCACGGTACAGTTTTTCACCTCTCACTCATTCTACCTTTGATTTTCACTCATTTGATTTTTACAGCTGCCTCTCTCATCCGCTTCCCAAGTTTTAAAGCAGAGGGTGTTTAGGCTCTTTTGTGTGGAGACAGAATCATCAAAGGCTTGCTTACTACAGAGAAACAGGTACCAATATCAGTCTGTGGCCCAATAATGCAGCTAAGTGGGACCATATTGACACACTATAGAGGCACAAGCAGCAGATTAAGTTTGGCTTTGAATGCTGCCTCTCACACACTTATACACACATATGTGCACATGTACGCACAGGGTTCCCACATCAAAATGTTTGGTCATTTATTGCTCAACCAGCTACCCATTTTTCATATCTGTCATGGTCCACATATTCTCCCTCTGCCTTAGATTTTTTTCTTTCGCCAGACTATCTTTTCTCCCCATATTTGGAGCCGGTGCAGAATTTTGCATAGTTTAGCCTTTTCCCTGGATACTGTCTTTTCATCAGTGGCTGGCTTTCCTTTTGAATTAAACCAGATCAATTTACGGCCCGACAAAGATACAGTCTCTGTGTGCGTTTGAGAGGAAAGGCAGTGAGGGAAATAGAACGTGTGTGCTTTATGGTGGTCATCACTGGCACACATGTCATATTTCCAGCTCTCTTTTTTTATTGTTATCATAGCCACAGCCATGGCCCCACTGTGCTCCTTGCTCTCTAGCAAAGCATACACCTGGCTATGAATACTCAAGCTATTGTGTGGCATCCAGTCTAACCTGTGGTCGGCTATGCTTTACAATGCATGCATCCCTCCCTGTATACAATTAAAAATGCATCTTTAACTACAACTTCACAAATATTCGTGATTTTTCTCAATGAAGGCATGACTGCTTATTCTGCAAGAAATGAGTTGGTCCTTATTTGAGGCAGTATTTATAGATTCCTGCCCAGAATTCCTGGATGCAGTCAGTGTTGTTTCTTTCTACCCAGACTACATCCACAATACAGCTCAGTCTATATGCCACAAGGCACATGTGTTTGTGTGCGTCCAGGCAGACGGCAGAAAATGACTCCAGATCTCTATCTTTCTGCATTTAAGTCTAGAGTGCTCTGATTAAACACAACCACAGAACAATTTGCCCGTTGTAAGGCCCTCCGATTAAACTGCTGATTTTCAGCACCATGTCAAGTTATTTTGCCATGGCAACGCTGATTACAATGTTATCAGCTTTTCATATTTTTTTTGTCATTGTATTTTTTTAATCTTGACTCTGAAGTATAGTCAGATTTTTTCTTTAATGGCTTGCGGTAGTAACGTGTGCTTGTCTTTTGAAATATTTGACATCGTTAAATGGTGTTTTTTTAGAGGTGAGTGTCTACAAATGTCATATCCATATCATATCTTGTAATTTCACTGCGACATGCAGTAATTATGAGATATCATCTTCACCTACAACACCATCTGATCTCTTGCACATGTGTTTAGAGTACAGTAACAGCTCCTGCAGTTGCAAACAGATGTGTGTTTGTGTGATAGCCTGCATCTGTGTTCATACGTGCCCTAAAATCTTTGTTATTTCAAGCCATGCTACAAAGCAAAGAGCTCCGTTTATGGCACGCATTTACAATTTATCAAATAAATGGGATGCCTTCATGTGGCCTGGGCCCGGCTCTCAGGCAGAGCAGCGTAGTTTTCCACTGGAATAACAGCCGCTGAACAAGCAGCCCATTGTAGCTGCAGCCAGCACCGGGACCCCCAAGGTGCGAATTAATGATTGACCCCTGATGTAATCAGGATAAATAGCTCCCCGTAAAAGAGAAAGAGATGGCGAGAGGAACAGAGAGAGAAAGAACAACATAAGGAGCCAGAGAGAGGAAGGCACTATCTGGCCCGGGTGTTTTTTAAGAAGCCCTCAGGGAGACGAACCTAACATCTCTTTCTGGGGCTTTTGAGACCCACCTAACATACAGCTGTTTAAAAGCTGCTCAGTCGCCAGTTTTTAGACTCTTTACCTCCTCCTCCTCTTCGTCCTCCTTATGGCCCCTTTCATTATTTTCCTGCTTACTTTTCTCATCTGCACCTTTTTTTCGACGCTGGTTGAACATGGTCCAATTGTCTATCAGAGAGGCAGGAGAGAGAGAGAGAGAGAGAGAGCGTGCCTCTAGTGGCGAGTAATCTCAAAATTTCCCAGTTTGCACTCCAGGCAGCTTTTTTATGAATTAACTAAGCTGCGACTTAGAGTTGAACTTGTTTAATATCACACTGCGTCTGCCATTTTTGCTTCTCTTTACTGCTTTCTTGTTCATTAAAATTAAGAGGGTTTTTTTTTTCTCCGTGTTACTCAATTATTTGACGTAGAGATCTGTGCATTTTCTGTGCACAGAGGCTCTTATAGCCAAGTAGTATTTAATAGATTTTCCGAGCCTGTCTTTCTGCTTGTCAAAATTGCTCTCAATGGGTCAAGTGCCAGTGTGGGGGAGTGAAAAGGGAAAGTGAGTGAAAAAAAGTGTTTAACAGCCTGAAAACACTTTTGATTGTGCAGAGGGAGCAGCAGATAGGGCTCAGTTATAAAACTTTAATTGATCTGTGAAAAGTGGAAGCTACTGCTGGCTCACATGTTCCAATGGTTAATTGCACGCCTGGTCTGAGCCCCTATGAAACAGTGATCATTAAAAAATGGGTTCTTTTCCAGTCAAAATCACTGGATGACGCAGAATCAGTCATAAAAGGCTGGATTTTACTGCTGCAGCTTTATATGATAAGTTTCCCGGATCTGCGTGGACAGGCTGCAGGTTTGCCAGGCGCTGAAAAGCCCTTGTCGCATGCTTTCATAGTTTCACATTTCACATTTAAAACTTACATGTCAGTTAATTTAACAGCTTTCACAGTCCACATCTGTCACTGGGCAGAAACCCAAATATTTATAAAAGAACAAAAAACGGATGCACTGTACAATGAATGTGCTCAGTGATGACTTTTTCTAGTTTGGTTTCTTGATTAGCTCATTCAGCCTTTCTACAATTTACAAGCCTCATTGTTTCCCTCCTCACCTTATTAAGCATATACAGAAAAATAGTTTAGAAATTAGTACACTCTTAAAACAGAAAGAAAATGCAGCAGTTGTTTTCAGTTCAACTTGTTAATGATGCATATTTCTTACATCGAGTTTTATTCAAGTTCAACCCACAAACCTTCATTGTGACCTAATCAACTTCCATGTACTTACAAGCAAATTTTTTAAATGTCATGTTGCAACTCCAGCTAAAACCTGGGAAGCAGTGGCAGGCTTGGCATCAGGCTAGATGGAGGCTAACAGAGGGAGAAAGCTTGATTGGAACCACTCCTGCTGTAATTTTGGGCCTAGTTAGCCAGCTGATTGCCAGTCCCTGTGTTTAGATAGTAAAACTGCATTGGTGCTTCGACTAAAGACACCAGGATCTCCCCAGAGAGGAAAAAAAGGAGACACACGTGGATGTGCTAGGGCAAACACACACAAACAAATATGTGGAGAGTAGGGCTGGGTACTGAACCTCTATACCTTTTAGGTACTGACTGAAGTGTATTGGTAGCACCGAATATTGAAAACTGTAAAATACGGCGTCAAGCTTCCATCAAATGTCTGGTCAGATACAATTTTACCAATTGTATGCTCTTTTATTAAGGCAAAATTCTTCTATGGCTGCTTGTGTGAGTGCTTGGGATGTTTGGCTTTCTAGAAAAACATGTTTTTATTCCTCAAAATAAGATATTGAAAACAGTATTGTGTAGGTATCATTATGCAAACCCAGGTGTCGTTTCAGCACTGATGTTCAACACATAAGTTTGAAGCAGCTCACCGAGATGCATTTGCACGTACACATTTACAATCTTTAACTATTCAAAAGAAATTCCTTAAAAACACTCTAGAGAAACTTAAAGCCAAATGTCATGTGCATCCACATACACACACACACACACAGTCACACTAGTGCTCGTCATCATTTTCACTCGTGTTGGAATGGTGGGATCCTGGAGTGCAGGCACAATCATATTGTCAATCTCTGGATGTGACAATAATGATAGGTGACAAGGGTAACCAGGTCAGTGATAGACATAGCCATTATTTGTAAGATGAGTCCTGGCAGAAAATAGTGACTGCGATGGGATTGAGAACTTTTCCCATCAAGAACTTGGCTAGCCTACAGCTTCTTCTCTTTGTCTGTCTGGCCCTTCTCACATAGCCTCTGGAAAATCTGTGAACTCAGCATCTTGTAGCTGAAGGCCATCAGAGGGATAGGTATTCTTTTCTGAGGACCCCCACATTCTCCCCTTGCACAGTGTGGTTTTCTAACAGTTTAGAGGTTTGGAGATTGAAGTGGGGTGTTTTTTTGTAATTTAGAGTCAAGACGTCATTGGATGCATTGTGTCTACTGAGGATGGAGATATTAGGCCATGTTCAGACCGCCAGTAGCCCTGGGTGAAAAAAGACGCAGCCCTCTTATTCATTTGAATGGAGCCAATGCATTGACACAGAGGGGGTGCCAAGCAGTGGGCTCTAACAAAACAACACAGGATTGTCCGGCCAAAAATTTGAACCTTGGTCAACTTTTGCTGCATTGCAATGTCAACACAATAACCAGCTGTGTTAAAATAGATGCGAGGGTGATAACTTTTCAGAGTTGTAAAATCCTGTCTGTGAGTATTACAAACCGTTCAGCATTGTTTTGGCAATCTTTTAGACAAACTTGACTTCCTGGATTGTGTATGTAACCGTCAACGCAGAGCCCTGCGCTGTTTTAACATAGGGCTGTATTTGGTGTGAATCCCTGCTTACTATATTTCAGTCTCTGTATTTCAAATTCTGAGATTAATTGCATACATTTGGTTGGGTAAAAGAGCTTTTCTGTTTTCTGTGTAAAATACATCACGTCCACGGTCTAATCTGAAAATGGTATGTTAAGTTATACCTACTCTACCTGCCTATTAACAATTTTCTCTGTGTATTTGTTTTGTCTCATAGATGACAGTGAGCCAGTGGACAGCATGTACGACACAGAGGCTGACCTCCTGGGTTTGGCAGCTGGCGGCGGAGGTGGTGCTGACAGCCCAGAAGATGACGCAGAAGACGGCGTCATCAACATGTCCCCCCTGCCCTCACCAACTCCTTCCCACCCAAACAACAACCACCACCACCTGCTGCACCCCCACATCTTCGCCACCCACCACCACCACCACCTTCACAACAACAGCAACAGCAGCAGCAATGACCAGGACTTCACCACACCCAAGGAGGGCTCGCCCTACGAGGCACCTGTCTACATTCCAGACGACATTCCCATTCCCAGCGAACTGGAGCTGCGGGAGTCCTCTGTGCCCGGTGCCGGTCTAGGTGTTTGGGCCAAGACCCGCATTGGTGCTGGCGAGAGGTTTGGGCTGCATAGCACACTGCATCATGGGGCTACGAGCAAAGACAGCTCCTTTGGATGGGAGGTAGGAACCAGCCCAGCTTCTTTTTTACTTTGTTGTTTACTGTTTTTTTTCCCCTTTCATTTCATTACAACTGTCTATCGCTTTTGACCACTTACATATTTTGTGGCACAAACACGAATGTACAGTAACATATAAAATGAAAGAGTGATTGAAACAATGAAGCAAGGGTAAATGAATGAACGAGCCGCTCTTTCCAGCCATCACTCTTCACAGGCGATCTCATCATCAGCCAAGATGCCCATTCCATTTGCATCCCCTGTATGATTGGACCTCATCTTTGATCCTGCACATACACGCAGACATACACACGCATACAAAACACGCTCGTCCAGAATTCCAGCAGCAATGTCAGATGGAAAAATCTGGCTGATTAGTGGAGGTATCAGCTTTTCTGGGCGTCGGTCCGAGCGAGCACACTCATTTGGTCACGCCACCCGATATGGAAATGGAAGAAGCATGGCCCAGTGCAGTGGCGGTATATTGAACTATTAATTTTCATTTCAACATGACATTAGAGGATATTGAAGTTGCTTCAGTAAGCTCATTAGGAAAAAAAAGAAACTCCCGATCTCTGTCTCTCTCTCTCGGTCTCCCTTTCTCTCTTTCTCATATGCCTAATCAGAGATGAAATATACTGGCCTGCTTTTCATTTCACTGACTCCTTGACTCTTCATTTTTAGGGGGCCAGTAATTCACATCTAATTACGTCTAATATTACATTTGTACGTAATAAGGAATAGAGACTTTGACAAGTTAATCATTGGAACACCATGTTGGAAGGGGCACGATGCGCTTGAATTAGACACCACTGGTAACTGTGCATTTAGAAGACCATTTGCATTTTAAGCACATAAATCGATTAAATAAAATTATAAAGTTAACATGTACTTGTACTTGTCAATAAGTTAAACTGGCAGAGTAAAACTGAGTTTGAAGATTCTGGAGATTTGAAGTTTAGAATTAAAGGTGTTTACAATCGATATTAGTAGTTACGTTCTAATTAGTAGTTAAAGCATGTGGCTTTCACAGTTTCTCTGGAAAAAAATATTGTAAATATAATACCTCTGAAAAACTTGGCTCATAAAAGTAATCATGAATTCCTCATTGACAAGATTTTAAAAGAATCTCTAAGGGTTCCCTTAATATTCCCAGCCTGGAGAACTGTCTGGTTTCCACTAAAGCCTTCATTTCGTTTTTCACCCTGTTTTCTTCTTAACAGTTGTAGGAGCACGCAGGCGATTAGAGCACACAGGCACACGCTATGTGGCAGTGTGCCAGGCTGAACATTTTCCTTTTTACAGTTCATATTATGGCTAGCCATTCGGGGTACAAAGGGCACCTCTCCAAAAGCTACACTATTCCCGTAGCTCTCATGTTTTCTCTCAGTTTTCGTCCTCCTTCCTTTTTTCTCCCCAGACACCCGACTAATGCATATTCATCAGCTAAGCTTTAGCTCTCTGGCTTGTAGGAAAAAAGGCCACCTTCAGTTCTAAAGAGATGCATTCACACATGTGCTCTCAGAAATGTCCTGGCATAGACACACACACACACACACACACACACACACACACCTCCCCAAAAAGGGAGAGACTCAGCATATTGTTGCACTTTAAGATGTCTAGTTTCTTTGGCCACTTTAAGAAGGAGTTTGAAGTAAAGATGAAGTTTAATAAGCCACCCGGTACTGTACAGTACAGTATGTACAAGAACACAGTCCAGAATCTACCACTGACTTTGGCACACTTTTGGTGAGATTTTGTAAATTTTGTTTATGAGCGATGCAATTTTTTCACAATCAATCAGTATATTGCTGTTAGCCTGAGGTCAATTTTGTATCCCTCGAGGTAAAATCTTTGGTCTTTGCCTTTAACCTCTCAAAAGGGAAATATTGATCCATCTTCTCTTCCTCCTACAGCTTATGCTGTATTACGTTTTTTTAAGATATCCTGTCTGGTTTGGGGCTAGGAGCCTTTGGGGGCTCTCCTCTCCCAGACTCTTATCACAGATAGTCATAACAGTCAGCCTGTTTATAATCATCAACAGACTCCCCTAGGAGTCCCATGCACCCCGTTCTCCCTCTACCCCTCTACTCATCTACTGCCTTTGGTCTTAGATAAATAGACAGGCGAGGGAGCGACAGACGTAGGGCTGAGTTAAGAAAGATGTAAAAAGAAATGAGAGAGAACAATGATTGTTGGGGATGGATAGAGTTAGACAAGAAGATGCAAAAAATATTTCACACAGCATCAGAAACGCTAATACTAATAAAACGCGAGTCTAATACTCTTCATGGAAATTCTGTGAATGTGTGTGTCTGTTACACCGGTCTCCTGCCAAAACAGGGGGATGTGTTATGAGAGATAATAAGTGAAGTCATCTGAGATCTCTATGGTGTAAATATGATCATATCTAACCAAGGCCTCATACATGATGGCTCAATGCTTCTTGGTAGGAAGAAAAAATTGGATTAAATGCTGAATTTAATTATCAGAGTGATTAGCTTAACTGTGCTTCCACTTTATAATAAATCACACTATACAGTGTTGCTGATGTTGGATAAAATTTTTTTCTTCCCAAAATACTCCTCTAAGAGTTAAACAGCCACGTTTTCTTCTTGATGACCACCTTTTTAAGTTGATTGAATTGTCTTAAAACCAAAGGTTTTAGACTGTACTGTACATGTAGCCCTATAATCCTTAAAAACATGAAGTCACCAAAATTGTAGTTACAAGGTTTTTACTCATCAACAATGATATATGCCATCTGCAGTAGTACACTGAAATCCAAAACAGTTTAACTACATTGACTGCATTTTTGTGGATTTTTTACTAAGACTGGCAATAACTCATTATGTTGGCTTTTCAAGCACCGCGGTCTACCAACAAGGCCAAACTGCTCTAAAAATCACATGGCAGACACTGTAGTGCTTTCTGGATATCAGAGTGCAAGTGTAGATTGGTGGCGGGAAACACAGAGAGTAACAGAAAGAGAGCGTGAATCAGTAGGGGTGAAATAAAGAAGAAAGAGGAAGGCCGAGAGGAAGCCTACTATTGTCTGTCCCGGGGCGCCGGGGACTGGAAGAGGTGTTAACGCAGACTCATTTCAGTGAGACGGACAGCTCAATCTAAGAGCTGCTTCGCTGCAGGCCATGGCCATTCTCTTCTGTCTCAGACTCCCTCTCTGGGCCAGCACCGAGTCATCCATTTAAAAACCATTATGCTCCCCCTTTAGCACAACATGATAGAACGCCAGGGCCCCAGGTCTACTAAATGTGTGTGTGTCTTTCTGGTTGTGTGTGTGTAGGGTTGCCAACCCCTCAGGATAGGAAGGCCTGAGCAAGCACAGTGAGGCAAGGGCCTCAGAGGAGTCCAGTGTGGGGATCTACTGTCAGAGTGACTGCTGCTATTATCTGGCCTGTAGATTGACCTGACTCGCCTATTGATAGAGTCATGTCACCATACAATGGCTGAAGGTATTGTGCGCTGACTGGCATTGAATGGACTCACTGATCTAACTCCCTTGGGTGTTCATATGGCAGGAGAGAGTGCACATTTGTGGATGTGTTTGAAGGAAGCGGTGCATGTTAATAAGAACAAACTACAAATTTACAGCTAGGTCAATGAGCAACATTAAATCCTTCCTACAGTAACAACTTTGACTTTGATCCTTAGAGGAAAAACAAGAGAAACTCAAATCTCTGTTATGTCTTTATTCAGAACATTCTTGAAGCAAACAAACGGTATGGCCAAGCCCTCTCGAAGCGATATTAATGGTGTTTACTCTCATGTCTCCTTAACCTATGACCACTGGGTGTGTCCTCGCACCTCTGAATCATGGCTTTTGAAACTCCCCTAGCACCCATTAGCCTTGTCTTTTCTCACTAGCTTTTGTTTCTCCAGCGTCACTGTTTGCTATCACACGAAGTTCTTGCTTGAAGGGCAAGGCACATCAGGTGTTGCAGCACAATCTCACCAACTGTGAGAAGAATGAGTCACTTGCTTGACAGTTTTGGACAATTGACTGGCTGCTAAACTTACCAATCTTGGTGTTCTGCCATTGTCAATTTATAGAATATAAATGACACACAGCACGATTCCTTCAGGGTATCATATATTATGAGTCGTGATAAGGGGGATATAAGAAGGACATATTGTGCATTTTGATTTTAGGGATGTGCAGTGATGTAGTCCCTTTGGACAAGGTCAACACAAATGCTTTCACACATAAAAACATGTATCATAGAATCCATGTCAGCCTTGCAGCCATCTTTGTCTGCTTGCAGCAGTGGACCTTGGGATGACTTTGTTGCCAGGCAAATTTCTTTTTCTTTGTCCCTCATTCTTTTTCTGTTTACTTTTTGTGGCGTTTCCATATCAGAATCATTCATCCAGTGATGTTTGGAAAGAGGTGAAAAATATGCTAGCTCTTCTGTTTACCCCGTTATTGACTTAGTGATAGGCTAACACATCTGGTGGGCACTCTCATGTCAAGGTTCTACGTGACAGATACCCATCCGGCCATAGCATCACGCATCACCCTCACCCTCTATCAGGCACTTAATCTTCAGCTTGACCGCTCACTTTTCACGCTGACGCTGTGCTCCTTTTGTTCTCGACCTAATCACTGAGCTGAGCTAACGTCCTTGTCTCCAAACTTTAGGCAGAAGAAGTCCTGGCGCACCCTGACACTTATCTGTCCTGACCCACCTCTCGCCTCCTAAAGTGTTTGCTCGCCTTTTGTGTTTTGCCTGAGGAGGGCGGATGGCCAAGTTCTTATGCTGCAAGATATCCCTATAGGGCATTCAAGGTGCAGCTTGGAACTTGTCTGATCTGTTTGCCTTCCACAGAAAGGTGTTCCTTATCTTGATGTTTGGCCCTTAAGGTGACTGGTACCAAACTGATAGGGCAGAAACTCCCTGGGACTGCCAGTAGACAGTAGTCACACAAGTGAGTGGATACTATGAGACAGAGAGAGAAAGAGATGGAGTGAGATAATGAGAGGGAGAGTAATTTCCTGCTTGATTTGACTAATATGCTTTCCAGTGTTCTCACGTTGACAGTCATGGTCTGCCACTTCAATTAAAAGTGTTGGTTAAGGTCTTAGAAAGAAAGCATTCACTAACCATAGCACAGGAATCCATTTGTACATCAACCATTTTTAGACTTAACCATCTTCTAGTTAACTTGAACCCCTACTGTGTAGACTATTGTATAGCATGAGTGAAGGGCTTCACGTAAATGGGGTCATTATCATGTCTGTAAGTAATCAAATCAGGACCATGCTTTGATGAGCATGGTCTTAAGCTGAGAGTATTTCTCCTTAAAGCCATAACAGGAAAAACAGCAGGCCTTCTTAGTTTTAGCTCCTCAGATCTAGTTTCATTGAAAGTAGAGGATAATTGTATATTAAAAGGTCAGTTGGCCTAAATCGCACACCAAAAAATGTATCCAACACTAAGACACCCCTATTCAACAGAGATAGATAGAATGGATTTACTTTTTGGTGCAAAAAACATTGAATGTTTTGAGAAAAGCAAAGTCCTCAAAACTGAACAAAACTAATACTGTCTGCATGGCAAAAAAGGAAAAAATGTTATCTTTAAATGACGAGAGCCACATTATTTAATGCTTCATTGAGACAACATGATACATACATGAAAGTATCCTGACTTTACATCCGTGCTGTGATGAAAAAAATCTTTCAACAAAGGGAATCTTTTAAAATATTTTAATGGCGAGAATTATGAATACAGTTTATTTTTACAACTAATGGCATACTTTTCATGATTGGTTATAGTATGTGTTAACGTAAGGAGTTACATTGGCACATGTGCGTATAGTCCCACATTGTAATGAAAAGGATCTCAAACCTGTGGTTTCTAATAACAGTATTGACCAACAGTGTGTGGTTTTCTGTCATCATTATTTGACTTTGAAACCCCAAGTTTACACACGGAGCAAAAACACCATAGAGAGAGCATAACACCACAAGTCTCGGGCCTGGGTGCTGTAATATCTTCCATTCACGTTCATTTTATGTAGGTTTTAAACATGCCATTAGCCAATTTAATCCAATTTTCCCAGCTTTCGGAGCACTCCAGTGGAACAGATTACATCTAATATTAAACATATGGTTGCCGTTGCCCCTAGAAACACTACAGCAGTGCAGCTAAAGAAAGCTGTTAAAGACAAGGCTTCTGTGTCCCGGTGCAAACCGTTGTCAATTATCTTCAATGAACATGGTAATTGATAAGGAGGAAGCAGGGCAGCAAATTAAATGTCAGGTTTGATTAGAAGCCTGATACCTTATCATTTGCTCATAACTCGTTACCAACATCTGTTAATTAGTTAATAAATTAATCTGCAGGGCTCCCATGAAAGGTGCACAGGCTCCCAAGGAAGTACATGGGGCAAAGTCATCCATCTTTGAAGAGAGTGGAACTCGACAAATATTGTCCCTGGGATTTGGGCTGTTATTACTTGGTCATTGGTTTCAGACCTCAGCCACTCCAGCCAAGCATTCTCAATAGAACCTCTTGTTTGCCTGAATAACCCCCCCATAGTCTCCTCACGCATCTCCACCACAATGCTATTCTTTATTGCATGAGGTTTCTCTTAGCAGAGATGCTTTAATTTAAAAATAATTTAAAAACCCTCACATTGACCCATCAGTCCTCTGTGGTGAAGCGCAGGTAACTCCTGTCCAATCCCCTTCTCCCCCTCTCTTTCACTTTGAATGAAAATTCCCATCGTTCATCATTGCCCTGATGAATAGTCCCATCAGTAAGGGCCCCAGGTCAGGAGCGGACAATGACACTGCTCTTTGCCACAGTGGAAGATGATAACATTAGTCCAATGCTTTTTATATAGGTGATTAGATTCATGCTATTATGTGAACATACTGTAGCAGCTCTTGCTCTTCCTAGGCTGGTATTTTTTAATTAGTCCTGAAAGCTTATCTCAGCTTTGATTTTTCTGTCATATTTTGTCAAATATCTGTGTGTTATATGTGTGTGTCGATAAGCGTATAGGTGCGAGCCCTCCAATGAAAGACCTTTGTTAGTCACAGATCACTCTCTCTTTCATTCCATTTTCACTCATTTTCCCTTTCTCCCTCACTTTAAATTTCAATCCCTTGTGCCTCTTAACATTTCTGTGACTCAAGCAGGAGGTGGTGACCTATTAATCAGTTTCCTGTGGCTGTTGTGATTGCCATTTTCCATAACCAGATACACAACACGGCCCAAAGGCCTGGGTTGTAGAAATACTTATTCGTTAACTCCTCACACTTCTTGTGCTCCACTCTAGACCTCAATCCATGAGTAGTGAGCCCAGGAGGAAACTGCAGCACACAGCTGTGCCTTTTAATTACTTTTTATTAGGTAAAAGGACTAATGTTTCGGCATAGAAACATTAGTCAGAGTTGTCAGAGTCAAACAGTCACAGTACAAGAATAGACTATAAAGGGCCCTCATAAGCATATGATTGGTTCTTAAGGCGAGAGGAAGGGCTCTCACTAACCAATCATTTTATAGTAAGCCTAAAAGTTCAGGTAACCTTCCTATTCTCTGTTTGTTATGAGTTTATCTTTGTTTTTAAGCTCAATATTAATGTACTGTATGTTTGGGTGTGTATAAACTTTAATGTGGTTCAACATGAACATGTACAGGGTACATGTACATGTACATGTAAACTGTACATTACCACATGCACATACAGTACATCCACACAAATATAGAGACACAGGCAGGCAGGAAAAAGACATTCTACCATGTTTTTCTTTCCTCTACTTGGTCATTTAGAATAACAAGGTAGAGTGAGAAGCTAAGCAGGATGACGACATTAGATCTAAAAACAGTGTTGAATTGTTGAAGTGTCGAACACGCCGGGACGTCTTTACTTTGGAAAGTCTCCGGAATCGCTTGAGTGATTTTCGCTCATTTTCTCCACCACTGTCACTGGGAGCAAGGCCTGGAGTCTTGTCTGCATGAGACAACAAGGAGGTTTTGACAGAGTCAAGATTTGTAGAGGTGTGCTTATGTATGTGTGTGTGTGCGTGTGTGTGTGTGTGTGTGCGCACACAGACGCACATGTCCACATTTCTGTCTTTTAATCATCTTGGGCACTGGTCCACCCTTCACATAATCCTAAATCTGTCAAATTTCCCCAACTAAAACAGAATCTCACCAGGAGCTTGGTGTAATATCTTAATTTAGTGCAAGTGCTTGTGTCAAGATGACAAATAACAGTTGAAACAGATGTTTCCCAGACATTTCATTTATTAGATATCATTGCCTCATTCAATTTTGTTTGCATTATTCTGCACACTAGTCACTGTGACAGTGAATTTTAAAGATGGTCAAAAAATGACAGCATGAGACCTCACACCATATTAAGTTATACTTTGATCATATCTGAAGAATTATACTACAGTTACTTGCTTAACATTACATATTAAGCAAGTGATGACATCCACACTACATGTTTTACCAAAAAAGCTAGACTTTTATTTACATGTAGGTGTGACTGATGACCTGAAATAGTGTAGATAACTACAAATCTTTACAGGTAGACATCTGTATGTATAGAAATCATTGTTTACAAGTCCAGTAAAATGATATGCAGTCACTGTCAACTAATAGATGACAGACAGACAGCTGTGTGAAACATGAGGGACGTCTACAATAACTTCCACATTAACTGAAAAAGAAAGTAAGTCAAATTGACTGGGTCAGGAATGTCACTGACAGATGGGCAAATGCAGAGATTGACATAAGAACAAGCGAGTGAACAAATGAACCAGCAAACAAACACGAATCAGTCTAGTCCTCACTTCTCACCATTCTCACCATGGGAAACAATAACCTGATTATTATTTTGGGTGTCCAGAAAGAAAGGCAAGGTGAGCGAGGCTAACCTGATTTCTGTAAACCTTCTTAATGGTCAGCACAGTGCACTGCGAGCCTCGCAGTCATTCTGTCCTCTATAAATGTCATATGATTCTGCTCTGTGACACTCTTTCAGGTGAGGAGGTGAGCTGATGTTGGTGCAGCTGGTACGCAGCGGTACCCAGCATGCCACCCAGTACCACAGAAGTGTGGAAAAAAACCCTGAAAGATATTCTAGTTCTCTGAGACTCTTAGGCCTGAGCCATGTGATACAGAAGTTATGCCAAACAACAGAACAAAAGCATTGCCACATTGTGTGAGAGTGTTACTATGTGCATATGGCCCCCACCCTTAGCTGCAGATAATATTACTGTTACAATTATACTGTATATTGGATCAAATGATGGTTGTTTGGCATTATAAGAAAATCTTGCTATTATTTCACTAATATCTTGTTATTATCTTGATGTATGTTATCCAAATCCTTTTCCCCCTACCACTTCTGTAAGTTACGTGCCATTCCTCATTATTTAGTAGTTCATATCAAATACTGGACACCCTGGTTTATAATAATAGTAATATTAATATAACTCGTTTATATGTCACTTTGACTGTTGTTATTTTATTAAGCCTGACTTTCTGGTGACAAAACCTGCTCCCCTCTGCTGGCCAAGAGCTCACAATGCCACTTTATGAACAAGTGCTGCGCCATTGTTTATTCAGGGAGGGATAGAGAGAGGCAGACATTCTAGTACAACTGTAGAACAACATACAAGTGTACAGTATAAAAGCACACCAGCAAAC
Organism: Coreoperca whiteheadi; assembly: GCA_011952105.1. Classification (NCBI taxonomy): domain Eukaryota; kingdom Metazoa; phylum Chordata; class Actinopteri; order Centrarchiformes; family Sinipercidae; genus Coreoperca; species Coreoperca whiteheadi. Next base: position 11,850,895 of record CM022479.1, on the reverse strand, counting down.
ACACAGTGCACACACACTTGAAGCATGGTGCCTAACAGACTACTCAAGCATTACAAGTCCACTTTTTTCCAACCGCTTTCTTCCTCTCCTGTGGTGTGGGGGATGTGTGACAGGAGTCACCATCACTTACTGTCTTTACACCTCTTTCCATATCCTATTTTCTCTTTTGATCTCTTTACTCCTGTTCTGGCACACTTGCACATATGGTCACAAGTACACAAACACAGAGCCCTCTCTAGCATTCACATGATGGATCACTTCAGGGCCTTCTGAGCATCCCTCGCAGAGTCTTGTGTTCAGTTGTACACCAATATACAAAATGTCGTATTACAATGCTTGCACAGACTTTAATCTCTTTTCGCATGCCAATGTACTGTCAAGTGCTAATGTCTGTGCATTACAGATGATGTGCTTTCATGACAAAATACAGGGCGTGTGCTTTAATTATACCTACATCACACACTCAAATCTTTTCTTTTGTGATTCATTGATTTTTCAACCCCCTCTCTCAACCTTATGTGCCCTCCCTCTCTATTTCTCTTTTCCTTTTTTTTCGCTCCCTCCTCCTCTTTTCCTGGCCTCCGGGGTCCCAGCGCTTCTAATTCGGCCTTATCAGTGAAGTAATTTAGCTGCCACAGCTTGGGTTTCTGTTGCGCGGCGAGCGGCCCCATTGTCCTGCTCTGCTGTTGCTGAGATAAACCCTCAGATTGAACAAAGTCCGCTCTGACCTTTACAAACTCCCAAATCTCGCTCTGTACACCCCTCCAACAGAGATTCTCTCTGCCTCAAGCTCTTTTCTTAGGCTGGGGGGGCTTGGGGCACATCAAGTGGGAGGGAGAAGGCGAATGAGTGTGTGTGCATGTGTTTGTGTGTGAAAGAGTGAGAGTGTGTGGGGTCAGGGTGGATTGAGTGAGCGTGAGATGGACAGGGGAGAGGGATTAAGATGGCTGACTGAACCTGTCTATATTTCCAATAGCACTTCGCTCTGAGAGGGAAGCCGAGGAGGAAAAAGTGCACTGCAAGCAAAGCATTCAAGTGTGCATTTTTCTGTCTCCTTCAGACTGCTAGAGAAGGCTTTTGTGAGCCACATTCTCTGACCTTTCTGCCTTTAATGTTCTAACAGGAATATGATTTCTTGGCATAAAAGTGAAAGACAGCTTGTGTGTTAGTCCCTCTACTTACTGTTTATGGCCCTGAAACAGCTCATTGAGAGAATCCTGACAAAAGCACCGTTGAACCCCTCGTCTTACCTCCATTGTTATCTATCATGTCTCTCATTCCTTGGCAGAAGGCCCAAGAGGAGTCTGTCAGGATTGTTGCTTTGACACACAGTGAAACGGCTAGAGAGAAACGGTTCAAGCCAAGTGGCTGGGGGGTGGATGGGATGGGTGTTGATGCTGCGCCAGGGAGGTTTGGGGCACAATGCAACAGGAGTACCCTCTCCATTGTGAACCACTGTCATCCTTCAGAAGCCACTCGACTAGCTCTCCATGCCGCAAATCCTCTCTGCTCTCTATTCCAGCCGTCTGTCGTTCAGGCAGGGAACCTCATCAAAAGGTCTTGGAGTTGGGGATTGAGACAGAGCGGGTGGAGGGTGGCAGAATGGTGGAAAAGAGGGGTGGAAAGAAGTGTTGTTAGTGTATAGTCAGGGTGGTGGCGTGTGTGTGTATGGGGTGGGGGGTATTAAGGACATAACAGAGCCCGAAGTTCAGGTGTGAACCTCCGAGTCAGTAATGGACAATTGGAGAGAATCTCCACCACTCTATCTATTGGTCAGGGTGGCCCAGTGTTCATCCCTCCTCCTTCCCACCTCCCTCCACCCACCACCACCTGCCTGCAAGCCACCACCAGTGTTCCCAGGGAGATGAGCGCCACAGAGAAGAAGGCCCACAAGGGATTAACTTTTCACATGGCTGGGAGTCCTCGTCTCAAAAGACCTGACAACCCCAGACGGCTTGATTAAAAAAGAAAAGAAGAGAAGAGAAGAGGAAAGGAGGGAGGGAGGGAGGGAGGGAGGGCACAGGAGGAGGAGAAGAGGGGGAATTCTTCACATGATGGCCCTGAGAGAGGGATTTTGGATATTGGGTGTCTTTTTTTCCCTTCATCCAAAGCCCCCATGTCTTGGTTGAGAATGAGCAAATTGTTCCTCCTGTTCTCTCGGCAGTCCCTGTTTTGCCCAGCCTAAAGATGTGGGTGGGCACCAGCACAGGAAACCAAGAGATGTCCGGTATTTTAAAAAAATGGTGGAAGTGGTGCGTTTTGGTTCCACTTTTTATCATCTTTTTTTTCTTTGGATGCCAAATTCATCTAAGAACCAGAATATTCAGTCATTGATTCCAATTTTCTGCAATGATATGATAATATCATGATGTATTATTTAGTAATCTGTCATTAATGTATTATCAAAAGCACTCTATGGTTCTGTGTATGTCAGCATTGCATTACAGTCAAGGAAGACATTGGCAGAGAGAGTCGGCGAACCGTTGCCGGCTTAAAGTTCTAGTGTTCAAGTGGCAAGGCGCCCTATTTCCCCTCACTCTATCCCAGATAAATTGGGCCTCTCAGGTTTGTCTGTGAGAAAGAGAGGACAAAAATCAAAACAAACGCTCCCACTGAAGTGAAGATGGGAGTAGGGGTTGGCTTTCCTCTCTGGCTAGCGGATCAGCAACTCAACCTAGCAGGACAGCGGGCCACTTAATACCTCCCATCTTGTGCAGGTAACAGAGTGGCCCGACAGGGGGGTCAGGGAAGGTAGCAGGGTATCATTTTACAGATCACCACTCACCCTCTGGCTTCCTCCACATGGCTCACTTACCCTCTTCTCATCTCCACTGCTGGGACACACTCACCCTCTCTTCCCACACCACTCAGCTAGGATGCAAACATCCATTGAGAAAGTTTTTGTGGATGTTTACAACCAATTCCTACTCAGGTCCACTGAGATTAACCAAAATCTATATGAATGCTAATGAATGACAATATACTAAGGATTTCCAAGTTTTGCTGCAATTGCCAGGCTTATTTCAAATGAACAAACTAGAATCAGGTATTAAATATTCAGTTAGTTCATTTAAGATCAGCTTTATTGATTTCCATTGGGATATTTGCTTTACAGGTAATAAAAGGGCCTCAGGTGAAAATAAGGCAATAGATATAAAACAGAAAGATACAGGGAGTGATAGGAAGAAAGAGGGATATAGTTAGGAGAAAAAGATTTGAAAAAGGTTTGGTTGACAACTATAGTTGAAAAAGGAAATATGAAAGCACAAATGCAACCACAGTCATTATAAGGAGTGTAATCTCTAAAAAAGCTCTAAGTATGTTTAGTAACTTCTGCTGTCAACACTAGTGCAAAGGACAAGAAACTCCATACCCAAGGGGTGACTAACATAGTCAATTAACCCTAATATCAGCCCAAATTTCTCATTAATCATGCTGCTTACCTGCCATATGGCCTCAGACTCCAAGGAGGCTCTGAACCTATTTGCTGCGCACTTGACCTTGCTGATGGACCCAGGGGAATGCAGGAGTTGATTTCTGTCCTCCAGGATGTTGTGGGCCTTCTTCCTGGTCTGCTGGATAAATAGATGAACTCATAGATAGATTAACAGAGCCCCGGTAATCTTACAATGACCTACAGGTGGTTTGTGTTTTCCACTTAAAGAAGCACAAATCAACATACAGAATGAATAAGTAGCACAATACACGGTAGATGTCCAGTGAAGGACAAGAAACAATATTAAACTATGATAATATATCGGCTTTCTGCTTTCACAGCCATCAGTGTCAAGTAGTGCTGAAACGATTAGCTGATTAATTGATTAGTTGATCACAAAAAAAAAAATCAACAATTCTGATAATGGATTGATTTTTTAAGTCCTTTACCAAGTAAAAATTCCAAAATTCAGTAATTTCAGCTTCTCAAATGATTGGATTTACTGCTTATCTGCGTAGCATCTTTGCGTGTTTAGCCGTTGGTCGGACAAAGCAAAGAATTTGAAGATGTCACCTTGTGCTCTGGGAAATTGTCAAAAAATTACCATTTTCTGACATTTTGTAGACTAAACAAATGAATGGTAAACAGACGGCACTTGTATTGCGTTTTTCTACCATAACGGACAAAGCAAAATTTCCAAGTTGCCTCTCATTTGCCCATTCACACACACACACACACACACCAAGGCACTGGCCTGCCTATGCAGCTTGGGATTCAGTGTCTCGCTCAAGGACACCACCACTATGACCTTCTCTTCCTCCTGAGCCACAGTGACTCACTATTAATCAATACATTGAGAAAAGAATCGCCAGATTAACTAATAATAAAAATATTTGTTATTTTTTAGATTTTTGGTACATACATAGCTGTTGTGATACTCTTGGTCTAATCCATAAAGCCAGGTTGTGGAAGTTGTATTCAAAATTTTAAAGCACATCCAGTTTCATACCATGGACAGTAGGCTGCACAGTGTAATCTTCTTTTCCTTTCGGCTGTTCCCTTTCAGGGGTCGCCACAGCGAATCATGTGCCTCCATCTAACCCTGTCCTCTGCATCCTCTTCACTCACACCAATTAACTTCATGTCCTCTCTCACTACATCCATAAATCTCCTCTTTGGTCTTCCTCTAGACCTCCTGCCTGGCAGCTCCAACCTCAGCATCCTTCTACCAATATATTCACAGTCTCTCCTCTGAACGTGTCCAAACCACCTCAATCTGGCCTCTCTGGCTTTATCTCCGAAACATCTAACATGAGCTGTCCCTCTGATGTACTCGTTCCTGATCCTGTCCGCCCTCGTCACTCCCAAAGAGAACCTCAACATCTTAAGCTCAGCCACCTCCAGCTCTGCCTCTTGTCTTTTCTTCAGTGCCACTGTCTCTAAGCTGTACAACATCGCTGGTCTCACCACCGTCTTGAACACCTTTCCTTTCATTCTTGCTGATACTCTTTTATCACACAACACCCCTGACACTTTTCTCCACCCGTTCCAACCTGCTTGCACTCGCCTCTTCACCTCTTTTCCACAGTCTCCGTTGCTCTGAACCGTTGACCCTAAGTACTTAAAGTCCTGCACCTTCTTCACCTCTGCTCCCTGTAACCTCACCGTTCCACCTGGGTCCCTCTCATTGACACACATGTATTCTGTCTTACTGCGGCTAAGCTTCATTCCTCTGTTTTCCAAAGCAGACCTCCATCTCTCTAGATTCTCCTCCACCTGCTCCCTGCTCTCACTACAAATCACAATGTCATCCGCAAACATCATAGTCCATGGAGATTCCTGTCTAACCTCATCCGTCAGCCTGTCCATCACCAGAGCAAACAAGAAGGGGCTCAGAGCCGATCCTTGGTGCAGACCCACCTCCACCTTGAACTCCTCTGTCACACCTACAGCACACCTCACCACGGTCTTACAGCTCTCATACATGTCCTGCACCATTCTAACATACTTCTCTGCCACTCCAGACTTCCTCATGCAATACCACAGCTCCTCTCTCGGCACCCTGTCATACGCTTTCTCTAAATCTACAAAGACACAATGCAACTCCTTATGACCTTCTCTGTACTTCTCCATCAGCATCCTCAAAGCAAACACTGCATCTGTTGTGCTCTTTCTAGGCATGAAACCATATTGCTGCTCACAAATGCTCACCTCTGCCCTTAGCCTAGCTTCCACTACTCTTTCCCACAACTTCATTGTATGACTCATCAGCTTTATTCCTCTGTAGTTGCCACAGCTCTGCACATCTCCCTTGTTCTTGAAAATTGGCACCAGTACACTTCTCCTCCATTCCTCGGGCATCCTCTCACTCTCCAAGATCTTGTTAAACAAGCTAGTCAGAAACTCAACTGCCACCTCTCCTAGACACTTCCATACCTCCACAGGTATGTCATCAGGACCAACTGCCTTTCCACTCTTCATCCTCTTCAACGTCCTCCTCACTTCACTCTTGCTAATCTTTGCCACTTCCTGCTCCACACCAGTCACCTCTTCTACTCTTCGTTCCCTTTCATTTTCCTCATTCATCAACTCTTCAAAGTACTCCTTCCATCTTCCCATCACACTCCTGGCACCTGTCAATACATTTCCATCCTTATCTTTAATCACCCTAACCTGCTGCACATCCTTCCCATCTCTATCTCTTTGTCTGGCCAACCTGTACAAATCCACCTCTCCCTCTTTAGTGTCCAACCTAGCATACAAGTCCTCATATGCTCTTTGTTTGGCCTTTGCCACCTCTACCTTCACCTTACGCTGCATCTCCCTGTACTCCTGTCTACTCTCTTCAGTCCTCTCAGTGTCCCACTTCTTCTTTGCTAACCTCTTTCTCTGTATACACTCCTGAACTTCCTGGTTCCACCACCAAGTCTCCTTGTCCACTTTCCTCTTTCCAGATGACACACCGAGTACCCTCCTACCTGTCTCCCTGATCACATTAGCTGTAGTGGTCCAGTCATCTGGGAGCACTTCCTGACCACCCAGAGTCTGTCTCAGCTCCTCCCTGAAAACTAAACAACATTCTTCCTTTTTCAACTTCCACCACTTTGTCCTCTGCTCTGCCTTTGTCCTCTTCATCTTCCTCACCACCAGAGTCATTTTACACACTAGCATCCTGTGTTGTCTGGCTACACTCTCACCTACCACTACTTTACAGTCACTGGTCTCTTTCAGATTACAACGTCTACACAAGATGTAGTCCACCTGAGTGCTTCTCCCTCCGCTCTTATAGGTCACCCTATGTTCCTGCCTCTTCTGGAAGAAAGTGTTCACGACAGCCATTTCCATCCTCTTTGCAAAGTCTACCACCATCTGTCCTTCTGCGTTCCTGTCCTGAAGACCAAACCTGCCCATCACATTCTCATCACCTCTGTTCCCTTCACCTACATGCCCGTTGAAATCTGCACCAATCACCACTCTCTCACCTCTGGGGATGCTCTGCATCACTTCATCTAACTCACTCCAGAATTTCTCCTTCTCTTCTAACTCACATCCTACCTGTGGGGCATAACCACTCACAACATTGAACATCACCCCTTCAATTTCCAGCTTCAGGCTCATCAACCTGTCTGACACTCTTTTCACCTCAAGAACATTCCTCACAAACTCCTCTTTCAGGATAACTCCTACTCCGTTTCTCTTCCTATCCGACCCATGGTAGAACAACTTGAACCCTGCTCCTAAGCTTCTAGCCTTGCTACCTTTCCACCTGGTCTCCTGGACACACAGTATGTCCACCTTCCTTCTCTGCATCATGTCAATCAGCTCTCTAGCCTTCCCTGTCATAGTTCCAACATTCAAAGTCCCTACTGTCAGTCCTACATTCTTAGCGTTCCTCTTCTCTCTCTGCCTACGAACACACCTTCCTCCTCTCCTTCTTCGTCTTCGACCAACAGTAATCCAATTTCCACCGGTACCCTGTAGGTCAACAGCACCGGTGGCGGTCGTTGTTAACCCGGGCCCCGACCGATCCGGTATGGAAGTCATTGTCATGATTCGCATTTTTAGTTTGGCATGTGTTTTACGTCGGATGCCCTTCCTGACACAACCCTCTGCATTTATCCAGACTTGGGACTGGCACATGAAGACACTGGCTTGTGCCCCCCTGCGGTTGCATTAGGCTGCACAGTGTAATAATGTGACAAAAAGTAAAAAGTATGTAAAGTACGTGATCCCTAATAATATCCACTCAAAGCTTGGACCCCTGCTATTCCTGAAGTGACAAAAGTGACAGAACTGATATGATACACTGACTCATATTCTTCTGACCCTCGCGCTAAATCAGTATCCAATCAGTATTTCTTTGTCTGAGCACTCCTTCCCTGCAGCACGGCTATCATTAAGTCACTCATTTAGGCCATCACAGGTAGGCCCACATCATAGCCTGCTGGTGGCTTTTAATGGAGAATGGAGTTCTTTTTACTGTAATGCATGCTGAAGTAGCCGAGACTAATGTGACCCCTATAGTTTAGCACTGCATTAGTGCCACAAGACCCAGCAGTGAGCCTTTAACCTGGGGACGACAGGGCCATGATTATGTTCACCGCAGGGTAGGCTTGTCCAGAAGACGCTCAGCTATACACACAAAGGGACACTCATACAATGTCATATGTTGACACCGGGGCAATTGTCGGCTTATATTTTCACATAAAATAGGCACACTTACTATGTCTGCCCCGTTTCCCTCCTTGCCGCTATATCAGCTCTACAGTTACGATGTTTACTGTCTCTATTCACATACTGACTCTTTATCTCACTGTCTCTTCTGCGCGCACACACACACGCACACACAGGATCCAGTCGTATTTCAAGATCATTCTCTCTCCTCTCGTTCCTCTTGTCTCAGTATCCTGAACCACTAGACACTGAATGGACCACAGGGAAAGCTGATCTCACAGACACATATTCACACGCACACACAGACACGCACACACAAGCACACACACACACACAAAACTGCGTGTGGTCCCACCATTTCAGACCATACCGTGTTTTCTAATGCTTCATCAGGTCCAAAGGTCAGGATCTTGGACTTAAGACTAATCTTTTAATTCCTCACTGTTTCAGTCTTTTTTGTCTCATCAGAAGTCACTTGCCCCCCTTTATCACTTTCACTTCTACTGTTTTGCAATATTTCACCTCCGTGTGAATACAAAAGATTTCATTGTTTTCTTTCCCATCTTTCCCTCTGTCTCTCTCCTTCTCTTTCTGTTTTTGTCCTTCTTTTCCTATTCCCCCTTTGCATAATTCAAATCAGAATCCCCATGTGAGCACCTTGCTCTTGACCTAGCTTAGAAAGGTCCTGATTGCTTTAATAGCAGTCCTTGGACCTGGAAGGTGGGCGTCTTTGAGGAACTCTGGTAAGAATGGGGTGTGTATGTGTGTGCAGTGTGTGTACAACCGAAGGGTGGTTGATTAGAACTGACCTCAAGAGTGTCAGGAGAAAAAGAAGCACAAATATGCAAAGTGAGTGTACATATGCACTTGCATAATTGGGGCAGAGAGGAGTGCAGCGAGGTCAAGTAGAACAAATGGTCAGCAGTGAACTCAAAGTCTATAAAAAACACACAAACACTCACCACATATATATATGTATGTTTAAGGGTCACTGGTCACTTTGAGGTTAGAAAAGTGAGCCTGTGATGGTAAAAGTTGCCAGTTCCTCAGTCAGGGATGACCAACAGTAGAGGCCTGTGGTTTGTAGTGGGAAGCTCCCAGATGGAAATGAGTGTAAGCGTGCAAAGCACAACATTACTGAGAAAGAGCTTATGTGCTCTGTCGGCTTACCCTTGGCAAGTAACATTTAAAATATCAGTTGGCATACACAAAAGTATAAATGCAAGCCGGCATGTTTTGCCAAATAGGCACAAATGTGCACAAGGCTAAGTCCTTCAACAGCGGGATTGCCCTAGCATTAGCCAAAGTCAGGAGCTCCAAAGTAAGGCCAGCTAAGGTTGGGGTGAGGCCTGGCAAACCCAAAGATTGAGTCTGAATTAGGCCCACCATTCAAAACTACTGAAAGGAGTTCCTGAGCCTCCTTTTCTCTACCAGCAAATTGGGAGGAAATCTGGCTATTGTGCAGAGTTTTGAAGAGGCTGGTGGTGGGGAGGGGGTGCACAGTGTGCTTACCTATAGATGAGAGTGGAGACAAAGGATCCTGGGACATCCAGGAGAGGCTTTGAAATCCCTCTTGGCTGGAGACGGAGGCGGCCTGGAGTAGGTCCTGGTGTAGACAAGGTCAACAGTGCACAGACAACGAATAGAAGAGGATTTAACTTGAAAATTTGCAACGACGCAAAAGATAGGAAAGATTAGAATTAGATGAGAAAATTTGATTTCCATCATTTGAACAAAGTAACTGAAGTCTTACAAAATCATCAAGGAGTTACAGTACTTGACAAAGAGTATGGTACTTAGGGAATTTTAACAAGTCATACTCCATCCTCAAACCTGTCTTTTTAGTATCAAACATTCACTGTAGGCTTGAAAGATGGCTGGTGGAAGTTTTCACTTCCCTCCTGTGGTCAGCTTCACAAAAAAATATATCAAAATATCCATAGAAACTTCTCACACCACCATAATCCACTTTTTTCTTACCTCTCAAACTATGAACTGTTGACAATGTTGATGTCATTGCCTCTATCTATACCTGTAGGCATATTTGCGTATTTTAAATTGCTTGTAAGAGTTATACAACTCGTAGATATGTGGCATTAAACGCATAATGCCGCACATTACTTTTTACAGGCTCACTCAGGAATAACATTATTCCCAACTGATTTTCATTTTCTTACAATTTTATTTTCTCTTTGCAAAGGCTTCTTATTATATCTACAATTTAAATTTTCAGAATGTTGCTGCTGCTGCTAACCATAACAGCTGTTTCATAGCAAGTGTGTGTATCTAATGTAAATAGATGATAAGCTGTTGAAGAAAAGGTTTATATTCTCAACATTCAAACAATCATGTAAGTAGAGATTTTCTTGGTGTGCCAGCCTCATATGTCTGAAGGCCTTATGTGTGAGGTGTGGCCAATGCTATTGAAAAAAGAACAAAGGGCAGGCAGAAGAGTGAGTTCTGACTACTGCTGTTTTCCCCCTTTCCATGGAGCAGCTGAGCTTCTTAAGTGTGTGTGACAAACTGACAACAAAGCAACTCCTAATGATGATGATGATGGCAGTCTTTTAGGAGCACTATGATGGATGAGGATTGATGTGACCTGCGTTGAATTGTGTGTGCCTACATGCGTTTTTGTGTACGAGAGAAGACAGAATCCCTCAGGCTAAAATAGTCACGGTATCACTAGATACACACACACAAACACATATTTTGATGGGCGGTGTTACACTGCAGCTACCCTCTTCCTGATCAGCAGCGCAGCCCAGGGCTCTTCCGGAGTCTCTCACCCCTAAGAAGAGTCCAAATCCCCCTCTGTCTAGCCTACTATACCAATGCCACCCCTCTCTTCTTATTTTCTCTCTTCTCTCTCTCTATGTCTTTCCCTCTCTCATTAATCAATGTCAAGCGGTCCAACAACAAGGCTTGCATTCTTTCCCTGCCTGCCTCCTCGGTTCCTTGTATATGTCATTGTGCCCTGACCCTCCCCCTCCACCAACTCAGCGGCCACCATCATCCTTTCACATGGCCGCATAGCCGAAAACTCAGGCCCACCCTGCCAACATGAAAGGTTGTTCAGAGGCAGCATAAGGAAGAGAAAAAAGTGAGGAGGAGGCATTTCTCTCATTTCTGTCTTTTCTTCCTCCCTTTCCCTGCCTTCTTCTGGCCAGGGGAAGAAAGGGATTCCATAGTCGTTTACATAATTCATGGGACACACAGGAGAAAACGGGCCATTGAGTAGTAAAAAAAAGTTTGGATGGAGCAGTCATGGGGGGGTGAGGGATATGTATGCCAGTCTTTGTGCCCCCGGACCCATCTTCCCTGCTTCTCTCCATTCATCACCGCTCCCCACACACATAGTCATTGTCCCATGTTCGTCATTAACCTCTGGTATAAGTTGGCCGCCTCTCATCCTATCAAGACATGTCTCCATGGG
>CM022479.1:11819741-11839308 GCA_011952105.1 Coreoperca whiteheadi | reverse complement strand
CATGGTCTTTTTTTTTTTTTTTTTTTTTTGGAAATTGTGGACACCGCAGAGGCAAAAGTCATTAACCTGTATGTACTGTAGCTATCAAGGCAGAGGAAGGTAGCGGCAGGGCTTTGCTTAGATGAAATTAAACTTGATTATGGTAAGGTGCTGCTGCTGTTAGCCATAAGGACTCATTCTCAGACACGTTCCCATCATATTCACATGTGTAAGACACTCACTCACACACACAGACCTTAAAATCAGCACCTCCAGCATTTCTAGATGTCCCATGGGCACTCTGTTTACGATTACTCATAGGTGTCCTTTTCATTGTCACATGCCGCATTCACTCGTTTTTTCCATTCTGCATTTTCACTATTAACCTGAAAATAAGTAAAGCAAATCACCGACCCTCCTATCACTAATACCCTGTTTAAACACTTAACTGTCCACGTTTACATTGAATAATAAGACCACTTCTCGCATGAGCTCCTCTGCATGCCGTTTGTTTACAAAGAAGCAGATTGTCTCCAAATCAGCAGTCATTTGGGGGGGACCATGTGCTTGGAAATCCTTTCTCTCTCTGCAGCCTCCTTCTCCGAGCATCTGTATGTATTTGTTGTACTAATGAACGGAACAAAAGTTTCCGGGGGCCCTGTGGAAGGGGGGAAACGTTTGTGAGGGCGGACAGCCGTAGCAAGGCTAAAGTGGAGCGCGCTGAGTGGTCAGTCGCCATGAGGTTGACAGTGAGAGAACAGAAGACAGTGAGAGTGATGGAGACTTGACCCCGCAACCTCTTCTCTCCTTTCTCTTGCCTTTTCCTCCAACCCCTCCTCAACCCTTCTCTTTAGATGACAGATGACCCTCCCTCTTATTCACGTCAAAAGCTCTTTTGGCCCCCCCCCCGCCCCCGACCTCCAAAGTCACATGCCTATTGTCGGTACATGTGCACATACACACATGCACGCCACGTATACACACTATCGTAGCCATCTAGTCAATCTCCTCGTCAACACAAAGACAATCAGTCTTTTTCATCTGTGGCAGTAGTTACCGAGACTCCAACCTCTCAAGCTTACATGGGGACCCGCAGACATTGTCATAGACACACATATACAGACACACACACACTCACTATCACTCCCACTGAGACCTTTACCTCCAGGCAGCAGGTATGGATTTGTAAAGAGTTGGAGACGAATGAATGGATGGATAGACGGATCAGGAGAAGGGCAGGGAGAGACGTAGAGAATGAGGAGTGCAGGACGGACACTGGGCAGTAAATTACTTTGCCAATCAATCTTCCCCCTGGGTACCCTTGATGAAAGCTGTCCAAACTTTCCCCCACTAGTACTTTAAGTAACCCTCCTACAGTTTGTCAGCAGGGCTGGGAAATAGGGTGGACAAACAAGTCGCAAGATTAAATGTTGCTGGGAGGAGAGAGGAAAGGAAAGGAAAGGACAGAGAGGACTGTAGGAAGCAGGGCGAGAAATTTGGAGGTCAAGTTCGCGAGAAAATGTGTGTGTTTGTGTGAAGGGAGTGGGGCTCAGGATTTGGATTAAAGACCAGAGAGAGATGTGCTGTGGAGATGGAAAGGGGCACTTATACAGTATAAAAAATGGAAAATTGTTAAGGAAGGTTTGCACTGAGGAATGCGTCCTACTTCTTCCCACTTTAGGCTCAGTAGCTTCTGACACACACATCCTAGGCTCATGGGTCTTCATGGGTGGCATGACAGGGTGACACGCTGTGACTTAAAACATGTGACACCTCCCAATTACAGCACAGCGCAGGGCTAAAGCTATGGGGACCTGCGGGTGCCTGAGACAGACAGAAACACATACACACACAGAAACTAACTTTTTAAACTCGTTTCTTTTCATTTTTTAGCAACAGAGGCAACAAGTGGAGATCCCCCTGACCACACACGCATGCAAAACATGAATGATACACACAAACACACACACAGCCACATGCACCCATAGAGCGTTTTCTCTTTTACACTTGTTCTCTGGCAAGTTTGAGAGAGCCTCTGCCCAGAACTGTGAAGGGAGAGTGAGGGCTGTTGGGAATGTTAATTTGGTAATTTGTTGTTTTATATAATCACAGGAGGGATGGTGGTGATGGTGGTGGTGGTGCAGTGAGGGCAGCACACACAGTCTGTGTGTTTGGGTCTGTTGGGGGGAGTCTTTGGTGGAGGGAGAGGATAATGCTGGGTGACAAGGTCCAGCTCAGTGATGCAGATGACTCCCAACCAAGTTATTTTTCTACGAGAGAATTGGGCAAAAATACCATGACGGTCGGAGAGCAAGAAGCGCCCCATGCCCATAGAAGGTATTAAGATGTCTCTGACACATAGCTGCCCTCCTCCTCCTTCTGCTCCCCATGTCTCTTACTCTCAGTCACTCTGTCTCACTCCTAAATCTGGGATGGTGGCCAAATGCCACCAAGGACACTAAGGCTAATAAATCATCCTCGTTTCAACATCTGCCCAGTCCCAAAGGGCTGCCCACCGCCACCACCCCACCCCTTGTGAAGATGGGTCGCTGGCTTTATTCTTCTCCATACTCCCCCACTGACACCCCCTCCCTAACTGACAAAACATCTTTTGTCCCATGCCCAAGTGAAGAAGAGACCCTCTTTTCCCCTCTTGACAAAAGCCGTCTGAAGCCAAGATGGGGACTGCCAGCCGAGATGCCTGGGACCCGGCAGGGGTGCCCCCTCTCCCCCTTCTACTTTTCTCCCGCCTTCTGGTTCATCCATCCCTTGCTCTCGCTCTCTTTTTTGCTTTTAATACTCCCCTCCTGTGGGGGTCACTCACTCAGCTCGCCCCCACCCTTTTCATAGTGGCGAACTCTCAGCCTCGCATAAAGACATCAAGTGACAGCAGTGAGAGAAAACAGCCAGATTTGGCAGAAAGAGATATTCGACATGGCTGTCAGTGGCCATTCTGCATGCCTTTTGTTCCCTTGGGTGTAGTTGAAATAGATAAATAAACAGTCATAGGCTGAAAAGCCGGGATCAGAAGCTTGTCGCATTTATTCATATTGAACGGAGAAGAAAAAGAGGCAAAAACCTGCTGTTGCCAATTAAGAAGAATGATACAAAACTCAATTCACTGTGTTTAGATTTGTTTTCACGGCTGAGGCTAAAACTAAGCTATTCAGTGGCTCTCTGCGGTTTGCTCTAAAGATGGCAGTAGGTCTTTAGCATTGTTGGTGTCTCCATGTGGCAGAGAAGATCTGGGAAGTTGTCTCTAGACTCATCAGTTAAGAAGCAGTCTCTCCAAGGTTACTCACAAGGCTTCATTTACTGTGAATGCACAGCCCTTTTTCCCAGCACCTCAAACTCACCCCCAACAACGGGGAGTACCGCCCATAACTGTGCACGGGCCAGCCTCCGGCCACATTCACAGGACTGTCAGCTTATAAAGAACAAAGTCACACCACTTTGACTTGTCAAGATACTTTGAAGATGATGCTTGCCAGTAAATTTAGCATTGCAAAGATGTGCTATTTTTATTAGTTGTAAAACATCACATACAATTTCAAAGCAAAAATGTTTGCTTCGCAATTTTTAGGACAAAACAGACCCACTAAATGAAATGTATACTCGATACATTGCGGCTGTGCAATAACACGTTTTATGACATTAATTGCAAGAAAGTTGCTATGTTCTTAAAGAAGAGATCCACTTTATTTCTTTTAGCTTACCACAGCTCATTACTGAAGGGTTAAGAAAGTAGTATTCATAATTATTACATCAAGAAATTCTGCGTTGTTTACCAATATTTTGTCTCACTTTTCAGTGTTTACTGAAGGTTTGCCTCAAACCCTAACTTTATGCAAATGTTTTCATTTTGCCGAAACTACTCACGCAGGGAAGAACATTTACCAACAAGGTCTTGTGATGAATTAGTCAATTAGTGTTAGTGGCATTTTTTGTTTCATATTTTATTCTGAATTATGTAGATGGAGGCACTGTAATTAATGCTTTTTTTCTTTTTTGTGGTTGGGTCATTATGCATGGAAATTCATTTGCCTCTAATTCAGAGCTTTGAATGTAGCTCATTACAAGTGGCAAGGGTTTCAGGGTGGGAATACATCTCCACAAAGGGTTCTTGATAAAAATTGTTTACTGCATTCCAGTATCCATTTTCAACAAATATGTTTTGTTCTTTGCTATTTCCCTCAACATAGTGATGATCAGAGTAAATTAATATCAAATATCATTGAATAAAAATATTGTAATCTGATTTTCCGCTCCCAGGCATACCACATTCCTTCACCGCTCTTCTCTCCCCCTGAAAAACATTTAGATTTCCAATTAGCCCCTGAGAAGAATGGCTAATTTACCACAGCGAGCAGACGCCTGATGTCTCAATCTGCCGGGTGTCAGCACTATGAAAAGGAGCACTCTCATGTAGGCACACACACACTTAGAGACACACAAGCCCATAAAAGAAAGCATGCTGTACTGAGTGTGAGGGGTGAGAAGAGATCACATCCAGCATGGGGAGTAGAAGAAAAAGTTAAGTCATTTTTTTTTTTTTTTTTTTAAATTAATGCAAAACAAATAAGAGAAGCACTTTTTTTTTTTATCTGTGAAGAGGGGTCTTATTGAGGTACTAGAGCGGCAGGACAGGCAGCAGTTCAGCAATGGCCCCAGATTGACTCGTCTGTGAGTGTAAAGCCGGCCAGCTCCTCCATACAACACCCACATTGTCCGCCGTGCCAAGGAGCCAAAGCAGTGCTCTCTCCTCAGGGGGCTGCCTGAGACGAACACATTATAGATACATGTTAGCCTTGGCCCGACCTTCTGTATACTGTGTGGAGCACTCAGCGAAAAGGAAACAGAGGCTGGAGGGAGGAGATGAGAAATGAAATGCACATGGAAGTTATTGAAAGCTAAAGAAGGGATAAGCCTATCCGACAGCTTAACTGCCTCTAAAAAGTCTTTAAAAGTATTATATAGAGAGCACTCCTATCACTCTTACGCTACTGAATTGAAAAAGACAAGATATACTCTATCTAGACAGTGGGTGAGGAAGAGGGAGATAAAGGGAGAGAGATGCTACTTTGTGAGAAAAGATGTTTGCAAGAATCCGCTGGCTTCACACGCTAGTGGTTTTGGTTTCGGTTATCTGTCCGAATAAACTCACTAGATCTTACACCTTTTTCTTTGTGCCTTATGAGGCCGCCCTGCTTGTCCTGATGGGAAACCTGAAAGCTGCAGCTCTATCATCCCGTGTAGTGGTCACTAGCAAGTGGCCAAGCTACCTCGCTCGGCCCTGATAAGGAGAGAGAAAGAGAGATTCCTGTCTGGCTCCCAAAACCAAAACAACATTAGTGGCACTGTCCTATTTCTCCCGTGCTCCCTTTCCCAGCCTGCTGTTAAACACACACAATTCCCCGCAAAATGTTGTTGTCTATGTGTCTGCAGCCAGTCCCTCATTCACTTAAGACCAATCAGTGGCCACAGCCTTTATCTTACCCAGGGCAGCCCTGTGATAACACTGTTAACAACAGTGATGTGTGGCGTGAGGGAGCCACTGGAGCTGCCACTGTCGGGGTGAGTATGTGAGGTCAAGGGCTTTTAACATCTGGTGTCGTTGTACCAAATCTGCTCCAGCTTCTCTTTATCCTCCCCATATTCCCATGCAATGTGTCCATTCTTTCTCTCCGGTCAAACTCTTGTCCATCTTTTTAGTTTTCAAACCCCTTTCCCTCCCTGTTCTCTCTGATGTTAACAGTGTGGGGGAAAAAGAAAAAAAGAAAACATTGACGGAGCTTAGCAGGACTGAAGGGGTTGCCTTCTCTCCCTACATGCCTTAGGGAAAACACTGGTGTTATTTTAGAAATCGCACTGTTAAAGATTAATGTGGGCCTGGAGGAGTGTGTCATCGTTCCTTAACGACAGGGCCGAGACGCCGAATAAAGCCGGCACTGTGTTCTGTCCCACAGCCCAAGGACAGATAAGTTTCCTCTCACCAAGCTCGCCCCTCACCCTCCCTCCTCCTTTGTCCAATAACTTTCTCCCTAAGTCATCTATTACAACGGCAGGGGCCTAAATGAGAAGACATTTAATGAGTGAACCGCTCCAAAATCAGTTTCTTCCCTGCTCCTAGTTTGTTTGGTCATTTTATTCTTGAAATAAACTAAGGCATCGGCGAAGAATAGCTTACGTTCTGGCTTTGCAGATATAAAAACAACAAAAAAAAGGGTCAAGAGGGTGTTCACAAACAT
Organism: Coreoperca whiteheadi; assembly: GCA_011952105.1. Lineage (NCBI taxonomy): Eukaryota > Metazoa > Chordata > Actinopteri > Centrarchiformes > Sinipercidae > Coreoperca > Coreoperca whiteheadi. The sequence continues at coordinate 11,833,081 of CM022479.1, read as the reverse complement.
TTTCCATGCTGATTGCTCTAGTTAGATGACTAATGGAAAGTCCCGGCTGCAAGTTGTGACCATGCAACTCCCCCAATAAAGTCATCTGTCATCATCCAATGGACTGGCCGGACAGACAGACAGCTATAAACCAGGGTTCAGAGAGTACAGCAGAGCATCCTATCTGTACATATCATACCTTTGTTATTCAAACAGCCAGGATGATGATGATAGCTCTACATTCAAAAACAAAACTGGTATCACTGACATGAAGATAATAATAATAAGAGTTTTTAACAGTTGACGATGCTGATGATAAAGACCTGTGAGGTTTGATGAGTCTCAAGTCTGGGGTGTGCAAATGGGACTTAGTATCCTTTGCTGAAGGTTTTTGCTGATAACGGAAGCGCTAGATAAGCCGGGGAACATCAATCTTAGTGACAGAGATAGTCTCTGCTTCACACTAATAGGGTTGTAAAGAGCCTTCACCTTATATGACCCAGCTAATAAACTCATTTGTGATGAGCCCGAAGGTCAACTGAATGGATATTCACATTCACCTGCATATTAGTGGTGGGTTTTGTCTTTGAAAAAGTATAGACTATTTGGCAGTCTGACGTACCTGTGGTGGAGTGCTCAAAATTGTGATCTTTCGTGTTGATGTAACAGTTAAACGTGGTTTATATGTCATAAGAGAGATTTAACTTTGAAATGACATGAGGTATCTGTCAGATATTAAAATTCGACTTGGCAGCGTCTTGCACCACAAAGTCCACTGTTATACACAGTTTTTCCATTCAATGCCCCAGGATAGCTAGCATCATATTGTCATCGCTTTTGCAACATCATTATCACACAGTGTTTTGAAGTCTGAGACCATCCCTGAAATTATCAAAGTCAGTAACACTTCAGCTCATCTTGGGTTTGGATGGCAAAAACATCAGACAATGGCCTTTGGACAAGGGAGTGGGACTGCTACATTATCTCCACTGAATTATATCTTCTTCGAAGAGTCCTCAAGGCTAACACATGAAGACTGATCACAGAGGCTCAAAGATGTAACTGTAAGCTACATAGTCCAGCGATGGCTGACAAGATGTCTCACAACCTGTTTCTACCATCCAGTGCTGGTTTCATCCCAGACACACATACTGTACGTCTTTCAAGCAAGTTGAGTAAACAGGACAGTAGTGAATCATGCAATTACAATGTTCTCGGACATTGTAGCCATCTAATCAATTTCATTAGGTGCATAAATCATGACAGCTTGACATTTATTGTGGAGGTGATGGGTTGATCCTGTGGACTTGGAGACAGTTCTCGTGGTGATAAATGTTGCTATCTCTTGAGAGCAAGGATTAATAGTGTGTGTACAGAAAGACAGAGGGAGGGTTAGAAAGAAAAAAAAAAACTGGACACAGAGCATGAGAGCCCCAAAGAGGTTACTGTGCAAGAAACAAATGTTAGAGTGAATCGATGATGGTGGATGATTCATTTATGCCAGTGGTAACTTGGTGTTTCGAATTGTTGCTGCTCTTCGAAATAGTGTATTTGTCAGTGCTTTAGAGTGTGTAAGTCAGTTTTTTTTCATGTGGATTGTCGAGTGTGGCAATTTACAAAATTCTTTGTTGGAATAAAACCTGTCAGCAAATAATCGAAGGACAGTTACAATTGTATTGTTCGTTATTCAGTTGTTATACTCTGAAAGGAAGCTTTTATGCCATTAATTGGAATGCACTTAATTGGTCATGTACTTAATGACTGGTGGAAGAACAGAATTTTAAAACAACAAGTCATCATGATTTAGGGGCCATTATATGCATTTGGCAATCAACTTTGTAATTTTCTTTTCCATTTGCATAAACCCTATGCAAAATGTGGTCCTCTCCGGCCACCACAGTGAAAGAAACCATTTGTAGCCAGTATCTCCAGACAGTATCTTTTGGCAAGAGCAGCTGGCTTAACTGCTCTGTCCTTTATATGTTTCCACCGTGTAAATAATCTGATTGGCCACCAAAAGAAATTGCAAGGATAAACAGTGTACTAGTTACAGTCCATTTGTTATACACAAACGCTTTTTGTGTTGTATCTCCACATCATACTCAAAATAATACACATGCTAATAGCAGCCATTAGAACTATTAAGCTGCCATTATTATTGTTGGTATTTATATCGCGTACGTGCTTCAGTCAGTGGTAATTGGGTTTGAATTCAACCTTAAAGTTTTTGATTTAACTTCATGATGGAATTGTAGAATGTCAAATCAGTCATATAATGCAGAAACACACTATTCCTACGGTGGATCTGTTTCAGTAAAAGGGACCACAGTGTAATGTTTAACACATTTTAGTTACATTATTTTAGTCATGTTTGTTGTGGTTATTAAAACATATGAAAAAGAGTGTGTGTTCAAGTGTATTGGTGCAATAAGAGCAACTAAAAACACAGGCTACCTATCTTACAAAGAGTGTCTTATGGACGCTAGGATCTGTTTACTCTTTCCTCAGCGCACGCCACATCATTCACCTCTGTCCTACTGATGACCTAACATCTAAGCTCTCCTTGTTCCCTGTAAACATAGAGGCCACACCAATACAAAAAGACCACTGAGAGAGTGAAGACAGGCTAAAGAACTAAGTGGATACTTCAAGTGTACAGAAGACAGAGGACATGTGGGATGTGTTTGATAATTGATCTGTATAACTGTATAACTACTGTAATTATGTAATGGTTCTAAAATGTGTATAATTTGTCTCTGTTTGGTGCATCAGATCAAACTCATATATCCAAAGTACCCTGCTGCACACAAACAAAAACACACTCCTACTCCTGAGCAGGAAATCCACGGTCAGGCCTTGTTTATTTATCTGCTGGAGAAATCTCATCAGCGAGTCACTCGGCGTGGCTTTGGCCTTCTCAAGCATCATCATCATCATCATCGTGTGTAGGGCTTGACCTCGGTATAAACCCTCGGAGCCCTGAAGAAAGCCCCTGATTGTCCCAGGAACCGACCCATATATACATGCACTTAGCCTCCAAGTCACTAGAGACTTTTCACTTCTATGTTTGAGCCTGTGCCCAAGCTCCATGTATATGTGTGTGAGCGTATGTGTATGTGTGTGTGGTCCAAAAATGCAGAAAAGCCACAGGATGGATTTTCAGGGGGATGCCTGACCGACTAACACGCACAAGTATAGATACAAAAAAAAAGCACTCTCTCAAGCAAAAACTAGCTTTCTCAAAATGTCTTATCCTTTCCACTTATTTCCCTCCGTCTTGCACTCTGTCTAACTTCTGTCCAAATCCACTCTTCCTGTTTGAGCCAGCTTGTCGTTCCTGTACATATATTGGATTTGAAGAAAGAGAGAGAGAGGAGAAATGAAAAGCTACCAAAACCCCTCTGTTTATGTTGAAATATGCAAACGGTGTAAATATTTAGCCAGACCCCGATAAAAACGATATGCAATTTACTCGCCAGTTATCCGTCGTCACGTGACAATATCTCAGTGGCTGCTGTCCAGAAAAGCCTGACTCGATGAGAGATCCCCCTCTCTGTGTTTCCGTGTCTTTTTCTACCTACCTAAAGGAATTCCTGGTTTGAATTAGGGATTCATATTGGCACTAGACAGAGGGACAGACAGTGTGGTCTGGTGTATGTTTCTAAATACACAAATTCAGTTTGCAAGAGGAAATGGAGATATGAAACATATGACATTGCAGAGCTGAAAAGCCAATATAAGATTTATGTAGTGCACAAATGTAAACATTCATATATGCATAAGCTGCGTAGGCATCTCACTCATCTGAGGTATGTGAAGTGAAAAGTAACTGTGGCGTGACCTTTGATTCGATCTATATGCCCTCAGGTCCAGACCCTAAATCTTACTTCCATAACCCCCTGCTTGCTAAGAGGTAATATGTGTCATGGGAAGAATAGGAGATCATTAGAAATAAGGCAATGTTATTTTTCTTCCTGCTGCAATGCATCGATAAAATGCAACCTTTATCAAAATGAAGAGGGAGGATGTGATATATCATTATCTGAAACGCACGCCACAGCAACTGCCGATGCCGTGTAGGCAATCCTCTTAGGCCAAAAGGTAGGGTTATTTATTGGGCCTCAACCCTGTGGCTGTCACAACATCTGCTAGCAGAAGATCTATCGGCACACCCTTATTCACTTATGATTATTACTGATCATCTGCCCAAATGACTTATCAATAAAGCGGAGGCCAAGCAGTTAATTTATCTGTATGGTTCTGTCGATATCAAGTTCAGAGTCAACGGCCTTAAAAGGATAAGGGGCCTTGGACGTCAGGTGATGGATGGTCGTACAAGGCCCCCATGAAAATATGACCCTTTTAATAAATTTGCAGAATCCTGCTCTCTTCCTCTTCTCTCCACCTCCCTTTGCTTTCCTCTTACTCTCTTTTATGAGTGAGCTTCTTTCCCAAGGTTTGTTTGCTGACTAAATGCAAACTTCACCTTGTAACATCACTTTCTTAGAGAGAAATGACTTCAAACGGCGCAACTGTCAGGCTTATGAATACAAATATTTGAATTGCTCATTTGTACTAAGTGTATAATGAGTGGCACCTAGACCAGACATGTCTATGCAAGACCTGTGAATCATACAGGACATTGAAATGATGAGACAAGCCTGTCTGGAGTCAATGTAAACCCTGCCAGGATATTTCACTATGGCATTTTCTTCATAAATCACACAAAGACTCTTAGGACATACGGGGTCAATGCTCGTTCTGTAAATATCAGCCGTTTGTATTTGACAAGTGGCCGTGACTTTCCAGAGTCGCACAATAGTTCTGAGTGTTTGCCTTCCAAATCTAACCTTTGTGCGCTAAGCTCTATCTCACCAACAGTTCTCAGTTCCGTCATAGGCCGCACCCTGTATAGACCCATCTGGATGTAGGGTTGGGTAACAGTGTTTTAGCGCGGTGTGATAAGTGCCAAGCTAATCTGATCTCTCCTCTTTCTCTCAGGTAATAGCATCTCATGCATTCCTTTAGCGTCAATTTATTTTGCTTTTACCAATGAACTGTATAATTTTCTCACATTAAGCTTCACAGCAAAGTGAAAATGGAGATAAGGAACCAAACGGCGATTATATTCATAATGACCTTCTCTATCAACTAAGTCAACTGTTTGCCTTGGTCGAAGCACCTCAAGTCTTCCGCTTATTAAAGTCATCATACATATATTCCACCTGATGGACGCCCATTTTCCTGGTATTTCAATAAAAAAAGTCTGCCCTGTTTCCTCCTCTCCTGCCTTAGTCTTCCCACCTCCCTACTTAAGCTCTGTAACAACCTCATTGTTGAGGCATGTTTTTAAGAAATCATAGCTCTGGTCTTGTTTGGGGTCAGCTGTCAAGGCTCCTATCTCTGGGAAGTCCCGAAATAGCCCCATTTTACACCCTTTTAAAGGACAAGCCAAAGAAAGGACTTGGAACTACAACCAGGCACATCTGACTTGATGCTAAAAAGCAGACTGAATCAGACGTGTATCCTTATTCAAACAATCTCTAACAGATTCTGGCAGCACGTGTAAAAGGTTCATTATCATGGAGTTCAAATGATAGCAAGAGACCTCAGAGAAAAACATTGGCGACTTGATATCCCCGCTTTCTTTCCTTTTTTGGGGAAGTTGTGTTGTTTCATCGATTGTAAAGTGTTCCGATCAGATTTGCCAGTATCTGGGAGTCAGAGGAGTCAGATCCATTTGTTGAGATCATGTTTGACATGATAGTTAGCTCCTATTTTAAAGGCTCCAGCATTGAGAAACAGAGCCTTCACCCTCATTTGTCTGTCTTTTTTTCTTTTTTGCTCTCTGACACAAATACACTTTCTGTGCAGTTTATTATTCAACACGACCCACAGTGAAAGACCGCTTCCTCTCCCATCCATACGTCAAAAAGATCAATAACCCGTCCAGAGCATTGCCACCACAATGAAATCCTGTCAAGGTGCCAAGGAGCTGCAAAAGTTCCCAATAAATGCGTAGCAAAACTTTCAATTTGTGGCTTTCTTGGTGTGGCTCTTGCAGCCAATGGGTTGTCACTCAGGGCCCTGGTTCAAATAGCCCTGAGGTTTGTTTGCTGCTGGTTCTTTTTGGAAACTTGTGGCTTTGTGACATCCGCAGCCATCCATTGGGCCGTGTTGCTGTATTGCCTCATATTATCCAGAGTTGAGGAGAATTGTTTTTGGCAATAGAATGCTAACATTTTCCTATGGCGCAAACCTCCAAGTGGGGCCCTCTCCTTCTCCTCACGCCTGAGGATGATGCTTCGTAAGGTCCTCCTCTAGTTGCTATGGCTACTTACTCAGCCTTCTCATTGGTGATTTCTATGAATAGAATATTACTGTATGGGTCATTCTCTCAAGGTTTGACTTGAGCTGTACATGCTACAAACCACCACATATGCTTTATGGTCCCTATACAGAAAACCCCCTTGGAGCATTTCTGCGTTTTTTTCACGCTAAATGAGTTCTGGAAATAAAGTGAGTGGGATTTTGCTCCGTCATGTGTTTTAGGCTGTGACAGGATCTTGTAAAAACAATGAGGCAGTCCACTCACTGAGTGTGTCTCCCCACGTCATGTTTTCTTTTGTCCGCTTGGTCATCATGGCATGTCAATACGAATGGTGCTAAAGTGGTTTTGAAAAACTCCTGACTCTGTCCAATAACAAAAGCTGTGCTATGAAACACTAATAATGGTGGGGGTTTCCCTCCCGCCTAGTGTGAAAGCACATGCCACAGACACGGTGAGAGAGACATACGCACACATTCTCACATACACAAACACACACATTTACGTATAACCCTAATGAGGGTCTGGACAGCTCTTGGTGGAAGGATTCTGCAGGTGGCTGCACTTTCATCAAGCCACAACTGGATTTGTTTATGTTTGAGGTCATATGGGCCAGAGAGAGAAGTTTGTGTGCCCAGAAACACACTTACACACACTTTCTAATTACCCTTGCTTCAGTGTTTTCTCTTTTCCATAAGACATATTGACATGTCAGCATTCAGCAGGTTAGATACAGAACAAATGGACAATTTTACCTCTTTCTGTGTAGTGGAAAATCTATCCCTCTCAACATAGGCCAGTCTCTATTTGGCCCTGTCTCACCGACCCAGAGTAAAAGTCACTTTGAGATGACTGTGACACGTGCAATAAATCATTGCACCAGCAGTCAGTGGCCAATCACATTTTCCTTCTCTAATTAATAGCTTATTTATTTGCTTGGCGGGTTCCTGCTGTAAGGCTAGGCTATTCTGTGTGTGTTTCTGTCTGTGTGTGTTTGTCTGGTGTGTGTGTGTCAGTGTATATATGTGAGTGTGTGTGCATACAGTATGCCAGTGTTGAAAGAGCATCTCCACCTGCCTTTGTGTTACAGTTTTTGTCATCATTGCACAAGCCCTTGCTTTTCACCAAACGTTACTTTTAACATCAACAAAAAACCTCACTGGGTAACTTTTCAACAGACAAACAGTTTGGATTAGAATTGCCTAGAATTCAAAGCCAGGAAGTTTTATAATTAGCATTTTCCTGATAGTCAGCTCAGTGTTTCTGGACCCAAAAATGAGGTTTGGACGATAGAAAGACCACACCGTCCCGACCCCCCACCTGAAGCTGAAAGACATTAAGGCATCAGTAAAACCACTCATGTCTGCTTGCATGTCTTCTACAGTTTTAGGTTACTCTTGCACAATTTGATACACACACATATTTACACTTGGCATGTAGCTGAACAGAGCAGGGGGGAAGTCCAGAAATTGTCCTATAGTTGTTGAACGCCTGGTAGCATTTTAGACGACCCAGCCAAGCTGTTGGTTTTGTAAACTGTTGCAGCTGGTCTTGTGCATTACAAGAAAGGGGAAGTCCTCTCTCTCCCTCACTCCCCCCTTTCTCTCTCTCTCTCTCTCTCTCTCTCTATTTCACTATCTACTCTATCGCCATGTTTAGTTCACAAGCACATTTTTTTAATATACAGAGCAGACACATTAACCCTAATTTATCGTTCTTTCTACTAAATAGTAATCCTGAAACCCCTTCTCCTTTACCCAACTCTGTTAGTTGCATTGAAGGGTTATGTTGTGTATTCCTCAAAATAAATAAGTAAAAACAAAAACAGAAAGAGAGAAATACATTACTATATTTGTTTGGGCAACATGGCAATTTTTTAATCCGTCTCTTTTGTTTGTGGCTATTTTTGCACAAAGCATAACCATTTCTCTGAGTCTCAGAAATACAATACATACACACCCTCACAAGATGCTGTACAGAGGCCAGAGTTTCTATACTCTCTCTACTGATACATTAAACTCTATGCAGCAACTAAACAGCAAATATTAAACAACTGAACTGTAATTATTAAATCAAACTAAACACAATATACAAAGAAATCAAAGAATCCTGCACACCTTTGATCACTCATACTCCCTTTATTAACAACTCTTTATTGTTCTTTTCTGTCAGGAGTTTTCATCCCTATCCGTTCTGTCATAAACATAACATCCACAACATCTGAATTTAGAATCATGAACACGTTCTGATGTATTAAAAAGGTATAGACCAGACTCCTTAGCTTTGCTTGTTCATTTGTTCATTATTTTGATGAAACTTTCGTAAGTACTGCTCTCCACCACTCTATTTGCACATTTTAAAAAACAGGGGTGCTACAACTACAAGTCAAGACGATGTGACAAATTGGATTGGCCATGAGGGAGACTGCATCTCTTGTGGGGGATGACATGTTTACTGTTCCGTTGTTTGAAACTGATTTCACGAACAGGATGCTTCTGTAAAGGTTTGGATGATGTGTAAGTAGGCTGGGGACACTGTTGTTAAGTATCTGTGGTGTAATTGCTCCCATTTGGTGAGGCTGAGAAACAGATCCCTTGACAGCTTAATGTAGGAAACCACTGCGTACGGTACATGGGTGCACATATGGCCCATCTGGTTCACTGTTCAGTGAGAGGAGAGAAAGAAGAATTGAGAGTGAACGCCAGTGTGCCAATATGTTTTCAGATAATTATTTTTCCATTTTACTGAAGAATAAACTCGTGGACACCTTTATCTTAAGGACCGTGTGAGTGCACACATCCACAAGCTCATACACACAATTCATAATGACTTCCTGTGAATTGAGGCCTTGTAAACAGAGGTGAATAAAAGAAGTTGCTGTATGCCAGAATTCAAAGAATAGCGCCACAGTTTCCACGGGCAGATTCCACAGCAGATAAATGTCTCTTTCCCTATCACGGTGGGCCACACTGATTTAGGAAATACAAACTTTAATATGTCCTGCCCTAACATAAAGGCAGCCATTCTTGTCACAACACCCAAACAGAACACCTACTGTTAAATGGCAGATGGGGAGGATAGGCTCAGATATGCCATGCTGATCCCCCACCCCACCAAAAACTGCTCTGAAAGCAGTCCGCATTGCTTCTTTGATCCTCAATTGCCATCAATGGGCTTCAGAGAGTGAGAGAAAGAGACAGACGGAGAGAGACTCTGGGTTGCCATTATATGTGAAATGCCTCCTCATTGCAGCAGAGCAGCCCCATCTCTTCATCATTCCCCCACTTCCTTCATTTCCTCTGGCAGACACTGGGAGCATTCTACCACCCATCTGCCCCCAGTAAATATTGCTTCAAGGCTTAATTATACACACACACACACACACACAGTCTCAGCAAAATTTCCTGCAACGCTGAAGCGGAGAATTAACGTCAAATCTGTGGGGCATTCATTCGTCAGAGTGGGTGTGTGTGTAGTGTTATGTTTGATTCTGTGTGTGTTTTTGTGACCTCTCAGCCCATTATTATATCCCTCTGGTTACATTTGCAGCCCAGAGGGTCTGTGTGATGAACTGTGAACACCCTGTGCTCATGTCATCAAGCAGCGATGGTCACAACCCATGGCCGAAGCCCCGTGAAGCTCTGGAATCCATATTCTCTTTTAATGCTTTAAGAAACACATTTTCTTCTTAATCAAATCAAATATTGTTGCCTTGCCTATTCTTATTATTCTTCATAGTTATTGAATAATGGTGTGGTACCATTTACAAATATATATTTTTTCGTTTTTGTTTTTCTTAGCAGATGATGAATGACCATGAAGAAGCCTCCCCTGACAGCTGCATCAAAAAGGTAGGCTAGTTATACCTGTTTATACTCTTTTATGAATCCTGTCTCTGTACCTCTGCCCTGCATAAAAACTGGTGCTGGGTTTACCTATCGCTCCAAGGTATCAAAGTCACCGTGAGGGTGAAGTAATAAAGTGGTAGTTTATATCAAGCACAAAAAGTAAAAGTATGACTTTTATTCTACATTTTACAGTTTGTCTGTATTTGTAAGGCAATGTAGCAATGTTTCCTCTCAAATCTTCTGGCTCTGCTTGAGCACATATACAGGAAATATCTTCACACATAGTTGCAGCTTTGTTTGACTGACAGCTCTGTGACCATGCTAAGGCCTTATAAAGGTGCCGTCATTTATAAGGCCTTGCTATCTAAGCTGCTGAGATATTTAAAATCCTTAGTTGAGTTCAGAGCCAATAACCATGACACCAAATCATGGGATAGGTTGGCTTTAAATGTTCCTCATACAAACTCTGAACTGGGGAAGACTTGGTTCTGGTACTATGTAGCTCACTGTTGGAATTAAATATTTGTGATTGTTTTAATTAGTGTGGCCGTGTGTGCGTGGGGTGGTCGTTTTGAGTGAATCGATTTTGTTGTTGTGAACTTGTGTATGTGTAATTTATTTCTCAGATCTCTCTTGCTAAACAAATCTTAATCTCAGTGAGATTTCCTGAATAAATAAAATAAAACTAACTAACTAAAACACCTGATTGGTGTAGAGAAAAATCATCTGCATGGTTTAAATCATGCTATTTTTAAAATAGCTATATTAATATAATAGAATATTTGTATTAGTATTTAACTTGCTAAGCTTTCTACAAAAGCAGCATACACTCACATGTAAGCTCTGCTGTGTTTGAAACCTTGTTTATCAAAGAAGAGTAACAGACAATGATGTGCAATGTAGTAAAACCCTTTCTTCACACAGACAAAAACACTGACACATGCACACACACACTGTGACCGATACGTCCCATTGACCAGTCACTGACCACTTTATGAGGTGATAAATTTATTGAAGAGGCTGGGCAGTTTGTTTTTACAGCCGGTGTCGCCGGGTCAAGACAGGACAGTGAGAGAGTTCATGTCCATCTAATGGTCCATGAAAGAACAATGGCTGCAGCCGAGTGGACACTCTTTCTGAGAATGGCTGAAGCCATGCAGGCGTAGCTCCAACTCAAGTCAATGGCAGGGTAGTTGAAACCTAAATCAATGGTTGAAAATGGAACAGCATTAAGTTATGTGGGGGGTTTTTTAAAGTTGCGTTTTAGAGGATCAATCCATTTTTGCAGTATGGCACCAGTGTTTCAAATACTCTAAAACCCACTATTGACATTGTCTTGAAAGGTTTTGTTTAAACAGTATTTTTCAGCCAATTTTGCCTTTATTAGACAGTCAGTAGAGAGAAACAGGAAACACAGGGAGAGAGAGGGAGTACGACATGCAACAAAGGTCCCCCGGCTGGTATTCGAACTGTTGACATTGCGGTTATGTGGTACGTGCCTTAACCATTAAGCTACCTGGGCGCCCCCACCAGTTTGTATTCATCATAAATTTAGCTATCAAAAATGTTTTAAATGAGCTATGGACTTTGGTACTCCAAAGTTGTACGTGTCTTTTGTTTTACCTAACATGACAGGATGATCAAAATATCAGGACCAGAACTAATGGTGGACCACTCTATACAAAATCCAGCCCCCCTTAATAAAAGCAGTGTGTGAGAGGAGAGAACATGTTTACAGAGATGTCTCGTGTGCAACTGTAGCAAGATGTATTTTGCTTAAAATATCTCCAATTTGACCCTTGAAAAAACCAAATCACTTAAATTTCCTCATTTGCATTTCAGGTCAAGGGTCTTGTTGCTGTACCCTCTATAAACAGGCTGGCATGCAAATCACCAACTGCTTGGTTTATTTGAAATCCTACATTAGTCAATGAGCTTATTTTAAGAGTTGACCGCAGGTGGTTTAGGCTGTTCCCTGTTCCCCACATGTTCGTACAATGTGGAAAAACCTAGACGGTTTTATAAACTACCTAACCACCTTCCACAGACGAGTGGCCTGTGCCCTCCACTCTGCACGCACACACATTTACGCACTCACGAGTACATAGAGACGCATACATGCACTGATAGGAGCGTAAAGTTGTAGGTTCACACAGATGACAGAACACAGACATACGGTACACTTACCTACCGTACATAAAATCCACACACACATACGCTGGCCACATCTCATTATGCAGAGTGTGAGTTGCGGTGGGCCCTCATCGGGCGGTGGCAGACCACATGCCTGTTATGAATATGAATGAAATTATGCATGAGCCATTCCTTATGACATGACTCATTCATCCACATCATGCAGTCACACACAAACACAGGGCATGGGCACACACACAAATGCACACACGCACGTAAACATTGACTTCTCCTGCCTCCACCATGTCATTACCATCGCTACGCTTGATTAAGACAGAACGTTAATTGAGTTGTAGCTTGTGAATAAACTAGTTCACTGCTGAAGTGTGTGTTAGTCTGCATGACTGTGTGTGTTATCTGTTCTTATTTGTTGCTGTGCTTTACATTACAGTGAAACAGAGCTGTTTATATATATGTTATTTACGTATTTTTTATATAGAGAGAAATGTCAACATGCAACTACAGTACACATTATTGAGTCAATGTAAACTACATTTTAGACACTATGGTCACACATTAATTTTATGTAGGCAGGCTGCCAGCTTCTGCACAAAAAAGCCAGAATACATGAGATGTATTAGCAATGAACGACATGCTAGAGGAGGACTTACTTTGAGCTCCTCTCCCTTTTAAAATATGTATTTGATAAGTAATGGCATTTTTAGTGACCTTTGTGTTAACTTAATAACTTATGCCACTGCACCACACAAACCCCATGTGTGATACAAGATAACTATACTGAAAATAGATTGTTTGATGGAGTTCATTGCTAAACTTAATTATACGTAATTATATCAGACACTGTGTAGATACACTATACAGATCAACACTATGCTCCTTTTGAAGCACTCTTGGATTGAGAAGAGCAGAATTTATGATTGACAGAGCCAGAAGCTACTACTAATATGTAAAATAGGATTATAGTCTATGGTATATAGTTTATGGTAATTTTGTATAATATGATAAATATATAATATAATATAATATAATAT
>CM022479.1:11719788-11810789 GCA_011952105.1 Coreoperca whiteheadi | reverse complement strand
AACTGCCCCCCCCCACACACACACACACACAAACACACACACACACAAACACAGAGCATCATCCCAAGAGAGGGGTTTCCTGTGTCTTAGTACTAATTCATAGTGGATAATCCTTTTATTCAGCTAACAACAGTGAAAGTGATGTGAACAGTTCACTGCCATCACAGAGAGCGACCTGCACTCTGCTGACACAAACCCTCATAGACAATGCCTCTGGACTGGGCACTGAAGGGAGAGGGTGATCCAAGACAGCAATACTGAGATGTACGGCAAAGGCTCAGTTTAAATGCAATTACACCACCGTTCTTTTTACGTGGTGATTATTGTCTCAAGCAATAGACTTTCACAGAAAAATTCTATACCCAAATGTAATAATCCAATCAAATATTTGTATATGTTTACATATTTTGCTGTCCTTCTTCACTCCACTATGTTAATACCGAAACCCTTTTTTTTTTTTCCACACTGCATGGGAATACACTATACACTACTGGGAGTCAACCCCGCTCTAATCTCATCTGTGACATTTCAGATCGAGATGCTCATATGAGGATATTATCATAGAGATTGTGTCCCTGGGGAGAATTATCCAGAACATTAACCAGGGAGTCAAAGTGATTATTTTGCCCCAGTTCTCCTTGGGGAATATAACGGCATGTATATGACATGATTTATTCTAATATAAACTATATCTAGTCAAATATTTATTTGGAGGTTATTGGCTTTGCTCAGCGAAAGAGGATTCTGCCGTGAAAGGTTGGCTCTCAAAAAGGTTGGTACGCAATTGCAACTGTACCAAATTCAAAACAAGTTCTTTGGGTCCAAAAGCTACTTTTAATTTCATACAAAAAGAGATTATTACATGTTTTCATAACTAATTTTCAATCAGCTGTTTTTCCTTAATGCACCATGTCAGATGTAATATTTTTCCTGAGTGTACAGGATTTTCACAGCAGAGCACAAAAGCAGATCAGCTTGGCTTAAAATCTACTCACAATGGGGAAAAAATGCATTAATTAAGAATCGCTCCAGGGATGAAGTCTAATTATTTTTGGAGCAGAAAAGATTTTCCACATTGGTCAGGATAACTGTGGTGTGGTGTTATCTGCTAACAACAAGACCAGCCTCTCTACTCCCCTACCGGCACCATTGTGAGGCTGATTTAAGATCCCCAGCTAATGGGCATACCTGCCTGACAAACATGACTTCTTAGCAGGTGACTCCTGTCAAGTTTGTCTCAAATAACAGGTAAATGAATTAGCAATAAAATGGACTTAGGGATAACAGGCAGGGGTGCTCATTATTACTGCTCCTAATCACTAAAGAGATGCCATTCACTTGCCTTAAGAAGGCAGCATTTTTCACCGCTTGCTGGCCACCGGCCCCCTCAGAGCCACAACACATTTCTAATGGAAGGCTCTCTGCTTGAGCTCCAACCTCCCGAAAGCCCCCAACCATTTCTTTCTTTCGCTCTCTTTTCTCTCCTCCACCCACACCCCACTCCCCCCTTTTCTCTCCTGTAAGATTATCAGTTTTGATTACCGCCGGCAACAGGCTCTTACCAGCAGTCGGAAGCGGCGTCTCACAGACCTGAAAGGCCCTCAGCAGGTTGCAAGAAGCTTTTGAAATTATGGGGCTGGGCTCAGAGGGAAAGTGCTCTGCGTGCTGCTTCACGGCCATTTAATCAACTCCTGACTTTTGATAGTCAAATAATGGCTAATTACAGTAGCACCTGCCCACAGGGTTAAAGGGTGGAACAGATTTAATGAGAGAAAGAGAGGAAAGAGACAGAGAGAAAGAGACAAGAAAATGAAAGAGAGTAAGGAGTAAAGAAAGACGTAGAATATGTATTATTATCTTGATGTCTTGCCGATTGAGTGCAACGAATCAGTAAACCCAGGGATGCTCTTATGTGCCACCACCTCTGTCTCACAATTAGGCGTTGCTTTTCTCACATACAGCTCATGATTGACAAGGGCGGTGTGGTACAAGGGGAGAAGAAAATAAGATTGAAAAAAATTAGACTGACTTTGATTAACGGTTGTGTAAATATGGCACAAACACAAATTTAAAAAGACGCTTATCTTAGCCACAGCTTCCTTTTTTGAGAGCTGTAAAAAGTGTTGTGTTTCGGCTCAGCTAACAGAAATGGTTTTGTGGGTCTTAAAAGATGACTGAATACGCTCTAGAAATTTAAAAACAAGCACCATTAACTGTCATAGCCCAATTCACACAATAATCATTTGATATGCATAGAAATAGTTCATAAATGAACAGAATTAATTTCTAATTAATAACTACATACAATTTCTCCCAAGTCACTCCTTCTTCAAATTGTCAGTCCATGTCTGTCTCTCTCTCCACATCTCCAGGGAGGCAGTTAGAGAGATAATGAGCAAAGACGAATGGGGTTATTAAAGGGACAATTTGATAGTTCACACACCGCGTCTGGCGTCCTAAAACAAGATGTGCTTGATAGAGCACACCCAAACACCCCTCTAAACACACACACACACACACACGGCCCAGCTGGGGTGACAGATCAAAGCATATTAGAAATGACCTATGTGTCAGTGCATTGATCTAAGACCAGGTGGCACCCATACATGCAGGCTGAGCTGCTTGTTTGCTTTTTAACACCCACCCACCCCCCACCCCCCTCACTCTCTTCCTCCCTTCTTGTGACCAGCAACAATTTAGTCTGGTCACTCTATTGTTCAGGCACAAAGGCTATGTAAAGACACGTCAGCGATTACAAAGCTGCAATGGCACAGCTCAATTACTCAAACGTTGCTGTGTACCGCGTTGGGATACATGTGTTTGTAGGTGAGTGTGTGTGTGTGTGTGTGCGTGTGCGAGAAAGTCTCTGTGCTCAGTGAGTGCGTAGCCCCTGTGAGATATTAACAGAGTTGTGGCTGTGTCAGCAGTGCCGCACTGTGTTTTTAGTCTTTCATGTTCCATTTATTTGACCCCTGACCCTCAAGCACACAGCAGCTTCACTTCAGCCCCCCTACACACCTCTGCACTTTCATACACACACACACACACACATCCACAAACACACCCACGCACACATCTTCACATACAACAGGGTAATCCACTTCTCTCTCTGACCCTCTCCCTCGTTGTGCTATCACAAACCATATTTGCCCCATCCAATCAGTTTGATTAATCATGCGCCAGACCACAGTCTTGCAATCAGATGACCAGAGCATTGTGACCCTCTCTTCACATAAACACACACACAGACACAAACACACATACACTAGCGCTTGTGGGGAAGTATTTCCCCATAGACATCCTCGGTGTGACAGCGCCATAAACCGGCCATTTATCAAAGTGTCCCCCCAGTACATGCACATACAAAGGCACTCACTCTCTCTCTCTCACACACACAGACACACACACACACACACAGATTAGAGGAATTGTCCCTGAGTATTGTCTAAATGTGTCTAGCTGTATTGTCAATTGTTCATACAATGCATACCTATGCACATTCTTTGACACATTTCTGTTGTCCAAAATTAATGTTCGTAAACAATTTTTAATTTTAAACACGTTTAAACCTGTTGCGTTTTTATTTTACACACGTGTAGGGTTTTATCTGCACTCTTATTAATATTGTGATATTGATTTCAAGCACATCACCCACTGTACATTATTAAATAATGCATATCAAAAGACCCATAAAAGTTCATCTTAGCTGTGACAGGAATCTGATATCAGATGTCATATTTGAATGGGCACAATAATGTGTATGTGGCAGTGTTTATTTGTTTGTGTATCTATGAGCCCGTTGCCCTTTAGTAGTAGCCGCATAGTTCTGAGGCTTGAGTAATGCAGAGCCCCTGTCGTTCTTTATGGCACCTGGGTCAATAGTAATAATAAAGAGATATTCATAGACATGTGGGGGGGCTCTCACTCTGCCATATCAGCTGAAGATTTAAAAGCCCTGTTTTTTATCCTCTTTACACACAGTCTCCCATACTCTTTGTATCTCTCTCTCTCTCTCTCTTTTTATGTATCTCCATCTTTTTCTCTCTTTTCTCCCCATCAATCTTTCAGCCTGGTAGACAAAGTGGAGGCAGTGGGGAAACAAAGATCTCTCCGATGTCCTGGCAATAAAACCATTGTGGCTGGTCCTTCTTTGACTCAACGTCCTATTGATTTCTACACACATGCATATTCATTTTTTTAACAGTTTTTAACATGTCAGTAGCTCAGCACATAGCATCATACACACATTAAGAAAACACAGCACAGCATCTTATTTTCTCCACAGTAGATTCATCTCTCTCCATAGTCTTCTGTCCCAGTCAGCCATACTAGCCATGCAGTGGCTCATTGAAGCCTTTTTTATTGCTGGCCTATGTTCCAGAGGGCACTCTGTGTCAGTAATCAGGATATGGGGGTTATCCTGGCTGACCTATGTATTGAGCCTGCTAGCGCAGCCATTTCCAGTGCTAACACAAGTTAAAAGCACTGACTCTCACTGAGAAGGAAAGAGAGGCATTGGACTGCACCCTTAAACAACATGGCAGGCAAGGGTTGAACTGGCAACCTGCCTAACCTGGCAACAAATGTTTGAGCAGATGTTGTTAGAAACTTCAAAGAGGCACAGTCAACACAATAACTGTGCAGTTTGTTAAACATCATTTCCCAGAATCTGATAATCCACGATCCATGTCATCAGCAGTGAGGTGGATTAACTACCCAGATTAATGGGGACGGTGATACTGGAAAGGTACATTGCTGTTGAATTATTTCACTTAACTTTTCTTTAGAAATGAAGGGTTGCTCACTGAGACAGATATCTCAAAACCCGGTAAAATATAACCTAACTACCAACTACATACCACTAGAAAACATGTTTGTTTGTTTTGGGGTTGTTGTTTTTTTGTTTTGTTTTGGGGGGGTAAACCCACCATTTAACATGTAATTTATTGTATATTTCTGCTATTAACATAACCCTTGACCTTGGTGCCACTACTGGAGTGTTTTCCAAAATGCCCATCAGTGTTATCAAAGCAAAAAAGTCAAGACAGCTGCTGAGGGAGAAAACAAGATGGCAGTTGATTGTTTTCCAAAGGAATTAACTTGGCCTGACCCCCTTGAGCCGAGCCATCTTTTGAATGGCTGACACTTTATTTGTTTTGTCCCTATAACAACAGAATCTCCCCAGCACCGCAGCGCCCGTTCACCCTGGTATTGTCACAAATAACTAGACTCACTTTTCCTCTCCTTGTCTCTGTGGTATGGAAAAAAAGCCCCAGGCTTTTTACACAATCACAGGAGGTAATGCTGAGGTATGTGTGTGCTGTGATAAGACAGAGCGATGGGAGACAGATATGGGAAGGGCAGCAGTGGTCACGCACTCATACACATAGAAACACACACACAGCTAGTGCCCAGAGAGCAGATCCAACATTATGCTGAAGTTCTTAGTGCTAAAAAAGATTATTCAATCAGGATATGTACTATTAATGTACTATTAATGTTTGAATATATATTTGATCAAAGATAATGAGTGACAGGGGAGACAAGGGGTTCATATACACAACTTTCTCTAGTCAATGTGTGTGTGTGTGTGTGTGTGTGTGTGTGTGTGTGTGTGTGTGTCCTGTGTGTGGATGCAGTGGCATTACTTAAATGTCCAGCTGTGTGCAGGCGCCCCCTATTGCTTATTACCTTTCACTTTCCTCTCTGCAGAAGGCAAACAAGGGAAAAGCTACACTTGTATATATATATATACGGTATATAGCCACCTAAGATCATAGATTGATCAAATCTCACACAGTGGCTCATGTCTATCTTTAATAATGTCAGACTTTATAGTGAAACAAAGGTGCTTAGCTTGTATGATCTCATAATTGCTACCCACATCACTTCCCTTTCCTGCTGCACACACACACACTCACATAATTCTCACCCATCAATCCCAGCGTGATCTCATTTCAAATTCATTATCAAGGCTTCAAAACTTGCAGACACAGCAATCACCCCAAGCAAAATACATTCCTGCGCCAGAGGTGTGTGTGTATGTGTGTGTGTGTGTGTGTAAATTATAGCAGTGCTGTGTCGTCCACTGCGGAGTGGAGCGAGGAATCTGTTTGGACAACTGCTGAATGTTTTGGTTCCCCCACAGTGCCTTGGAAAGCCATGCAGCCCCTGTATCTTTTACAAATTAGCCCACGTCGTCTAACCAAGCCCTTTCTCTTACCCCTGGCCTAAGCCCAGTCTGCCCACCTCAGGACAACCCTATGTGTGTTTAGGGTAGAAAAAGTAAGATAATAGACATGATGATGTTTAATAGTTTTCATATATCAATGAGCAGTTTCAAATTTTGCATATCAAATGCTGATAATGACACTCAGGCATTGAATTATAAACTTGAGTAAATGAATGAATTGTGATGACTTTTTTCATAACAATAATTTGTTGTTCACAGGAAAGAGCAAGCTTTTCAGGAACTGAGAAATGCAGACAGATTAGTTAAGGTATTTGAACTTTATTATATTCTAAACTGATTGAAACTGAAATTTTAACCTTCTCATCAGTTATTACCATCTAATAATGAATTAAGAACAAGGGTTGGGAATGCGCAACATCTGTTCTGTTCATTTTAGCTACATCATATTTGTATGGTACATTTGCATACAAGGCAATATACTATAACAAACATTAACAAAGTTGGAGTTTTTAGGTTTTTCATAGAAAACTAGCTAGACACTGAAAATAGTTTAAAAAAGCTAACATGGTACATGGTGCAATAATAAAAACAGGGCCTACTACAAACGTGGCGCAATAGACGAAACTGCAATGTCGAGGATTGACACAGTGTGTGCAGTTCTTTCCATCTGCTGTCAGTTGTAAATATCCATATGTGTCTGGTTAGCAGCACTGCTAAATGCTACAGTAGGCCGAGGTGGGAGATATTTGATGGAGAAGGTCAAAGCTACTCGTGTGACGAGTAGAGCTTCTATACAGACCGTTGTTTTTACTACTGATTTATGATGTAAAAGCATTTGGGGAGGGGAAGCGATGGAAGAGAACCCATCTGTGGGTCATGTAGTCGATTTGATGACGATGAGTACAGAGAAGGTAAGGGTGTGTGTGTAGTGAGAAGTATAATTGTCTGCCAGCTGCCAATAGCCAAGCAAATTTTTTTAAGGGGAATAAGGAAATAAGCCAGGATTTTCGGTGTGAATGTCCATCTTAAAGAGGCCCATTAAGCTCCATGAAAACAAGCCCCAGTTTTTGGCAATAAAAGGGGCAAAGCTCTGGTTTTGTGAGCCATGACAAAACAGCATTGAATGTACCCCGCTTTTTACTTTCCTGTTTTTTTTTTAATGCGTGTCTCCTCTCTTCATGATGTAGCGTGTCATATAGTATTAGGTGCTCCAGGGTTGAGGAGGAAATCCTCTGGGCCGAGTTGAGTCGCTGCTCCACAGTTTGGCCATTGTTCACCGTCTCAGATACCAATACCCCCTCTCAAAAAATAAAATAAAATAAGTGAACCCATCAGGCAGCCACTCTCTAAACCTCACAGCATGCCACAGTGGGAGAAAAGAGTAGAAAGGTGAGTGTGTGTGTTTGAGGTATAGCGAGACATGCAACCAAGATGCCTGGCTGTATTTGAACCCAGGGTGTTGCAGTTAGATTGTATATGCCTCATGATGGATCTGAAGTGTTTCCATTTCTTTCCTTGCGTTTCACCTCAAGCATGTTGGGATGGACTCCCCCTAGACCATGAAAATGTATAGGCAGGTATAGAGAATTAATGAAAGACTTATATTTAAAATATCTTTATAGTTGAGTAGTAGCTTGTTTTTTAATTCAGAGCTAATGATGCCAAGCTACATGTGTAGTAAAAGCCACTGCGCAAACGTTACATAGCCAGTCACCATTCTATCTGTACCTGTATTCAAGATCTGTCAAGGTGCCATAAATGCAACTAGTTTTGCTTGTTTTGCTGATTAGCTTAGATACACATCATATTCTACCAATAAATGCATTGGAGACAGGATGGAGCCTAGTATAGCTTAGCTATTAGACCATAAATCCACTAACGTGCATCCGTATTAGATGCACAGACAGCACCTCTGTCAGGTAGCAGTCCAACACTACAGTCCATCCCAGCCCTTCACTCCTTATCAGTATGACATTTATTAAAATGAAAATGTCACATAGTTTGAAGAGGAGGGGAAGGGGGACATAATGAAAAATCCAATTATACAGCAGGAGTTTGTCTTTCACTAATGATCATGTCAGCAGCTTTCATGTAAATGTATGTGTTACATGATCACAGCAAAAATGAAAATAAGCACTTTTTCATACATTTAGGTGGTAGGTCACTGCAAAATGTGACAGTACTTAATGTAACCTATTTTTGCTCTGTGGTGGTAGTGCTAATCATCGTCAAGATGTCGTCTTTGGTTGGGTTGGGAAGAACACCATTATAAATCCATCCCGCTCATGACACAGAGTTGCTTCTCCCTAAAGAATGTGAATTATGGATGAATTCCAACTAATTCAAAATGTGAGATTCTTGACAATTGTTAAATACCAAAATAAGAACTGGCTCCTGTTGCAATGATTGTAGTCATAGATGAGCCCCCATAACTAACTCAAGCTATTCTGTAATTGTAACCAGCAGTAACATGAAAATAACATAAACCAGAAGGAGAATTCTGTCTGGTCTGTATTCACTCACTTTATTTTAAAGGGTCCTGATGAGTAGTTGTCAGCTACCCTCTTTGCCAACACACAGACCATGTGCTGCCGGCTATTATCATGGGCACTGAATATTTGTGGTAACTGTTGGTGCACTTAGGCCAGTTTTTAACTGTTATTAAATGCTGAGAAGTGGTACAAACTGGGATTTATTCTTTTTTCAACTGAAATAAAGTAATGCTTCCATAAACAAAGTAAGTATTTTCTCCGCTAACAAAATCCACTAATTTCCTCATCTAATTCTGAAGAAGTACCTACTCTGATTTGTCAAAAAGCATCACAGAGAGAAGAGTGAGCCACTGGCAGAACAGAGAGGAGATGTAACAGGCTTATTACCAAGTGAGAAATAAAACGAAGACCAGATATTTTTTCGATGGCCTCGGTGTCAGGGACCCTGTGTTGTCAACCACTGCATACACACACGTTCACACACACACACACACACGCACTCCAAGACTGATGCGTAGTCAGTCTTTGCAGCACAAACACATGCATACACATGCGCACATACACCCGAGGGGGAATGTTCTCTCACGGTGGTGCTAGTAATTGAATCAAGCCAAAACCGAATGCTGCTTCGTTTTCCCCGCCCACCATCGCCGCTGCCTTAAAAAGGTAAGCCTTGTGGCTGATGGGAAGCAGATGTGGACTGAGCCATGCATGGTAAAGGTGCAGAGTCAGAGCCCCACATCCACCCCTGGCCAGGAGTATATCTTCATTAAGGAGAATAAGGGTGTCCACTTACATGTGCTACAGCACATCAAATCACACTCATCTGTGTGTCTGTGTGTATGTGTACAAAGGAGAGCAAAAGGGTGACAGATATCCTTGTGTGTGTGTGTGTGTGTGTGTGTGTGTGTGTGCGTGTGTGTGTGTGTGTGTGTGTGGACCCCTGGGATGTGACTGACACCTAGTCCTATCACTAGACCCTAACAGCTCCACACGTCTGGCTCCAATATCCCCCCACTGTTTCTACAGAAACACCATCCAATACATCCATCCGTCGCGTAATGATACTTGTTAGCATGTGTATATGTGTGTTTGTGCGCGTGTGTGTATGTGTGTTTTACTGCCCCAAATTCAGCAGCAAGATTGAGTTGCAAAAACATGATTGGCAACCTCAGGCTTTACGACAGAAACAGGAAGTTGAGAGTTGAAGACCTGGGTGATATAACTGTCTTCATTGTCGAAATCGAAAGATAAAACTTGAAACTTAAAACTTATTTTCCTCAGATATGACACTTCTACTCAGGCTCTACTGGTACTTTTCCACAAATGTTGCAATGCCGAGCATAATTCACATGATAAAGAATCATGATGAAGAATACCTAAATAATGACTAAACATTTGTTCTGACTCCTTTTTGAAATATTCACATGGGATTTATTTTAAAAAGTGACTTTATAAATTACCCAAAAACCACCACCAATAAAGCACAATCACCTCTTTGCACCACAAGCTCCAGCTCAGGCTACGTCAACAGCAGCAGCAGCACTTCTTCCTAATTATGCTTTTTACCAGGCATTTTCTATTTTGGACCATTATACGATACATATGTAATTATGGTCTAAAACTCTATATGTTAGGCCTAAATCTGGCTTGTCTCTTCAAAACCTCTGGATCGCTTTCCAAGACCTTACATAGCTGTAATTCTCTCCAGCTGTTGCATAAAACATACAGAGGACGGGAGGCGTTAGGGATAGATGGCATTCAAAGCCAACATGACCACGGTAAAGATATTTACTGTTTCTATGCCCACATAAATACTGAACGAGGCTAATACTGCTAAAATTGTTTTTAGAGTTGTACAGTATAAGTTAAAATACAAGGCAGCCATTATTTTAAAATCCACATTCATATAATATAAATGTCCGAAATACTGTGCTATATCCAATTTTCGTTACAAATCACCTGGAATTCATTGTGCTATGTATTAACGGTCATTCTCTTTCCAATGGAGGCTAGTTCCTTTGTGTGGACATGGAAGTTGGCGTGATTTAACCTTCATGAAATATCCCTTTTCACTCTGTCTAGCCAGTCTTTTTCTCTTCCCTTCGACGCTCTTATTGGATCCATAAGACACAACACAAACTCCTGGACTTTCCTTCTCTCCCCTCCCTCCCCGATCATCCCCTCCCTCCACTTCTACCTTAGAGGATTTGGCATTTGCCTTAAGCCTAAAGAGGAGAGGAGTGCAA
This sequence comes from Coreoperca whiteheadi, assembly GCA_011952105.1. NCBI lineage: Eukaryota > Metazoa > Chordata > Actinopteri > Centrarchiformes > Sinipercidae > Coreoperca > Coreoperca whiteheadi. The sequence goes on along the minus strand of CM022479.1, from coordinate 11,799,855 downwards.
AACACACGCTGCTGCCTGTCAGTCTCATCAGTTTTTAGAAAGTGAGAGAGAAGGGGATGTTGGGAGCAGGAAGGAAGGAAAAGCGGTATTTGTTTTCACTGCAGTGTTGTAAAGCCCTGGTTAGATCACAAAGGAATTCTCGCTCCTGTCACAGAAAATATTTTTAATACGTATTTGATTTGTTTTTATTTGAGTTGACAGTTCATGTATGTCATAGGTGAAGCTGTGAATCCTATTCAAAACCAATGAAGTCCTGAATGGCCATTTCAATTTCACTACAAACTTCATTCTGACACTGAGTTCATGTTAGCCATTTTCTGTGTGGGAGGAAGGTTTATTATCATCATACTGATGGCATTTTCCTTTGACACAGAAGCTGCAGTAGTGGTTCCTTGGTGTTGTTGACATTTATCATGTTGATCAAAGAAACAGACTGGTTAAAGTACTTTTATTTCTGACTTCACTTTAAGCAACCTGTAAAGTTGTGTCAATGTTATCGATGCTTGTACCCATTTTTCTGGCTCTGGCACAAGAAGAAGGCATGATGCCTTCTTTCTTAATCGCCTTAGCTTTGATTGGCTCAGCTGTTTTCCCAACTTGGGAAACCGCCATCAATGACAAAACACCACACCTCTTTGAACCGCTGTAAAAAAAATCTGAGATCTAGGGGGCTTCAGTGGTCTGGAACCAGGCTTATTCCTCTTCAAAAGACAAGCCAGAATTTCAAAAATGTTTAGTCATCAAAATCAAAACAATCCTGTTATTCTAAATTCCTCAAAAGCTGACTTTTGATTTGATACAATCACTTCACAGAACAGAGCATCCTTCATTAGACAGACAGAGACACAAAACTGAGACACAAAGGTGACAGAAAAGACAACTGAGAGTTGCAGGTGAAGCGGCAGATGAAGAGTGGAGTTATAGGACAAGCAAGAAAGGAACAGGGGGGGAAAGTACAGGCTGAGCCAAAAAAGAGAGAAAGAGTGAGAGCCAAAAACAAGAAAAGGAAGGAGACGAGGAGATGCAGAGGCAGCGCAAGAGGAGACGTCCCGAGAGAGAAGTGGGTAGGGTGAGTTAGTGAGTGAGTAACCCAATGACAGACAGACTGAACCGGAGATGAGTGGGGAAATCCCCTCTGTGCACACATTCAATAAAATCACCCAGCTGCACTGTGTGTGTGTGTGTGTGTGTGTGTCTCTGCATGCATTGTAATTGAGACAGTCAGAGGGGTGTATTCAGTTTATACAGTGTATTCTACCCCGAGGACTCCCTGTCTACATTATGTCATCCAAAAGCATTTATACAGATCTTCTGCTGGAACACACATACACACACACACACACACACACACACACACACACACACACACACACACACACCCTCTAATATATTCAGAGTCATATAGGCCTCCCACTCTGTCAAATGGCCGGGAGCAGTTCTGTTAGTTTGGATGTATTCTGGCTGGGGCTTCCTGCCTGATTTTGTCTTAATGTTGTTCCACACTGTATCTGATGGCCTTAACACACATGTGGTTTTTATATCTCACACACAAACACACACTCTTATCCTTGCACACACCTACCCTCCTAGGATTGCACTGCAGATGTCCAAAGTCATTGGAATATTCTAGAAGTATACAGTAACTTACTGAGTGCATTTGTTCATGACTTTATATTGGGATACCAAAACACATTTTTTTCTCTCGGTTGACAATTTCCTGGTTGGAAGTTGTTGAACAGACTTTCACATATCTGTGCTAGGAGCACAGATTGTACAAAAATATAGAGCCAGCACATGCGACATCAATGTTGGGTGTCTGAAGGGACAGAAGAACACTCCGTAGTGCAGTATCGTGGTACGCACACTGGCCCAAAACACACTTTTCCCATACCCAGTCATATGAAAAAGAGCAGCTCAAATGTCTCTTTTGTTACCATTAGGTCCAATGGAAAATCTGGAAGAGCTGAATGATTCAATTATTTTTTGTAGTTCATTGGTCAGTGAGGTGCATGCTCTCAACCAGCTCGGTTGGAAAAGGACTCTAACGCTCACGTTGCTCACACGTATGCATGAGGAAGCCATCAGACTTTTTCGATGCATGTTTGCCCCCGTGAGCAACTTTCATAGAAATGAATTGGGAAATATTCCATCTTGGAATATGGGATCCAGTTTTCTTAATACATCCATGGGTTCACCATTCACGCCATCTCACTCACTCGGGCAAGAAAAGCAAAATTTGGGCAACTGGAATGTGTGCCCGAATGGATCTCGGGTGGGATGAGCACATCGCAACTCATGGCTGACTGTGACAAGCTGGAGATACCTGTCAATCAGAGCAGACATGCCCCCAAATATGGCCCTCTTAAAGCCTCGATATTTGATTATTAAATAAATAAAATCATATTTCTAAGACATTACCCTCAAGATACACTTTCCATAAAATACATTTTTGGAACCCTAACTTCTTGTGGTCCTTCACAGCCAGTTAGAGGAATTGCATCTGAAAGCCTTTCTACACTGGCTTCTACAAGTCATCTGTGGTTGTTGCTGCTTGGTCAGGATGTTTATTTGGACCACTTTAATGAATTAACAATCTTAAATCGACTATTAGGCAATGTCACCAAGTAATAGCCTCAACAATTATAGTAAATCTTTCTAGGAATATATTGTCAGAAGTTATAGGTAACAACCTACCATACAACATAAGATAGCCTTGACCTTTATGGCCACCAGACTATACTACTAACTGTTACCAATTTGTGTTAAGTTTTTTGTAATGTCTTTTTCCCACCTACAGCACCCCTGGTCATCTGAATTTGGGAGGGGGGGGTCTTAACGCCAAGGGAACACATGAGTGGGGAAGACAGTAGACCTGGAGGAAGAGAGAGGAGCACAGAGAGAAAAGATTCATAGCTTATTATGTCAGCCCCCCACTGTGTAGCAAAGGGCTAAATATGACACCTCTTCACCCTGACCCTGACTTACAAGAGAAGAGTAAGCGAGAGAGGGAGAAAGAGAGAGAATGCTTGGTAGTGACCCGCCTCGACCCTGCCAGCTCTTCCTGACCTCCCTTGTAGCCCCATGCCGCTTAATTCTCCCTAATTACATTCCTCACTGACAGAAAGTTGGCCCCTGACCACCCCTGCAAAAGGCCCAGGTAGCAAAACCCGCCACCCGGAGCACAGGGAGGATCCATCCACTGTTGAGGTGAAGGTGGGGGGAACCGGTGATGACAAATTAATTAATGCTAGTGGAAGAGAAAACGCACACATGCGCGCGCGCACACACACACACACACTCATGTTTTGGTGTGTGTAGCTACTGTGCATGTGGTCTGACTTACCTCGATCGGTGTATCCAGTGAGCTCTGAATGTTGATATGACAGGCAGTGATGGATGGTGTTTAGTGTTGGACTCAGCAGTAAGTGGGGAAGTGGGTGCAACCTGTACCACATTCACTTTCTAGAGACTGCAGCGTGCATCTGTGTGAAAGCCTGAGGAAAGAAAGTGAACATGGTAACATTAAGGCCTACTGGATATTGGAAGCAGCGTAAATAAGCAAAATTTAAACTCTCTTAAAGTGGAAGTGTAAACACCGTATCACATGAACAGAGCTTTTTGAATTGAAAGAGGCAAGTTGGAAATGCATGTAAAAGATATTTTGTTATGTGGTGCATGTGATATAAAACTTCTGCTCTCTGGCTCATTGTTTTTATCAGGCAATGCAGTCTCTGGCCAGTGTTTGGTTCAGCTGCATGGGATAGGGTTACAGGAGTTCGCCTGCATTTGTCCTTACAATGTAATTAAGGGATTTTTGGGGCCTACGGCCTCAGAATGACAAACTCCTGTTGCTTGGAGAGCTGGATGCTTGATAGGAAATCTATTAGCAAATCAACTGTAGTTAAAGTTAATACATTTTATAGCCACCTTGTAGGCTGTTGCTTTTGAAAGAACTGGGATTCACGTTCGCTTGTTTTTCTGCATGTGTTTATCAGCAGGACAGTGGTGTTGCCATCCAGTTGTATACTGCTGACACACTTAATTGTAAAATTAGTCAGCTATTGCACTTTCCACTTAGTGGGCCACACAAATTTATCTCAGACTATTAACCAAAGTTCAGATTTCACCTCTGAAAGAGTGGTTTGTGGCAGAAAACTTGTGCATCTCCCTGGTAATTACAAAGACTCGACTCAATACAACAGTGTTGGCCTGCATTTGATATTCCATAAACATAATGGTCTCATGTGACTGTGTGCAGATAAATATCATGGACTTAGCCTGAGGGAGAGAAAAGGAGGGGACGTTCCATTTTTTTATATCACATAATACAGCTCTTGTGTTCCCACAGAATACAAGGGGGCCTTCTCTTGGCCCCCTCTGCTAAATCCCTCAGCTATCTTTCAAACAGTGATAGTTACGGAAATTAGCGGCGCAGAAATCCATAAGCGTCCATCATCGGGGGGCTTATTAGTGTCTTTGTGAGGTTATGAGGGGAGGACAGAAGGCCTGGAGCACCGCAGGGGCTCGGCTGAGACGCTACCTTCACATAACACACACATGCACAAGGATACGTGCATTCAAGCTGACACACACAGTCATATACATACACGTATAAGCAAACACACTAATGCACGCACATGTTCTAATGGAGCTTAAAATATCAAACTTTTTTTTACTGGGCTTGCTGTTACTGTCAGACTCTGCACTTCCGCTCCGAGGGGACCTCAGAAAGTCAGACTTTTCAGTGCAGTGATTTTTTCGGGTTAATGTGACAGATAATAGCATCACTTTATGTATGGACAGAAGTGTGAGGTGCCTTTAGAGGGATACTAGACACAGGTACTACACATAGTGTATCACCCTCCTGTCCACAGTCCTAGTAAAGAACACGCATAGAAAACAATGCTTGAGCAGAATTATGAGTATTATCAGTACTGTTTTGCACATATAGAGAAAAATAGCTTCAGTTATATCACAAAAGATTTTTACTTGCCCCAGAAAAGAGTTTGTCAATGCAGTTGAATTTATACTACCCTTATTATCTGTGAAGATGTCATCTGATATTTTTTAGATAGCATTTGTATTCATAAACCTGCACTTAATTCAATAAATTTGGTTTTCATTAGTTCTGCTTATTAACATGTGTTCCTTTGGTCTTGTTATGATGATCTCATGTTATGAGAAACAATACAAAAAAGTAAATTATGGGCTGCGCATACAGAGCAAATTAAACTGGGAGGAAGAAACAGGCGCCATGAGACAAATAACATTACTTACTTTTCTAAATCTGCAAACCGTTGCTTATCTTGGGGCAAAAGTGTACTCTGAAGCGCACACACTCAGAGATTCACAAGCCCAGCAGAATTTCCATGCTATAGAACTTCCCAATATTCCCCCTTCATCTCATTTCAGTTTACATTGTGTGCATGTTTGTGTGTTTGGTTGCGTGTGTGTGTGTGTGGTTATTTGTTGGGGTGGTGGGGGGATAATAAATGGCGGCAGACATGGACATCGATTTCGGTAATAACACGGAGAGCAGAGCAGAGGCAGTGGCAGACGTCAGCCTGAGGTCCATCCATCTATGAAACAGGACATGCCAGTAATAGGAAAACACCACACACCGTTATGGCCAGGGGCAAAGCACACAGGCAACTTATCACAGCAGTGAACTTTGATGCTTCGCCGCGCGCAGGGGAGAAAATATATATAATTCCATTATTTCTTCACAGATGATGAGACACAGGCTGTGTGTGTGTGTCAAGGTATGTGTGTTTGGTGTGGGGGGATGTTTTACCTTTGTGAACTAAAAGGAATCTTGCACACATACACACACAGGCACACACACACAAAGAAATATACTGTTTCTGCTGACTTGGGAAATACACTTGTTTATTTATTGAATTATTATAATTCCTTTTTTCCCCAGGAAAGGTGTGCTCTCTAGGGGCATGGCCAATTGATTGGTATGAGTGTTTGAGCATCTGTGGGTGGAAGTATACCTTATGCCTCTTTGTAATAGCACCTTAATGCACATGTCATGTAGGTAGATTGTGCATTTATTTTCAGGCTTGTTGAATAAATCAGAACGAACCACCTCCATCCAAAGATGAGAACACAAAGCTTTGAACACACCAGGCGTACTGCTGGATACCAAGCAGACCATGTAGAAATTCAAGTCCAAGCGTGTCTTACTGCTCCATAAAATAGAACTTGGTTGAACTTCAAACGTAGAGTGTCAATGTGCCTGTCGACCAAATATGAGTTGGAAGCTCCTGTGTCCAAAACAATAGTCCTGCTTCTAAACTTTATCAAAGCCTGAAACTTTTACTGCTCTAACTGCATGAAAGCCCCATCACTCTACTGTATAGCAATAATAATAATATCATCAAAAGAAGCAGGCTATGGATTCTGTTTGCATGATGTCATATTAATCACCACTGCCATATTATTGACATGAGTGGCAGCCAGGTGATGATAAGAGAAGAAATCCATAGCAAAATGAGTTCTCACCAAATATTAGGGCTCTCTGGTGGTGCGTTCTCACTTTATCTGCAGTGTTTTTTGGAAACAACCTGACTTGCACTGTAATAACAGACTAATGTATTACCTTAAAGAATCAATGGATGCATATGGTTGAAGATAAAAAGATTCATCAAGTGTATTGCTTGCATACAAAGTGCAGTCCACAATTTGATATAACCAGTAAAAGAATATTTTTATCCTGAATGGACATTTGTCAAGTCAAAATGTTTGGCAATAGTTACCACACACACACATGTTGTGTTTCCATCACTTTTGGGGACATTACATTGACTTACATTCATTCCCTGGAGACTTACCCTAACCCTAACCCTAACCATAACCACTACTAGATCAAACCTAACCCTTACGCTAGCTTAGGCTTAGGTTTAGACCTAACCTTGCCCTTACTCTAACCTTAAACCAAGTTTTTATCCTAAAATGTAACAATTTACGTTATGGGGACTTGCATTTTGTCCCCATAAGGAAGGCAAGTCCTCACAATGTGACTGTGTAAACAGATTTATGTTCCAACAACATTAGTAATACCTGCCCACACACACAAACACACACACACACACACACACACACACACACACACACACACACACACAAAAAATATATATATATAAACGGAATCAGATATTCTGTACAGACTTTGCACTTAAAATAGGCTGAATTTGCAAAGACTTGTACCTAGTTATATGCATGTAACTATGCTGTTCTATTATTATTATTCTTATTAAGGTAATAAAATCCAAACAAGCACGGTCTCCGTTCATTATAAAACAAGATATCGGGTTACTTTTGGTTGGCAGCTTTTATCCTTTGTACAACTTTAAAAGGTAGTTAAAAGAGACTGTGCATTTAGTACAGTTTGACAGTGTGTTGACCTCTATTTCACGCCAGGAAAGAAAAATAACATCATTACGACTCTTGTCTTTTCCCAGCTCTGGGCTTTCCTAATGGCAAAACAACTTCTTGAAACATTTCACTAGATTGAAAAGATAATATTCACAATAATACTTTGCATAATACCATGCTGCTTGTGGACGTTTTGCTGAAAATACACATTTATGCAGATATTTGTACGCTCACAGCAAAATCTGTTACACCCATTCACTTTCCTTTATTAATGTGCACATTTTGTAATATGTCATCAAGTTCGTGCACATATATACACACATTTATGGCAGGTAACAAGAAAGAGGGTTCATATAATGTTCTTGCTTATAGCCTTCCCTTTTAAATGTTCCAGCCATACCACACAGACAGAGGCATACAGACACACACACACACCTCCGGTGTAATGAAAAGCAGATCAGTGCTGAAACAATCCTTGTTCTGTTACAGCCTGTCACTCATTCTCATCCAGAAGAGTCTCTACCTCTCCTCTTTCATTCTTTAACCCCTGCTGTCTCTTATTCTTGCCTGATACTCTTGTCCTCTGTCTTCATCTTTTGTCAGTGGCACTCCAATACTTAAATTCATTGTTTGTATGACTATGCATAGAATTCTGAGAAACAGTCATATAAACAGTCTATAATCTGCTGTCTGTCTGTAGCGAAGTTGTGTTTTCGCATAACTAAATTCTCTTCATAAATGTTCGTAAAACTCAGGCAGGTGTTTGCATAATGTCTTTGTCCAAATCTATCTCCTGGAACATTTGTGATACTTAAAAAGGGCTAAATCACTTCCTCCTTTACTTTTTCAATCTCCTGCCCCTATCTCCTACTCCTACTAATCTCCTACCTCCCTTCCTTAACCAATAAAAACTGAAAAAGCAGATGAGGTGTGTGTGTGTGTGTGTGTGTGTGTGTGTGTGTGTGTGTGTGTGAGAGAGAGAGACAGACAGAGAGAGAGAGGATGACGGCTGGTGGGGATCTGTGAATGGCGTGAAAAGTATTAAGTGCCAGTAATAATTGGAAGCGGGCCTAGAGAATCCAAATATAATCTTACAGCGGGAACACTTGTAATACATTGGTTCTGGAGATGGGCCCAGAACACACACACACACACACACACACACAAACACACGCACACAGGCCTACAGTGGTTTCTCCTGGCCTCCTAGAACAAGGGAAGATGTTATGCCAGACGCTGACAGTGCTTGCAGATTCGCCGGCCATTGCCTTCCATTAAACCTCCAAATCCCCCCATTAGCCTCCATTTGGCCAAAAGAAACATGAGTTATGTTTTACCTGGCATGTTCCAGAAATCTTCCCCTGCTTCATTCTCCCTGTCTATAGCTATATACCAACTCAGTATCAGGAGGAAAAGTGACAACTCTAATTTGAAACAAATCTCCATTAATTTTCCCATTGACAAATGTTAAATAATGTTTCACTGAGGTGGAAATTTGTAACACATATTGTACCTTTGCATGATCTCTGCATATAATGTTTTGTGTTGTTATTTTGTGTATTAGACTGCAACTAACTACTTTTTAAAAATGACTTTCACTATTGATTAATTAAATAAGGATTTTGTGTTTAAAATGTCCTAAAAAAGTCAATTTTCTTGAAATCAACTAGTAGATTAATTGATTAATCATTCAGCACTGCTGTATATAATCTATCTACATATAAGAAAGGGTGTGAAATGGAATTCATACAGTCTCTTTAAGAAATCACATTGCAGTCTGTAAGTGCGTTTCGTTGTTGCTTTGGTTCTGTACCCCAACACGTTTGATTTAAAAGAAAACGACGTCTGTGAGGTCAAAGTACTGACTCTCTCTCTCTTAACTTGAGGGTGATTGCGTCTACATCAGATGAACCGTGACGCGATTACAGCCCTTTTTATGGAACAGTGCTCTTGCTATGTTTTCCGGTTTTATACAATGAACAGTTTATAGTTAGTAATACAGAAAAGATGAACCATGGTTAAATATGAAATGAATTTGTTTTCTTGCTATTAGAACTGGGAAAGGGGGAGGAGAGAGGGTTCTTGCTGTCTCCCTAGCAGGTGCCAGCAGCAACTTGTCAATAACTGTTAGGAGGAAGCCGGTGGTTGGTCCAGGCATTCCAGCGGCTAGCCTGCCTTGGGCCCTTTGGCTCACGCTTCTTGCCCCGCCACAGAAATGCCAGCCACTCTCTCTCTCTCTCTCTCTCTCTCTCTCTCTCTCTCTCTCTCTTGCCCTAACTCTTTCTCTCGTTCACACACACACACACAGCTGCTGGACCTCACACAACACCAATATTGTATTTTTAGCCGTTGCTGTTTTGAAAACCCCATTTAGTGCCCTTTTTGCCTGGTGGCAAGAGTTAAAAGTTTATTTTAGGAGTGCTCGTATTTCCAGTCCTGGGAAGCAGGTACTGCCGTCGTTTTGTGGCTTTTTGCAGCCGTGGCGGCGAGGAAGAGCCTCTTAAGCAAGGCAATTTTTTTCCCTGTCTCCTCCATACGTTGCCCTGTTTTTCCCCCTCTGGGAGTTTCTGTGAATTTCTCTCCAACAAAGCAAGTCTGTGGTTTGTGAGGTGTTCCTATTTTAATCTGTGTTCCTGCTAGGACTGGACTAAAATGTTTTTATTGAAACGTGGTACTTTTTTTTTTTCCTTCACTCACTTTGGAGCATGCAGTCAATGAATGACACATTTAAACAGAAATGCTTGAGAGTTCTTCTGTGAGTCTATTTCCATGCCCACGTTTGGTGTGTGTGTGTGTGTGTGTGTGTGTGTGTGTGTGTGTGTGTGTGTGAGCATATGTATGGCAGGATGCTGCTGGTCTTGCTAGGCCTGCTCTTTGTCACCGTAATTCCCCCAAATGAGGAGGTGGAATGAGTCTCCCTCCTTTACCGCTCCCATTTACAGACCCCATATCAGATGCCTAGCTCTCTCCACACCAGCCACAAGCACTTCATTTTAATACCTGCCCACAGAGCAAAGCCCGGCCAGCCTCAATCCAGCTGCTATTTGGGTGCACAATTCTCCCCCAGTCCGTAGACTGGAATAGGAGTGAGCAGCCTCTTGTTCAAGCAGTACATATTTATTGAATTAACTTGTGTTTTTCCAAGCAAAATGAGGAGTGTAGCATAACAATAGAGCAAAGTTTACATTTAGTCTCCCCGCCTGCTTTGCTACTCCAAAGTACCCCTGACGCTGGTCTTTTCCCAAGAATGTGGAATTCCTCCTCCTCCTCTGCGTGAACCGGTTTCCCGTTTTTGCAAGTGCTACACTAAATCTTCTCAAACACCTGCCATTTATTTTTCTCTCATGTTGTTTTCTGTGCTCTTCTCTTCTCCGCACTTTTCTTCTCTCCACCTCTGAACTCGGCTGATTATTTTCCCTGCATCTCCCATGACACCTTGTTCCTCTTTGGAGAATCTTGTCGGTGCTTGTATGTTTATCTGAGTTACAGCGGCTTTCAATAAACCCGGCCCCTGGATGCCGCACACGCACATTCACACCTACACTCATGCACGTTCACTTCTTCCTACAGACACATGCCTTGGTAATTAATCTAAGATAAACACACAGCCTCACACAAACACATGTGTTAGCCAGAAGTAACCTGTAGGAAAATAATCATGCCAGAGAATGTGAGTTTTAAGCAACGTAAGATCCTGCCACCGTGTACTTTGGATGGGAACACGTACTGAAGCGATCTGGAGGACAAACACTGGTGTCTATTCTATAGACAGACGAGGCTGCAAGCTGATAGCAGCCACCACATATCCTGTTTCCTCACATGTTCTGCAATTGCATGAGGTGGATTCTGAAACTGGCAGGATGAAAGGTTAAAGGTCACTGGACAATATAAACAGTGAAGGGCATAGTAAATCAGACGTGGAACGTGGTCTTCAGTATAAATCTAGGGTTTTGCATGAGATAGATAGTGCTAATAGGAAGGACAGGTCATACAGGTGACTTGAGGGGTAAAGGGGCATCTCGAGGGAGGAGATCAAACTTCACATGCACAGACACACACTACCTGAACAGAGAACAAGCCGCATCTGTGAACTGTGAACGAGGCATAGCAGGAGGGAAAGAGGGGCTGAGACAGACAGGGAGAAAGAAAGCTGAGCCAGTGGACCACACAGATAAAAGAGTGTGCTCTGTTCTTTTTCCTCCTGAAGGAACCTGAAGGAGGAAACTCCACCTCTGGGATTAAGGCTTGTGTTTCCCCAATTTACTGCCATGGCTGCCTCGGACAATATATTTCTGTTCTGCTCGTCTTGTCTCTTTGCTTCTCTTCTCTTCATCAGCAAGATCATGGTAAAGAAACCCCCTAAGACGACCCTTAATAGCAGTTATAAACCAAATATTTTTATTCCCTTAACAATATTTATGATTTACAATATATACATTACATTCTACTATCTGAGTCTTTTTGTAAGCCTAAAAGTATACTATTATATACTATTTGCAGTATATTAACATATACTTCGTGTTTGTAAAAATTACATTAAGGCAAATATATGGCATTTTTAGACACTGAGGGTTTTTTTGTTGTTGTTTTATTTGCTGATCTGTAGATTTATTTTGTTCCTATTCTACTTTACTGCGTGAGATTTATTGGTCCTTTGTCATTAATATTTTAAAACACTTATGCTGTTTATAAAAAGAAATATGTAATATTCTTTATTTATGTAAATCTAGCTATCCAATTTATAATAAGTAGCCTAATTAGGCAGCCAAGACAGTTATGTGGGGTACTTATCATTTAACGTACTTTAAAATCTTGTATTTTACTGTGAGTGTAACAGATAAACTGTATTGTAAGGCTATATGGGATAGCCCTGATATGAGGGCATGCTCTGGTCCATTTGGTGGTGGAATTATCGAATTTGCTGTGCACTGCCCCTGAACCAGCCTACCCAACCACAAGAAAGGAGGAGACGAAAGGTCTACACAAACATAGACACACACACACACACTGAGCCTCCCCCAGCACAAGGGGATGTTCTGCACATTCCCCCTAATTGCTTGTTTCAAGCGGAGGCTGATTGTGGAAAATTATACCCTTTGCATTTTCTTCTGTGCTCCCCCTCCGTCTTTTTTTTTCTTTGTGTCTGCACATATGCATACATGTCGAGGGACCAAATGTACAGTATGTGCCTTAACGTGCACTTTGGCTATTTGTGCCTGCTTTCATGCATGTGAATGTGTGTGCATGCTTGTACTGCATAAGTGCACCATCGATGAGCCTTTGCTCTCCATGTGCTTGTTAAATAGCTGTGCATGTACTTTTGCACATGTGAGTGTGTGTGTGTGTGTGTGTGTGTGCCCGTCTGTCCTTAACTGATCTGAAGGTTTGCAGGGAGAAAAGTGTCTTTCCACTGTATGCCTGTTACAATGAGCTTATACTCCTCACACCAAAGTCCTACATAAAAATCATGAGTGTATGTGTGCGTGCGTGTATGTGTTTCAAAATTGACAATTTTGAATCAACTTTATGTAAGCTATAGTATGGAGTTATATAGTGCGTTTGTAGTAAAAGTGATAATTGTGCTGAAATAGTTTGTTGATTAGTAGCTTTGTTGAACAGAAAATGAATAGGCTACTATTTTAAGAGACGATTAATTGTCTAAGTGATATTCACATTCACTAGTTCCAGCCTCTCAAATGGGAGTCTTTGCTGTTTTGCTTTGATTTATGTAATTGTTTAACAATTGAGTATCTTTGGGTTTTCGACTGTTGGTTAGGCAAAACAAGCTATTTGACGGTGAGATTTGAAAGATGTCACTTTGAGGAAAAAAAGAGACACAAAAGTAATCAACCTAAAATCTGAGAAAATAGAGACCCAAATGTCACCAAATTAAAAGATCTAGATCTGTTTATCTATCTATCTCCCCCCCCCCCCCCCCAAATAGTTCAAAAGCAACACAAGCCATCATCTGAGAATCTCCTCCATCTTTCCTTCATCCTGTCCCTCCCTCTCTCCACCACTCTCCCCTCTTCTCTTCTCTCTCTCTCTCTAAATGTGTGGCTTCCTTACAGTGAGTGCTGCCAACCTCAGTCATACAGTATGCACTGGCCGAGCGTTGGCCAAGAGTAACGTATAGGTCTGGGAAACCCACTTAGCTTGTGTGTGTTTATGTGTTTGTGCGAGGATGTGAACTAGGTGCCTCTCGCCACAAGGTGGGCTTTGCAGGAGAGGTTGTGGTGGTCCCACTACTGTAACTACATAAGTGAGGAAATGAATTAAGTGGACTTGGGAGAAAAGGTGTGTGTAGACAGTGTATGTGTCGAGGTGGCTGCTATATTCAAATTAAACACACAAATTCAAACAAAGGTGCAAGCACTGAAAATATCTTGATGCTACATGATTCTTACAAACAGCAGCACTAAAGTGATAATAGAATCAACACATTTGTTTAAACCAACAAATGGATCACTTAAACATGCACACACAAACACACACACACACAGACATGAACACACACATGCACACAGTCTGGTCTGAGGGGCCTCATCTTCTTCTAACAAGGCCTCTCTTAACAGTATATGCAGCCTGGCCTGTCTGGTGCGTTTAAGGGGCCAAGTAAATCTGTCATTTTAGCCCCTGAACATTCAGTCATTCACACACACACACGCAAAGCCTTGCAGCTGGAAGGAATTAGGCTGTCTCTCTCTCTCGCTCTCTCCCTTCACCAGGGATGATAACCTCCGCCGCTCGCCCTCGGTGATTGGAGAACCATTTATTTTAGCCATTAACAACATATCTGTTGGCCCCCAGGCTAATAGTTGAAAAGACAGAGAACCTTTAGTGTTTAGGTGAAAGGCAAGACTTGTCTTCTGTCTGGGAGTTTAGCTACTGTATCCTTCAACTGGATTTTCAGTGTATGGAATGTGTGTGTGTGTGTGCGCAGCTCCATGTATAATATGTAAACTAATACAAACACAAACTCAGAACTTTCTGAATTCATACACAGTCGTCTTCATAGTGCCTTTCACCTTAGTTTTATAGTCAAATCGAAACGTCTGGCTGTCAGGATTATGATGTCACTGGTGTGAGTGTGCACGGGTGTGCGTATGTGGACTCCCGGTGCCCCTTTGCAAACATGTCCGCTTAATCTGGGCTGGCGTCTCGGCAGTTTCACAGATCCCCAGGTCTCAGTAACAAACTGTCCAGTTAGATGGCTGGTTATCATGCACTGAGCCTCACTTATTAGTCTTTATTTGATACAGAGAGGCTTTGTTCACATGAACTTAAACATGAACACGCATGCACATGAACACAGCATGTGTATGAAGGGATGCTAAGTGCGCAAGCTTTAGAGAATAGAAATTATGGCATGTAGTGTTGTGGATGCAGTTCGTATTGTGTGATAAACACAACAGCTCGATGACATGAGACAACACTGTACACAGTTTACAGATATCAGCCGTAATGCCCATTTAGCAAGTTGTACTTAGCAGTAAAGAATTTTACAATAGCATAGATATATTCCACGAGGTGCCGTGCTGTTAAAACGAGAAGGACCCAGTCTTGGAGGATAAAGAAAAGGATGAGAGAAGACGGATAGCAAGGAGGGAATAAGATGGGGAGAAAGGAGGAAAGAAGAGGGGAACGAAAAAAGTGAAGAAGGTGAGGCATCCGAGGTAATAAGTCTTTAGGAAAATGAAACAGAACAGAGTGCAGTGCATGTTTGTTTGCATCTATGTATGTAGTGAGTGTAGAGTGAGTACTGAAATGTTTGTGTCAAGCAGGTAGCTGTGTGACATACAGACAAACAAACACACAGACAGACAGACCAACACAGAAAAAGAAAACTGGCTTAAATATCATCACAGATCAACCTCCACAGAAACAAGCTTATGTTGTGTATGCACTGAAACAATATCCCCATTACAACCCAGAAACAAGCATGCACTGTTGGCGCACACGCACACACACACACACACACACACACACACACGCACACGCACACAGACCTTGGGTAATGTCCAACAGGCAAAGCATGGCTGCAGAAGGAGGTGTAGATTATAGAGCGCTCTGTGACAACCAAATTGTCACTTCCTGCATAATGCTGCTTCAGGCTCTCACCTCCTACCTTCAAATTCACATAGAGCTCTGTCTCTTGCACTCTCTCCCTTTCCCACTCTCTCTCTCTCATTTACCTCTTCACTTTCGTATTCATCTTCACATCCCTCTTTCTTTCTTCATGTGTCTCTCATCATCCATCTTCTCAGGCTGTAGATGTACGTAGACAGTTGCTGCTCTTAACCTCACAAAAGAACAAATTCTGCATAACCAAAGGTGGCTGTTTGCTCCATCCTTTTATCACATTTAATATTTCGAAACCTGATTAAGAGAGAATGCTGAAATGTTAGGTGGCAACTTGTTGTAATGAGTGAAAAATTTGCACTCTCAAAACACGTGGATGTGTTACTGAGATTCACAGTTTACACTATGTATGTGTGTATGACTGTGCAGTCTAATTTCAAAATAGATCCACTAAATTCAAATTATTTTTAAAAAACTCCTCCTGATTCCTCAATATATCACAGTTTAACAGTCATACAACATTAGCACTTTGCCCAAAGAACCAGTGACTAGAGAGGCGGGGCTCTAAGCAGTAGTACTAACTTATAGTTATATTGATTTATAGCGGCATCTGAATGTTTCTAAGTATATAATGGTGTGTTTCCTAATCCATGACAAAATGGGATAGAACCACTCTTACTGTATAATGTAAAATAATTGTGATATTCAGAAAACAAATACATTAACGTTACTATGGTGCACGCAACGTGTTTTGGAGTACACTATAACTTCGCTGGAAGGAGCATGAAATGGGAAAATAAGAGGCTATACTTGGTCTTCTTAAGTAGTGCATTGTATTGTGACATTATTATCATAGTTTAGCCTATAAACCACATCCCAGTTTTAGTTGTACAATTAATATGAATAATATTTGTTTAAGTTGTTTCTATATAGTGAGTTGTGCTTAATTAGAATTTTTCAAATGAAGTCTTGTAGTGCTCTCTATTGGCTCTTTTGTTAGCAAAAACGTTCCCCCACGTCGCACTTCAGGTCACATCTTATTATCATAGAACTTGCTGGGTTTCTTTGGAGGATCAAATACTGCATTTAGAAAAATTGACGCTGACCCTCAAGCAGAGACGGTTTACCCGTTATCACAGGCGCAGCCCTGGTCCCTCCTGTCCCCACGCCATCATCTTGGATTGTGTGCTTGGCTGAGACTGGGTGAAAACAGCAGGTTGACACACTCAGCTTGTCAACAAAACAAAACAAAAAAACCCTTGTGGGTAGCTGTGAAGAAACTGGTTTGTTGCGTCTGTTATGATGAGCTCATAACTGTTTCCCAAATTCAGTTTTCAAAAAAGATCTGACATCAGACCTGAAGTGAGGAAATTTCTGTTCCAAAAAAGGCAATTGAAGTAAGGTTTTGTGAGCAACCGTAATGTCTTGATCATCTGTCCTTCTCATTTTGATGTGATGTCATTCTCCCGTTGTAACCTAATAGCATGCCTTCAGCGTAGATCTCCAGCATTACAGACTGGATGATAATACCTATAAATACACTAAGCAGCAAAAGCAGCCAGGCCCTGTCTGTCTATCTCTACCCATCTCACCATTTTGGAATGTATGACCTTAAATAGACATATATGAAGACATTTTAGCACAGACTATTTTAGTCCAAAATTGACTTGAAGTTTTTTATGATTTAGATTACAAAGATTTTGTGTAAAATAAAGTTTAAAAACTCGTTGACTTATATGTAAGCCATTCTTATCATGTGTTGTGATTTTGAATCTTGTATTTTCTGTTCCTGTGATTTCATTCGATACTTGGCAACTGATCACTTCTTAATTTGTTTAGAAGTCTTCATTGTTGAGCTTGGGGGTTCATTGTATTTTCAATACCCATTCATATCATTCTAGTTCCTATATATTCCCTCTGGTGTCAGTTTCTTTCCTGCTCTTCCATGTGTATTTTCTCCATTGTTGTCTCCATTATTCAAAATGTGTGTGTGTGTGTGCGTGGCAGGTGCCCTCCTTGGGGAGCTCTCTTGGCCAGAATAGAATAAGGATATGAAAATAGGATATGTGCAGTGTAGTGCACCTGCAGAGACTGTGACAAAGACCACACACACACGCACAAACAAACGACATAGGGAGGAAATGCGAGATTCCATCGCACATTTTCAGTGCATTTCATTGGCTCTTTGATAAATGGTCAAAAATCACTTCAGTAAGACACAATGTGGGAGCAAGTTATTAAGGGGTTGCTGTCGCTGAAATCACTGCAACTCCCAGTCACTATCTTTTTCTTTCTCACTTGTTCTTATTTGCAGTTTCTAAGTAAAAAATAATTTGATTTAGCTGGCTAATTCTTGAAATGTCAAGAGTTGCAAGACACCTGTGGGTCTGTGTTAGTGTGCCTAGCAGAAGGCCACACCAAAATTAACTGGCAGCGGGTTTATTACTAAAATGATTAATCACTCAATTGAATAGTCAACCAACAGAAAACTAATGAATTCATGACTAATTATGAATTATTCATCATTTAAACAACAATGCCAACGCGTTTTGTATCATTGGAATTTAAATCTCTATGGGCTTTGGGGCTTCTTTTGGACAGGCCGTTTGAGGATGTTACCTTAGGCTCTCAGAACCTGTAAACTTTTGTTGACAAACCAATAAATCTGTTAATAAAAAAAATCAATGGTTCAATCAATAATGAAAATGTTAGTTAGTTGTTAGTTGCAGCCCTAGTTTTTAGTTTCACTCCATGTTGAGCAGCATCAGCACTGTCCCTGGAGCACTGTAGTCTACTGCTGGACCACTTTTTGTTATCACAAGTGTTTAGACAGTTGGGCAGTAAATAGACTACTCTAATGGCACTGAACTCACACACGCACAAACACACACACACACACACACAGCTTGGTCCCGTTGTCCTCCTCCCAAGGGAGCTGTGGTCTCTATTCTCTCCCGCTGGCTGCTGCAATGACTGTGGGGTCGCGGGGTCTCCCAGATAAGACCGCAGGGGTTTTGTAAAGGGAAGCTTGACTTTCAGAGCACAGGAAGGAGGGATGAATAACCCGAAGGAAAGGAGGAGAGTCGGGAGTGAGGTCGAATGAAACTCCAAACCACCTGCGCATCTGATAAGGCAGCACACATTAAGGTGAGCGTAAAAGAGAAGGTTAGCAGGGAAATGTCAATAAGTGCCCAGAGAGAAGAGAGTTAGGGGCTGCAAGGAGAGAAAGTGAGCGAGAAAAGCAGACAAGAAAAAGAGAAAAAACGGAAACTATCAAAGAAAGATCATGTACACAAAATATGAGAGGCTGAGGGGAACAAAGCGAATGGATGAATGAATTATCAATGAAAGAAAGACAACAGCCGCAGACTTGAATAGGTGATCTTTGACACAACACAATGCGGCTTTGAAATGGAGAAGTTCACAATCATCGGAAAACACCAAAAAGATTTACACCCACCACGCTTGCCAATAGCCTTCGAACTGAAATGTGTTGTATTTTTTGCTCGTTGACATATCGAGCGGTTATGACAAAGGAAGTGTGGGGGACCTCAGGTAGCGCTGTGTGGAACCATTGATTTTCACTGTCCAAATAAGGCCGTTGATGGATAGGGCAGCGCTGGAGTCATTAGATACATTCTCAACTACCATCTGAATACACACACACACTCAGAAGAGCGTGGCGAATTTGTGGACAGAAAGAGACGTGTGGGGAGTGACAAGAGAGGCAGTATGAGGGAAAACATATCTTCCAAGTTTAAAATGCAACACTTAAATCCACAAAATGATTGCTGGCATACAACTACAACTCACTATAAACAGAATTGTAATAGTCTTGTATTTTTAAAAAGTGTGCTGTGAATGTTGGAAGTAAAACAGGAATAAAAGTCGGTGATAAAAGATGCAAGAAATCTAACAAAACCATTTCGCTTGAAGACTACCAATCTCTTCAGTCTGTACTGACCCTTGTGCCCTGTTGCCATGAGCTCAGTATTTATGGAGGTGGTGTGAACCCAAGGCCAAGGTGGAGGGCTTATTTTACAGATCTTGCCATAAAACGGTCAGCTTGAAAATATGAGAGACTTGGTAGGGTGACTTGACTACCTTTGGATCCTATTGCAAATTGGCCTGCTTTGACTGGGGATGGACAGGACGTGCTCCAAACAGAGATACAATGGGGGACAAAAAGACACAATCACCCACAAGCTTGTTGACAGACACAATTCCTGGAGCAGTACATTGGTGTGCAGGAAGTGGAAAGCCGTAATATGGTTGTAAGGATAAAAGGACACATTTAATAATTGCACATATAGACACCATTTCACTTGGTAGGTGTCTTTAGGCTTTCAATTTGAATTCTTTTGAAAAAAAAAAGATTGGTGTTCATATTGTGGGCAGCTGTGGCTTGGTCGGAGGGCGGGTCGTCCACCAATCGGTAGGTCGGCGGTTTCATCCTGGCTTCCCCCAGCCCATGTGTCGAAGGGTTCTTAAGCAAGATACTGATCCCTTCGGTGTGCGTGAATGGTTAGTACCTTGTACTGATGGGCAGGCCATTTACCATTTTGAATATTAAAATTTGTGTGAAAATTAAATGCAAAGAAAAACAATATTACACCCATTTGGGTTTATTTTATTCACTTATGGTACTTTGGTACTTCGGTGCCAATCAGCAGCACATTTGCATTTCTAACAAATAAAAGGGACTTAACATCAATCTGATTTTATAAAAATATCTTGTTCTTTTTCTTTTGAAAATATATTGACTACATCGTAGTTTTTCTAAATGGGTTTGACAGTGCAGCTACAACATCGCATTGTGACATTTACAGTATATTTGTCTTATAGTGAATCCTCACATATTTCCTTTGTGTCTATGGACAGCTGAGGCCTGTTTGTGTCAAACTACCATGTTGAGCCATCAGGCACAGCTCTCATTCTGTCAGATGACTCTTTATAATTTTCCTGTGTTGCCACAAACACATCTCTCTGTTAAAAGGAACAAATTGTCCTGAAGTTGATGCTGACATTTGACATTTAAATAATGATCGAGCCAGAGGGCCATCTTGGCCGCTGAACTGGAAAATGTTACCTTTTAAGAGGAATAAGTCAGGATTTGAGATTTTCCTCCAGGAGAGAGCAACTGTTTACTTATGAAGACGATGTACGCTGGAAATGAGCAGAATTAGTGGAAAGTGTTGAAAAGGGCTGCAAATTTGGAATGTTTGCTTTGTGAATGAGATGAGATTTCTGACTCCATCACGAAAGCCCAAACCTCTCCAGAACCATAAGGCCTCTGAATGTGTCTTTGTGAGTGGGATGACACACACACACACACACACACACACACACACGGGCCAGATATCCATTTGGCCTTGCAGATGATCTCTAATTTCATATCTAAACATCTCTCTCTTTGGGACTGCAGCCACTAGCTATGGGACTTTTCATTATATGCTATCCAAAACACACACATATTAATATACACACACATATTCATTCATCCATCTATTTATCGACTATATCTTTATCTAAATGTTTGCGGTAGCCTTTTCATCTCAAACTGGAAAGGCATGATCGACTCTCTCTGACGTAATGAGTATACCTCTGGCAAACTGTGGATTGAAAAGTTTATGTAATGTAGCATACTTGGAAGCTTATGTTACTGCACCAGATCAGGAAATTAACCTGAAATGACTCCTCCAATGGGAAGTCAGAAGTCCTCTTGAAATTCCAGTCAAATTGGTTCTCCCACTCCACAATTATTTCATCCTGTGTAAGCATACCCACGTTATCATTCAGCTCGTCATTAATAAAAGCTTGATCCACAGGGAGAAATGTCCGACCTGAGAGGTGAACAATCAAGAGTACATGCGCAAGTAAACATCCGAACATATTACATCTGACAGACTGTGACTC
Source organism: Coreoperca whiteheadi (assembly GCA_011952105.1). NCBI lineage: Eukaryota > Metazoa > Chordata > Actinopteri > Centrarchiformes > Sinipercidae > Coreoperca > Coreoperca whiteheadi. The sequence continues at coordinate 11,778,474 of CM022479.1, read as the reverse complement.
TGACGCCTCGTTTTGGGATTATGACATGCAGGCCAGAGATGTGTGTGTGTGTGTGTGTGCGTGTGTGTTCGCAAGTGTCTGTGGAACTAAAGCTTAAAAGTCAACAACTCAGTTTTGAGGCTAAGCAATCTCATTCCCCCACTGTATCACGCACAAACACGTATGCACACACCCGAGGTCGCAATCCAAATTCTGTGACTTGTTGGCCTTTCTCCCAAATGAAGCATTCCACGGATCAACGAGCCCATCAGCCTACCCTCTCCTCCTCTTTGCTCAAATCTCAGCAATTATATTTGGCATGTAACATCAATAATCTCATTTATTTCCTTGCCCCCCTCTTTCTCTCACCCAGCCAACCACACACAAACACACACACACACACACGTACTCAACTACACAGAAGGGTCTGCTCACTTCCATTCTCTTATCTGTGTCTGCAGGAAATGTGAGCCACACAGCATTCGATAAAAACAATTTTTTGCACCATTGATCCCACAGCACTTGTTTCTCCCTCCTGTTTTTTCTCCTCCTCCTGGTCCTCCTCTATGAAAATGGTATTTCTGGAGGTTTTGTTGCTAAACGATGAAGTAAATGTTAGGAGATGGCTGCGTTTTATAAAGAGCAGCAGGGGAAAGACTGTGACAATTCATACTGAGATGAAATGAATCGCCAGGGGAGAAACACACCGCAGGCACAGACACTGGTAGAGAGGGGTCACACACATAGGTTATGTTACATACTGTACACATACAAATCACATACATGTACAGTGTGTGTGTGTGTGTGTGTGTGTGTGTGTGTGTGTGTGTGTGTGCGCTTCTAGGTATGAGAGAATAAGAGCCTGTGCACATCTGTTTGTGCCGTGTTTTCCTGTGGACACCGTTGGCATTGTCTCCACTGAGTAGAGAAGCCATGCAGGCTCAGTGGGTGCCACTTTCAGCTCCCTCCGCCACAATGCCACAGATCAATATAGCTAAAGTCACCCACCTCCACACACTTGGCCTCTGTAATCATTCCCTTCGCTGTGTTCTGCTTCACTCCCTCCCTCAGCCAGGTTGTTGTTTATCCTATTATAGCCCTAATTGCCATGCTTATGGTAACCTTTCTTCAGCTTGCTACCCCCTGCACTAAACTAATGGGTAATGGCACAGGAGGGCTAATGTAACCAAGCTAATTTGGCTGGGCTTAGATGCCCACATGGACACCTCAGTCTTGCACAATGCCCACGTCCATCATTCTCTTACAGTTTTTTTCCTCTCTTTCTCTATGTGGTTTTCCTTCTTTCACAGCTAGCTAGCATTAGCACTCAGTGCGCTGTGTGGCTCGGAAGCAGGTTGCAGCTAATGAGTTACCTCAGTGCTCTCAGTGCTATGGCTTTTTAATTAGTGTCGCGGTGCTAAATGTCCCACATGGACCCTTCCCAAGCCCCTTTTTTTGTCATCCATCACCCATTTCTTTTGTTTGCCTTTCATTTACATATATGCACCAACCCCAAATTAGCTAGTGACTCGTTAATTGGACGTGTGGGGAAGTAAGTGAATGGTGGTATGGAGGGGTAGAGGTGCAGTCAACATGTTTACCTCCTAAATACCCCCCAGGACCACTGAGCTCCAACACACGGGGAGGTCAGAGTGAATATGCCCCTCAGGCTAAAAAGATCCATTGTGCTGTTTGGAGTAATTAGTACAACTAACAAGCTCAAGCCCACATTAAGAAAGATATACTGAACATTCACTCACACACACACATACACAAACACATACATACAAACACATAAAGAAGTTGTTTACTTAAATGAATTCCATTTTGTTCATTTTATTGTGGTTACAAAATGCATGCAAATCAAGTCCTGAAATACTGCCAAAACAAATGCAAAGCGTTAGAACAGACAAATACAGTTGCAGGGATTGAAGAAAATGTTTTTTTCTGTATTCAGGATGAGTTTACCCTGTTCTTTCGTGCAATCTAATTAAAATACCTATTATTGACTTCAAATTCTATCAAATTAAGTCTCCTATGCTTGTATTGACTCCTTTTGGTTGAACTGATCGATAGTTAGTCAATAATAGATAATGATGTCCAAGTGCTGAGCGATGACATGCTGCACCTAAATGTCCTCAGTGTTATTGATCATTCTCAAACAGCCTAATAGATCAACTTATATTTACTGGCATCAGTTTACTTAATTTCCCTATTGTTGGGTGAAAGCCTCGTATCTAGAAATGTACAACTTTTCAGGGACTCAATGAAAAAGAAAACAAAAGCATGAAGTTCTGAGACTATCTTACAGGTTTTGAAAGCAGCTGCTTGACTTGTACCTGAACTTAACATGAACACTTGAAAACCACCAAAATTTGTAAATTTGGAGGTTCTCACCTGATTGAGTTGTTGATTTGCTTTTTATTATGTCTTAGTCTTATTTAAATGCCCAGTAGTTTCATCACTGAAATGTTACCATTTTCTAATAAACCGTAGGTAGATTCAAGCTAAAATTAAAGGCATTGTCAATGATCCAAAGGTAAACAAAAGGGCCGCCTCACCTCAACTTGTTATCACTTTCAAATTAATTGCAAGGATCTTGAATAGATTAACAAAATTATCTGATGCTGTTAAAATGTATTTACATCAGCACAAACAAATGACTTTTCATTGACATGTCAAAATTAGTTTTATATATATATATACATACATATATATATATATGTGTGTGTGTGTGTGACCGTACCTGTAATTTCCATGGTAAAACATGTTATTGATTGGACCTTTTTAAAGCAAAACATATTGGCAGTTAAGTGTGGAAGCAATGAAAGCAATGAAAATGTATTTCTTCTTTCTATGATCCCTCCACTGTACATATATATGTGCATGTCCCTGCTTTAAGAACAAAATCCATTGCATGTATCATATTTTCAATCAGCCAACCTTCAAACAGTACTATGTATATTCTTGGGAGGATAACACTAAAACTGTGTTGTGCCCTTTTCTGCTTTATTTTTGTGTTTGAAGTCTTGTCCACATGATTGTATCCAACAGCCTCACTGTGTGAGGTATATCGTTGTGTTTGTTCCCAATGTTGATTGGCCAATTATGCCTGATTGTGTTCCTTGAGGGAAGCATTCTCCAAGAGTTGTTAGTGAATGGCCAAATTATGCCTTAGCTTTTAATGTGACCATGGGGAGCCCAGGACCACTCCAAAAAGTTTTCTTGGTCTTTGCAAAGCCACAAGTAACTTTTTAGTGACAGGATTATTAGTCAAAGGATAGTTTGAAAGTCATTGTTATTTGCTAGTGTGATTTTAATGGTGACTTGCATGCCGTGGGCCTTTTGAGCTTTAATGAGAAGTTTCCAGGTGGGAGTTAAAGTTGGATTTGTGCCCTTTCTCTGTCCTTCATGACCCCTGTACCCAGCCCAACTCTGCATATCTGACTGCATGCTGTAGCTCTGATCTCATTTATTTCTCCTGCACTGAAATGAATAATATATCATGAATATATAACTATACACTACATTTTAATATACATACACATCCATGCACACATGTAAAGTATGCAATCACAAACACACACACATTTACTGTATGCCCATTAAGAGTGGTTAATACCCTCTGCAGCCTTGGCATATCTCGTAACTGTGACTTAACTCTGAAACACGAGCACATGAAGGAGAGCTGGACTGTAAAAAAACAAAAACAAACTTCATCAGTGTTCATCAATCTGCTCTTCATCTCAGTTGGATGATGGAGAGTGCTGCCTGTGTTCTTATGCCACAGTGGTATTTGGAGTCTCTAGATATGCTGCAAACTTCACGTCTCTAATGCTGGTTGGCTTTGTGCTGTACAGTGCAGATGAATGAGATTAAATGCTCAAATGCAGCTACAGCGAGCACGCGTGTGTGTGTGTGTGTGTGTGTGTGTGTGTGTGTGTGTGTGTGTGTGTGTGTGTGTGTGTGATGAGCTGTAAAGAAAAGGATGTAGTCTGACATGCTTGAAGCAGTAATAGAGCAATATGTTGTGTCAGCCCACAGTAATCCTCCTCCATCTCCTCACTCTGTGTGTGTGTGTGTGTGCGAATATACGCGTGTGATTGATGACACTACTAATGGTGCGTCCAAACACTGGCAGCCCAGTTATCTCTTATCTGACAGAGAGGAGAAGGCTTGTGTCAACAGCTGCTCCTCCTCCTCATTTATCTCTCTCTGTCCTTTCCTCGTCTCTTCCTCCTACCCTTTCTCACAAATTAAATGCTTGCACGGTGCTTGCTTATCATGTTTTATGATTGCTGATTACTATGTATTTAGCTGTTGTGCAACTAATAATTACGTCAATTATTGATAATTTTTTATTAATAATTTAGTCAATATAATGTCATATAGTAGTTTTTAAAATATGGCATTCACGCTTTCTGGCGTTTGAAGGGGGCGTCATCAAATTGCTTGTTTTGCTTGACAAAATCACCGTAACGATGGATCAATCAATCGTTTCAGCACCATTTGTGTATTTTCCTGAAGATTTCCTGTTGTTTTAGCACTACACTCCTTTGCGGTTTTTTCCTCCCTCCATCCTTCCACTCATCCACTCAACAGCTGTCCTGCAGTTTCCAATAGCTTCAAGGCCATAGGAGATAGGAAGGCCCTCAAGCCTCTTTGTGAAGCTCCACTATGGACCCCATCTCTGCCATGGGCCTCAATCACCTTAATGCGCCCGTTTAACCATTTGCTTCTCTGAGGGGGGCCCAAATCCATCCATCCCTCCATATATCCCGTCATACATTAAAGGGCAGATTGATAGCCATCAGCCAGGCCTCGGCCACTGACACACACTTAATATTGTGTCTAACACAAACCAGATGGCTGCAGGGCTCTTCTGCAACACGCACAGACACACACACACACACACACACACACAGGATACACTCACATGCTGCTACCCCCCAGCCTATTCTACTGTTTGCCGCTCTGTCAGGAGAGGGGATGAGCCTTCTTAATTAAAAGTTGGATATATGGGCCTCTGGGTGGAGGTGGTCAAGCAGGATCCATTACCTGCACATTGGGGCCCTCCAGAGCCAGCGTTAGAGTGCAGACTTAAGATGACGAGATGGGGGATCGGGCAGGGGGTGCGGTGAGTCGGCCTGTGCCGCATCCTGAGTCTGAACAAAAATTAAGGAGAGAAAAGAAAAAGAAGAAGTAGTTATGGCGGTTTGAGCATAAGGTGGTAGCTGTGAGCGCTAAAGCTTTAGCGCTGAGCCTGGCTCAGGCCAGGAGGTGTGAGCCATGATCTCAATAGCCGTATTGTGTTCACACTTGAACGGGGGCCAAAAACCCTGTGAAATATCAGAGCAGAGAGAGGGAAAGAGAAGTGTGGAAATGAAACAATGGTTTACACAACAGTGAAATAGGTCTTTTCCTCTGCTTCTCGCCAGCAGGCCCAACACTCAGAATAAGCTTTATTGGCCCGCCTGTCCTGGCTAGTCTCAGCCCCTAGTAGGGCAGATCAGGGGAGGGCCGGCCCGGGCCGGGCCTACATGTGTGTAGACAGACGTAGACGCGAGTTTGAGACATAGGCAGGCCTATGTTCAGCAGCCACACACGGAGCACATATGAGAACACACACATTAAATTATCCTTTGGTAGAGATGAGAATAGCCAGATATTCTTCTAATCCTGTTCGAGGAGAGTAACACGTCTCATAGCATCACGTATGCCTCTATTGCTACAGCTAATCCTTCTGGGCAGAGCACCTCTCCTTACAACCACCAGACAGAATAGTCAGAAGTAGTTAGAATGTGTTTTATTTTTTGTTTTTACTTTCCTCTTTTACAAAAATGGAGAGGAGGGTGGACTTTTTAGATCAGGGATAATTGATGAAAACTGGCTGCACTTACCTTGTTCTCGCAACAATAATGGTGTGCAACATTAATAATCAGTGAGGCGGTGTCTTGTTAATTTTTAACATTTCATGTTTTGCATGAAATGCTGTTATGATGCATCTTCAGCAGTTGCTGGTAATGATTTGTACATTTAACAATTATTTATAAAAGGTTAAAATGCTATGCATATATCCCTTTGGGTTTTGTGTGATACCATTTGGCCTGAATATCGCAGTGTATTTTTTTTTCATGATATGTTAGGACTAGATATTTATGTATTCACAGCAGAAGATTTTGTTTTTTAATGGAAGGAGCCCTTGTGATTGCAGAATGAACTTCAATATACTTTAAGACAGGAATGTATTATGGTTGTTTGTAGCATTAATTTTGCTAGGCTCTGTTTCTCATCTTCAAAAAGTCTAAAAATAGGTTTCACAAAATTGGGTGTCACCTTATGACATGATTACGATGCTTTTGTTTTAATTGAGCCAATGCAAGTTCATGTCTCTTTTTCTAATTTGTCAATGTTTGATTCTGGAGTACACTTTTTATTTTGGGCCATCAGGCTGAGGAGTAAAGCCTGGCCACTCACTTCAGGTGAGGAGAAGGAGGAGAAAGGAGGTGGTGAGAGGAGAAAGTGGAGTCTGGTTGTTTCAGTAAATGAAGAGTTCTGCTCAGATGTTTCCAATAGGTCTGCAGCCACACAGGGGTTCTGCCACACGCTGTGCTCGCTAGCTGCTAAAAAATTATTCTTTTTTTGTTTACTGCACAATGCATTTTTGCATTCAAAAACCCAGGTGGAGTATGGGTGATGATGAGGTGGGAAAGAGAGAGGAAGACTAAAAGACAAAAAAAAAAGAGGAACGTGTGAGTGTCTATCACTCTCTTGCTGGCTCTCTCCAGTTTGAATGTTGTGTTCCTCACAGAGTTTACCTTTCATCTTGTCTCAGCTCTTTGCTGTCCTGCCAACTCATTGATCTCATAACACCAAATGGGACCAAATGACATTTCACCCAAAAATGAAATTTAAAGAAGATGGCTGGAGATAGATGTGACATCTTCTGTTTTGTGTCAGTCTCCTTCCCTGAGATTCATGGAATGAGGTGGTCAATGGGATAAATGTTGAGGCCAACGTTGAGTTGATACTGAGCAGGAACTGACATGCAGAGGGGAAAATTCTCTTTCAGTTCATATTGGAAACCCCTGTTGTCTGGTTTAGATCACTACAAATATGATTGTAAATGAATAGTTTTTGTCACTGCGTTTCTTTGTCTTTCATTCTCTGCTTCTCTCTCCCTCCATCATTCTCCATTGTACCATAAAAGCAAATGTTGTTGAAGGAAGTATTCCTTTATTCGGGTGTTAATAAATAATTGATAGTGTTACATGCTCTACAAATTTGTACCGAGCACCACTTCCCTATTTTTGTTTGCACAGTTCCAGGAATTGTCCCATTTTTGTTTCACTTCCGATGTCAGTCGATAGAGTGGAGGTCAAGTTGTGTCAGTGTTGAATGCAAGCTTCCTTGCCTCATTATTAGTTGCCATTATTCTTGGCATGGATGCATTAGGCTTGATTGATTTAGTTGCTTTGCTTGAGAGCAGGGAAATGTATTTTACAGCCCCACAATTTCAGAATTTAGAAAAGAGAAAGCTATGATTGCTGATATGCAATATATGTTTAAATTTGGAGGTCCATATTGTTTCATTGAGCAAATATCTCTGTTTTAAATTTCTCCAGGACGGCTTGTACAAATAGGATTCTTGGTTTGAATCCTATTATTCCTCAGAGAATGTCGTAAAAAACACATAAATTGTGTACTGTAATGGTATAAAAAACACACACACACATACACATCATTTTGCTCTAGAAAACACAATTCCATGACCGCAACGTGGAGACGCTGAGATAATTGTTTCTTTGATCTTTAAAAAAAGCCAAAAAAAACAAGGACTTATGATATTAGAAATGAAAAATCATTTGTTGTAAACACGTAAAAATCCCCCAAATTTTGGATGCATTTGTATGTTTATGTGTGTCTGTGTGTGTGGACTCTTTTCGAGATAAGCCCAGCGGCACCATCAAACATTAGTCCCAGTAGCCAATAAACAACCACTTTGCTCACTGTGCGTTCCTTCCAGCCAATAAACACTGACTCTGCCTCCCTCTTAGTTAATATTCAACCAGTTAACTCACTTTGTTCGCCTCTTGAGCCTGTTAACAATTATTTTAGCTCATTTTAAAATGTGATAAATGTTCTTCATTGAACGTGTGATGTCTTTGACAGAGGCCAGTATGAGAAAATGTTTCCTCAGTGTGGCTCTCACTGAGTTCAGTGTGTATGTGCTCCTGTTTGTCACACAAGCAAGTCTAGTTGTTAGCCTTCAAACACCACAGATAGAGTGTGTGACCCTGATGTACTGTTCATATATTTCCCCATTTACACTGCACCTGCTTCACTATAATGAGCCAATATATCTGCTCACTAATTGCCCTAAATACATATCATAAAGCCCGGGCTGTAAAAGGCTGTCCAACAGTAAAACAGACATGGCATGATGGTAACCTCTGTGCACCCTCTCATATATACTTGTACACTGAACACATCACATGTACATAAAAACACACATGTACAAAGGCAAAAAGTCACGCACATAAGCACATAACACCTGCACGTACACACAACACATATAAGATGGCATACACACGCATGTGCATACACACACACACACACACACACTTACACACACTCGTCCAGCCTTTTAACAAGGGGCTGTAAATAACACAAAGCCATTTCATTAACGAGGTCCAGCCTGAGCACTCACTGCCTCTCTTCATTTAAAGCGTGCACACTTCCTGCCTAAAGTTACCCTAACCTGGCAACCCAGCACATGGCAACCTGCTCATTCAGATGAGCTGCAGGGGTTCAGAGGTGGACATGGTGGCGTGATGCTAAAAATAACACAGTGTGCCTGCAAATATGTAATCATTGGCTACACACATGAAAGGCTGCTGTCCTGTTTCAATTAGACATATTAGCAACTGAATTTTGAGAAATGGCTATTGGTAGATTTTAAAAGCAGATCTGATGTCGAGCCTCCTGCTGCTGGAAAATGAGTAGCAGAGAACGAAAAACATGTAGCTACTGACAATATGATAATGCAAAAATAAGTGTCAGAACTGCTCGGTAACTTAACAGAATGATAAGTCAAAATGTATTGAAACCTGTTAATGTAATAATCCATATTAGTTTGTATTATTAACATTAACGTATACGTGACACACATTATGAAGTAATACTTACCACTTAATATCATTACATTATCCAGGAGCTTAACAAAATGCTATTATATTGTCTTATTATTATATTATCAGATACTACAAAACTATTATCAGAAATAAAAATGTTATATTTATTCTGTCATTCTGCCTGTCATTGTGCATATAATTTCTACCAAATTCAATTCTGAAATGAAATCATTATCATAAATCACCACATTTAGCCTCGTATTCCCATCTGCATGGGAACTGTTGTTTGAGGCTTACTTGAAGGGAAAATTTAGGGTCAAACTCAAACAAAATTAGATTTGACTTTACAATTATTTTGTGAGTGTGGGAGATAGACACTGGAACTTTTCACATGCAGTGTTCAGTGTGGCACGTGCACATTCACCACAAATGATAGCTGTGTGACGGTGACTGTGGAGACGCTGATTTAAGAGAAGCAAGTTGGGTCGTTAGTGAGCCGGGCCACATTCTGATACTCACAATGCATGTAGACACACACACACACACACACACGCACACACACACACACACACACACACACACACACACACACACACACACACACACACTACAACCCAGATGGCTTTTACAAGGCCCCAGGCTCTCTCTGGTCTGCCTGCCTGGTTTTTAATTATGTCGATGGCTGCCCGGCCCAGATAAAATGGGTCACATTTAACACGCCTTCACTCACCTTCACACACATACACTCACACACTAGGAACACACACTCCAACACCTTGCATACATATTACTAGTGATACAACGAACGCTCACACAAGGTACAGACACACACTGTTTTATAGTGGTATTCACTATTGCCTTTGACAGAGACAAACTGTAAATATGTGATATTCAACACAAGGGTTCTTAGCATAAAAAGAAGTGTGTGTGTGTGTGTGTGTGTGTGTGTGTGTGTGTGTGTGTGTGTTTGTGTGGATTTACAGCCTGTTTCCTCTTCAGCTTTCATTAGGCTGCCAGACATGGCTACACAGGTGTACTATTACCAGCATCAGTAATTGGCTTTGCACGCACACACATGCTCTCTATTTTTAAAGGCCCAATCTATACTCACAGTATGGCTCCTCCTGATGAAACACTTTGACTCTGCTACTGATTCTGTTTATTTGGACTCAACATATTTACACTGAAAATGTTTGAAATATTTAATTTTAATTCAAAGATGTGTAAGTTACAGCTAAATCTGTAATTTAATGATTCCCATATGTTTGATTTGAGTTATTAAAGGTGTGTGTTAATAAAAGCTGCATTGTCAGCACGATTTGATGGGCTAAGACGGTTGTAGTGCATTCGTCTTCTCACATTTAAGCTTTTTGAAAAATACATGAAAATATTTGAATGGAATTTGAATTTTGCTGGACAAACAAATTCTTGACTTGACTTGACTACATTTAACAGTGACTTTTTGTTTTTGGTACTGTAGTATACTGGAATGGTGGTGTATTTTTGTGTATGTACAGTACATGCATGAAAAGTCAGGAACGAGGAGATGTTGTGGTGGCGACAGAAAGAGAGGAAAAAGGAAAATTATAGTATCAAGAGAAGGACTCTCATACGAGAATGTGGAATATAAACACCAACTCGTTCTGCTAATGCTTGTCTGTTTAAATCTCTGGACTGGCTGGGAAAATTTGGATAAGAAAATGAATGAGTCATGCTTGACAAATACTGTCAACTTCAGCCATCCGAGTCGTGCTGAAAAGTGCAAATTTCCCTGGATTGATAAATATTACACTCGGGTCGAAATATGATTTTGAATTAACTAAAATGAATTGAAGCCTTATCAAGGAATATATCAACTCTGAGCACAAATTATATCAACAGTGAGGTTGCACAAAGCTGCTTTTGTTAACATCTGTACAAATTCACTTTGAGTCTTTGTGTAACCTCATCATTGATATAAATGTGTACACATTTTATTTAGAAATTTTCTAACATTTTCTACAAATGCAAATCTTTTCTACACATGCACACTTGAATTAGAATTTCTCGTTTCATTCACAGGTTTACAAAGGGTGATGTGAAACCACAGGCTTTGAAATTATTTCTGAACATCATTTCACAAGCTCAAAATATTATTGAGCCCATAATTTTCTTCTACTCTTCTTCCTTCTTACATGTACTGCACATGTACTCACATCCGCCAACACCCTCCTCCCAGGTTTATTAAGAATTAAGAGTTACTTAATTACTTAATACTTTCATATGTTTGTGTGTCCACCTTTCCTACATCATCTTATTCTTCATCCTCTAGGTTTCACTGCCCCGCCCCCCCAACACAGACACACACACACACACATCATTGTCACCCAGAGCCACTGAAGTTAATAAAATATGAATAATCTCCCTTTCTCTCTATTTCTGTCTGTCTATTTCCTTCCTGTTTCAAGAGAAGGTTTATTGACAGGACCCCTTGTGTTCCTGTCCACCTCTCACCTCCACACACACACACAAACACACACACAAATGTGGACGGACACACACTCATTTAGACTGTTGAGTGATGTGGCTGGCTAGGGTCATCTCTGCAGGCCCCCATCCATCACACACAGGCACATGCGCGCACACACACATACATGTGAATGTGCACAAACACATCGGAGGCTGTGGGGATCTGTACTCTGTCAGGCGCTTTATTAGTCCGCCTGTGTGTGCATGTTAAGGGGCCTCCCAAATGGAAACAGATCCTTCTCCAGAAAGGATACACACTCTCACACACACTTCTTTATTTCTTGTTAGTCGTCGTGCACCTTAATTTGCAACACCTCTAACAACCAGCTCCGCAGCCCACTTCACAGCCACTCAATCTGTCACTGTCACTGCTCTGTTTCCACGACTGGCCCTCTCGTCAGGGTAAGTGTGTGTGTGGGTGTGTGTGTGTGTGTGTGTGTGTGTGTGTGTGTGTGTGTGTGTGTGCATGTAATTCTTACTCTGTTTACCATTTTTATATTGTGTTTTTGTACATGTATGTGTGTACGTCTGCAGAGAAGGGAGGGATGTTTCATTTCCACTCCTGATCTTTTACCTGGAGACATTTCATTCCAGGCTGCCCCCTAGCTGCGTCAAGGAAAAGTGCGAGAAATCCTGCAACCCCCTCTAATTGCTCCTTGTCTCGCTCTGCTTGTCTTTCTCAAAATTTTCACATATTCTTGATCTAGATAGATTAAAAGCGAGATCCATATTGAAAGGCAATTGGCCCCTTGTTGCTCTTCCTCTTTGAAACAACCTTTTTTCATTTGTCGCCCACTTTCCTAAGATATGAGTAGGTGAACCAGAGGAGGGTCAGCCTTCTCTCTACATGGTCAAAGTGCTTTCCTGTTTTCCACAGGCGGAAAAACCTTCAATGCAGAGAAATATTTCAGCTAACTTTTCTTGAAAAAAAATCTGCTTCTCTATGTGTCTTTGTGTGATTATCACTCGCCTGAATCCAAAAAAGGCGCATTCGGTAGACTTCCACTATCGATGGAGGGCCGTGGCTTGGTGCTTGTCTCTGATGTGAAAAAGGTAACGCAATATCACTGATCACTACTGATCACTGATTTCTCAATCCGCTGAAGCGTGTAATTAAAAAAACAAACCTTTGTCTATTTCCTGACAAGGAATCAGGAATCTATAGACAAGTCAGAATGAAGTAGCTACATTTTTTGAGTTTTAAAACAAGGAAAAACAGTATGAAAACAACTACTGCCCACACGCACATACAAATACATGCAAACTAGGGTGTGTTCACACATTGAAACCCGGGGCAGAGAAACAAAGCACTAAGATCACACTTCATAAAAATATTCCCTTAGAGACACATAATAACCTAGCAGTTATGTCTCACATGCTGTTAAGTCTGCTTCTATCTACATCTCACATCAAAATCACAATCACCACTGCGCTCTGAGCTGCCATTTCCATTTTCTGCCCTCTGTCAAATAGAAAATAATATGTACCTTGTCTACCCGCAACTTTCATCTACTAATTCAGCCCTGCACGCCACACACATCCGTCAGATATAACTGGCGGAGGAGAGGGCATGCCGAGACATCCATTAAAGGTTCCTAGCTGTCAAAGGTTCCCCTTTGTGTTGTGAGGAGCGATATAAGTGTCGTGCTCTTATCAGAGCTTCCTGTGGAGTTTGCTCTGCATCCTGTCCACTCAGAGCCGCTTCTATTTCACTGAAGTCTCATTGTGTCTGTGCACATGTGCACGTTTTGGTACATGTGTTTGTGTGTGTGTGTGTGTGTGTGTGTGTGTGTGTGTGTGTGTGTGTGTGTGCGTGTGCGTGTGCGCGTGTTTGTGCTGTCATGTGAGTCATTTTCTGGTGCTGTTTTTAAATAAAACTATAGGTCAAGCTCTGAAATTGAAATTTTTCAAAATGTGTCTTTTTGGGTATTAAATCAGTGACACTGTAGTGAATGAAAGCATAATAAGGGTGACTGTTTTCTTCTCTAAACTGGCCTTAATTCTCTTTGATTCATAGGTTTTGCCATCATTTGTATAAGTTAAAATAACATTGTACTAGCTGAGATCTAGAAACCCAGCGAAATTACTACAACGTAGTGTGACGAGTCAAGAAGCAGTCCAATAATCAGACCGGCTATAAAAAAACAAACAGTTTAGCCACATTATCTAAACCACTTATTAAACCCTGAAATGTCGACAATAATCCCTCATTATATAAGCAAACTGTGTTCGCTCACAACACAGCAAGTTCTGTAGGTTAAAGTTGAACCAGGAAATCAATTTCTAAACTGTGATGGATGGTTTACAATGGAAAGTCTGGGTAACAACTGTTTGCCTTCATTTTCTTTTCCAAATGAGTTGGGGATTTGTTTCAAACCTCATTGCTGTTTCTTGCCCTGTCAAACTTCTTTTTAGCAATTTTGCCACATTCCCAGATTGCAGCAAGGTGAATAGAATATTTTACTGATATACTGACTATTGATGGGAATGATCATAAGAACTCTGAAAATCGATCCTATTTGTAAGAACCCAGAAGTACCCTTTAATTGTGGAGCAAAGGAGGTTCTCAGACACATGAGATCAGTAAATTGGACTGGAACGTTACATTGGATGTGAATCGTTGATCTGCCCAAATGAGCAGAATGAGAATGAGGAGAATGACCGGATAGATGAAGACATGGCAAATTTATCAGCGAGTCAGTGCAAGGTGGTTATAGTTAGACATTAATTGTAATAAAACTTTTATTTCAAAAATGTGAAAATATAAAACGGCATTCCTTATCTAAAGAAGGTAAGAGATATTTAGGGGGAAACTTCGAGCAACCTGGTTTGCTTTTTTTTTGTTGAAACCCTTTTGCACGTGAAGCTGATGATTTCTTCGAGAGGGAGGGGCGCTTGAAAAAGAAAGGTAAATAAACAAACAATCAGCCGCAGGCTTGTTCTGGCTCTCCTTCTCTGTTGCACCTCATTTGAAGCCTTATAAATCAGGCTTCCACCCGGAAACAGGGTGTTAGCAGGCCTCCCACACAACACACACTAGTGCACACACAGAAACGCACAACACACACAGGTCTGCTGCTCATTAAGCCCATGATCAGAGCCGTGGGTGTGTGTATAGGAGAAGGGAGGGACCAAAATGTGTGTGTATACTGCCATGCCCAATACTAGGCATGGCAGTGTTCATACATGTGTGAGTCAGCCTTCCCACACCTATTACCCCTAAAAAAAAGAAATAATCCCACCTTGACTCCACCTGGATCTCAGCTTTTCTCCGTGTGCTCATAAAACATGCGCAATACCTGTCGCAGTTCCCTGGCAACACCGTGACAAGTGCACTCTGACTCCACCGCCTGCAAAAAAGATATTGGGTGGAGTCATAGGTGTGTAAGAGCGGGTATGCCTGGTTAGTTTTCAGTGACTGTTTTCACACATAAAATAAAGGCCTGGACTCAATCAAGCCGAGCGTTTAAGTTGTAAACTGGAAGCAGAAGAGGCAGTAGGTGTAGATGACGAGTGAGAGGAATGGATAACATTCAGCTTGTATTTGTACGCTCCTTTCCAGTGGACACTGTCACATCTTTGCTTCTGAGCATCTCAGTGTGAATTACAGAAAATACATAACAGGAACTGATTTGCATAAACAGCCTCACACATCAGCAAATACATTTATATGAGCAGTTGCCACAGTTTTATATCATGCTTGTGGAACAGGGTTGTTAAAATTAGGTCACGGTTTTGATTAATTTTTAGAGAAGGCACAAACAGGCATTGTTATTCAAAAAAGGCGCATTTAGTGTAGAGGGTCACAGCATGGCTCAAAAGTAACACATTTACATTTAGCAGACGCTTTTATCCAAAGCGACTTACATATGAGAACATTCACAAACCGAAGGCGCAGCTTCGGAAGCATTTTGGGATTCAGTATCTTGCTCAAGGATGCCTCGACGCATGGCTGGGGGGTCAAACCGCTGACCTTCCGATTGGCAGCAAACCACAGCCGTCCAAGCTGTTACCTCAAGCTGTTAACCCAACCTATGCGCACATGTATTCGCCTAAAACGGTTGCCGTATTTGTACAAACAAGCACATGGCAGTTCTTCCACACCTCCAAACAGGCCCTTTGCATATTTACTCACCTAACTTGGCACCTACACCCCCGCCCACGAAAATACACCTCCTGCACGCGCTCACCCAGACAACAAGAACATGACCATTCACACTTTACAAGCTGGGGGAAAAAACACAAACATGCCTGTAGAAAAGCAGCCAGTTAGAGAGGTTCACGAACTTTGCACATCTAAAAATGTCATATGGTTTGTTGGTTCTTCTCCATCACACCTCGATTTCCTTCAGCAGACATTTGACTGTGATTAGGAGCGCAGAGAGTCAAGCTAGAGGTCAGCGCTGAACTTAGACCAGCCTGATTGGGAGTTGTAATTAGAGGAGTTGCTCTGTCTCAGGCCAGTTCTCCCCAGGGGATTCACACAGGCTCAGTATCACATGCACTGCTGGGGCGAAATCGGAGCTTCAAGAAAAGGTGAGCTTTGGGGTTTCAGCCGAGCCGCCCCCATTTTCCCCAGCACCACTGAACTTCACCACACACACGCAGATACCAATAGAAACACACACAAATGCATTCAAAGGAGCCAAGAGTAGAAGGCAACATTTGTGGCCTTTAAAAATGCCTTGCAGTCCCATTGCAATTTCTGCTGTTTCATACATGCTCTAATTGTTGTCTAATATCTGTTCTTTTGGCAAATTTCAGGATTTCATAATTTACAATTTTGTGAGGAATGAGGCCCCATTTTTATATGCGTACATAAAGCATTGTTTACCCCATCCTGGTTTTCCCCTCACTTTGTGCTCCGCAATAAGCCCCTCTTCTCTTCTTCTTCTCCTCCTCCTCCTCTTCCTCCTTCGCCTCTACCTCCGTCCTCCTTCATTCTCTTTGAAAGCGGGTAACATGAAACCCGCTCATGGACTCTCAGGGGGGCGTAGGGGTTACAAAGGGTGATCAATATGTGCCAGAGAAAGTCTTTAGACAAGTGAAAGAAGCCACAGTTTGTCTACTCCCTCCTCCTTTCTCCTCCTTTCCCTCTTTCCTCTTCTTATTGTCGGGATTGACAAGGTTAGGTGGCCCTAACACCCACTGACATGCCTCTGTGTGTCTTAAAGTTGACTTACGTTCAACTCCTGGCAAAGCCGCCTTTAAAATGTAGCATTTGTAATTGCCCAGAATTAGCCATTTCTAGAAATATTCCAAGTGTTTTGGAAGCCTGTTGTTTGTTGTACATTTCTTTTTTTTGGTCTCCTTTTATGATATCTAACTGTTGCTCTCCAACAGGTGGTGGACGACATGGGCAACGTCAAGTTTGCGCTGGACACAGGCTCGGACGCCACCGGCAACAGCTGGCTCAAATACGTCCGCGCTGCCCCGTCATTTGAGGAGCAGAACCTCGCCGCCTGTCACCTCACTGGAGACCAGGTGAGTGACATGACAGAGATGTCGGTGGACTTGTGGCCCAGATATGAGAGAAACAGCACAGTGTTGTCAGCAAGAGACAAGGGGGAGTGGACGCTGGTTGGATCTGTGGGAATCTGTGCATGCACGCTGGTGTGTGTGTGTATGTGTTTACCGAGATGTGTGTGCTGGTAATGACCAAGGAATGGCTCTATTGTGTGTCTGTGGCCGGGCCAGTTGCCAGTGCTGTTAGGAAATGACCCATGTAAAGAGGCTGAAGAATAGGCTGACACTCCTGAGTCCCATAATAACCATTATCCAAGGCACCATCTTCTTCTGTGGAGGCAGCAGTTTCTCTTGCTCGCTCTTTGCTTCTTTGGTCCCCTCCTCTGTCTCTCTCTCTAAAGAAACCTCGGTAAGGCATCGGATACTTTTGGAAAGATGCCCAGCCAGTGCCCATAAAACCCCAACTGCTTAACTAGGCCCTAACCCCAACCCCATGCAATGTGTGTGCCACAACTTACTGCTGCAATATATTAGCATATTCCTCTGTTTCTGTTTATCCTGCAGAGGCAGGTTTTTTCTGTCTTGCTTTGCTGACTCTTGTCCCAGTGGTGTTACTCTGCTATCACTTGACACACAGTTCACTTTCACTTAGGTTTGGACTATTATGGTAACCCACAGTCCTGTACTGGGATATAAGTGCCTAATTTGAGCAAGACAAAAAAATAAATGCATCCAATGGAGCAATAAGAATTAAAAATTGTTCAGCTCAAAACAAACACAAAGAAATGAACCAGAAAAACATGATGGCAGTGTGACAGTAGCCAAACGCATCCATATGACTTGCCTGTGTGTTTTCACATTCTTGTCACTCTGCTCTTATTTGTTTCCTAATCCCTGGCTACATGGCTCTTTCCCCCTCCTGTCTCGGTCTCTAGCCGCCTGTTACTTGCTGTCTTTGTCTCCTTTCTCTGTCCTCATGTCTTGATCTGCCACCTGTCACTCTGTCACGCCGAGGGGACAGGCTAGTGTGTCCATTTAAGCTTCAGACATTAAGCCTGACCGATAGAGAGAAAGGGAGCTTGGACCAAGTAAGAGAGGGAGCACACAGGGGCCTCCGAGATTGACAAGCACCAATTGGCTGGCAACACCAACCCGTCTAATCCTTTTAAGATTTTCACATCAGTGCCCCCTGCCACTGCCACACAATGTCAAAGAAAGAATCAGGGCACTGGCGAAAAATTGTGGAGAATTATCAGACCCAGAAAAGGCCACGTGCACGATTGTTTTTTTATGTGTTTTGCGATTGTTTGTACTTAGAAAACGGCTTTGCTTTTGTTTGCCTGACCAGTTGCTTGGCATTATGGCTCACAGGTATGACCCTATCATTTATTTACAAACACCACACACACATATGCACAGCCACTCAGTTCTAAAATGTATAATTTAACAGCCTATTCAGTGATTTTTCTTTGCTTTTTTTGGATCAGCATGCACAATGCATGAATTTATGGAAATATGTGCACACGGCGCAAATTCAAATGCAGGCAGTAACCTTTTAAAAAGCAAGTGGATAATTTATTTGTTTGTCATTAATGGTGTAAGATGAACAAATGTGAGTGTGATCATGCATAATTTAGATATTTATGGTCATGCTATAATTTGGTATTATTTTATGTATTTGTTTCCACATAATAAATGTGGTCTGGACACAGTTTCTTTAGAAGTGCTGTTGGGTTTTGAGTCTTTCTAACAAGAGAAATGTGTGTGTGTGTTTGCGTGTGTGTCAGAAAGATTCACTAGTGCATTGTGTAGACATCTGCAATCTGAGTGCATGTGTGTACAAGTACATGTGAGTCTGTGTGTGTGTCTTCCCCAATGAAATAGTTCCCATTCATTAAGAATGGCAACAATTACCCAGAACTGGTGTGTAAGCGAGCCCATTCAGTGGTGCTAAGGCCAAGTTTCATCTGCTGAAGGAAACAGCCAAGGGAGCACAAGGGGTGGTGTGTGTGTGTGTGTGTGTGTTGGGTGGGTGTTTATGAGGCGTGTTTGAAGAGAAGATGAACCTTGTCCACGTTCTTGTCAGTCCTTCATCTTTTGTGTTTGGGAGTGGAGCCCATCGATCAATGCCAGCCGTAGGGCTGGCATTGATCGATGGGCATCTGTCCCCTGAACACTGGACAGAGATGAGAAGAGGTCAAGACAGGTCTGAGTGTATGGGTCTTACTGTAGAATACACACACACACACACACAACAATTCATAAAAATTCAAAATGCTGCAGAAACTACAAACATCAATTAGGAATATAATTAATACAGCCTTGTTTATCAACTGGCTGTATTCATTAAAAATAAAAAGTGCATAATAATTGCTGATTATACTCTATAGTCCTGTCAAAATAATAGGGAAGATGTGTCATTAATATCACAAATTAAGATGCTGTAAAAGATTTTAAATAAATAGATAGTAAGATTTATTACATATAAAATTTTGGAAGTATAAATAGGATATTGCAACGTTGTTCATCCTTAATAATTTATTCAAGTGTTTTTCTTCAATGCCCATTTTCATGTCTGGCGTATTGAATGGTATTTTCTTTGTTTTTCCAGCAACAAACATAAATCAAAATGATTGAGGAAAAATCTAATAATTAATATTAATAATTAATAGCTTGTTTGAATAACTGTTTGATGGTGAATGCATTATAAGAGGCATTTTCATTTTTCACAAGTGGTACCCTGTTCAAATATAATGTTATAACATCCCAGTTTACCAAATTGCTATTTTGACCCCATTTAATTCAAACTTGACCTCGGGGTTGAAAGAAATTGCTCCCATCCTTAGTGCAGTTATGTTTAGGCGAGAGTGGAAGAAAGTGAACGAAATAATGTTTCTGCATTTGGAACAAAACAGCATTAAGCAGCAATAGGCCTATTGATAAATGCTCTGCTCTTATATGTTGTGCATGTGTCCATGGTATTGGGGTGTGTTTGAGAGTGATAGAGTGATTGAGTAGTAGCTAGTAGGCCAATAGTAGTTACATCAATTACATTATTTACATCAATAATAGATTTATCAAGCGGCCAAAGCGGCGGCTGGGATCGGAGATGCGGGGAGGGGTCTGCGCCGCAGATCCCTCAATCCTTTTGGCTGGAGATAAGACGAGGAGGAGTGGCCGACGGGGAACCGAGAGAGCACCAAGGGGCAATAGGGAATCACTAATGAGAGAGAGAGTCAGAAAGAGAGAGAGAGAGGGAGACTCATCATCATCATCAAAGACGCGCTCACTGACTAGATTAGAGAGTAGCCCAGCAGAGGAGCGTCGGGCTTCATCCAGCCAGGGGGAACGATCACCGACCGTCCGCAGCGCGCCGGGCCGCTCCGCGACATCCTCTCCCCGGCCCTGTCCACCCCAGCGCCCCGCTCCCTCTCCGGTAGACCTACTATGGGTTGTGTCGCTAACTCCACCGGGACTGAAGTGCTACTGCAGCTGGAGGCTCTCCGCGGCGCCGCGCAACTTTCCCAACTCTTCCGTCTCACGGAGAAAAGAAAGGTCAGGTCGCAACAGAGAGGCTGCCGCAGCCGTTGTGTGTAGCCTAATTGTTGTAAATATTAATACAAATAAAAGGTAATAGCCTTCGTGATATTTTCATTGATTTTAGGCATTTGCTCCTTGTCTCCTCTAAAGAGCACCAAGTCTTGGAAGTTAGTATCACCGGCCTTTCTGAGTGTTTTGCGTACGACTCAGTGTGTGCGTGTATGAATGCGTGTGCTCTGCCCTCCTCGTTGCTGTGGCGTCGTTGAATTGGTGCAGAGCGCCCCCATGTGTTCAGAGGTCATAGTTTCTGCATGCAGCTCGAAGTGCGAGTTTGTGCTGTGGTTTATTGGGAAGCTTCTTTTATTTTTATTGGAATATTATGGGCGTCAATTGTGACCAGATTAATGAATATTCTTTAGAATGTATGTGTCTGTAAGCTTAGTTTGGTTCACAGATGTTCTAGGTGTTGGATAGAGACTATAAGGCCTCCGCTATGAATGGCCTCATTATTCCTGTTTTCTCAGTTTTCCATGTCTTTACTTGTAGCAAAAACTCATAGTCGCGAAGTAATTTATTTATGCCCAATCACACAAGTTAAATGACCTCAATCAAATGAATAGCTGTGGCCAGATAAAGAGCCGACATTTCCCAATTTGCTGTAGCTGTAAATAAAAAAATAAAAAAAACGCACGAGAGCAGCTGAGCGGTTTGATGTTTATTTTTCGTTTCATTCAGCACTTTTCTTTCAGACTGTTTAGACTCATTACAGCAGTATTTGTATCTTCTGGATTTCTTCTGCATTTTCTTTTCTTTTTTGGAATGTTTGAGTAATTCTTTATGAAAGAACGCAGACCTATGTTTTGTTTTATTTTAACTGATTTGTACGGGGGAGGGGGGGGGGTGTATTATATTCGTTTATTTCATTAAGCTGAATAACTGTGGAATAAAACAAATCATTGTGCTGTATCACATATTAAAGTAACCCGTGATGATCCGGCGTTTAATTATAAATTGTGAAATACTGTGAACATTTCTGAACGAGATGTGTTTCCATAACGCTGCTGCAGCCTGGATAATATAGCTTATTTTAGGCATGCATGACATTTTCTTTTCTTATTAACGACCATATTAATATGCTAATATTATCAATTTCAACATTAGGCCTTTCCTTTAACTGCGATAATAAATATTGGAGGGTCCAGATTTATGAAGTCCATCTTGACCTTAAGTTAAAGTCTTCCTCTCTCTTTCTCCCTCTCCTCAGATTTATTATAAAGCTGTCCGGGACATCGAAGCAGGGGAGGAGCTTTTGGTGTATATGAAGGACGGTATTTTCCCCGAGGGATCCATGGCACCCAACCTACAAGGTAAGATTAATGCGCGTCATTAGCGCACATTTTAAACAAACTCCAGCCCGCATCCTGTGCTGCTTTCGCGGCCAACACACTCCATAACCTCGCTAATGTGACGGGAAAAAGACACCATCTCTCCCTCCAAGATGCCCCCCCCCCAAAGAAAAGTGAATTATTCGAATCATAAATTTTCAGGATGGAAGTAAATCCCTTGCATTAAAGCATCTGGTGGAAGGCCGTTTTGGACCTGTCATTTAAAATAGGCCTGCCAATAATGAAGGTCTAGTCTGAACCGTGCGCTTATGCAGTGCTGCAGTGTAATGGGCCTCTTTGCCTGAACTGCTGTATTAGGGCGTCAATTGGCACTTGTCATATCCCATCCTAAGTGAGTGGACGTTTTCTGTTAAGGGAAGGCCAAGATCAAACAGAAATTATTAGGAAGCCATGTCATTGAGAACACATGGGAGCACAGGACCTTTAGGCCAAGAGTTTGGCATTCCATTTAGGTATCACATCGGCCACAAAATTAATAATAATAATAATAATAATAATAATAACTTGTTATCCATAAGTCAACGTTGCAGTATGTCCCCAGAAATTCCTCCTAGGCATCCTTGGAAGTTTTAGTGGCCTTTAGCCTATTATAGTACCGGACTCACGGGCTTGGCCATGTGTTTAGTGAGTCGATGCCCCTGGGAATTCCGAGTTAAAAAAAAAAAACAAAAAAAAAACGAAAGAGTTGCTCAACCCTATTTACGTTGTTCGTAGTGGTAGGCTACTTTTAATATCCCTGTTCAAAAATAATAAGCGAAGCAACACGCGTGATCAAGCGTTCTTAAATTGTTGAGGAAAAAAGCAAGTTGATTGAATTTCATGCGGCAGCCTGGAATCCTAGTTTTCATTAATCCACTCGTCTTTTAGCCCACGTTTTTAGTTAGACTTGTGTTAAAGATTATGCAATTACAATTGATGCTGAGAAAAATCATATTCCCTAACACTGGCTGTTGGGTCAGCGGTGTCCAAATGAAATAAATGGTCGATCCTATAGCCTAATTTCGGGGCTTCTGTCTATTTATCTATCTTCCAAATACATTTCTGTGCATTTTAGTTCGATCTTTGCCTTCCGTTATGACACCAAAATTTGCAAGATCCTGTGCCCTAAGTGCTCAGCTACACCTTGCTGTAGACTGTTGTCTGCAAATTGGCTCACGTTTCAAAGTGCGTCATGTTTAGGTGCTCTCACCCACCAGTCTTCCTTCTGAGTGGGTAACCTGATTCACTGTACTACCTTTCAACCATGCCTCTATACATCAGACTCAATATGTCCAATATTCTATCTTATAATCTAACTTGGACAGCTGTTCCCTGTCTATCTGGGCTTTTCTTTCAAAGTTCAATTAAGCGGAAAAGGGGCCTTAGTTCCGTTGTATTTCTTTAAACATCTTGGACTTATTGTGTTGAAGTGCTGTTGTCAGGTAACGTTTTGTTGTGTTTCCAGTCTTTCTGGAACCAGGGATGAAAAAAAAAAATCTGATTACTCTTGTCATTGATTATAAAATAGTGGAGAGGAGAACAAGATGTTCGTGAGATGGACTGCAGTGCAGCAGTTTTTCCCTCTGCATGATGCACAGTTTATGCATAGATCTCCATGCCAAAGCAACAGGAGGAAACAGGAGCTTGGTTATTGAAAAGATGCAGATTGGCATGTTGTAGGAGTCCCTCAAAGATGGAGCAGGCTTGTAAATTATTTGTTCAATTCCTCTGTGTGAATGTGTGCATGTGAAATATAGAGAGAGGGAGGCAGACAGAGAAAAAAGAGAGACACTCCACCTGCCAGAATGTGTGTGTCAGAGCCAAAGTATTTGGCGTTGTGTGTTGGTGTGAGAGAGAGATGAAGTCAGACAAAAAAAGAACAAGTGTAACAGTTCATCTACTGTTTTAAGATATTTATTTGTGAGTGAGAGAGACAGAAAAGCAGAGAGAGAGGAGGACAAAGAGAGACTGTCAAAGTCTACCTACTGTAAGAGGAAGAGTGTCTGTTTTGTGTGCTTGTCTCCATGTATTTATGTGTGCGTGTGCGTGTGTGAGAGAGAGAGAGAGAAAGGTAGCAGAGCTGAGTGGGAGCTTGGCAGTGCAGCCCTGCTCTCTGTGTCTGGCTTATCGGAGAAGGAATTTGAAGTAGAGGACTTGAGGAGTCCCCTGGGACCTCACCCATGCTCCCAGATTAGCTGCTAAACTGCACATAATTGTGCTTCCCTTCGTCTCCCAGAGAGCTATTAGTCTCCCCTTTATAACCCCACCCCACCCACCCAGATCAGACTAACTGAAAAAACACAGGCACACACGCACCTTTATTTACATGCATCCTCCCTAAAACGCACATACATGCACACCTGAGTATCCACTCAAACATTTTCTCAACACCCATGCTCCCGTTGCAGGAGGAATTTGCAAGTACTTTTGACATACACACAGCCTTTTCCATATTTTTAAATTCAACAAAGTTTATTCTCGCTATATATGAACTGCCTCTTTTTTTCCAAAACATTATCTGCTCTTATAGGTGACAGAGAAAACGTATCTGAGTGTTGAGATGCTTGAGCTTCAGAGCAAATGATAGCCAACTCTCACAGTAAAACACTCGCTCTCCATGAAATATGTGCACACTGGTGTCAAACGTGAGGGAGTTAGTTTAGCATTTGAGCTCAGTGTAATGGCCCATTGACCAGAAGGTCATTTATCCTTCTCCCCAAGGTTAGACACATTGATGTTGCTACACTAATGCCCTTTTAATGTGACCAAGAAGTTCCAGCTGGATAAACGGTCACATGCAGTCGAAAACAGGTGAGCCATGCACTGTAAGTCATTTTGGATAAAGTCATTTAGTGCAGCATGAAATGATGGATGGGTGTGCATGGCGTGTTGGGGACAACTGGGGGGCTGACTCAGGCGTTGGCCGCTTGGGTCATGGCAAAGAGGGAATGGCAGTTTGCCTCTGAAATCACCATGGGGTTGGCGCCACTGTGCCACTGCTTAC
This sequence comes from Coreoperca whiteheadi, assembly GCA_011952105.1. Lineage (NCBI taxonomy): Eukaryota > Metazoa > Chordata > Actinopteri > Centrarchiformes > Sinipercidae > Coreoperca > Coreoperca whiteheadi. The sequence goes on along the minus strand of CM022479.1, from coordinate 11,753,458 downwards.
CTCTGTTCTTTGTGGCTCATTCTTTTTGGAGAACATTCACATAAACACATACACACTCTTACACACACACGCACACACACTCACATACACATTCATGCCTGTGCACAGAGACACTCCACTGGGCTTTTCCCTGATCTGTTGAACTTGGCGTCTGACTCAGGAACTTGCTATTGAAAAAGCTGGCCCGAGTTTTATGCATTTGACCTTGGTGGTGAGAAGAATTGTAAAGGTTATCAACATGGAAGGGGAAGACCAGACCCTATTATTTCCCCTGTGTGCTATTACACCTATAGTCTCAAGCAAACACTTGCTTTAACAAGCAATTAACTGTGTTAATGAAAGCTACATTTCACTGCTAATTGATTGCTAATTTATGTGAAGGTCAATTGCAGGATTGTTTCTTTTACAATTGGAATGGGAGTCTATTTTGTAGTAAGTAGGATTAAATTAGGAGTAATTTTTAACTAACACTCTAGGTAATAGATTTTTGTTCTTGTTTAGTAGTATCAACAGTTTGTATATACAACTGGATACTTGGTAGTGCATCTTTGGGAAAATGCAATCTACAGGAGTTAGTGAATACCAGGAAAAAATACCAAACACAATGCTTGTTTGTGGATCGGTTTCGTCTTGACTACCATAAAATGTAGTCATTTTTAATTTGCATACATTAAATGGACACGATTAAATGTCCTCCATTAACAGTATGTATTGCCTTAGCTTTGTATACTGTGCTAGGCTTTAATCAGACTCGTTTTTTGATACACTTATGCTTAGATTATATGGTAATATTTAAGAGATGTTTTAAAGAATTGTCAAACTGGAAAATGCAGTTATGAAAACAGAAATAAATAAGGAATTTTGTAGGTTTTTTTCATTGTTAACAGGTAGACTAATGTCAAACTAAATCATTTAAAAAATTTATATTGTATTATTCATGTCAAAAGTGTGTAAAAGTATTCTTCAAGCATTTCAGTTGGATTTCAGTGTGTATTATATATTTCAGGGAGCTGAATTGTGTGATGGCTAAACAAATCAGTGTGTGTTTTTGTGTGTATGTGCAGACGAGCAAATGTACCGCTGTGAAGACTGTGATGAGCTGTTCTCCTCAACACTTGAGCTGCGGCGGCACCAGAAGTATTCGTGCTCCAGTACCGGCTCCATCTTTGACACACTGAGGGAGGACTTCAAACAAGAACGTGAGGACAGCGACGAGCCCATCCACGAGTGTAAAGACTGCGAGAAGATCTTCCCAAATGAGTACAGGTACACAGACATGTGATAACAGACTTCAGTACTCATAACGATATACACATTCAACACATACAGTCCACTTACAGCCTATGGGTTACAGTTGTGACTTGAATGATTTATTGAATTCACTGACTCAGCTTGTGCTCTCCTTATCAAGTCTGGGCCAACACATGATAGTCCATACAGAGGAGAGGGAGTACAAGTGTGACCAGTGCCCCAAAGCCTTCAACTGGAAGTCCAACCTCATCCGTCACCAGATGTCGCATGACAGTGGCAAGCGCTTTGAGTGTGAAAACTGTGATAAGGTACAGCATACCCGGCACGTAAGTTGTGCACAGGACACACAGGCTTTATCTGCTCAGAAATTCTGCTGGTCATGTTTTTTAGGCTACATTCATAATGGTATTGGATATATATTTTTTAATTCTGAAAGAACATCTATTGTATAAATATTAAAGCAATGAAAATTGTGTATATTTCCAATAACAATGCTAAGAATGGCAAAATATAATACAAAAAGGGGAAAATCTAAAACATTTTGCATTGTTAATTATGGTGTACATTGTATTTTTATACGCTTTTTTCAAATTTCAGGTGTTCACAGATCCTAGCAACCTTCAACGCCACATCCGCTCCCAGCACGTGGGGGCACGCGCTCACACATGTCCTGAATGTGGCAAGACCTTTGCCACCTCATCAGGCCTCAAGCAGCATAAGCACATCCACAGCAGTGTCAAACCCTTTATCTGTAAGTGAGAGCTTTGGAAGTTAATGACCACATTATTCTTAACAGTCCTTTTATTTTACACCTCTTTTCTTTCCACCTCATCTACTTCTCTATTACCCTGCAGTCTTTTTCTTATCCATGTCCACAAACTTTATGATCCTGTTTACATCGTCTGAACCAAGGTTAGAGGTCCAGGGATCGTATTTCTATTGCTATTAATTTAATTATATACTGTAAATTATAAATGTACCTGCTCGCTTATGCTTCTTTTCTATCAAAACTTTATGACATATAGTTTAGATTAGTTTGGACTCCTTTATAATAATGGGGGAAAAAAGCAAAGATATTGTTGATAAATAGCCTACATTTTAATTATGGATCAGAGACCAAATATTCAGTAATTATTTGGCAGTAAAACACATACAATGTAGATACAGTAAATCAGGAACAATTTGTCAGTTTCAATTTGCAGACAGAGGTTGGTTTAATTTATAGAAAACAGTCCCTTCCTTTTCTAGAGCTAGTTCATCAACAGTTTCGATTCAGATGTATGTGTTGTTGTTGATTTGGTATACAAAGTTAGAGACAGTGTTAAAATGGGTTTAACCAGGCCCTGATGGGCTGCGTCTTTTTGCTCCCCCAGGCGAGGTGTGCCACAAATCCTACACCCAGTTCTCCAACCTCTGCCGCCACAAACGTATGCATGCTGACTGCCGCACCCAGATCAAGTGTAAGGACTGTGGGCAGTTGTTCAGCACTACCTCCTCGCTCAACAAACATCGTCGCTTCTGTGAGGGCAAAAACCATTATGGCTCTCCAGCAGGGCTGTTCAACTCTGGTATCCCCATGAGCTCCAGCCCTATCATGGCTAAGGCCAAGTCCCACCATCCCCACCTTGCAGGTCTAAACCAGTCAGGTTTAGGCTTCACTGACTACTTTCCCTCCCGACCTCACCCTCACGCTGGCTTGCCCTTTTCCCCAGGACCCCATGGCTTCCCATCCCTCCCACATGGTTTCCCAGGTATCTTCCCCCCATCACTGTATCCGCGACCACCTTTATTGCCGGCCAGTTCATTGATAAAGAGCCCTCTGGGGTGCAGTAGTCAGGAGGTGAAACTGCCTCGGAGTCCCCTAGATGCCCCTCCTCTGTCCCTGGTTAGCTCCACAAACAGCAATGGAGGTCACAGTTTGAGTCAGCTGGAAGACAAAGAGAAAGAGAGCAAACTAGATTTGTCTTCTAGTGGAGAAGCCAAGCCTAAATCTAAGATGGCAGATATGTCTGACTGTAGTGACCTTGAAGACATTAATACCACAAGTGGGACAGATTTGGACACCACCACGGGTACTGCTTCAGGTGATGGTTCTGACCTGGATAGCGATGGAGAGAGTGAACGTGAGCGAAGTGGTAAAAGAAGGAAGCCTTCTGGGGCCATATCAAGTCAAGAAGGCCATCAGTTAGAAGACACGAACAGTGCTTTGATATCAGCCGTGTCTAGTTCGGGGAACCTTGCTATTGATCGTCCCTTTCTCTCTTCTGCATCATCCCAGCACTCCTTCTTCCCTCCGCCTGATGAGCAAGCCCTCCCGCCCACTACCGCAAATGCCAGTGCAGCCACCACAGATTCCATCAAAGCCATTGCCTCTATTGCTGAGAAATATTTTGGTCCAGGTTTCATTGGTCTTCATCAGGAGAAAAAGATGGGTCCATTGCCCTACCATTCCATGTTTCCCTTCCAGTTCCTGCCCAACTTCCACAACTCCTTATATCCCTTCAGCGCTGATCGAGGTGCCCTCAATCCTAGCATGTTCTTTAAGGCAGAGCCCAAGTCACCTCGCGAGCAGTTACACAAGATGGTTTCTGGTGCCCCAGGAGCTCCTGCTTCCACAGTGGAGTCACCATTTGATCTCACCACAAAGCCCAAGGAGACCAAGTTAGCTCCTTCCACCCCAAAAAACCCCTCAAACCCCAACAACACTACTGGGAGCAGTAGTGGAACGTTAGCAATATCAAGCGGTGAAGAACAGCCATTGGACCTCAGCATTAGCAGCCGGAGCCGAGGTGGTCATAATGGTGTGGCAGCTGAGCCACAAAATAGAAAGAACCACATCTTTGGAATTGGAAAGGGGGTCTCCATTAAGGACGAAACCCCAACTGGGTTTCCACACCCGCATTCCCAGTTACTGCACCAATCCTCCATCGCCCAGCACCAGCAGCCCCAGGCACAGCCCCACCAGCCGCCACCCCTGCACTACGCCAAGCCCTCAGCATTCTTCATGGACCCCATATACAGGTATTTCAGCCCCGATTAGACCAGAAACTGCTATTTCCACATGAGCAACATCAACATGTTTATGTTCACACATTGAAGAAGGTTGGTGTTTATTTTGTGGTTGGAGGTTGTAGATGAACTCTGACCTTGGTACGTAACCCTCTGCCTTGTTGTTGGTCCAGCAGGGTGGAGAAGAGGAAGCTACTCGACCCTGTAGGAGCTCTCAAGGAAAAGTTCCTCAGGCCCTCGCCACCACTCTTCCATCCACAGGTAGGCTTAAAACACACGCATACACATTTCAAATCTAGGAAGGCACTTGGTATAATCTTCGGTAGAAACAATAAATAGTACATGGACTTTGAACAAAAACTATAGCAAGGGAATACCAAACAGGGGAATTGACCACCACGTATTGCATACAGGCTGATTATTCCCAGATGCTATCGACTATTATTTTTAAACCATGTATTATGTGAAAATACCTCACTCCTGCCTCCCACGCCGCTGCAACCTGAATTGATAGAGCCCTACGCACCATCATTCCACAGTGTTGATGTTATTTTCTCAAGGGTTCTGTATGATTTCTTCCTTTGTTTACTGAATGGCGCCTGTGTACCTCGTCACTTCTACCTTTTTCAGAAGACACAGTCTGTTATCGCAGCCCCTTTGATAATCAAGTCACATTGTTCAACTGTCCCCAGACCCTCCCTACCTCTACAAATCTTGATTACAAGGAATGATAGTATTAATAAAAGAGAGAATAATAACCGTTTGAATTGTAACAAACTGCCTCTCTTGGCCACGCTAATCTTAGTTGTGGCATTGTTTCATGTACTGTGAGCCCACAGGCCAGCTAATAACTCAACCCCTCCAAGTTTTTTTTCTCTGTGGCTGGCTGGCTGGCTAGATAATAGCACCGTGTCCATCAAGGACATCCTGTGTTTGTCTCCAGGAGAATGGGGGGCTCTCATTGGGGAAACGGTTTAATCTGACCTGGAAATCTGTGTCCTCTATCAACTGTGACTTTGCAATACACTCATTTGGTGCATATGCAGACAGATACATTTACACATGGACATGCATTTGTATTTACACTATGACATTACTTAGTTATTTCACAAAAAAATGAGTGATAAAAGAATAGCTAATATGGATTTTTTTTTTATGTAATTCACGTCACCTCTTCTCAGTTACATTCGTCCCTGTACTCCTATTCTTCTAAAGCATTGTATTATTCATCATTGGATGAAAACGATGTGATCTGCCTTTTTGAAGGCATCACCTCGTAATTGATCAATATCCCCAGGATGAAATATTTTTTCACAGGCTCCCATGTAAAACCTTCTCATATCAGTGTCTCAGCTGTAATACTCCCAGTGATCCAAACACAATGCCACCTCTAATTCAGTCTCATGACGGAATTACCTGCCTCCCCACCAGCCGTTCTCAGACTGTGAATAAACAAATTGAGACGGAGTGTCTGTCCCTGTGTCTCTCCCGTCCCGTATTCACTAAAAAAAGGAAGGATGTAAGCTGTTTTTGGCAAATAAACTCCCACATAACTGGCCCCCTTTGTTCACAAGCTTCTAGGGGAGGGGAAGCAGCTATCAGTTGGAGGTATCTCAAACTATATTGTACAGTTCCAATCAGGGCTTTTGAATGCCTCATTTAGCCAGTTGTCTGGCCTGCAACAGTAGCTTCGGCAGAAGAAGGTAAGACATAGAGAACAAAGCACTGGCTAAAGCTGGAGGTGAGGGTATATGGATGGGGCTGCTAAAGGAATGGTACTTGAGCAATTGTGAATGTGCTATAGGTCATGGAGGTGACTCGCCTAGGTGACATTAACAAAAACAAGGCTAACCTCTGATATACTGCTTCTCCTCAAAGCTTCCGCTCTCTGTCTCTTTCCCTCGGTCCCTGTTTTTTCTGACATTGTGTCTTTGTTTTTAATGCTTCCGTTTCTCTTTTAACACACACACACACACACACACACACAAACATATATACTGTGTGTGTGTGTGTGTGTGTGTGTGTGTTTGTGTGTATAAATAAACCAGTTTCAGTGGCTTAATGTGTGACTAAAAATCAAACTAAGTTCTGTAATGAAAGAACTGCTGCATTTAGCTTGTCAACATAAGGTTTCTACTTAAACCCTCAATGCACAAGTAGTGCCAAAATCTGCTTGCATGAAAAGAAATGATATCTCTTGATTCTCTTTAAAATATTTGATCTTTCCTTTTCCCATTTTTTGTTTTCTACATCTCCTTATGCTCCTCCCTCTCAGATGTCAGCCATGGAGAACATGACAGAGAAACTGGAGAGCTTTGGTGCTCTAAAACTAGATGCACCGCCCAATTCACTGCAACACTCGGCTCATCCACTGTTCAATTTCCGCTCACCACCACCTTCCCTCTCAGACGCCATCCTGCGCAAGGGCAAGGAGCGTTACGCATGCAGGTAAGTGCCCTGTGGTGCAGCGTGTTATTTATCAGATGTTTGCATACATAAAACTCCATCATGTTACAGAGCATTTTTGCAGCGACAATAAAACACATGTTGCTCAACCATCCTTACTTGCTTCCATTTCGTTTTCTTGCCTTTCTGTCTGTCCTTCCCTTCAGGTACTGTGGGAAAATCTTCCCTCGTTCAGCAAACCTCACCAGACACTTGCGGACACACACAGGGGAACAACCCTACAGGTATTCTATTCTGTTCCAGATCAGTCTTTAATCTTTATGAAAAGCTCTTTTTCCCCGTTCTTTCTTTTCTTAGCGCTACTTTTTCTGCAACTTTTGCTTGACTGAATCAACAGTCATAGGGCTTTTTGTTTTCAGTTTATTTTTTTCAAAATATGCAAGAATTTACGTCTGTTTTTTTTAAACAAGATGTGTGAAGAGATGTCTATACAATAGTGCCACATTGATATCGGGGGCCAATACTGGCCTTATTAAGTGGACGGGTATCGGCCAGACACGAGCGATCCATATAACTGTAAATGTTGTTTCTTCGTTAGTGTCATTCTAAAATTCAGTGTGTCCTCTATAGGTAACATTTATTAAGTTACAGCCGGCTCCTGACTCAGTTTTTAGAGCCACAGCTATTCCTGGAGTAATTATATTTACATAACAATGATCCCGATGAGATTCTGTTGTATGAAGGTTTTAATTTGGGAAAAGAGAGCGCTGGGATCAGATTGGAAATTGGTATCGCCGGATGCCCTGGGTAGAGGTATTGGAGTGCATCCCTGGCGAAAATTGGCTAAAAAGATAAAAAATTTGAACTATTTTAAAATATAACCTTTAAAAACTAACACTGGCAACACAACCACTATGTAGTTTAAATAATTATAAAGTATATTTTTTAAACAAAAAAGGAGTGTCTTGCTCACCTCAGCAGGTGGATAATGGAATCACCATTAACCCTGTCTTCATCTCTGGTTGAAGGGCAGTCCCTGCTCACTATGCCACTCTGCTGCTCTTTTAACCCATATTCACATGCTCCTGTTCTCCCTTGGCAGGTGTAAATACTGTGACCGCTCATTCAGCATCTCATCCAATCTTCAACGCCACGTTCGCAACATCCATAACAAGGAGAAACCCTTCAAGTGTCACCTGTGCAACCGCTGCTTTGGTCAGCAAACCAACCTCGACCGCCATCTCAAGAAGCACGAGCATGAGAACATTCCCGGTCAGTTTGCAACATCTATGACTCAGTTTGGGTTGAGACAAGTGTGGCTGTGAGAACTGAAATGTAGTTATTAAACAGGGACCTGGTATTTTGTGTTATGTTAATGGTCTGAATAATGAATAGCTCACATTACCCATTTGGAAAATTTTAAATCTTCACCTCAATAAATGTTTAGCTTGGTGCTGCGAATTATTTAAAGTAGGAAAACCACTTAATTAAAGAATTCACACTTGCTTTTCCTACTACGTTGCCAAAAACAGCCTTTTTATGTGCAGCATGGAGGTATGCCACTGAATATGGATGGAACACAAAGTTTCATCTAAGTGATCCATGCTTTAAAATTGCTAACATTTGTAAATTCAAAATGACAACCTAATGACAAGGCAATACACTTGGTTTCCACCTTATGCTACTTATTCCCAGTGAAGCTCTGACATCACCAACATACAAACTAAATTTCTCAAATACCAAGGGATGCCATTGTTTGACATGAGTATGTTAATAAGAGGCAATTCATTAAACATTTTAATTGAGGCAGAACTGACCAGATGTTTTGTTTCCTGGTGTATCTTTGATTAGAACACTGAACACTGATTCCTAATTCTGAGTCAAATTAGAAGTAAGCAACTACATCTGCTAAAATTATTCAATGTAAATTGCAAAGGTACAGACTAAGAACGCTGCCTGGCTCCTGCTGGCAAAACAGTATATTTGGAGTATATTATTTTTTATTTATGTTATATGTATTCCAAATCCATCCTTAACTTAAACACAATCACAGCTGTTATTATATATTGTAAATTACACCATTTGTTCCCCTTAAATACCATTGTGATTCAACCAAGAGCAATGTTTTAAAATCTGTAAAAAGGGGAACGGAAATAAAAAAATATTAAGGGAAAGTATTTTTATAAACCTGTAAATGCAACCTAAGTATGAAGCACAAAGTAAGGTTCGAGTTTGACTACACATTGGCCAACAGTAGAAGAGTGTGGTTAAACTCGTAATCTCCTGTGTGGGAGTGCGCCTGAATGTTCAGCTGGGTGCTGCCAGTAATGAGGATGTGTGATCAGGTAACGGGACAGCCTCTGATATTCTGAAAGTCAAACATGTATTTTAGAAAAAAATCTCTCCACTATCGCTACCTGATAAATTAGCAAAGGAAATTGCAATGCATTTACTCCATTAATATGAGTATGTAACTGTGATATTCTCTTTATACTTTTCAGGAGAGGGTTATATAAAAAACATGCAGGAAATTGTAAAACACAAATTATATAAAAGCCTTTGTCAAGATATAACAAGGCTTGCCCTTTGTCACTGTTTATCTTCTTCATAAAGCTCCATGAACATTATCCTGTTTGTCAATATATTTAAGCAATTTTCACAAAATTTTTACAAAAAAAATGCACAATTTTTCTTTTTTTGATATGAAATTAAAATGTGAATAATGTGTATAATAACCCTCATAATATTTAGCATTTTCCTTAAAATCATCAATTATGTATGTCTGATGATCATCAAACTAATCACGCTTGTGTGTATGTGTGTGTGTATCTGTGTGTTTATGCGTATGGATGTGTACGTTTGCACGCTTTCCCCAAACAGTGAGCCAACAGTCCGGGATGCTTTCCAACCTAGGAACCACCATCTCCTCCCCAAACTCCGAGCCAGAGAATCATGCACTTTTAGATGAGAAGGAGGACTCGTACTTCTCAGAAATCCGCAACTTCATTTCCAACAGTGAGATGAACCAGGCCTCCAGCTCCACGGATAAGAGGTAACAGGAATAGTCGATCGCATGGACCACATTTGTATTAAGATTTTTGCAAAGACCTTCAGTAATTACACTTGATCCATGAGCCTAACCCTCTACTCTTCATGCCAAGCTTTAATTCTTACCTCAACCTCATCCTAAATCTAACTTTAATACTAACTGTAAAGCAAAAAGAGCTGGTAAAATGTCCTCACTTTGAAGACATGTTTTTATATCTCTAGTCCTGACAGCTATGACACACACATGTTCAACTAAAAGCAAAAGTTGTGCTCTTAGTTCTTCTTCCTTTTCCCTGCACACAACAAAATACATGCCAGTAGTTGGTGCACAGTGCACCCTAGTGGCTTGAATTTGTATGACAACAGTCACCAATAAGCTGTGTCCCAATTCCATACCACATACTAACAGTTGTTGCAGTTGGATTAACTAACATTTGGAGTGAATAGTTAATCTAACTGCAACTTTTAAATGCTGCAGCCAGTTACATTTTTACAAAAAAGACAAAATGTTTTTTCAAAGATGTAATACTTTTGTTTGTTTTCTAAGAGCTCTCTGCAGCTGTTTTGACACCATCCACAATTAGTTTTAACTTCTGCAGCTCTTAGTTGCTTCTAATTGTCTTTTGTGCATTGCATGGTGGGACAAAGGTGTATTACAACAGCACACAAACATCATGCAGATTTTATGTAATAATTTTTTCACCTTTCCACTGTTAAAGCACCGCATAATTTAAGACCTGCTCCGAATTGTTTTTGGTGCATGGAACTAGGCCACAAATCATTTCATATCGTCCCTGCATTAGTGAGTTCAACTCAATCATCAAGGTTTTTCTAGTTTGATACAGTTCAGCCATGTCTAAAATGTATTAGAGCTGTCTTTGTGAAAGAATAGCAATTTGTGTGTGTGTTTTCTGCACTCTAAAAACCATAACTTGCTTTTTAAATGATGAAAATGGCTGGTCTATTTTTAAACCTTACAGCTTGTGGACAAAAAGGTCAGCTTCCAGCTTTAAGTCCTGAAATGCTTTCACTGTTAGTAGCTCAGTTGGTGGGAAATTACAGATGTTTCAGGCAAGAAGAGGGTATCGGAAAAGAAAAGAAGGATGAAATGTTTTTCTCTTTCACTGAGTGGTTTGCCTCTTTCCTTGACTCTATACTCTCTCTCTCAATGTGAATTCCTTTCTGGTAGTCTCACTTTCGGTCTGTCTCTTCTTCCATCATCCCCCCTCCCTCTTGTCAACACGCATTATGGCCAGCAGACCCAGTGGCAATTTAGCCCCTCTGCCATCTGGGATCAATACTGAGTCTCATCCACAACAAGCTGGCCTGACATTTTAATATCTGTAATTCAGACTAAGTATTATGCTTTCTGTCCTCCCACCAGACAGCCCACTGTTTATTCTCCCACTGAGTGACTGAAGTCAAACGCCGAACGCAAACACACATTCATGGATGACTATCTGTAATCGCTCTTAAACGCCCTCGCAACATAGTTTCTCCCCCTTTAAAAACTCCTTTTTCAGTATCATAGCCAGTCAAAATAAAAGTCTGTGGTAGCTTTTGTTTTTTCATGAAAACTTACTTTGACCAGTTTTCTTGACGTTGTGGATGCTGAGGCAGCACTGCTGTTCTGAGGATGGGAAGATTCAAACAAAAAAGTTAGGAGGTTTAGATGAATACAGATATTTCCAGCACTGCATTGTTGAAGGACTAAAAGGTAGCTGTCTCCTCGGGACCATGATCCAGGTCACAATTAGGGCTGGAACAAGGACCCAGGGCATGGCTTGAGCTCTATGGTTTGGATAAAACTACAGTTGGAGCTGGTTTCTTGTCTGGGACTGGACTACAATGGCTGGCTGTTTGGACCCTGAGGGGGACTCAGGTTGAGGCACATATCTAGGAGATCCACAGATGATGGAGCTCTTCCCCCAAACCGCTATATCCATACCCCCAGCCCACTAACACAAATACCCAACTGACGTGTTTAGACTAAATGACAAAACCCAGGGCCCCCTATGTCAGCGCTACGCTTCTTTTTCAGTACACAGGCATGGACTTTTCCCCCACGAACCAGCTCTGCAATTTGATTATGGTGATATTTAATCTAGATTGAAAGAGGAGAACTCACCCCCCCCCCAAAAGTCCCCCTACCCGCATTTACCCACCCACTGTGTGTGACCCAGTCTTGTCCCTGTGCACCCCTTCCCAGAGGTAATCCTGTCTGATTTGATAAATGTCCACTGTGTGGCAAAAACTGGAAAGGGTAAATTTGCCGTCCCAGAGGAAATGATATCATGAGCCATGACATCGTGGTCTGGGGGTGATGGAGGGGGGAGTTGGGGTGCTGGCTGGAAAATGTACAGATGGCAGGTCATAATGGTTGGTGTGCTGATAGCCTGTTTGCAGATCAGCCATCGTCTTCCTTCAGTCACACAAAGTATGTTGCACCATTTCAGGGTGTAGAGGAACCAGTCTGAAGCGGGTCATCTCCTGCTCTGTTTCTGCAGAGCTGGCCAATTAATCATGTGTGGACCCTTTATAAAGCGTTCCGGGCAGACTGTCAGCACCAATGTGGTTTGTGTGGACACTGGAGTTGGACTATGCATGCATGTCAACAGATTATTTATGTTTCTCTCCCTGCTTGTGATGAGTCATGTCTGTAGATGGCCTGGAAATGGTAACAGCCACCCAGCTCTAGACTGGACATACGCTCAGAGAACAAACTAAAATTAAAGCTGCAAGCAGCGATGATCGGGCCCTCACACCGCCACGCACGTCGGGGTGTGCTGCAGCCGTGGCGTCCTTGTCGGACCCCGGCTGTGCGGCTCTGAATTGTGATGTGTTTTGGTCACTGCACATTGGAGTTAAATGTCACTTCCTGTGTCCACTATGGCACCAGACAACACGCTTTATGGTCATTTTGAAGGATATCATGCGTAGACCACACCAGGGAAATTCCGTGCAGTTTGGATAGTGTTTGTCATGGAAGGCTTACTTCCTGTTGCCACTAGGTGGCGCTATGACTTTACATCATTATTGGCCTGTAGATGTGATCAGGGTGGGATTCTTATCAAATGTGTGAAATTAGAGGCCGATTGGACGGTCTAAACCAAAGTTACAGCAACTTCCTGTTTAAATATTACTTTCTGTGTCCACTATGTGGCTCTAGAGAACATACACTAATAACGTCATGTGTAGACCACACCGTGTAAATTTGATGTGTATGGTTATATAGATGTGTTCATCATATATATATGAAGATTGGTTGACATTGGACCATGTACAGTTGTGTTACAAACCTCTTCCTGTTTCATGGCAAAACATTGAAATTTGCTGGCCCATAACAGCCACACCATTCGATGAAAACTCACACTTAGCACAATTTCTAATCACCAAGGTCATTAGATTGCACAGCAAAAATTTGGAGTCGATGTGATTAATTCTCTAAGAGGAGTTCATTAAAGTACGAACCCTGTAAACAGCCTAAAATGCCCTTTCAATTCAAAATGGCTGACTTCCTGTTGGGTTTAGGGTAGGGGTCCTCGAGGCTTTTTTGTCTGTCTTGGTATGATACGTGTCCCACAAAAAATTGGTGCATGTAGGTGAAATGTGGGGCGGGAGTACATTTTTTTGTAACTTTTAGGTGGCACTATGGAGCGACTTTGCCACGCCCCATGCATGAGACCCATATGAAACGTACATTTTCGCCACTTGTGACATTTGTGCAAAATTGGGTGAGCTTTCGAGAATATTTAGGCCGCAAAAAATGCCATTTGGTCCATAAGTCCTTCTCACTTTTCGATCATTGTTGGTAAACAATAAAAAGAGCACTCAGCAGTTTGAATTTGCAAAAATGTTTTTAAATCTTTCTGTGAAAAACGCTGGCTACTACACTACCCATGATTCAGATTTATAGCATCTTTTTCCTTAGGACCTCCTTGTTTTTTGCCTTTCACAATTTTAGAAACTTTTTTTTTTTTTTGCTTTTGTAACAATGTTTGAGAACATGCAATGCCACAGACTGGAGAAACATAACTTTACGCGAGCTCTAAATGCCTGTTTCTTATACTGTAATGTCACTAATAAGGGAGGAAAAAGTCAGTGGTTTCAGAAACCGTTGCCGACATTAGTAACACTTCCTCTCTACTTTGATCCCTCTGCAGATCAGACCAGGCAGAGGAGGAGCGCCCCCCCAGCCACAGTTTGTCCAACTCCAAGCTAGGGCTCCAGGGGCTGGAGGAGGAGGAAGAGGAAGTGGAGGGCGACGATGAGGAGGAGGAGGAAGGCAGCCTGACAGAGAAGTCTCACGACGAGGCGCCTGAGTCCCCATCTCCAGTCCCAACAGGAGTGTATGAGGAGGACGAGGAGGAGGAAGAGACGGAGACGGCTCCATTAGCTATGAGCTATGAACACACTCGCAGGTATTCATTTTGTTAACTATACAGAAAACCACATAAGTCAAGGTTCACGGACACTCTTTATCTAAGTCTACACTTAACAACCACAGAAAATGTACACCACATATTGTCAAACCTTTTAACAGAAACCGCCCATTATAGCTTCTTTCATTATAACTAATGCCAATACTAAACAACACAAGGACAAACAAGTTAAGCAGATTGAACGTATAGGTTCCCTCCACAGACACCCAAAACTCAGTTTCAGTTTAGCTAATGTGAGGTCAGCTTCTGCTCCTACTCTTCTCTCCTTTCTCTTCTCCCAATTTATTCCCACTGCCTGTTCTTTTATTAATCGTACCTCTCCTTTTTTTCGCTTCTCTTAATGTTTTCTTTCACCTAAACTTTAACCTTTGAATTTCCTTCCCCCCTCCATCACATTAACTTTCCATCTATCCTCCATCCACCAACCGACCCATCCATACTGCCCTTTCTCTGCCATCCATCCATCTCTCGGTGTGCAGGTGTATAGAGGAGGAGGGCTCTCTCTTGGACCTGGAGGGTCTGCCCAGCTTTCCCAAGAGCCTGGAGGGGTTACGTAAAGCAGCCAGTGAAGAGCAACCCTTTGATGTTAAAGACATATTTAACACTTCACTAGAGTCGGAGGCATTGAAAGAGACATTGTACAGGCAGGCTAAAACCCAGGTATGTGACTGGCTTTTGGATGTCCTCTTAAAGAGGGAGGGACAGGAAAGACATGTTGTTCTGATAGGACAGGAGGAAGGACAAAATGCATCCGGCGCTTAAAGAGATGAAGGGATGAGATGGATCCTTTCACATGTTCAGGTGCTTGATTAAGGAAAAGGTGGCTGACACTGTAGCTAAAAAGGGCCTCTGGTCCTGCCCCCTCACGTCTTTTCCTCTCACTTAACCTACTAACATATTACCTGTAAACTGCACTTATCTTTTCTGTGATCTTCAGTCTTAAAACAGTGTAATGAAATATAATTACAAGGTATGGTGTCAAGAAATTACAGGATAATTACGGTTTCTAATAACATGAGGTCAGACAATCTTGTGAAAAGGATGGCGAAGCTACGAAATAAGACCTACGGTCTAATAAACCAAAATTGTCCTTTAATTTCTCGACAGGTCATTGGACAAATAAAATAGTGCAGTGCAGTGTCCTCTTGTTAAACGTCACCTGTCTTCTCCTGCAGGCTTATGCAATGATGCTGTCACTCTCGGAGAACAACCCTTTGCACGCGCCCTCCCAGAACTCTCTGGACGCTTGGCTGAGCATGGGCGGTGGACCGTCTGAAACAAGCAGCTTTCACCCGCTCAACCACATCTAGACGAGAGAGAGGGGAAGTGGGAGGAAGAGTAGGAGGAACACAAGTTTCGCAAATGGATAGAAGCAAGAGACTGGGTGGACATGAGTAGTGAGAAGACGTGGAGACCGGAGAAGAATTCAGTGTCACATACATTCAAGATAGAAAGAATATGTTTGTGTGGATATGTGTGGTCATTTGTGTGTGTGTGTGTGTGTGAGTGAGTGAGTGAGTGAGTGAGTGAGTGAGTGAGAGATAGAGAGAGAGAGGAGGGAGACTTTGTCTCTAGGTGAGGCGTCTCGCAAGACTCTGTCAAAGAGAAAGCACTGCTAAGCTCCTGTTGATGTGAAGGACATGATGAATGCTTCTCAACAGCATTGAAACTCTGCATTATTCTGATCCTCCCCAAGTCCACGAGGCTCAATCCAGCACCACAGAGACCCTATGTAAGGCTCTCTTAAAGACACTTGACTAGTATGTCTCTAAAGTCTGGGTACACCGCCTACTACAAGCACTGCAGCATCAGCACTGCATTAGCACTGCATGTCCACAAGGTGGTGCTGTTTCACTAGGAACATAGTGGGCGCGTGCACTATTGTCTCCAGGTTTCCCCCACCAATCATGGGCAACTCATTTACTGATCTCGTTTCAGTTATAACTGCAGAATCAACAATAGCACCATACTAAATGTTACTTGAGGAAATGACAGTACCAGTAGACTGTTGATTTTTGAATGATTTAATGGAGAATGATGTTCAATGTTCAAATGTGCACAGCAACTGGTGATTTTAATGAGCTATCTGGAACACTAGCCATTGTAATTGGTTACCCAGTTTGGTCATGCTGAAAATGAATATAAATTATCATCAATCAATCAAAAAATGAGGAAAGTCTTTCTCTGCTTGTTTATTTCATCATCATTTGTTAATTTTATTCACTCTCTTTCCTCTTAGATACCACAGTATTGTTTTTTCGTAGGCACCACAGTGCTAAATTGTTCATATAATTATTTTAGAGAAGGACCAAAATTGTATGATATTGTCATATGATGTACAAAATAACCTAGATGTTCATAGCAAGAGTGGTATGTGCCAAATAACCCGTAGAAAATGTTTTGTTCTCTGACAATCATTTCATTTCCAAGGGGCTTTCCTTTGCTGTCATAGTTTTTTTTTCTTATTACGCTCTTATAAATTTGATTTCAGAAGTGTGTGTATGTATTTATTTTTGGTTGTTTTGTCATGACTGGAGGAGTGAAAATGAAGAAAACTCATTTTATCCCTCTTTTCTTGTTGCTGAAGGAATGAACGCCTATCAGAACGTGAGGGAGATTCTGAATCTCTGGTTTTGATGCGTTAGTGTGCCAAAATGGAAAGAACCCATCAAAATTAATTGTTTTTATTTATAGTGAAAGATAGCTGTACTTAGTTTTAGATCCTATTTGGCAGTGTAACGTCCTGCAGTGTTTAGGATTTTTTTTTCTTGTTTCAGTTCAAACCAGTATGCTGAATGCTTGTTGTTCAAATATTTGGGGCAGACTTGGACAGTTTTCACTATGAATTTCAGAAAAGGGCATTATGTTGTCACACTATTGAATCTGACTAGTTTTTACCACATTAAGCTCCCTTTCCCCTTTGTTTTTCATTTAATACATGTAGTATAACCAATGAATATTCTTTTTAAAATTAGTTGCCCTATATTACATGGTCCAAACGTCTAAAACACAGTCACATCTGCATGAACATCTGCTCTTCGCCGAATTGGAGGGACAAAATCGCTGGTCATGCAAGAAGGAAGGCAAGGACTCATGAAACCAAAAAAAAGAAAAAAGAGAGAGAGTAAACTAAACTACAGATAGTGTTAAAATGGACATCATAATTCTGCTGGCCAGTCCTTCCAACACATGTAAAAAATGTCTACTTGATTCTGGATGGGGAAAACAGAAACACTTGATCATGAGTTTAAATTTATATTCCCTGTTCTTCTTGTAAGATCATACTGAAGCTCATTCAATGTGGTCTACAAGGTAGCTGTGCCATGGAGGGCATGAGTCATTTACTGTAGATAACTGTAGATAGCTGCAGGAGGCATGGGGGGTGAGCATTGTTGATCATTGTTGCCTTGATCCTCCCTGCGTACTGGGACTTTCAGAACTAGGCCTGATGCTGTATTTTCAAACTAAACCATATGGGTCCAAGCCATAAATTGATCAGGCTTAGGTCTCTAGAACTTAGAACACAGATACATTTTCTGACTAGTTTCGTTTTCAGTAGATGAGCAACTCGTGTTCGACATGGAGAGATAAGACAAATCTGAAACAGAAGCACTGTAATTTTTCTTCACCACAGCAGGTGGTAGTGTGATGCTAGGACTGATGCATCATCTCATTTTTCTAAAGACACAAGTCTTTTTTTTTTTTTTTTAGTAATTCTACTGAATGAGATTTCATTCATGGTTAACACATTGTTTTCCAAATTGTGGTTATAAAATGTAAAGACTTGGGTTGCTAAGTTTTTAGGTTGACTATATGTAGTAATTCATGTCATGGACTACTGTAATAAGTACGCGCTGTGTAAAGCAAAGGAATTGAAGGCATTTGAAGTATTCCATTTTGCCAACTTCAGAAAGTATTCTGGCAGGTGGTCGCTGAAATATGTTTCAGCATAATAGAACATGGTTGCTGTTTCCCCCCACTGTTACAGGAGAAAGTAAAAATATACATATTGTTTCTTTTTAACTGTATAGTATTTTAAAGAATGAAAAACAATGATGCATTTGTCTGAAGAAAAAAATCTTTGAAAAATATGGGTTTAAATGGATGGTGCTTGTTTTGTTTGAATCTGAGTTGTATATCGCCTCTGTTATGTTTATTGAAAACAAACAAAAAAAAATGATATTGTGCATGACGTGTTTAGCAGTCATAATGATGTCCATTTGTGAAATGTGTATCAAATCAAAAAATAAAAAAAAAAAAAGAAAAGAAAAAAATAAATCCGTAGATGCACTTATTGTACATGTGGTTAGGTTAGTAGGTTTGACTTCAAGTTCTTGAATGCCATACAGGTGGCTCTGAAAGACATAGAAAAGACTTGTGGGAGAAGACATAATGAAAAACAATAAAGGATTGTAGAATAATATTGAACAATTCTGAAATTGCAGTTCTTTTGATGCTTGTGATTATTGAAGATGTACTTTAGAGAAATTTCATTGAAAAGATATGACTGATGTTAATTCTGTAGAATAGCAATGTATACCAAATGTAATCTTTCCAATGCTATGAAGAATTTATACATGAAATTGATATGCAATAAAACCTGTGTGCTTTTTAAATGAGAGGTCCACTGTGTATTTGCAAGCACAAGTGCATGAGAATGATCAGTGAAAGACAACACATCAAGCGTTTTCCCTATTATAATTGATCATTTAGGGCCGGCTATAGCTGAAACATCATCGATTCATCGTTTATGTAATTTCTCATGCAAAAATTACAAGCATTTCCTAGTTCCAGCTTCTCAGATGTGAGGATTTGCTGCTTTTCTCTGTTTTATATAAATTTAGGTTTAGGACTGTTTATCAGACCAAACAAGGAGGCCTGTTTTAAGAGTCACCTTAGCCTCTGGGAAATTGATGGGAAGTTTTGTACTCCTTACATTTACAGTCACATCCATTTTATATAGTGACCATTTAATAAAAGAAAAGTAATTCAGTTAAATTTTATTTATATAATGCCAATTCATAACAAAAGTTCTCATTGCACTTTTCCTATAGAGCAGGTCTAGACCGTACGTTTTATAATATTATTAACAGAGACCCAACAATTCCCACCAAGAGCAAGCGCTTGGCAACAGTGGTTGGATGAGAAGTATAAACATATCCCATTCCGAAACGCTATTGGTTTGCACACGATCCATTGCACCTGCAAATCACGTCACACTCCAGCAAGGACATAGCCAGTGGTGCGGTCGTACCACTGTTGTTGTTCTTACATGGTGCTCGTCTGTATGGATGTTCTTCACTAACAGTCTTAGCTGTCATGCCAGTGTGTTGTTGGAGCGCAGATCCGTGCTGCCTTGCAGCGCTGTGCCTTTATTAGTGGCAAAATGTTTTTCAGGAATATATGAAAAAAGACAGTGGCCCAAAGTATGTCGTGATTTATAATTGAAAGCCTATTTTTGAACCGGAAAGTCATCCCGCTTACAGTAGGCAAAAAACTGCTTAACATATATATATATGTTCAGCATGTGTGTGTTTACCCTTGGCCCTCAGCCATCTGAGGGACACCCCCCTCACGTTCACGAGAGCATCCCTTGTTCCTCACACGCAGCTCAACAGGTTTCTTGACTATTCTGGACTGGCCACTATCAGCCGCAGCAGCTCTCCGTCAGTGGCCGCACGTTTCATTACTCCATAAAACGAGTACAGTACAACAAAGTTACAACAAATGTATGTAGCCAAGTACGAAGATGTCCATCACATATATGGTTCTTTAATGTATTTGTGTTGTACTAAAATGTGATAATTTTCAATGGGCATATATGCGGCTGAAGCAGGTAGCCTAGTGCAACCCAAATTTTTCAACATTAACATTTTAATATAACATTATAGTCATTATGGCCTTTAGAAAAATGTTTTTGAGGAGGTGGGGTAGTGCACTATAGGCCCCTGTGGCGTAGCCTAAGCTTTTGTCCTTAATTTGTTTCTTTACATTACTTTTACTTTTATACTTTAAGTAGTTAAGAAACCAGTACTTTCACACATTTACTTGAGTAAAAAGCTTGAGCTGATAGTTCAACTTCTACAGAAGTCTTTTTAAACCCTAGTATCTGTACGTCTACCTGAGTAATGAATGTGAATACTTTTGACACATCTGCCCGTTGTCATAGTGAAATGGTAAAAAAGAGGAGAGAGAATACTGATAGAGCCAGAGGAAAAGTTTGTTGTTATTTAGGCTATAACGGGAGCACATTGTCCATGACAGACTACATCCCTTTACATTTATGAAGACACTAACATCCACGCCCAGTAGTGTACAGTTACGTTGTTTCAAATAGACGAAAGCGCGAGAATTATCAAGTATTTGTTGAGATAGGCTATTACAAAACAGCCCACAAGTCCTATTGTGTTCTACAGCTAAGCTTCAAAACAAAGATATAAAATTCCCACAAGCAACTACCAGACCCTCTGCACAAGCTACAAGCACAAATCACACACAGTGAATGAATGCAAATTTCATTCAAAGCATTGGGCTCTTTCCCTGTGTCTGTGTACACAGCAGTTCCAGTGTCAAGTCAAAGAAGGTACCAACAAGCAACCCTAATCCCTGATGCGGGAGGGGGACATGATCGCTCACTTTTATAGTGTCAGATTAAAGGTCCAGTATTTAGGATTTAGTGGCATTTAATGGTGAAATTGCAGTTTGCAACCATTTAATTACCGTTCACCCTCCCCTTCCAAGCATGTAGGAGAAACTACGTTGGCTGCGAAAAACGCGAACGGCCCTATCTATGGCCAGTGTTTGGTTTGTCCGTTCAGGGCCACCCTAGCAACATGACGGTGCAACATGGCGACTTCCATGGAAGAGGACCTGCTCCCTCTGTAGATAAAAACGGCTTATAAGGTGCTCTAAGGTAATGAAAACAAAACGATTAATTTTTTTTAGGTGATTATACACTAATTGAAACATGCCTATATTATATTCCTTTTCTGCCAATCACTCCTAAATGCTAAACACTGGACCTTTAATTTCCACACTAAAATACTGCCCTAAAACAGACTGAGTCCTTACTGCAGCGGCCCAGGTTCGAATCCAACCTGCGGCCCTTTGCTGCATCAACCTATTAATGAGCTCGTCTGAGTCATTTTCAATTATTGTGTGCTCACAGAGCCAGTGGTGTGTAGGGACTTTTGTGCCCTGAGTCTTGCCTCTCAGGCTAAATACGGAGAATCTTCACAGATGTTCCTCTCTCTAATCTCAAACACGCTCACACTACAAGATTTGAAAATAAAGGCACACCACACACTACAGGATATTATTAAGATTATCGGCCCAGAGGGAGCGATGCCTCACCTCGCGTGATCTCATGGGGAAGCAGACGTAAACAGGAAATGGGGACGGAGGTGGTGCAACAACTTGCTTTGGTAACGTTAAGGATTTGCAGTGAGAAGAAACAAAAGCAGAAGCACGTCTGGGTGAGGAAATGGTTGGGGAGACAACAAGGCGGTTGTAAATATATGAAATAAATAAATGTGGTATTATGAAATAAAAGTCCAATTAAATAAAAAGCTATTTATTTATACATTGAACCATATTGACTCATTTATTAATTTTATAGGCATATTTATGTATGTATTTATTTATTTAATATTGAACAAAATGGCATTCCATAGGTAAGTCTGCAAAACTAGCTAGATTTTGAAGTATTCAACCGAAAAAGTCCCACCCCCTCTCTTCAGAGCTCCTTCCAAAGCCACGCCCCCAAAACACGTTTCCAAGATGTCGAAGTTGATGCTCTCGTAACTACATAAACACACAAATGAGTTAACGCAACACGTTAGCTGCAATGTAGGTAGGTGCTGATTATTAGATAGATTAGAAAGATGGATTACCTGTCCAGCAGAAATAAAGCAGCCATGGTGTCACTTTTCAGCCCCTTGAGGTCCCTCAGTTGTAGTCATCTTGAGAAGCCACCCTGGTCTGACCTCTTGCTTTATCCAAAGTCTATTTGGTAGTAGCCTTTTCAAATTCTGTCTTCCTTGTTTGGCAGATCTGACTGCAGATGTAGGTACAGGTGGTACTGGGAATTTTGACTGCTCTTTCTCTGTCATAATTGTAATTAATTCTAATTAATAACTCATTATCCAGCCCTTGATTCAGCTGCTTCCGCCCACATTTTTTGCAAAATTCACACCAAACTAACCAGTTCTAGCTTGGCAGGCAGCTCAGCGAGCTCATGACTTTCCTTCAGTGTTTAAGGTTTTGAGTTCAGTCCCTGGATGATGCAGATGTTTACTCAGGGATTGTGCTGTCTGGATTAGAGACACGTGACATCAAGGTTTAATAACTTTGGTCTGGGATGTTCTGCTGATGGATTTTTTTCTTCTTCCTCCTCAAAATGCCCAGACCCGACTCACAGCTGCACAGCAGCAATAATTACTATTTGAATTGTTTCCACATGGTTGAATGTATTTATTGTAAGTGCTTTGGCTAAAAGCTTCAGCTAAATAAATGTAATGTAATGTAATTACTTGGAGCATGTCATCTGGAAAACAACACTGAAAACACATCACACAGGCATAAATGGTCTATTAGTCACAGTATGTTGGAATGTAGCTCCCACTCCTTAATAATCAGTATACCAAAATTCAAAAAGTGTATTCTAATATCTATTCACAATGGTATGTAGGAAATCTTACTGTGTAATTTTAGGAATTGCAAATACATTTTGATTACTTCACAAGTTTTCATTTTTCAAAAGTGTACTGTGTGATTACTGCATAATTTTAGGAGTTTCAGTTACATTTAAATTACCACAATGTAGATAATCAAAAGTTAACATCAGTGTTTAAAATCACTTCATGGCTGAAAACACTGACAGGTTCTAAGAAAGCCTACTTGTTTGTCATCCTCACTGGAATTTAGGAGTGTAAATATTGACCAACTTGATATAAAAAAACAAGTAATTGAAGGAGTAGTAAATATATATATATTTATATCATCCCTACCTGTTTAAACATTAATGACATAGCCAGATATAATGACCTCCCTCAGGTTATTAAGTGGCTGAGATAAGACTTGCCAGCAACCCAAGTTACATGAGATAAATCCAGTACTGTTTTAAAGTCTGGCTTTGGGAGAAGTACCAGGTCAGTGTAGAGCTTCCCAATTGAAAATGGATCACTGACAGTTAAGTCAATAGTTATAAAATATTCAAATAAAACTAGTGTGTGTATTGAACAATATGGTCACTTTAATCTCATTGGGTACAGTTTAAATAACATTATAATTACTCACTGTGGGTACAAAAAAAGTACAGTTTATGTTTGAGTTGTGGTTCGAACCATTGATCAGCCATAAATGTAAAGTATTTGCGAATCTTACATTTCATACAAAATAAATTGGTTTTCTGCTATCAATAAGAGGATGTTTCATTTTGAAGCAAAATTGGCAGACAGTCCGCAGACAGTGCTGCAATGAAATGTTATGTTTTAATTAAGAGAACACAATAATAATATAATATACTTAATATGCACAAATTATTGTTGCTGCAAGGCTCTGTCATCCAGCTTTTATATACAGGATAAATATTTAAATAAGACTTTATTTTGCAGGTACTGATACAGTACTCCTGTATGTCAAGGTACTTTCACTTTAATTACTGCAATTCCTTAATCTAATGTTAAAACAATCTGGCACAAGTATTCAATCACTGTGTATTTTGATATAAATCCAGAAAGAGATATAGATGAAAAATCCATAAACCTTTTCTTATTAAAAAGATTATTGTTGTTGTTGCGCAGTGTTGTCAATTCAGCTTTCATATGAAAGGAAAAAAGAGACTTATCAAGAAGTACTGATACACTGCTGCAGTACTACGTGTCTCTGCTAGCTCATCCGGTATTGGTTGATCAGCCAATCATAAGCTGGACTCCTTGGGCGGGAGGTCCACATTGATCACCATGGTGATCACTGGAGAAAAAGGACTGTTTCCCACTCACATGGTGAAAAGCAAATGACCACTGAAGGTGCTATGGTGATTTTCACTGTCAAACATCCTTGAGTTAACCCACAGACGCAAAAACACAACATCTCCGACCTCTAGACGCAGCGTGACACCATTAGCAGAACTTCCATAATGGGATGTCTGATGCTCATATGCAATAAAAACATGCACTCCGTTCTTGACCAACGCAGCAGAAGAAGGATGTGAAGCATGTCCATGTGCACCTATGTAGAACTCAAAGTGGTAGGCCCCTCTCACTGGTGCAATGAAAAAACCTGTGGGACATTTTTCCTGTCATTTCGAATAGAAAATTAACTACTGCAACATCAGAAGTTTGAAGACAACATAGCCAAGAAGTCAAATAAAATATTCAAATTTCTACATATGAGTACCTGTGTTTGGGTTGTAGGCATTTCCAATGTTTGTGACGACATGTCTGAAGACCAGAGGGGTGTGTGTGTTAAATGGTCCAACAGTTCCTGAGCCTGAAGCCAGCAGAGAGGCTGAGAAAGCCACCTGTTTGACTGGGAGAGAAACATACTCGCTTTAAAGAGGCTGATGTTACAGCAATGTGATCGATTAAAAACACATCATTAGTCTGTGTATTAATGTGCTACTTCCCCATTCTAGATAGGGTTTTAAATTATGTAAATGGTATTAGAATGAAACAGTTCACATACTAAAGAGCTAGTTTAGTTTTGAGTCTTACCTTCGCCATCTCTCTTTAGAGCCTCTACCTGTTTTTCTGTGACATTTGTCCTGGCTTTCATGGTGATCAGCTCTGCGGCCTGTGCTGAAATTAATCAAAAAAGTGGCATTGTGAAATAAACCATTGAAAACAATCTTTGATTGTTAAAAGTATTTCATCATCATTGTTTTCATTACTATGTGCTTTAGCCATTGAAAACCTGGGTATTGTTTGAATACTGACTTTGAATTGAATTGAACAATTGAATAACTTGTATCATTAAAGTTCCTTGTAAATATATATGGGAAAACTGGCTTAGATAGTTCTTCTTGTCTCTAATATTTAATTTTGACATATAACTATTTTTCATTGTTCAACATAGATACCTTGTAGCTGTTGCTTCAGCTTGTCCACCTCAGTCTCTTGCAACTCCAGTTCTCTCAGCCTAACTGCCTGTGCTACAAAAAAAAGATTAAATGATAAGACATAATCTTTGCAAACATAACCTGAATGTATGAACTGCTATGACATATTTTTATAAAAACCTTCTGTAACAAAGCAGTGGTCCCTAGGGAAGGCTTCCTAATGCTTATACTTCTCTCACTACCTTCATTCTCTCTCTGAAGGTGCCTGATCTCCACCCTTTGTTCAGCCAGCGAGATGCTCATCTCTCTCAGCACAGAATGGATGTCTGGTGTACAGGTGTTTTGGAGGTCAGAAGCATTTGTTGGCTCTCGTCCCTGGGATTCAGTTTGCTTTCCGTGTGGAATAATTTCGTTGTCAGACTCTGTTTGAAGGAGCTGAGCCGTGGAGAGAGAGCAGATCAGCAGCAACAGAGGAAAACACATGGTCATCTCCATTCTCAAAGTGGCAGTCTATGCGGTTCTACTTTGTTAAACCCAGTCTTAAATAGTGTCTTATGCTGATCAATCATTACCAGAAATTGTTAAAGGAGACACATGCAGGAGATCCATTAGATAACACTTATTCTTGGTGCAGGTCACCTGGAAAACAACAGTGAAAACACAGCACACAATTATCTAGTACCTGTATGTTGGAATGTGTCTCCCAATCCTTGAATTATCATATTATCAAAATTCACGAAGTGTATTCTAATATCTATTCTCAAAGGTATGTATGCCCAGGAAATCTCATGTTTTAATTCTAGGCGTTGCGAATACATTTTGATTACTTGACAAGTTTTCAGTGTGGATTATCAAAAGTTAAAATCAGTGTTTAAAACCACCTCATGGCTGATAACACTGGCAGATAATTGTTAACCTCACTGAAATGTCAGATTGCAAACAATGAATAACTTGACATAAAAAAAACAAGTAACTGAAAGAGTAGTAAACAAAAAATGATCATCCTTTCCTGTTCAAACATGTCATTCATATTGACCTCCCTCAGGTTGTTAACTGGGTTGAGATAAGCCAAGACTTACCACAAACCCATGTTAGATGAGTAATAAAGAACCTTTTTCTCTCTTTGCTTCCTCAATAAATTCCAGCATGATAATAAAATCTGGCTTTTGAAGAGCAACAAGACAATGTTACAAAAGCATCCACTGGCAGGCAGCTGCATTCATGTGTGCAGTTTATGTGATCTCCACCACAGCCTCATTTTTCCCAAATGACATTAAGTATCTCCCAAAATCAAAGACAAGTGGTAATTCATAAAGCCATATTGTGACAAAGCTTCTCAACTGAACATGGATCACACTGATTGTGTTGATTCTATAAATCTATTCTGTACTTACGACATCTATTGCATGTCTGTCCGTCCTGGGAGAGGGATCCCTCCTCTGTTGCTCTTCCTGAGGTTTCTATCATTTTTTCCCCTGTTAAAAGGGGTTTTTTGGGTAGTTTTTCCTTAATCGAATCAAGGGTCTAAGGACAGAGGGTGTCGTATGTTACAGATTGTGAAGCCCTTTGAGGCAAATGTGATTTGTGATACTGGGCTATATAAATACAATTGAATTGAATTGAATTGAACTGATTGAACTTGTAATTTCATCAATACCACTGACTACAGCAATTCAAAATTTGAATGTCAAAGGTTAGCAACCTAATCTTTTCAACGCTAATTACAAAAATCTAAAAAACAATTAAGCATACACTAGCGCATTTCAGATTGATTAGAAATCAAATAATACAGATAATACAAAACTTTACATGCACAGTGATACTGTCACACTTCTCGCACTGCGTTACAACCTGGCTTCAGACAAATAGTACATCCATGCATGATCTCTATAAGCAAGCACTAAAAGTAATCGACAAAAAACCCAATTCTCATCACCACTGCAAAATAGTTAAAAAGCATCATCTATTGACTAATGGAACCAACTAATGTTGGTTCATTATACAAGACCATTCAGATTCTTGCACCACAACCTCTTAAACAGTTTGTAACAATCTGTGGGGATGGCTCGAGGTTAACAAGAGCCTCCACTAGAGGGGACTGTTTGTAAAGTTTGACCCACACAGTTTGGTCAAAACTCCTCTTCAGTTCAGGCAGCCGGGATGTGGAATTCTTCACCACTGAGTATCAGAGAGTGTGGTATTCATAAACATTTCAAATCTAGTTAAAAAGTGACGGAAGGGTACTCAGGCCTGCAGTAACTGAGCTGAGACACACTGATTACGTTGGCCAGCATGTCTAGTTAGAAAATTCTGACACTGATGAATTGTTTGTTTTAATGACATCTAGATTACTGAAGGTATACTTCCTAGTTGCAAAGTAAGTGACTGTCTATCTGTTCTGATTGTAACATTGAACTTGATGTAAAAGGCACAAAAAAATCCTTGTTAAAATTTCCTCATGGCTAAACACAATGACAAGTTTAATGAAATACATTGGTGGGTAGTTAGATATTGTAATGTAATATCTAGCAGGGAAACAGTGACAATGAAGTCATAGCCTTTAAATACAGAACACAGTAGGCCTATGCAGGGGTACAAATTACACAAATGGAAAACAATTGGTGAGCAACTGTAGACACAATTCATAAAAAGGGAGTAGGGTTACAAACGAAGGATGACACGCCAAATCTTGCCAAGACACTACAGCACTTCCACTAAGTTATGAAATCCACTAAACCCAGGGCTAGACTCCTAGCCTCAGGCACACCAATCGAACACGAAACGCTCTCACCCTCTAAACTGGAGGCACTGCCTCCATCAGTCCAAGAAACACTGAACAGGCACTTGAAGTGAAAACTATTTGAATGGCCCACCTAGGGCCTGTGGGGCATCCCAACTGGGTTGGCAATGGTGGACCCAACTGGCACCAAACTGGAACCCGTTTGGAGGATTCGTCTGTTCATCTCCTCCGGAACCTGAAGCTGGAGTTGATGTCACTGCCAAAGAAGAAGTGAAGGGTTTACGTTGGTTGAAATGAACACTCTCATAACCTCCTATAGCCTATAAAGCACATCTGGCACCCTATCAGTCACTCTAAATGGACCCTTACACCGCCTCTAACAAACTCTTTATCTAACAAATTGGAAAAATGAGGCAGCATTTTAAATATCAGGTCTCAAAGCAATAACTGCCAATAGCTAGTTAGTTGACAGCTAGTCAACGAAACAGGAATCAGCAGCCTCCCAGTGAACACGGCCAGACCGGGACAGAAAACACACTTCGAGACTGACGTGTAAGAATATTTTTCCTTATGTTGTGAGTTCATTTAGTTTGTTTATTAGACTAAAAAAGCTAAGAGAGCTTGCGTTATGTAGCGAACTTGCTGCTGGAAAACATCTCCCACCCGGACCTACCTGAGCTATACTATTAGACTAGTTATTGTCCCTTAAGGCACAAGCGGTATAAGAACACAGGACGGGCCCGGAACGAGCTCGGGGCTAGCAGGTTAGCATGCTAATTTCAGTAGCTATTCACACAAGGTCAGCACTGTTTCTTTATTTCTTCATATGCTGTTGATAAGGTTAGTCCATTTTTTTTTTAAATGTTTTAAAGTAAAATTCTGGCCAAATCTTACATGTTGACACTTTTTAAAGTGTTTTGTGAATGTCGCAATATTCAAATGCTCTTCTTTGGTAGTAGCATATTTGCGTTCTTGCTTTGTAAAAGCTCTAAGGACACTACGGTTGTAGCACAAAGAGGGGGAAGAAAAAGCACAGAATAGCCCTTTTCCTCCAAGGTAGGAAGCAGCATGGCGGAGAACAGAAAGAGGAGTTGGAGTGACTAAACAAGGAGATTATTAGTTTCATCCAGTTTCTGGACAAAAAGAGAAACAGTGATTTATATAAAAGTAAATGGCGATTGAAGCTCCTTCAGCTGAAGCCAACAGAAAAAAAGCTGATCCAGTGTTCACCCTGGACTTGCTCCCCCTCATGTAGTGGAGGATTTGGGATAGTACAGGTGCGAAGGCAGGTGCTCACTGTCAAACAGGCTTTCCATTTTTTTAACATCAAGCAAACATTTGTGCTTGTCGTCATCGCTGATCTTGCCAGCTAGCTTCTCATCCTCCACAGTAGACTTCATGTTGAAAGCATATGAATCCAGGCCGTTCTTGGCTGACACCTTGTCACGTTGGATGTCATCTTCAGCCTTGTACTTCTCAGCTTCCTGGACCATGCCTTCAATGACCTCTTGTCTACAGCAGAGACATTCATGATGCCGTTGGCATCAATATCAAATGTCACGTCAGTTGAACAGTTGGCTTTTTTGGGTCAACTTTGATGACCTTGTTTTTGTCTGTATGTCTAATTTCTATCCATCTTCCGGAAAATTGCTCTAGGAACTGTGTGTAACATTGTGAGCAACGAAAAACCGAAGTCAAATTCCTTTTATGTGTACACATACTTGGCCAATAAAGCGGATTCTGAATCGGATCCTGAATGTGGTCAACCCAAAGACCATGTTGCAGACACATAAATGATGGAATCTTTTCAAAGTTCTCTGTATATGTTTAAATAAAAAATGTGTCACTGTCAGGATGTCAGGGGTATAAGGTGTAGAATAACTGAATTGAATTTTCTTATATGCCTCTTCTCTCACCTCATGGGAAATTAAATATACATGAGCAGAGTCTTCAAGGACATTATTTATAGGTATATCATGTCTGTCTATCATCCAAATGCTAGAATCTAGATTACAAGCAAACTATTATTAAAAAACCCTTCTGTCTTAAAGTTTAAAGTGGATAGGAGCCAATAAATAAAAAATAAAATTGGCCCCCGACTTCAGATTGTTTAGTCATACTTTAGATACTTGTGAAAAGTGGGCTCACCCACTCTAAACACCTGCTGTCTATGTAATTAGTTAGGTTTAAAATACATTATGTCCCTTTAAGAGGAAGGAAATTTAAAGGGGGAAGTGAAGCCAGAGGGCACTAGGCTACTTCCTCGTAGCCCTTACAATCAAAACATTATTCGTGCGCAATGGGTGAGTCTGCACCCTCGAAAAACCATTTTCTAATTTAACACCTGGCACACATTTGTCGGGAAGCTCCCCGAACAGCGTTTGTCGCGCCATGCTTCAGCTGAACGACACGATGGAGCCGGAGAGCCCGGGCGCTGCGATCCTCCACACTGCAGAAGCCGAGGAGGGAGTCGAGGTTGCCTTCACGCCGCCGGAGGCCGGACGGAGCCTCGGACACGGAGCCTCCGTGGCCTGCTGCCCCCCGTTGCAAACGTTGACGCCTTTTCACGTGCATAACCCCACAATCCAAGCGAAAGTGAAGGACTATTTCGTGTTCAGGGTAAGTTGCTCCGTGGCCGATAACGGCTTGCGTTAATCGGCACCAAGGCCGACTTGTTTTAATGAGACGACATGCGTATGTCCAAAAAAAAAAAGACAAAAAAGAACAAGAACCCCTTTCAATACTTGTGGTAAATAATCACGACCACGCTGAAGTGGCAGTGCGTTACAGTGCATTGTCCGAGCTACACCAGCGCATCACAGGGAGGAATGAGACGCTGGCCTCTCTGAGATGCTGCTGATGACTGACGGTTGTGTGATGCTGATCTCAGCCAGGTACCATTGAGCAGGCTGTGAGCGACATCAGGACTGTGGCACTCCCTTCTGAGGATGGAGAGGTGCTCAGCGTCTGGCTGCTGGCTGAGTAAGTATCCCAAGCAGCATGTGACCGGTTTAGTATCAGCCTGAAGCATGAGGCAACTGGATGAGCTTGCTAGGCACTACAAACAATATACACATACATACACGGTCAGCTGGAGATTTATGTTCATGTTTGGTAACAGTGAGGGGCTTTTTTTTTTTTTTAGGATATTTTTCCTCCTCATCTTGTAGTTTTATATATTTAACTTTTTATTTCACTACCAACTCAGTAAATGACCAAGGGTTTAGGCCAAGTTTCAAATTGTGCTTTATAACAGTCAAAACGTATCTGGCAAATCTGTCCATTTCTACAGAGTTGACCACTGGAACAATGAGAGGGAGAGACTTGTGCTTATAACTGATCGGTAAGTCAATCTGTATTTTGTTGACTCATACTTTAAGGAAATATACCGTATAACACGACACTTGACATTGTCTGGCGACACGCGTGTTGACATCTTTTGGTTGTGTGTGCAGGTCGCTGCTGGTGTGCAAGTATGACTTCATCAACCTGTTGTGTCAGCAGGTCGTCAGGATCTCTCTCAACGCTGTAGACACCATCTCAGTGGGCGAGTTTGAGTTCCCACCCAAATCCCTCAACAAGTACGCCAACACATTTTAGTCTGCCAACACCAAATTACTATTTACTCTTAAGAATAGGCCTCCACTCCTGCCATGCAAAGTGGCATCAGTA
Source organism: Coreoperca whiteheadi (assembly GCA_011952105.1). NCBI lineage: Eukaryota > Metazoa > Chordata > Actinopteri > Centrarchiformes > Sinipercidae > Coreoperca > Coreoperca whiteheadi. The sequence continues at coordinate 11,721,831 of CM022479.1, read as the reverse complement.
AGCTAATCGTTTAATATTGCAGCTCTAATTTTTGTTGTCGGTTAGTTCTGTTATCTTAAACAGTGTAAGTTCTGTATAGTTGTTTTAGAATTGGAAGAGCTTAAAAAAAAAAAATAAATTTAAAAAAAAAGAGACTGAAATCTGGGGCTTTCTCTCTAAACATATGTGGCTCAGCTTGGTGGTGCCGGCCCATGCAGCTGGCTGATCCTTAAAAGTCACACTGCTCTTACGCTGTTGCGTTATCTTACAGGAGAGAAGGCTACGGGATTCGTGTCCAGTGGGACAAACGTCCTCGGGCCTCGTTCTTAAACCGCTGGAACCCCTGGTCCACAGACATGCCCTACGCCACCTTCACAGAGCACCCCATGGCCCACGCTGATGAGAAGGTGGCCTCCCTATGCCAGGTATAATCCCTTTTTGATCTAATGGATTATTTTACATTTAGAGAACATCTGAGGAATTAAAGCTTGGAATGTAAGGTACTTAAACGTTTGTGTTGGGCGTCTGCTTATTTCACAAGACAAACAATGGCGACCCCTGGTGCAGCAGTTCATTCATGTTCAATAGGCAGCAAAAGCAGCTCAAGCAGTCACAGTCCAACTGAAAACAATACACGGATTGCTGCTTTGAAACAGAGATACATCCCTTGAGAGCCAGTTATTGATATGACTTTAAACATTGTAGTCACGACTGTATGAACAGTTATTTTCAAAGATGTTTGTTTATTATTGGCAAGGCAACAACAGTACCTGGGGGTATTAGCCATTAGCCTTGCTACATGTACTAAATGAAGCAAGTACATTTTAGCTGTAAAGTCTCAATCAGATCCACTATTCTACACTTCAGAGTTAGTTTATAGTTTTAGAAAACTAACTTGTATACTAGGTTTTAAAAAAAACATCATTGATTGGAAGTTTTTGGAGGGATGTTCTGGTTTCATGTTGTTCTTATTTTACTTGCCAAGTTGGACAACTTCAGGACCCAGCTCGTGCAGGCAGTAAAGAAAGCCCATAAGGAGAACCCCATCCCTGGGCGGGCTAACGGTGTCCTGATCCTGGAGAGGCCGCTGCTTATCGAGACCTATCTGGGAATCATGTCTTTCATCAACAATGAGGCCAAGTTGGGCTACTCCATGACTCGTGGCAAGATTGGCTTCTAAAATCCACAGTTTCTCCAAATTACAACCGAGTTCAACCCGTGTGTCTGTGTTACAATGTGCTGTCTGAGGGAAGATGTCGCGCAATTACAGAGTAATGTGCAACCAATCTGTGTGTGTGTGTGTGTAAGTTAAGCCCATGAGATGTCCACACCTCCTTAAATTGGTGATACAGACAAGAGGTCAGCCTACTGTAGGTATATGATGCACAGCACTGCATGGACTGTCAACTCTTCTGTTTTTGCGCCCCCAGTCCCTTTCCTTCAAGCAGCTGTTTGCAGATCTGCCATATCCACATGGGCCCTCAGGAGTGTATGCCCATGGAGAGAAAGAGCACAGCATCGATTTATCACCTCTGGATTTTATCTAGATTGAGCTTCTTGCAGTCTCATGCTCCTTGTTTAACCGCTGATTGACAGACTGATGTGTCTAACTAATGTGACGTTTAGATTAGGAATGCAAACATCAGGGTCGTTATTTCAGGGTTCAAGATGTGCTTTGTTATGCAACAACAACAAAAAAAGGTCGCCTAGAGGAGAGCAGTGAAACCATTCCATCAGCCAAGAATATGTTCTATACTTGCTACATTAATATGGTTTGAAATGAAGGATCGCGTTATTCGGATCATACGGCCACAAGGTAGCTTCATGGAATGGAATATCCGATGAATTTAGTGTAACAGTCATGTCCCATGATTATTGTAATAAATGTCACTAATAAGGAAGCTCTTCCAGGATCTGCATTGCTATACTGAAAAGCTCTGGGCTCAGCTGTGTTACTGAAACTGAAAATAACAGCTATAATACACTTTTCAGCTTCCATGAAACGTGTTCAGTGGAAATAATAAATGACCTGTTGTGACCTCCCTGTCTTTCTAGCCAATGTTG
>CM022479.1:11625699-11719763 GCA_011952105.1 Coreoperca whiteheadi | reverse complement strand
GGTAAATGGTAAATGGACTGTACTTGTATAGCGCTTTTCTAGTCTTTCTGACTACTCAAAGCGCTTTTACACTACATCACATTCACCCCATTCACACACATTCACACGCTGATGGCAGGAGCTAACTGCCCATCAGTACAACTTAAACTAATCATTCACACTCACTCACTCAGACACCGAAGGCGCAGCTTCGGGAGCAGTTCAGGGTTCAGTATCTTGCTCAAGGATACTTCGACACATGGCCGGGGGAAGCCGGGATCGAACCGCCAACCTTCCGACTGGTGGACGACCGCTCTGCCACCGAGCCACAGCCGCCCAGAATGAATAATTGCCAATGAATAATTGTATCCCAAAATGCCCTTTTCTGGTCGTAACTTGTTATGCATGTTCCCTGCACGTTGAGTTTGCATGAAAGATGTTTTTAAAAAGGATTATCCTAAATGGATTTGTGAATACTAATTAGCCTTTATTTATCTGTTGTTATTTTGATGCAGTTAACTCATGAATGCTTCTAGAAAAAAAAAATTTAATTGCCAGTTCTTTAGTATTTTATTTAGGGATTTTAAAAGATTCATTCGTTAATTACAAACAATGTGAAGGCTTACTTTTTGTTCTAGATATTTGTAGCGCAGTAGCCACAATGGAGAATAATACATGCCTACATGGTCTTGTCAGGGCCTTGGCTCTGGTCATTGTTAAGTGCATTTACATTATGTTTTCATACTGTCAAGGACTGCAACAAATTAAGTTACAGTTCAAGCTGCTGTACAGTTTAAACTTTTATTAATAGGACATCATACAGACAGACGATGCCTTGCGGTCATGTAATATGGCCCTAATATATTTAGTACTGTCTATTTGTGGTTTGGATTATTACTGGCATTTCAGTTTGGTCATAGTGGGTAACTATTAATTCCTACCAGTAATGATGCAGCATTTCCAGATTAAAGATGCAACGGATGTGTCATTAAGAACTGCACATTGTACAATGCTGTAAAAATACACATTGAAAAACCTGTCTCATGTCTTTGTTCCGCCGAAACAGATTCATCACCACAAATATTAAAGCCTGGTGAAGCTTTGTGTCCAACAGTCAAGAGTTTGACCCTTTTGTGGCACCAAGAATGACAATAAGCTGCAAACGTACTCTCTAGACCAAAATGTCCTGCTGCTAGAAAACTCTTCATTTCAGCATGTTTAGTGACCGTGTAAAATCAAAGTCATCTGTTGAATATGTAATTGTTACTTTATTTCTGAATTTGAGGCAAAATCACTTGTAGAGAAAAGTAATTGTGTGAAACTTCAATCCTCCTCGATCCCTTCTAAGGGCTTCATTATTACAAATATATGTTGTGTGAGAGGCACTGGTCAATGGATTTTTTGTAAAGATTTATTAAATATAACTCAGCTACTGTTTTCACTGAAACATCTGTCTGAAACACATTGTCTGGAAGTTACACAGAGCTGAGTGCACAAACTGCTTTGATAAACTGAATGATTTAAGTACACACATTTTAGTAACTTTAGTAAGCTGCATTATTTTTGACAAAATGATTTCAAAAGAATAAAACAAATACAAAATACTTAAACTATAAGTACAGTGAAATCTACAAAATTGTATGAACTTTTATGTTCTCACAGTGTTTGAATCTAGTGCTTCAGTACGCATTTGGTTATTCAAAAAGTGTTATTTATTCATTCAATATCGCACAGGAGGAATGTCACGTCAGGTTTTCCATGTTTTCAACTTGACAAGAAAAGGAACATCCCAGTAACCGGCACTGAGGGCCCTAAAAACCTGGTGAGCAGCTACAGTTCAACATGTGAAAGTTGAGATTTTGAGGAGTGTTCCCACCAGTCTTTTGGTCATCACCTTAACACATTCCCCACCAAGTGTGTATGGCTAAATAAGCCTGAACTATAATCCAGTTTTTCTGGAGACCTGTGTTTTTGTGTGTTTTACTTGTCCGCTTGATCAGTGTCCATATAGCACAAACACAGCTGCTCCTTTCCGAGCAGGATCAGAGAGTCTCCACTGCAGTGCCAGTTTAGTGACTGGACCTGAAAACCACCTGGCAGGATAGAGAGAGGGGCAAGTGCAATGAATACACATTTAAGCATACACAAAATAAAGGTGGGAAAAAAAATACATTTGTATTGAACTTTGTTCAGTTTGTAAACCACCCTGAAAGGTTTTATTGATTCTGACTTCATGCAATGAAAAAAATCTAATTCACTTATTGTTTTCTTCTTAAGGGTTTTTTAAGTAAAACACACCCACTTTTCAGGCTCAACCTGTGTCACCACAGCAACACAGATGAGTGTAATTTAAGTAAAAACTGAGATACCACAGATTTGTTCTGTTTGCATTTTAAATGCTAATATTGGCTCAATGGTGGGATATCTTCCTTTTGCAAATGAAGGATCTATTTGAAAATGATGAGCTAAACCTAACCTTTGACTTTGCAAGCATTTCACTGGGATCAAGCCAATGTCATGACACATGACTTTCAGCTTTGTTAATCTTTAAAACTGAAACAGTGGCCTCTTGCTGCCAACATGCAGAATTGGTCGCCTTGCGAAGCTTAAATAAATCTCTGGGGAAGGACATTAGCGTACACTGGCCCTCTTCTACATCTGAGAACACCATAATGGATCCGTGCATTCCAGCTGCTTGACAGTTCCAACTCTTAGCGATCGAGAATGTTACCTTCAGTGGGGACTTGGACAGAAACGCAGCCTGCTGGGGACCAGAGATAGAGTTTGGTGTTGGCTGTACACAGTGCCAGCCGGGGGCGTCGGGGGTCCCACTGAAAGCAACGCACTGCCGATGTCTGCTCAAGCACAGCCTCCAGGCTCATCTTCTGCATATCCCACACCCAGACAACACTGGCCATGTTGTCTATAGTCAGAGAAGCACAGACACACAAAATAAAGGCCACTCTCAGCTTATAGAGCCATGAAAAACTAGCATTGCAGCCAAAATAAGTGAACACTAAAGTTGATGTGTATGACCAAAATTGTGGAAATATGGTTATTTACAACTAATATTTATTCTCTTGGGTTCACAATGAAGGTAAAAGTGAGAGAAGTCTTACCGTTTTTGGTGGCTAGATAGCGACTGTCTGAACTAAACGCCAAAGTAGAGACACCGATCTTGGGGTTGGCTCGGTCTGGGTCTGGTTTGACCACAGGAATTTGGACTGGTGGTGGGCAGATCTCATCTTGGGTAGGCACCACAACAAATGAGAGTTTTTGATTAGACAAAGTTGGTTACTTGACCTCGTCAAGCACGGCTTTTACAATCGTTTTTGAATAATGTCAAAAGCTGACATACATTTGCTCTGGGTGTTGAAGAGGGTGGTGCCAACTGTAATGTTTTGTAGCGACAGGTCATCACAGCCGACAGCTGGCCTTCTCTCCACTTCCTTATACACAACCTTGAAACACAAGAAACAGTAAATAATTGAACTCCAATGCCTTCAATGCTCATTATGAAGACTGGAAAATACTTACAGCTTTTGTGTTGTTGATGGTTGCTGGATGCTCAAACTGTGTGATTTTCTTCCACGTGATATGATTGAGGATGCGCACCTGGCATAAGAGTATTAAAGTCTTGTCATTTAGTTTTTACGGATATTGACAAATGCACACAACAAATCCTAGTCCAGATATAAACATGTTTGACAATTTTATAGGGCTGCACAATCAATCGCAATATTGCCAAGTGCTATATCCAAATCGCAGAAGCTGCCATTTTTTCAATAAAAGGTCAAATGTGTGACAAAACAGCATAATAATGAAGTACTGTAGTGCTGCAGAGATGCCCTGGCCTACAAATCCTATTCTCCAGATATAACAAATTTTACAAATCAAAGTCTGTTTGCAGGTCTTGGGGAGTTCCACTGCATATCTGCAAAAAGTTGTATGAAGCCTTTTGTGGCTCAAGAAGTCTGATAAATTGCCACAAGTGATGTCACTTGAGTCTCAGTCTGTGTCAGTTGGGGCTGAAGACTACAAATTCAAAAAAGACTAAATTCTGGGGGGGGTGAAACATAGACTGTTGTATATACAGATAGAGGACATGAGGGCTTCCCTACAATGAAGCCAAAACATCTCAATCCCCCCTGGGGCTGGCTGCAGTAGGCCATAAACCCAGCCCCCTCCATGTTAGCAGATGGGACATGGGCCAAACTAAAAACTCAAAGTACACATCAAATACATTTTCCCCAAAGATGGTTTCTGTCATTTAGGTAGTTCTTATCATGCTGATGTATGTTCAAGTGTTAATTTTTTTGATAAGTTTGGTTCTAAAAAGGGGGTTTCGTGTCATGATTGACAGCTGAGGCCAGCTCGTGATGGAGTCAGCCGGTGGGAGGAAGCGGAGATGTGTCGTCCATCTATATACGTATACAGGCTATGGTGTGGAATTAGAAGAAAGTTAGTTAGACCTCAGTAGCCCACTGCTCATTTCTGCTTGTGTCTAACAGCTCAAGGTTACATTAGCCACTACTAGCATAACGCACCCAAATCCCCAAACCAAACTCTCAGCTGTAGCTTTACAATGATTACTTGAACACTGTGTTAGTTGTGTTTTGTCAAACTATAATGTCATATCTATTTCTCAATTTCATCAACCATCATTTTCAAGAGTTTGTCCATACTTTTTCATCATAGCTTCCGATGGCCAGGAACTGGCTGCTGGGGCTCCAGGTCACAGCCTTGACACCCAGCGACCACTCATAAGCACTGTAGGTTGACAGCAACCGGCCGTCCAAAGAATACAGCAGCACCTTGTACTGTGGAGATGATGCACACACAAAACAATAGTACCATCCATCCATCCTGTTTATGCCCCCACTAGGCTTGCTCAATTGAAATATTGCAGTACTTTGGCAATAAGAATGTCTCACAATAACAGGTGATTCCTTCAAAGTCACACCATGTGTCTCGCTTATTTTACAGTTCTGTTACACTAGGATTTTACAGGGTATCAGAGGGGAGTTTTTTTCTGTTGCTAGTACTAAATTGTAGTACATTTCTAACAAATGACAGCTTTGTAAATAGGTACACTATTAAAATGTGCTTCATTGTTAAATTCAATACTCGGATAATACGGATAAGCAAAAACAGCTGTCACTAAGCAACATTTGTTTTGCTGGGATCCCATGAATTTAACTCATATCATAAATCTCTGCCAGCCTTTCTAATGCTGCATTTACCTGTATTATGACTTCATGGCATCAAACCACTACCTTTATACAGTATATCTGTTTCCTATCTATTCAGTTTCTTGCTCTAACATGTGAATTTCTCCTCTGGGAATCAATAAAGTCTTATTGTATCTTATATTATATCTATACTTGGGCAAGGACACTTTGCTTGTTTCGTTGTTTATAAAATATGATAAGATGATGCATGTACCAAACAGACCTTAAAAGTCAAAAGTCAAACTGCTGAAAATGAGGATGTCTGCTTTAATGAAGTGCACTCCTACACTGGAGTATTCAACTCTGTGTCTAAGTACGGAACAGCAGCCTCTATAGACAGTTTTTAATCAAACACCTTTAATGGTGATCTAGTGGAACAGAAAGCGTAAGCTTCTGTTCAACAACGCTATCAGGAAAATTAATCTATCATATCCTCCTGCTGAATCTTGAGCCTGTAAGGCAAATGACGTACCTCCAGACAGCTATCCCACACTGCCAGCACACAGCCATTGGGAGACCACTCCAACCCTGCCAGGTCCTGTGTCTCAGTCTCAAAATGCTGTGACAGAGTTAAGTTAAATTAAATTAATTTAATTTGAAACTACACATTTACGGAAAAAACACATGTACCTTTCTTTGCATAAATTCTTCCTAAAGAAAAGATGATGATTTTGTTGTCGTCAAGACAAAAACAAGTCTTGGTGTAAAATGGTGCTTCCTCAAATGTAAGTCGCTTTGGATAAAAGCGTCTGCTAAATGACTAAATGTAAATGTAAATGTAAAAGCAGTGAAGCTTTTACACCACATTGTAAATCATATCTGTAAAGCTAATCATGTTTGAGATGTTTTACTAAATTATATTCCTACGGTCACAGGCTGAAACTGTATATCTTTTTGGTCGCCTAAATGTAGGTTTCTTCCACTGTTGCTTACTCAAATGTTAAATGTATATTAACGTTCATAAAACTGAAGTAACATTCTAACGTCCTACTTACCCTGAGTAAATGCCAGTCGTCACACACAAATACACTAACATAGTCTTTGCAGTCACGGCGTTCAGCCAAGGCCATATAGCAGCCATCTCTGCTGAAATCTATACCTGTGGGTGAAAGATAAAGGGAGCAAGCTAGAATTTTATGGGCAACTGCCAGTTATGGCATATAATTACTTATGATAAAAATCCCACAATGACAGCCGAGCTGAACTGAAAAATATAGCATGGAAAAACAGAAAAGGAAAACAGAAATCAACCTAGAAAGACATACATTATAGCACAGTCCTTAAAAAGTATGAATCAAGCAATCATAACAGTTTGAATATTCAGTTTTGTGACACAATAAAAAATATTTTCAACTCTGATCAAAACAATCCTTATGTATTGGCTATTCTATTATCTATTCCGCTAACTGAATATGTAACTTCCTGGCTTCCTGTGTATTTCATCCAATCTAATTACATGACACTTTGGCACCATCAGGTCGGTGGTATGTAACTATCATGGCCATATTATTTATATGACTGCTTTGAGGATACATGGGTTGCAGAGGGGCATGGGTATTGCATGCGGAAAATGGGGAGAGTCATAGACAATCATTTTTCCCCAAGCTGCTGACAGGCCTGTTATGAGGAGCATGCCCCATTGACTGAAGAGGGGCACAGCTGTCAGCAAAGAGGACCATAGTTTGGCCACATACCCAGGGTCGCGCCACAAGGTAAAGAACAGCATGTGACTCATGGGGCATGCCAAAACACTCAGACCATTGACCCTGTCCTCAGGTACTCCTGGTAATACACTCATAAGCCACGAGAAAAGAAATAAAACAATATCGTTCTCATACTGACCTTTCTGACATGCTTTGGGATACTTGATGTAAGACACAGCTTTGGTGCACAGGGACCAGACGGTGACTCTCAGCTGTCAAGGCGCCAGAGGAAAGAGGAAAAACAAAAACTGTGGATTATCTCCAAGGAAAAGTATGACAAGCACACCATACTGCCAAGGAGCACAAAGGGCATAAATACATCCAAGTTAAGGCCTGAGAAATACTGGATTCTTGAGGCCAATACATATATTGATGACAGAGTCTAAAAAAAAATCTGATAACAATATATTAGCCAATATTCATTTTTTAAATATAGACACATTACATAAACCTTTTGATAAGGTTGGTTATTAAAGATCAAGATAATGTAGGCCTACTGAGAGGGACAGTTAAAAAGAAACGTTTGAGTGATCTCTAGTGGACAAACTGTGTAATGGCAACGCTGTTCCTAAATCACCTCAAACATATCTGAGATTTTTGTCTGAAACTTCTTGTTACTTACCAGCCGATATATACGATGATGGCGATATCTGTGAGGAGCTAAAATTGAACAAATAATATCTGCCATTCCGATATATCAGTCGGGTTCTAATCCAAACACCGCGTGTAATAGAAACATCTTGAATTTGGGATTGGGTTTTGAAGCAAACAGTGGTTTTACAAGCCACTTTGAGACAACTGCATCACCATTTGGACAGACACCCTTTCTACTCGACTTTAGTCTATATGAGATCAATTCAACAAATAGTCTTCTGTAAGAACTTAACTGAGGCTGTGATCTAATAAATGTTGCGTATAGGGACCGGGTGTCAACAGTGACCTAATGAGAGCTCAATCAACCAGGCCACTAGCCTAATAAGGCCTCTAAAGTGCTCCTTGACACCCAAAGACTTGTCCATCATCTAGGCAGATACAGACTACAGTCGTGGCTAGCATGGTTCGTCATGCCCTTTAACGGCTGCAGAAAGAGTGCCTTATGTCTTTGAAGAGGTCTATGATAAATCTCTGTGAGGGATATGAGACACTGACATGGAATTCATCCATCTCTAGATGGATGGCCCTGTAGGGCCCTGAGTGTGTGGAGTGTTGTCTATCAGTGTATTTCCACAGGGAATGAACACATATGTTTAAGGGTTGCAGTCACTGACAGGGATCGAAAGAGATTATATCAATTAAATAAGGACTTCAGCAATTAATAAATGAACAGATTCAAAACAAAATCTCGACACGTAGCAGGAAAATAGAACCAGTTCATTTAGGAGTCGAGATGTAATGTTAGACACTACAACGCTACAAGTGTGACAAATTAACAGCAAGTTGCGCAGCCAGCAGGTTGTGTGTGCATTCCCACAAATGAGAAGCAGCGCCAAAGAATAACTATCTGGCCACAAGTCGGCATAACAAAGAGACCACATGTGTTAATGCTCACTTTTGAAAGCAGGCACTCAAATACACACCAGTCTCACTTCAACAAGATTGATGCCAACAAAAGCAGGTGGCACTCAGCCAACTCAGCATATTTTGACACAAGGACCAGTATGCTATGTGGTACCTCGCCCTTCAAGAAACAAGGAGCACATGACAGTCTTTGGGACACTGTTAGAGACTCTTTGGTCTGTGCTACTGTACAGTTGCCTGAGTGTTAAGGTGTTCACAGAGAAAGCTGTTGCTGCAATCCCACTGTTAACAGCAACAACAGGCGTAAAGTGAAAGTACAAAAATACATGAAATTGTGTAAACATAGTAATACATACAACTACATACACATTTATATGATACATACAGTATATCTGCATTCATTTTCTACAAGCCACAGTTTTGTGCAACAGCACAACATTTAGGGGTTTTAAATGCATGGCCATCATCCCGTTATTTACAGCTTCCAGTAAGCCCATATAATGTTGGTGCATGTAACCCTGTCTGACCATGCTTTGAATGTTTAGGTGTGAACTAAACTGGTTATCTACACTAGCCAAGAAGACTGTTAAAGTCACCACAGGTTGGAAAAAAAATTAAATTAAATTAGTGAAGTGAATTACAATTTTAACCACTGTTATCCTCAAAACCAGGGTCTACACATGAATACACACAATCGCACTATATGTGTGTGTATTATTGTTACAATTGCTTGTAACAGAGAAAAATATGTTTTCAAATATTTTGGAAATGAACCCTGTATACACATAAATAATAACAATAAATACTTCTTCAAAAGATATTTTGGAAAGAAAGATTTAAGCCTACCCATAGCGCTGTATTTTGCATTTGGGAATCTGCAGAGCTAAAACTACTGAAGTGACAAGGCTTTCATCATAGTGTCCAGGCAGACATTTGAACCGGGCCAAGTCTGTCACCTAACTGGGGTGAAGTGTTGAACCTCCTGTTTGGTCAAGACATCCAGCTGTGTAGGCCCTGTAATAACACCTCACTGCACGCTTCCTGGACATCCCCTCAGACATGGTGCCATGGCAACCTATATCAACATCGCTCAAACACAAACACACTTGCACCTCTTAGATGCCATGAACCCACCACATAGGGGATGCGGGGAGATCAAGACCCAAAAGGCAGTGTAACTTTAAACTGGGTGGAGGAAGGGTAGCATGAGGAAAATAGGTGGGAAATGCTTTTCCATGTGGGGTGGTATGCAATAAGATCCTTAGTTGGTAAAGCTACACTTTAGATGAAGTATCCTGACCAAAGGTGAGCAGCAACTTGGAGATGGGGGCTAGGGGCTCGAGGGTGGTGTGAAAAGGCAAAACTCCACTACAGCTGCTGTTTATCCATCAGAGATGGAAAAATTCACGTCTGTGCCGGGGTTAGCATAACTAAAACTGGTGATCAGTACTGGCTGTAATTACAGACGTACAGCTTCTTATTTCAGTATTGTTTTGATCACTACATGTACACGGATTCCTCAGTAGGAGATGTTTTCTAAGGTTCCTTCACATGTTTTCCAAATGGGGTGGTTGTGAAGCCCTTTAAGACTGCAACTTTGATTAAGAGCTGTACAAATAAACTTCACTTCACGTGTTATGACAAGACAATCTTGACGTTGCGGCTAATTTCTACCATCACATCCATTTAGTATCTATTAGCAAGTACTCATAACAAGAAAACCACAGAATTAGGCAACATTCCCAACAGGATGCCCTGTGGGCAACATGATAACTACGATCAGTTGTAGACCAGAGTTACTGACAGCAACCTGGAATAAAACCATCAGCCATTCTTGTGGCGCGCCTTGGCGAGTACGAGAGAATGGGCGAGTGTATTTGATGCCATATAGGCCTATCTGTCAGCAGAGGATTAGACTGTAGGCATTCCACATAGGAAGCCATCTCAAACCAATATAGCCTATTTCTCCTGTTACAGCCTCATGATTCTACCAAGGAACTGGAGCCTCTAGCAGCTCACACATAGGTATGGGTGAGCTATTGTCCCATGTTGCAGTGCAGCAGCTGCCTACATATGCAGTTTAGTCCGGTAGCGTCGTTGCCAACAATGCTACACGTTAGCAAGGCTCCAGCAGTATTGGCCAAGAATGCTATTGCTAATCCGATCCCAACAATGTAAAAACCATTAGAGAAGTCAAGCTTAATGATGTCCTTGGCTGGAGTTTTTCCACCCTTAGTTTATCACCCCTCCGCTGGTAAAGGTGGATTAACATGGATGTGCGAGTGGTATTTTGTGAGGCCCTAAGATAAACGATTGGAATTTAAATAGGAGAGGAGTTCCGTGAAGCCTCACAATACGCAGGCTAGGTTTCAGCAATGCAACTTTCTATTAAATCTGTGACATAGTACCTTCCCATATTTGAAAACAACTGTTTTTTTAACATGTCCGCCTCTCAAAAGAAAGTAGTTCTACTTTAAAGCCTTTAGGAAGCAGCTCAAGAGCATTTCTACCTGGCTGAAAAAGAGGTGCTCACCTGTAGTCTGTAGAGGGCTGCAACTGAAACCCCTGTTTGCATTTTTAGAGACCGATATGCTTAGCCATTCTCCTGCTGTTACAATGTCAGTTGTGAGCCAATAAAATATTGTGTTCCTGCAAATCAGAAAGATCTGAAGATATTCTGTATGGGGTTTAAAAGAAAACAAACTGCAACAGCTACAAAAAGACAGACAGATGCGCACACACAGCCAGCAAAGCAGATTTACTGACACGTAGACAGACAGACAGACAAACACACACACACACACACACAGGCACGATCCACACTACAGGCAGCTGTCCCTAAACAAGTTAATATAGCAGGCTGTTTATGAGTCGGGCTGAAATTCAAGCCTGACACGAACACCCGTCTGGCACAGTCTTAATGAAATCTTGGGCTGGGGTGAAGGTAAGTTCAGTGGGCCCCTTGGCAATGTGGTAGCCAGTGCCTACTTTGCTTCTGTTAAATTACTTTTGTTTCCTCAACTACAAAAGGATGCTCAGTACTTAACTTCCTGCTCATATTTAGCCTGGTGATTTGGGCAGTGAGTAACACGTTTCTGAATGCACACCACCACAGGTGAGAGGATCTTGTGACATGGACTGCCATAAAAAGCTTGTCATCGTTAAACCATCAAAAATATCGATCAATAATTTATAAAACATTAGCCGTGACAATTATGAATGAGAAATAATATGTCCATAATATCAAGGCACTGTGTAAGGGCTTGACATCTATTGTCTGGCGGCTCATCACTGTTGTCTCAACGCTCTTGACCAAAAACATTGATTTAGAGTGGCTTGCTTAAACAGAATTCAACTGCTATTCCCAGTGCGACTTAAAGGTTAGACTTGTGTTAGGCAAAGTATCATTATCTCAACTTTGTGTATCATTTTCCAGTGATAGTATAAATGGTAAATGGCTGCATTTATATAGCGCTTTTATCCAAAGGGATTATAATTTGCCTCTCATTTACACACACACACACACGCGCACACTGAAAACTGCGAGCTACCATGCAAGGTGCTGGCCTAACCATCAGGAGCAATTCGGGGTTCAGTGTCTTGCGCAAGAACACCTACCTCCCAAGACAGAAGAAACTTTCAACTCCATGCACATTGAAATTAACAGGAAATAAATGGCTGCCTCAAAGATAGGAAAAACAAGCCCCACAAAAAAATCTAAAGACATGGGAACACTGGTATAGGGCTGCAAATATCTGATGCTTATAATGTGCTCAACATAGGATGACTGCAAGTCAAATCACACGCAGACTTTCTAAGACTGAAGCTATACTGTTCTATGCAGATGCCATATCTCCTCGGGGAAGGAGCCTCCATTCTTTTCTATCCTATTCCTTTTTTTTTTTTTTTTGAAGATGCAGACAGACACAAAGCAGACATGCCACAGACACTTGCACTCCCTGCACCCTTCTCCAGGCCAGACACAGTTGTGTGTTGGGCAATAACACCTGTCAAATGATTCCTGGAGTCAGGTTCAGCATGACAAACGTGCCCCACCATGGTGCCCCTGTCATATTCCACATGGCCAGAGGGTAGCTGCTATATCTCACTACATCTCACCCCTTACAACACGTGTTTACTATGGAGTGAACTCAAACCAGGAATCAGGAGGCACAGAATGGAACTAAATGCATCTTTATTGGTCTGAGTCTCATTCTGCAGACCTTTATAAACAACACCCAACATCTCCATTATTTTTCTTCATAAGCCTGTTTTTGGCAGGAGTAATCAATCGTCATTTTACTAGAATGTACAGTGCCTAGAGAAACTAGAGAAAACATGCACTACTACCAAACTGGATCTATTCTTGCAGCTGGTGTTCCCCAAGGTTTGATACTGGGTCCTTCACTGTTCTCTGTGTACTATATAATTCTTAAGATCAAGGTAACAAAACCCCAACGTTTCCATCCATGCCTATTCCAATGTATTGGCCAATATTCACTAATCACAAATATATTGGTGTACAGTATAGAATTTTGCAGCACTGAAATATCAGATATTTTAAATTCTCTAAAATCAGCATTAGGTTCAAAAAATCAAGTACCGATCGAGCCATAATACATGAATTGATTAATTGAAGGCCAAAAATGCCACCAGCCCAGTCAAGTTCAAATTTCCCACTGCATAATCTTTCATTTGGCCCTTCAAACTGCTGCCATATACTGAGAAGTGAAATTTCATCACACATCTGTCTAAAGGAATAAATCAAGTCATAGATGCCTTTTTCCTTGTGTGAAAAACATCTCCAAAATAAGCTCCTTTTCATCCTTTACTTGCTTCCAAAGTCTGTGGTTTTAAATCATTTCATTGAGAATACTGTTTTCACCTAAAAAACATGTCCAAACTAGACCATTTTACTCAATGGCAGCTACCTAAGGAGCTCAGGCTTGCTGATTAAGTCACTTGATAAAATATACTTTTTAAACTTTTATAGACTTTCTGTTTTAGACTGAATGCTTTCATCTTTAATGTGTTACTTGATCATCTCTTTGAATCAAGGATTTTTTTGGTTTAGGTTTTTAAACAAAAACATTACTATTTGAGCAACAGAGCATAATTAATAGGACTTGCTGCCAAAGAAAATACCAGACCTACATTGGCAGGGCACATACACATTGCACCCATGTTCCGGAGGTACTTGAGCCCCATGTATGACAGGACGCTAACAGGAGGGGAGCTATGAAATCACGCTGAATACATGCATCGGGTTGGGCTGGGGGTGTAGGGGCGCTCAAGAAAGGCTCTGGTGTCTGGCTATTTTCAGGTCCCCCTTCCTTGCAGGCCAGCAACAGTTGAAACCAGACGAGCATATGCATAAACACACTTCCCTGCGCATGAATGCATGCACCAACTTCACACTTACATGGAACTCAGTGGTGTTGAGAATGTGACGTCCGTCTGGACTCCAGCGCGAGGAGACTAGTCCTATTGAGCCCTCATCAATCTTACAGTGCCAGTCCGGCTGTTCAAGAGACCACACCTGAAGAGAAAGACAGAGAGTGACAGAAGGACAGCAATCAGCCATCACTGATGACATCCCTCACACACACTGTGTATCTCCCTAAACTTGATTTCTAACAGTAAGAAACACTTGAGCATCAGAAACCATGAAAGACTGGCGCTGGATACCCCTTCAAAGGTAAGCCTCTTGCTCTGCGATGCACAAGAAACTGACATTACACTAGTATGTAGAACCTGTTTTCACCACTGCAGCTCTTTAAAATAACAGTAATTATTAAAAGCTCTGTCTGTCAATTAGGAACCAAGTTTTAAAAAAGATGTATGGACATTCATCCAAAAGTAGTATCCCTATTTTCAATAAATGTGAATGAATCATTAAAAGAAATGTTTGATATTTTTGAGCCTTCTAAAATAAAAAGGTTTAAATGGGTTTTTAAAAAGGCACAAGAGAAATAAACAGCATGGTTCCAGAGTCATCAAATGACATATGCATTTGTATTCAGGAAACAGAAATGTGTAATGTGTAAAGGAATGATACATGTCACTGTTAAAAATTAATGACTTGTTTTTGTTGTTGTGATAAAATGAGGATTTCATTTGAAAAAGCACCCTCTGGGTGTCAGATTCCTGTTGTGCATCACTTTATATCTTATGTTTGGTCTACATGTTTAATCAATGTAATGTTGAAACACCACTTTACAATAAGTTTATTTAACTAGTAGACACATTGAAGTACCCTGTGAGATTCATTCAAATAAAAGAGACAAAATCAAAAAAGCTTGTAGATACATTTTGGATTTTTCCTTTATCATCCAAATGTATCTACTGTGCTGTAAAGTACTGTTCAGCTAAATGAAATGGTGTTTTACAGAATAACACAAAATAACAGTTTAACCATTTCTAAAATAAGAGACAACTGTGATGTAAGACAGGGCATTATTGAAGCAACTGCACAATGTTTAAGTGAAATATACTGAATTTTTGCCATTATGAACAATGGCCTTTTAGTAATTCAATGCAATACATTTGGTGCAAATGCAATCCAGGCAGCACTTCATCTCATGTTTACCTATTTCAAGAAGGCCTCTTGTCTATCAGACAAAACTCAAGCCACAAAAAAAAAAGTATTTTATTTTTTTATAAATCACAGATGTACATCCCAATCCTGTCACGTAGATTACAATCTATTCAAATGTCTGTGAAACAAAAGTTTTAAAACCATATAAAATATTACCTTGGTTGTATTTTTTTTATTGCACTAGTAAACAATAGAACACTAGTGTTATGCTTAGGCAATACTATGTGACAACATTTTTTAAGGCTGCGACAAACCATTTTAGTTGTTGATTAATGTCTCAAAGATTTATTAGATCACTTAGTTTCTTATTTAATCCAAGGGATTTGGATTGACAAAATAACACCAACATTTGTTGCCTATAACGACCACGAGCTACTGGAGCCTAAAGGGATGCCTTCATGTTGCTTATATTGTCTGACCAATAGTGAAACTATTCCATTTACAGTGATACTCTATGAAAAAAAAGATGCATAAAGATGTCATTCAAAGTAAAAATTAATCATATCATCACTAAAAGTATTATTCTAGCAGAGTAAGATTGACTGCGACCTATCAAGTATATGACTGATCACCAGCATTTACAATACAAGCTGAGTCACATACTCGCACTACTGTCCTCTTATCGCAGCCTACCTGTACCAGTCCTCTCTTGTACATAGCACAGAGGATAAAGAGAGAGTCTGAGGACCAGTCCATGTGGGATATCTGGTCCAGGCAGGTGTAGAGCTGCAGGATCTGCAGGGTGCTCACGTCTCGCACGACCAGCCTGTACTGCACGCAGGTTGCCTGAAGAGTACAGCCAAAGAGACGAGTCGGATAGAACAAGACTTCAAACACACTTCACGTGTATCCATGTAAAACCAGGAACCTAACACTTACACCTTTAAACTACATGCACTACAAAACCATACGTTGCAAGTATTTTAAAACATATCTCAACCACTTACCAAATATTTCCCATCTGGGGAAATTTTACAAAGTTGGTTGGATTGCTTGAAGACCTCAGAGAAATTCATCTTAGAGTCAAAACTGTTCCTGTACAAGGGGGAAAAAATACAGATATCATGACAATTAAAACAAAAAGCCCGAACTGCGTTTCTTCAGATGTTTAAATGCACCAGAGATGGGCAGTCTAGAGTGACCCCCGAATCGCATCAACTGCTGGCGTTTCCAAATGTTAACACGTGATGGCGCCATAAGTCTAAGAAAAAAAGCACGCTTCACACAGTAAACATACACACACAGTACATTCGCAGAACATAGTTCTTCTCTCATGCAAGAATTGTCATTATACGTGGAAACTAGTTACCGGAGCAAAAACTGATAAAGTCCGTTTAAAAACGCACCTTTAGCAGAAAGAGCTGGGCTACAGGTAACTAGCGAAGTTAGCCTAGCTAGCTAGCTCGCACTAACGTTAGCTAAAGCAAAATAAAGGCACGCATGAACCCGTATGAATCACGACTTCATTGCCATCGCATTGTCTTGCTATCAATATATTTCATATGCTGTCTGAGCCAGTAGATAGCGACAGGCCAACACAACATGCCAACGGTAAAGTTAGCGGTTAGTTGTCACTGGACTCATTCAACACGAACGTTAGCATATAACCCAACTAGCAACTTAGTAGGTAGACAACCTTCACACTCAGTGGTGAAACTTACCTCTAATGGAAACCGCGCTGATTAGTCGACTAGATGAGAGACGTCAATAGTCCGACAATCAAGTTAGAAAAGTGTTTTTCTTCACATGATTGTCTTCGGGAGCGCAGGCTGTTGATCTAACGTTAACTGTTGCTGGTTTGTTTGTATGAGCGGATGACGACAGGTCGTCGGTGTCCAATCAGCATCTGTCTGTCTGCTCCGTTTTGCCTTCTGGGAAATGAAGTTCATTATTGTGTTTTCTATTTTTTTTTCCTGCGTGTGTGTGTGTGTGTGTGTGTGTGTGTGTGTGTGTGTGTGTGTGTGTGGACATGTGCGTGTGTACCAAATTAATATCGACGTATAGGCAATAATATTTGTTTACAGTATCAGCTAGGAACTTTGCACTGTATGGGCTAATTTTGAATGGGCTATTTTCTTCCCCCCCCCCCATAAAATCAATTCCCATCATCTTTTTCTTTCACCCTCAATCGTTGTATAGTCTGTGGGTTATGTTTCATTCACACAAACTTGTCTTGTAGCCTAAGTACCCTAAAGAAAAATGTAATTAGCCTACTTTGTATACCCCCCACCATTATCCCTCTGCTGCTGGAAAAGGTTTCCCGCTTATGTGCGCCCAAACCGCGCTACCGCCTCCCTGCTTCCACCAGCGCAAAAAACGCTTCACCTCCTCCTTGGTCTCCCTCAGCAAAGCTCACACTTCCCTGGACAGCATGCAAATCAGCTTCCCTCCTGTTTCCTCGCTGTTAATTTTTTTTCTCCGAAAAGTCAATCATCTCCAACCGCTGTTATCATACTGTAAACTCGGTCGATTTGTTCATTTGTTGTTGTTGCTGTTTTTTTTTATGGAAGGTCACTCTCTTGGCATGTTCGATATTAAACAGGCAGGGGCTCGGCGCAACATAATTCTTGGGTATTTGGATTGGAATAATAATAACCTCCAGGTACGTATATTTATTTTAACGGGCTATAGTGTGAATGTTTAATTTAGAACAATGCCGTATGATTTTTATTCATCCGCAGACCTGCCAATTTGGTGGCGTTTGTTGTTTTGCAAAATGTGACAAATATCAGAAAACAAGAAAAAAAAAACGAGCTTGTTGACAAGAAAGGCCCAGCTGTCTTGAAAAGTGTGGCTGGATACAACTCCCAATATTCAAAACGTTTCATAGTATAAAATGTTTCTATTTTGTTGATTTAATTTTGCAGCTGATTGTGGTTTTGGTAATGGTTTCTTAAGGGTCTACATTATGTATTCTCAGGACAGTATATAAAATAGGCCTAATAGGATAATAAATGTCAATTGTCTAAATAAATATTAGCCTATACTAGACATACTCATGTTTGCAATATTACTATCCCTATTTCGATCACCCCCCCCCCAAATGATAGACCTATGTGCCTATATTATTAACTTATAATAGTCTACTACTTTAGTTTTTGTATGTAGCCTAGTCTTGTTTGAATAAATGTCAATGCGTTAGGGATAACGACAGCCAATGATATATCAATTATATATATCAACCACCTCGTCCTTTGAATCCTCAGAATGGCGTATGCAATATTTCACTTGGGGCTGCGAGGATCGAATCAAAAACAATTTTTAAATGAATTTCGTCTCAGTTGGGACTGTGTATTTTCATGCAGAAAAATGGCCCTTGGGAAGGCAGTGAGTGTGTATGCGTGTGTTGTCATGGGTGCCGTAACCCGGGAGTGGGGACACACAGTAGAGACAGGTGAATATCAGAGGAGCACAGTGTCAAACTTAAAAGGATGGTGTGGCATTTAGGCAGAGAACCAGCAGAGGCCGTGCTTTACAGAAAATTGCAGGCGTGCATAGGCTTCTAGGCTATAGAATAGGCTGTTAAAAGAGGAGAGGGCAAGTGTTAATAAATTAAAAGGCTATTAAAATATAAATAAATATTTCATGTCATTGCATTGCACATAATCAAATACTTGACCAGAACGCCTATTAATAACTGTCTCACAAGATTTTTTGTTCAATTTTAAATAACCAATAGCCTAGTTATCTATCTATAGTCAACATTTTTCTGGCACAGTGTTTTTCTAGGGCCTAGGATACAATAATATAGGGGTTCCTAAGTGGCAAAATGTGATATTTTCCAACCCTTTTCAAGAAAAGGCAAACCAAAACTTCTGAATGTATGTGCATGTATGGTCAATATTATAGAGCGTAAGTAATAAATAACACGTGCTCCTTCCCTGAGGCAGGCTACAGGTTAAGTGAAAAAGTCCAAGAGGAATCCCAATTAAGCTGCTCCAAGTGCGGAGCACCGCTGGGAGGCCAACCCGTTGCCTTTCTTCTGCTCATCCTGCAGCGACGCTTCGTCAGATCCCCTGCGCGAACCCGCGAGCTGCTCTGGGATCTGACGAGGTGGCACAGGAGGACGAGCTGGGGATGGGGGCTGGGCTGGGCTGGGCCGGGCTGGGGTCTGTGGCGGCAGCCACGTCGGGAACAGCGGGAACCGTGCAGCCACACAGCTGCTGCGGCGCTCCGCAATACCAAGTTGTATGTGCGTCTGCGTGCTGCAGGCCTGTTTAACATAGCCTGCCCTGTGTTTTTTAAATGACACGTCCATTGGATCATGTGGCGCGAATCAAACGAGCCCACATGTGTGGTAATAGCCACAAAATCAGCTTTAAGAACAGAAACAAAACACCCTTTGTTCAGTCGTGACACCACTTCAGATGTTTACTGAGCTGCATATCTTCAATCGATTCAGTAAACCAAAGTGAAGACCCCTGTTACATGTAGGCCTATCTAGAGATAAGGTTACAGTACAAATTGAATCATTTAAACGGACAGGGTCACTTTTAAGTAGCCTAACAATCAATCCAGAGAAAAAGTCATAGGCTATACTTATACCTGCAAAATTACAGCAATTAATTGCAGAGGAATTCGGGGTTATTTATGATGATTTATTGCAGCGTGCATCTTTAAAGCCTGCACCTTTGCCACAGTTTTTCTTGTGCGGTCCTTCAGAGGGGTTACTAGGGAGATATGACGCTGCTGTGGTGCGCAACTGTGTAGCCTGTAGTAAACTTTGGTACGACCAAATATGCCTGACAGGATTCTGTGCTGGATGTGATCATTGGTACATCAGCTGGAGACTAGACTTATCCGATTTACGCGGTAGGCCTGCAGTCCATTTGGTTTTCTATTTATGGTTGTGACAAACGCGGATTTATTTGACAACTCGAATTATTTTGACTCAAACCATCGCAAAAAGGCCAAATACGTGAGTCAAATCATGTCAAAATACGTTTTATGTCACTGGATGGAGTTGCGATAATTCTGCAAAGTGCGTAGGTCTCTTGGTTTAGACAACCAGATGAGAAACAATAGCCTACCCCTCTACTTAATGCTTTCCGCTGTCGATCCACTTGCTATTGGCTTCGGTAGCTCCATAATGTCTGAACACATTTTAAGGTTGCAGTGCAGGCTGTGTTATTTTTGAGACGGGGGCGGAGGAGGTGATACTCAGACTTTGCGGAGGGAGGGAGGGCGTGATGAGGCAGACAGGTCTGGGCACGCCCAGGCCCCCTGACACCCTGTGCCACTTCTCTGGGACTACATTGGTGTAATCACACCTGGATGAGTGTGTGTGTGTGTGTGAAGTGCTCCCTCTCCTTTTTGAACATAATCCTGTATGAACTAGCAGTTTGTTATCCACTTGCGGCTTTTTAAAGTGTTAAAAAGCCAGTTTTACGGGAATTATTTCATTCATTCTGGTTTTCGCATAATCGTGCTCATTCTAAATACTTGTGTTTGTTTGTTTGTGTGCCTGCCTGTGTGTGTGTGCTCTTGCAGAGTGATCTGTCCCTCAGACTACCCATCCTCTAAGATGTCCCAGTCCACCATTACTGAAGAAGGAGGCACCTTCGAGCACCTGTGGAGCTCCCTGTGAGTGTCACCAACACCTGCTCACGATTGGTCCAATTAACACATTTCCCAAATTAAGTAATGGTTTAATTAAAAATGTGAAATGTATTAGGCAATGATCACAAAACACATGATTCCGTCATCACCTAATAGATTACTTTATGAGCCAATTAGGATAGGGCTACTCCTAATTTAATGCCACTCCATGAGTGTTCCAGCAGTTTATAGGGCATGTAAGGGAAAGCATGTCCTTTTTTTATGCTGGATTACATTTTGAAAACATAAAATGTATTAGAGCTACTGGTGTGGCAGACATAATGCTGCATAATAACACAAGCAGTCCCATTTTATATCATATATATACTCCCAAGCAAATATTCAGAAATGTATTTTAAACAGCAAAAAACATCAATGATTTTGTTTTGCAAAAGTCTGTTTCTTTGCACATCAAGCGTGTCATGTGACATGGTCATTTTTTGAAACTCATCCCTCTTTGATCAACTTGTATCCATGGTGTTGTGTGTTCACAGGGAACCAGACAGCACCTACTTTGAGCTCCCCCCTGGCAGCCAGCCGGGTGAGCGCCCACTGCCTTCTACCAGCACCCCGGGGAGCCACCGCAGCGCTGCCGAGGGCTCCATGGACGTCTACCACATGAGGGACATGAACGACAATGTGATGGTAGGACTATGAGCTCTCATTGCAGTTCACTTTGTATCTTTGTGGTCAATCTTTGCTTGTTCTTTTGAGAAGCTGCACCTTTTTCTCTGTTACCTGAGGGTGTTTTCCTCCTCTGAGTCAGATTTGAGGGTTTCTTTGTGACCACACACACACACACACACACATACATCCAAAGATCTTTTCTTTTCCCATTTTGTTTGTTGTATTCTTTCACTTTTCCCTCCAGTGTTGAGGAGATTCCCTCCTATATAGTTTCCCTCTCCTCTGCAGCCTTTTCCCTCTCTCTATCTCCCTGCTGAGCGGCCTGTAGGGACTGTGGATGTGTGTGTGTTGGGGGAGGCCTAATTAAACTCCAAGCCAGGACCCCTTGCTGCTCTACTGAGCCATCTGTAGGCTGGGGTGTATCCGAGTGCAGGTGTGTCTGTGCGCATTAACAAACAGCCACATACTGTATGTTTGCAGGTGTATGCACCTGTATATTCTTGTTGCTGGGTGGAAACTTCATATCCACAGAAAGTATGCCAACTTTTTATGAATGAAGACAAACAGCCCAGTTTTCGTAATTTAATAGAAAAAGAATTGTGCACGCAGGAGAATGAAATTCTTTTACTGGTGGTCAGTTACAAGGTTTTTGCAGGAACACACTTATATGCACGGATCATCTTGCACATTTGGTCTCTCGATCGGTCTCTGTCATCGAAATATCAAATCAGAAGTCACTCCCAAACACACCTATGTTTCCTTCCCCTTCTGATCTGGAATATTGGTAGGATCTAATCTTTAAGTGGACAAGCCTGGGCCTGCCTGGCCGGTTAATGAATAATCATGACAGGCATAAAGGGGACGGAGCAAGGATTTGTTGTTAGATGCAAGGCAAGTTGAGAAGGCCCAGTCAGGCTATGGAAACAAGTGGAGGAGAAGAGAGACAGGACGTCTCCTGTATCCTCCATCATGTCCTGCTCAACAGGGGGGTCAGCTTGCCATGGAGAGTTCGACTCTTACAATCACACTTGACCACCGCAGTGGAGTGTAAGTCCTAGGAGAGCAGAGTCACAGAGACATTATAGAAACACCCCTTACCTTTCTGGAGCCTTAAGATGCTGTGTTGTGTGGTAAGTGGAGCAGAGTCAGTTGTTTATGTTCTGGCGTATTCAGGACATTTTTTTAAAATGTTTGAAAATGGTGTCTTACTGGTCTGGTAGTGGAGACGGTTTGTGTTATGGAGTGTTGAAGTTTTAGTATTACATTGGTTCAGGGTCACTGTTTCCAAAATGGTGGCAACCAAAGAAATGAGAGAATCTGATCATGCTCATGACTCATTGTGCTGTTTGAGAGAGAGCTGGCATTTGAAAATCCGGCCTGCGGTCTCTTGTATTTTCTATGCATGCATATGTTTCCATGGCTACTTGAATTTGTGTACTTTTATAGTATGATTAGATATGTGTCCTGGTATAATGGGGCTAGTTTGATTATCATTACATTAAGTTCGATTCATGTGAAAAGATGGATGGTGCCTCATGTCCCAGAAACACTGGCACATTTTAATCCAACCACATGGCCCGATGGCTAGCTGTTTTTTAAATGTCTTTCATTTTCCTCTGACACTGATTGTGATGTATTTAGGAATTAATTATGATAGTAATCTATCACTATTTAACTGAAATATATACAAATATGTATATTCTACAGGTTGGCATGAATGTGGACCTCTTGAGAATGAATTGCATAGCCCCTCCCTGCACTTTGCCCAGTATTCCCAACAGGGGGCATCCTTCTTACATCAAACCACATTTTACCCCCTTTCATCCTCACCTCTATTTAACATAGCTGCTGTCGTTTAGACATGCTCCAGTTTTCATGTGATGCCATGCCATTCATTTATGTAGCCTAACATTTCATTTTGGTCACGTTGTTTCCTTATTTCAATAAGGCCATATGGCAACATGTCAGGCTGTGTTGTTAACTGTGTTTAAAAGTGTGCTGTTTAATAGAACTATAGAGTTCAGTTTAATGAGTAGCTGTAAACAAAGGTCATTAGCAGGGTGATATTCCCCTTATCCTCAACCTACTATGTTTCACTCATCTTGACAAGTGAGTGTTGTTGTGGCTGGCTTATCTACGCTTCTAAATGTTTAATGCTCAGCTTTGAGTGGCAGCTACCAGGATGGCTGCCCATAGGGGACAAGATGCTGTTGGGATGGGAGGCTTAAACACTTACACACAGTGAACACACACACACACACACACACGCTTGCTCACACAGTGGCGGCAGAGGTTTTAGCGCTGTTTCAACTTGTTGCGGATTCAGTTTAGGTATTAAGAGCAAGCACACCTGTGAGCGCATGGGTCTGTGCAACAGTGTGTGTGTGTGTGTGTGTGTGTGTCAAGGGTTTTTTTGTTGTTCACACATACACCTGGGCTTACCTTGTGTCCATAAAAGCCCCTTTGACAATACCTGTTAGAGGAAGATTTCAAAGGTAGTCCTCAGATATTAAGGAGAGGAAAGAGTGACTATTTCATACACAAGAAAACAAACATCTGAGCACATCTAGATGCCTATACTCCTTTTCATATTTTTCATGAGGGCGAACACATTTGTATCTCAGCAAATTCTATAGCTGCCAGACATGAGACATTTAAGACACTTGATTATGGCTGTCACTAGCACATTTTTTTTATCATTTAGTCTGATGATTAATGTCTTTATTCATCCATTCATTGTTTTGTCTTCAAAATATCAGTAAATAGTAAAAAAATGCCATAATCTAGAGCCCTTGGTGGCATCTTCAAATTCCTTTTTTAATCCAAATCAACACTCCAAAACCCAAAGATATTCAGTAGTTATCATATATGACAAAGAAAAGCAAAAAAATCTTACATTTGAAAACCAGATAAAGAGAGGCATTTTTGCTAAAAAAAAAGAAGACTGAAACGATTAATCAATTATCTAAATAGTGTCCAACTAATTTTCTGACTAATTGACCAAGCATTTCAGCTCTAAATTTGATATGTATGATTTAGTGGGGACTGTTGCCACTTATTTGATGTCTAGAAGGTGAACAAATGAACAAATGAACAAGTATTTGGCATTAGTTGTTTTGAACCCAGCTGTTTCCCATATGATGTGTTGTGCTGCATGTACCTGAGTTAGAGTCAAAGTATAGATACAAACACCCACGCATGCGTGCATCTTCATTTAACCTAAACAGTTTGCATTAAGTCCAGGACATTAACCTGCCCTTGTGCTTTCATCTGCTGAAACACATGGAAACACTTGAAGTTTACATATTCTTGTGTGTTTTTGTGTCTGTGTTATTGTCACTGTGAGGTTAAAAACACAAAGCAAGGGTGAGGTGGCAAGACCACGAGGTGAAGTGCTGCTATGTATTTCTTCAAGTTGGGGATTGATAAATATATGGTATAGATAAATATAACAGAAAATAATGAGGAAATGATAAGTTCCAGCCCCCCCAAGTCTCAAAAAAACAGCGGGGGCAACAGGTGAAAGATACTATGCTTTCAGCTGGAATACTCATGTGATCTGTTGTACTCCCTCTTCTCCAGTTGCGAAGAGAATGAAAAGAACTTCCAATTCCTTGTCAGGAGTGTGGTTCTGATTGTTGTTCATCTTGTTCTGACCAAAAGTGTAATTAAAAAA
Source organism: Coreoperca whiteheadi (assembly GCA_011952105.1). Classification (NCBI taxonomy): domain Eukaryota; kingdom Metazoa; phylum Chordata; class Actinopteri; order Centrarchiformes; family Sinipercidae; genus Coreoperca; species Coreoperca whiteheadi. The sequence continues at coordinate 11,694,833 of CM022479.1, read as the reverse complement.
AAAAACAACTCTTCAGTTTGGATCTAAAACATCCATAGAGTACTGTTAAAATTCTGATCATTGCCATCCAGTATCAATGATTTATCCTTGTTTTTAAAAATGTTCAGCCCTGACTGCTGATTTAATTCTGTATTGATATATAATATTGGGGGTAGGTGGGTGGGGGGGGTCTGACCCTTGAACTCTTGTTCTTTCATGTGTTTTCCTACTTGCCTCTCTCTCGCTCACTCTCTGTCAGACCAGACAGTGTTTAGTTAGTGCAGGCCTTTAGGTGTTTTGGAGCGTGTGTGTACATGCGCCCCGGCATTGCCGTCTATGTCCGGGCATGCCATAATTAAAATGTAGGACCATTTTTTGGGTTCCCATCCCTCTTTCCCTCTCTCCTTCTCTCCCCTCATCTCAGTCTAATGTTTCTCTCTCTCCATGCCAGTCCTCAACTTCTTCCCTGTCCTGGCTGTACATGTGTCTGTGTGTGTGTGTATTATTATTATTATTATTGTGTGCATGGTTTGCCCACTGATGTGTGCCTCACTTGAAATCTCTGGTTAGGCTATGGTGCCACACTCTCTTTGCTTTGCTGTGTTTGGACGTTTTTGACTGAAGAGTTGACAAATGAGACTAAAGCAATAGAGGATGTACTACGTGAAAAAAAAGGTAAAAATCCATTTTTTTCTGCTCAGAGGGTAATTGTGTGCGCAATGCTGGGGCTAGTGTCAACCTGCTGTCGGTGTCAGTTATTTGACACACTTCTGTACAGTACAGGCAGCACGGATACATCTGTGGATACTTTTTTGACTTAATTACTTACATTATTATTGTCTCATTGAATCTGAATCAACAGATGTTATTTTTTTTGGATAATGGATTCAGTGTTGTTCAAAGAAAGTAATTGTTTGATGTTGATAAGTAGAAGATGGGCAGGAGGGAATACAGCTGGCTGTTTGTGCTTTCTGACTTTTCTGTGTTTTTGTTCAAGCAGTGTGACAGGGACTCAAACATGGATGATAAAAAGAAAATTAAACAAAATTACAGCAGCCACAAAGCAGTTTTCCTTCTACAGTAGCTTCGGCGTTTGTGCATATAACTATATATGTGCCTCACAGAGTGCAATAACTTTGGCAAGTGTGTCACCACACACTCCTCAGTGCAACACATCTTCCCTCTATCTCAAACACAGAGAGGACAAGAGGGGAATGACAGGCAATTAGCAGATTACGCCTGTGTTTTACAACTCGCCTCATATAACCCCAAGGAGGCTACTGTGGGGACCGCAGTGCAACCAGCATTCACTCACACACTCAAAAGTTTTTGTCCTTGCATTTGTGATGATTTTATCACCAAATCTCAGTCATTTTTTATGTACAAATCACACAAAAAGTGCTCAGCGTCGATCATGGAAACCTACTTAGACAGTTTCACATGCACCCGTCCCTCACACATGGAGCATCTCACACACACACACACACACACACACTACATAACTCACCCTAACCAGTGCAATCCGACCTCCCCTTAATCCTCCAAGTCACTGTCTCTCTGGCACCTCTACCTGTGCCCTCCCTCCGTCTCTCTCCTCCCTCCCACTTCGCCTCCCTCATTCGCGTCCCTCTTCTTTACTCCCCAGTCCCAATACAACTTACTGAGCAGCAGCATGGAGAGCCTGGGGAGCCGCGCGACCTCCGCCAGCCCCTACAGCTCCGAGAACGCCTCCTCATCGGCCGTGCCCACCCCCTCACCCTACTCCCAGCCCAACTCCACCTTTGAGGGCCTGTCGCCTGCCCCGGCCATCCCCTCCAATACCGACTACCCTGGACTGCACACCTTCCAGGTGTCCTTCCAGCAGTCCAGCACCGCCAAGTCTGCCACATGGACCGTGAGTACACACACACTTTCTTGGCTTTGGCATGCAGTGTGTGTGGTTTGTGTCTGTGTGTTGCTCGGCCTTTTTCTGTCTCTCTGTCTTGCTGAGTAACTATCTTGCACACACACAAACATGCACACAAAGACATTATTTCACACACACGTGCACACACTCACTCAAGCCGGGACATGTGCAGGCGTGTCGCGTCTAAGAGAAAGTGCATCATTCAGTGATTCATCTTGTCCTCTGCTCACCTCTTGAAATCCAGTGTGATGAATGCAACAGGGAAAGTTTGGTATGAGGTCGAGAAAGTTTTTTTCCTTTGTGCGTTTCTCTTTTTGGACAATTCTAGCACTCAGTCTATTAAAAGAAAACAATGTTTGACTCAGAAGTTTAAAAAAAATGACATTTGGGTTTCTGAGACCATCATTAGAGACCATATATTGTAAAACACATGGTACAATATTGAGAAGTTAATAATTTCCCCTACAGTATCTCTCAATTTCTTATAGTTTACGCACAATGAGTGCAATGTAAGTCTAGGAATTGTTACATCACATATTTCTTCACTATATGAGATCAATGCAGTAATAATACATTGTAATAATAATATATTATTACAGTGACAATACAAATATTGGAAATGGCTGTTATAGTATGTCAGGTGTATTAATCTATATATGATACTGTGGTTGTTCCCGGTTACTGAAAGTCAACAGCTGGTATTTGATTTTACCTTTTGCTACATGTTTCTTATTAAGAGGGCTTCCACATGTTTTTAGTTTTGCAACAGGTATAATATAACACATTTACATGCATTGATAATATAATAAATATAAATGTCAGAAAATAATATAATTACTGCTAATTCTTACTGCTACCGCTCTTACTACCAATACACGGTAGCAGTAGTAGTAGTACACTACTACATTTTACCATTTAATGTGGTACAAGAATGAACAAAAAACCTGAACTTAGGGTAAGACTTCAGTGAACCACACAATTAGCTTGTGATGTGATGCTGATGAGAGACAGGTGAAATGGGAGCTGTGTAATTTGTAACGAGGTCTCCTGCTGGAAAGGTGTCACCTCCAACTGTCACACAGTTGACCTCCCTGAAACAAGAGAACCAAGAGACAAACTACACTTCCACCACTCTTGCGTATGTGTGTGTGTGTGCGTCTTCGTGTGTCTGTGGGCGTTCAAGCCTGTGAATGTCTCTGTGTGATCAACTGAGGGGCTCCGCCGCGGCTGTGTTTGCTGGAAGTAACCATGCGTGGTGGGCTCCTTTACTCAGCCCTCAGTGATGTAAGAAGATCCCCCTCTGGGTATTAGGTCTTTGACCTGTTGCTTTTCTTTCTCTGTCTCTTTCCTCCTCCAATCTTAACACACACTCATGGCTGTCACCTCTGGCGCCTTAAGTTTCGCCCTGTCCTCTCTTAAAACATCTCCTTTCTCTCACTTCCATTCTCTGACTCAGGTCTTTCTCGCATCCAAACTACATCGAGAGGAACCAAGGAAAACATGGACAAAATGATTACTTTGTTTTACCTGAGAAAGTACTGCAATGAAATTAAATCCTGGAATATGGCAGAAACCTGTTTCAACCAGTTTGGTTAAACATGATACTTACTACTCTGCCCTTCGACTTAACCTGCCTTACTCTCCCTGATATCCCATTAGGTTACAGTTTTGAATGTTCCTCATAACTTCATTAAGGAAATACATCAAATCAAAGAAGCCTGACAATGCCCCAGACGTTCTGTACCCTGCAGTCCCACCTACCCCTTTGCAACAAAATAAACTCCTCCTATTGGCTTTGGTTCACATGGGTAATAGTTTGAAAATGTTCCCACTTTTATGAACAAAGAAGAAGGATTTGAATCCACCTGCCTGAGCTATTCAAGTTAGCATTTTTTTTGTCACCAGGAGAGGGGAGACAAAGGAGTTTATGATTGGCACACGACTTAAGATACAGATGATGAGGCAAGAGAAAAAGGATTGTGAGGAAACCTGTGATTAGTCAGATGCCTCTGCTGCCATTAAACAGGAGGGATTAGAATGAGAGAGAGACTGGGTGATTGCTTATAGCTTTAATGGAGTTTAACGTAATGCATACCTGATTATAAGATTGGCGAAGTATCAGAAGATGTATTTAAGTGTTATTTTACAGTAGCTACGGAACAACAAAATGTTTCTTGTTTGAAATGATGCAGTATGATCATGTGTGATCCCATAGGGTATTATATGATACTATTGATTGCCTTACAGATGTAAGGACCCTACATATATCCGAGTACCTACAATGCATGCGATTGTTTGCTTTTTTCTTGAAATGCTTGCAAGAAAATGCTTCATCCCAAATAAAAATGAAATGCAGGAGTTTATTCCTATTTCACAGAAAAAAACAAACCATGGCAACCAAAAGGTTCATAAAGGTTTTCCAGGCTACATTTGAGCTCAGTGGCAAAAGGCTTTTTGAGGGCTCAGATAATGTCGGCGGGTCGTTTCTAGAAGTGTTAGTATTGAAAAGACAAGAGATTATGGTCAAGCCTCTCAGAATGAATATGTCTCTGCTAATGCGAGGGGATTCCCCAAAAACAACACCAGGGGTGCATGAGGATTTGTGTGTTTCTAATGTGCATGCACATGTGGGTGTCTGTATTTATGCAACATTCAGTGGAAGGCCCAGGCTTGAACATGTTTGCTGATTTCTTGTGGCCTCAGGCAGTGGGGAATGCCGAATGCCATAGGGGGATATTGACTATAATCAGTTACCTAGCTGCCCCCCATCCCCACCTCTCTGCCTCCCACTGAGAGCAGGTGGCATGCAATGCTTTGGGAGATTACGAGAAAGGTAGCTGCCTATTGCTTTTAGCATTTCTCATTCAAATCCCCTCTTCGCAAGATGTCAATTTGAATTATTAATGGGGGGGTTAGGTTTGTGGCTGCACACAACTGGCTACCAAGTCAGTCCACCTCTGCTTCACCATTGAAAAGGAGAAAGAAGAGAACAAATAAACGGGAGAACAGACGGGAACAGAAGACACAATCATAATGTTTCCACATACAGTAAGTCCATTCAAGCCCATCTTAAGCTAGTCTGGTAATCCTCCAGTCCCCCTCCTGTCTCATCAAGACCTCGTGCATTAGTGATAATAGCTCTGAAACTTTGCACTCTCTTGCCTCTTGAAGCTGATTCTTGGCTTGGACGCAAGCAAGTGTCACCACGGCTGGAAATGAGATCTAACACCTCAGTCTTTTCAAATAATATAAAGTCTTTCCATACAATCAGACTTTAGTTTGTGTGTATGCGTGTGCCTACAGTATGTGTCAGGAGTGGGAGGGGGTGTGATGCGGCGGGTGCGGGCTCAAGCATGCACTGCAAGGCGGCTTGTCAGAAGCTGCTCTTCCCGGCTATTAGCCTCTCTCTGCTGAGATGCAGGTCCCAACACGCCCTGCACAATGTATCCTTCCCTTCCTTACCCCATGCATCATCTGCGGCCACATCACCACTGGCCTTCCTCAATAAGGAAGATTTTTCACACATTTTGGTGCTCAGATGCGTTTTATCAACACACAAGCAAATCCATGAAGTTGTTCATAATTGTACAAGTTTGTGTGGATTCAGATCAATTTGTATTGCAAATATTAAGTGCTTTTTATAGTTACCCAGTAGATGAAGTGCTTATAGAAAATAGCCTTCAGGATTTCTATCTAACAGTGTACCTTGTCCAGTATCAACATGAGTCAGGAAATATTCTGGACTGTGGGATGCCATCAATCAAGGATACTCATGTTAGCTATTTGCTCTATTCTGCCATGTGTCCCTTAACACTCCATGTAACACTGTGTGTATGCCATCCTGTCTATAGTAGACTGAATCTTTACAATCTCCATGGACTGTGCCAGTACTGTGTAAATATCTGGTGAATAGCAGTCAATATGAAGCTATTCAGCTTACTCTAACTACTTACAGTCAACTGTCAGTCATCTGTCAACAGGTTGGATGAGTCGAAATAATTATTTTCAGATCATAAGTGGCGCAAATGGTTCCCTCAACCCAAACACTTTCCTGTGGTAAAAAAAAAAAAAGCAAACGTTCCAGTGAAATTTCTAATTTATTGCTATCTGACGCAAAAATGTTTGACAATGTTAGGTTTGGATGACTCATGAATTATTTCAGGGTTATATCTTTAACTACAGACAACCAAGTTTACAATAGCAGTTGTTAAAAAAGCTTTCCTTATTTCCCTTAAGTCTCAGAGACAAACAGCAATTACCATGATGTCAAAGAAGTGTAGCAGATTTTTCAAATTTCAAAACTGATTTGAATCCAATATAATTACAGACTGTATAGTAATTCAGCGTAGACTGGATATGTACACCATACATAATGTATGTCAGCTCAGTGTGCCTGTGTATGTGTGTGCATAAATATATTCGATATTTGGACAGTTAAGCGAATTTGCCGCGGGCAAGCTGTTACATGTGTATGTGGATGACGGTCTGGCAATTATCACCCTGTCTCCAGGAGCCTGTCAGGACCTGCCTCCACTGGTCCACCATGTAGCGTCAGGGAGGGATGGATGGATGGATGGGTGGGTGGGTAGATGGATGGATGATGGATTGATGGATCAATCAATGAGCTTGCAATGAAATAGACAACTAAATAGCTACTTAGAGCAATACACAGTGCTCCTTGTAAAGTCATGGTCGCATCACAACATTTTGGGATGAATTGCTGGATGTTTCTATTCCAGAGACCAGCACATGTGATTATATGTACAGTACCAGTCAAAAGTAAGGACACCCTTGAATGAGAAAGTGTGTCCAAACCTTTGACTCCATGTACGTTATAGCTCAAATTACATTGCAATTTTTGTAGTAAAGCAAAAACTCCCTATTGACCTCCAGAAAAGAAAGAAGTCCACCATGTAAATTATATTGAAGAAAATGAAAATGCCACTGTCTGCTCTAGACTCAGGAGATGAGGGTTGTCTGCCCATAAAGCATAGTGGTTCTTTGAAAATCTGGCTTTTACAGGAAATATAGTTTGTCATGGTGCCGATTCATGAAATTTTAAAGGATTTCTTAAAATTGTTGAAAATTTGGACATTTTTATTGCTTATAATCTAGTCTTCATGAAATCAATTTTCTTCTTCCCTTTTTTAATGTCCTCTTTTCACTCACCTTGAAGTTTTTTTTTCAGATCATTGACAAAGAAAATACTCTCTTTAGTCTTAAATCATGTTTGCTCTCTCTCCATATTTTTCTCCTTCCTCTCCATCCCCTCATCCTTCTCTATGTCCTAAAACAAAGCACAGTTTATCAATTACTCATGATCTCTTGTCTGTACAAGAAGATACACACAAGATGTAGTTCTTTAAGTAATGCTGCACTTCGCTTCTGACAACGACACGTGGACTAGAACTCCTGGATTTGTGTGTGTGTGTGTATGTGCGCTTGTGTGTGCGTGCCTATGCCTCGTCGGTGCATGTGCACACTAGTTTTTGTGGTGGACGAGTTGAGACGTCTCCCATGGCATCCGCACCCCGGAAGACTGAAAACACAAAAATCAATTTAGGACTTTTTCATGCACTCTGCGATGTTACAAATATCACCAAAAGATGATCCCACAACTTATCAAAAGATCTTTTTTTTTTTTTTTTTTGGCTAATACTGGGGCCAACAGGATTTTCGGGTGCAGGTGAAATTTCAAATCATTACTGACATCCTGTCAGCTTGTAAGATAGAAAAAAATATTATTCATGGCCAAAGTATAAAACCAAAAGAAGTTATTTCGCAAAACAGCTGACTCCATCATGGCTACACACAAGCATTGTATCGTAATATTGTGGTTGTTGGAGTGTGGTCCGATTAAAAATGCTCTAGGTAAAGGTAAATGGTTTGAGTATTTTTGTGTGACACAAGACAAGGTCTCGTCTTTAACCCAAGTCCTCAGGAGTTACTCTCTTGTAAATGACTAATTAGCTCACAGGACTGTCCTTCAATATGAACAATGCTTTTTTGGGCAAAGTTACATTATCATTGTGTAATAATGTAGCTGAAAACATGGATATTTTTGAAACTCTTCTTGTTGTCTTCACATCTGACATTTGTGAGACAGTTGCTAAAAAGCATTGCATTAGTGATGTAGGGTAGCCTACTATACTAAAACACAAAGTTAGCGTGTTGCCTGAATATTTCTACACAAAAGCATTAAACCACAACCATGACTGGGTATCATTGATTCCTTTCTGTGATGCAGCCTACTTAAACATTAAACCAAATTTCCTATGTTCTGCTTAACAAAAGCTAAAGGAGTTAATATTATTTCTGGTGTGGTCATGCCGGAAAGAAAACCATTGGATCAGTTTTGGAGATGTGATTATTGCAGCAGGAAAAGCCCCTAGGTCTGTAAAGAAGAAGTCTGACTGGCTGTTGCGTCTCAGAGAAATTATTTATTCATGGTATGGCTGTTGAGACTTGTCAGGGAAAGCTAGTGGGAAAAGGTAATGTTGTGCACAGGTATTTCCATTGCCCTCAAGGGAGTGCTTATGGCTAAGGGCATATGTGTGTGTATGTATGAAAATATGCAATGTGTGTGTGGTTGTGAGGGGCTTAGTGTCACAACAAGGAATAGAGCAGTTGTTGGTGTGACTCTTTCCCAGCCGTCATCGGCCCGGAGGCTGTCTGGTGGGAGAGTCATCAAGTCAGGGTCTGGATAATCAGTGGAAAGTTTTAAGAAGTGCATTTAAATTTGAAGAATTTAACTGATGTTCATGCAATAGAAAAATTTTAAATCCCGGACATTATAAGTAGCGGTAAGGTGCAGAGAGTCCAAACGACAAAGTCAATTGTAATTAATATCCGAGAATGATCTTGCATGAGGGTGGAGCGATGGGTTTGGAAATAAAAGACAAGAAAAATAAGAAAGTCTTTTTTGAAAGGACAATGATAAAAAGAGGCGGATAGGAGAAAGTATGGTGTGACCTCTGGGGTTAAAGGGGTATAGCCACAATTTAGGGGACTCGACAGATTTTAAAAAGACTGGTTGATATTGAAGCAGCAGATATCCTAACTTAAAGTCCCCAATATGCATCAAGCTCAAGTGGATGCTTCACTTCCCATAATGCAACTCAAATAGCATCTTCTGTTAGACTTTCCCTGCCTTCCAAAGACCTACTTCTTAAAAACTCCACACCGCCAGTTTGTAATACAGGTTTTCTGTTAAGTCTCAAGTCTCAAGATAACCCTGACATTTTTTTAACTTTAGAAAACTCCCTCCAGAGCTACAGAAGACTACTATACAACTGTTTTGGTCGAGTAGTACTGCTCGTGACGAAAAATCTGAACTTTTGGTGGAAGGCTCCTTTATGAAAGGTTAAGATGGTGAGAGGTGGATGTATACACTTCCAAGATAATGTGTTAGCTTATGTTGTGTAATTTCTGAAACTCATTGAAAACAACAGAAAAGGATGATTGATACTTGGCTAACAGATCTGGTAAATACCAGGGTTCAGGGTTTAACTCGAATGCTAAAGACATACTCGTCGATGAATCTCAAATTTTCTCGCATAAACGCATTCCCCAAATGGCAAATGATCGGATGAAATTTACCAGATGAAATCTTTGAAAATGATTCTTGAAATGGCATTCTGGTTACACAGAGCATTAAGATACAGACCATGTAACGGTTGAGTTCGAGTAAGGCCATTCCTCCAACTCTCTCTCACTCCATGTTTTTTTGTTTCTCTCTGCTTTTTCTTATCTATCAAATACAAAAAGGCAAAATTACATAAAAATGTATTCATATGCAGCATTACAGACCTTGAGCTGCATGTACTGTATATCTGCCATAGGGTGCGCTGTTGCATTTGTATTCAGTCCTATTGTAGCAAGTCTACACAGGACAAATGTCTTTTCTGTTTTTTTCTGGAAGGTCCCAGTTTGATTTCCACAGGGAAGATTTTTGAGATTTGGGGATTGTGTTGGGGCATGTTAAGGCTTTTCTATCCCTTGGCCTGGTGTCTTTGGCGGTATCTGTACTGGCATTTACACATAAATGCATATCCTCATTGAACTTTACTGACTGACAGTAGTCAAATTCTTACATTTAATTTTTTTTCGTTCAGCTGGTACACACACTGAGACACAAGCATTTTTTTCCCAAACTGTCCTTTTGAACCTCTACTTCTCCTCCGCTAGCTGTAGCATCTCACAAACCCATAATAATCATTTATTTGTTCTAATAACACAGTAATTACCTTTACTACCCAGACGTAAATTCACTGCTGACTGTTTTACAGTCCTCATGTATTTTCCCTTTCCCCTTCATTTCATGCTCTCCCTTTCCTCAAATTATACAAATTTGTTCTCCAGTCATGGTTTTATGTGATAATAACAGTGTCCTGTGATCACACCCCCTTTTGTTACCATATTATTATCACCCAGCTCTTTATTTGTTCTCCTTGTCTTCTATTAGTTATTATCTTTTTTGGCTGCTCTGCTGATTCTCCATGGCTCAAATCAAACATTATTTCATTTTGAAACAACAGTTCCAGCTCCTGAAACATTATTCTTGCTGTGTCAGTGGTAGCACAGGTCCCCCCCCCCCCCCAGGTTTATCCATAGCTACTTCTTGAAAGCATTTACATGAAACTGAGAAGACACTAAATTTGTGTGTCTTATTTTGCTGTAGGTTGTTCAAAAAATGTAAATGTGAAGGCATTAACTGATATTTACTTGATCACTAATAGATCTGATTCTTTAGGTATATTAATTTACTACATTATAAGTCTCTCTGGATAGGGGCATATGCAAAATGGCTAAACTGTAAAAAGGAGATTGAAATTGAAAGTGATAGAAACATTTCCTGCAGTTGGGGATGCAAATTTGAACACAACAGCTGTGATCAGCATTTTGTTGGGCAAGGTATTAGTTCACACTCCCCTGTGACTGACTGACGGTGATGTTGTGAAAAACTCCGAGGCAGACAGTGTCTGTGTTCTTTTCCCACACAGTACTCTCCCTTGCTGAAGAAGCTCTACTGTCAGATTGCCAAGACCTGTCCAATCCAAATCAAGTTGTCATCCTCTCCTCCACATGGCAGCATCATCAGAGCCATGCCTGTCTACAAGAAGGCAGAGCACGTCACAGAAGTGGTCAAACGCTGCCCCAACCACGAACTAGGACGAGACTTCAATGATGGTATGATCAACGAGCCTGGCCATTTGACATTTTTAGGGGTCCAAGCACGAATTGCAGGAACCCTATTGTTTTAATTATTATTATTCTGCAAGCAACACTGTACATGTTGGGGACACCAAATTTAAACAGTTTGTAAATTAAGTGTAAAATGACTTGCACAAAACAATTGGCCTGCGTCTGGCAGGGGGGCGCTATAATTCAAGACAACGCATTTAGGCTTCTAACTCGTAAACAGTAGTGCCGATTCACAGATTTCTTTTTACATTTCATTTAATAAATCATGACGCATGTTTTTTGCATTATGATTTATTTACACATGTGGCTAGTTTTCACGCAATTAAATGGGCAGTATAGAACCCATTGCCATATGTACTCCAAGGCCCAGGCTACAATGACATGCCATTGTATTAGTTGTCAACAAGGAGGAGGAGGCCTCATGGTGGCACTATAACTAATGGCCAAAAAATGAAAACTTTGAATGGTTGACACACCCACTCACCTTGCTCTACAGAAAAGCCTTCTGGACCAAAAAAGTATGACACAATAGATTTTTTTGCTAATTTGCATAATCTGAAAAACAGTAATATGATATCTATTTTTTGGATTTTGACTGTATCAACACCAAATTCGGGATACAGCCTTGCGGTGACAGACGCACTATAAATGGGCAATGTCACTCCAAAAACATGATAGCAAATTACAATGGGTCATCAACATCTGCTTTTTACGAAACACATGGGTGGCTTGGACCCCGACTATAACTGCTTGCAGTTCTAGTACGCTTTTATACTTTTCCCCAAAATATGCCAACAATGTCCCAAAATAAGGTTATTTTGTTGTTGGGTTAAGAATTCTGGGTTTTAAAGTGAAGGACACAATTGATTAATCATATCTTTTGTGTGAATTGTGCCCTAAGCACAAACATTTTGTACATTAAATCTTAAATAAACAAGACTCTCTGGTGTCAGGTATGTGTGAAGCTTTGACTCAACTGTGTCCTCACCTTTCTGCCATCATTCCCTCCACAGGTCAAGCAGCCCCAGCCAGTCACCTGATCCGAGTGGAGGGGAATAACCTCTGTCAGTATGTGGATGATGCCGTCACTGGCCGGCAGAGTGTCTTTGTGCCCTATGAGGCTCCACAGGTTGGTGGTTCATCTACTGTGTATCATAGAGACACACAATGCATTATATTAGGTATCTTAGGGACAGAAATCAGAAATTATGGTCTAGACTAGAGTGAATGTACAAAATATTTGGGATATTTAGTCCTGTGATGAAGCATATTTTTGAGGTGAATCGTTTTTGATTTCCATTATACCGGTTAAAAACGGGGTATGGGCTGATGGTAAATAAAAGCAGACATATAGAAATCCTTTGACAAAACTTATATGTGGTTGTGAGATGTGGATTGTTCAAATGTTTACACATCTCAATATCTGAAAGATGTCCCTAATATTTTGTACATTCACCCCAAATGTTAAAGACACACAATGAACGTGTCAAGTTCATACCAATGAAACAATGAATTTCACTGAGGTACTTCATAGGAGGCACATCTATAAATAAAGATGCCAGGCATGTCCAAACAAGAACAAGAGTGAGAAATCATCAGGTCTGTGATAGCACCAGAGGAGATTAATGAAAAGCACAATTGTCTTCAGACCTATCAAAGTGCACTGCAACACTGCCCTCTGGAGGTGGTTTGGTCACATTTACTGTAAAATGGGAGGTCTGCTTGTGTGCAGATGTGCAGATTGAAAGAAATAGTTTGAGCCATAAAAAGCCTGACATTCCATGATAAGTATCAGAGACGAAACCAACAAAACCTAAATCCCTTCCTCTTATTGGTGGGATTCATTGTTTTGCGTTTCAGGTGGGGACTGAGTTTACCACCATCCTGTATAACTTTATGTGCAACAGCAGCTGTGTGGGCGGCATGAACAGGAGACCCATCCTCATCATCATCACTTTGGAAACCAGGGAGTAAGTCAGCAATTCACAATTCATACACGCAGACAGTTCAAACAACGTTCTTCTTTTGAATATAACAAGCATTTCTCAGCTTTTTGTCACTTTATTTTGTGTTTTCTGGCACCGGGTACTTGGGTTTTATGAATTTACAAATGTTTTGCAACAATGGCAAATGTTCCAAGACAAAATGACCAACCCATGATTCAATGGGGAGTGCACAACATACTACATTATACATATCAGATTTTATATATATATATATACTACTTCTATTACAACATGTATTAAATGTTCAGTACCATTTACCATGATAACCTACAGTTTAGCATGAAGTATGATTGAAGCCATAGAGTATAGTGTGAAACTATTAAGTGCACTGATCCACCAAGCTTAAGTAAAACTGTTGGATGGTTAGAAAACCTACATTTCATCAGTTTTCTTAACAAATTCCCTTTATGAGTATATTTTCTATCCCCAATCATCTCTGCAGTGGTCAAGTATTGGGCAGAAGGTCGTTTGAAGGTCGAATATGTGCGTGTCCTGGCCGAGACCGCAAAGCCGATGAGGACCATTTCAGGGAACAACAGGCCCTGAATGAGAATGTGGCCAAAAATGGCAGTGCCAACAAGCGCAGTAAGTTGAAACGACCTGAATGACACGTTTATGGTAACTACACATTTAAATAGTTAAAGGTGCATTGACTTTTCACATATTGTGATACTTTTCTTGCTGCCTGGCTGTTGGTATATATTCAACAATCAACAATGACCAAAATGTTTCAAGATTTCTTGGTCCTCAAAAAGAATTAAATGTATTAATATATGTAATTATGAAATGTGTTATCTGATTAGGATTCTGTTTCTGTTGTCTGCAGATTTCAAGCAGAGTCCGCCAAATATTCCCAGTCCAAATATTAACATGAGGAAGCGGCGGCATGGAGAAGAAGAAATTTACTATATTCCTGTAAGAGCCTTTTTAGAGATGATTTAGACTTGATGTATGAGATTTTAGCCCTTTAAATTGTCAAATTCATTCAGGTAGCAGTATGTGGAAACACTTTCGCTAACTACAAGAGAGTCCAATTCCATTGTTTCAAATACCAAAAAGAAATGAACCATTTGTTAAAGAAGAGGCTCACGACTGGCTTATGTTATGTTATTGTGTGTCTTGTGTTTGTGTGTAGGTTCGTGGTCGGGAGAACTTTGAGCTGCTGATGAAGATTAAAGACAGTTTGGAGCTGGTGGAGCTGGTGCCACAACCACTGGTGGAAACCTACAGACAACAAACACAGCAGCAACTTCTGCAGAGACCGTGAGTCATTACAACACTATGCACAAGCACACAAATACCTCCTGGTACATATATATTCATACTGTGCTTAAGTGTGTGACTGAATACATTTGATCAACCCAAATACATGCGCACACAAAAAGGCACATAGAAACAGATTCCATTTCTTTACGGCAAATTTTTCAGCTGAAGTCTATGAGTAAAATAAAGGGAAGTTGAAGTTATAAACTCAGAATAGATTAAAATAACCCTCACAAAAAGCTGAATTTGTTGACTTCATCAAACTGTCGTGAAGCATCTTTCACACTCACTAACACAGACACATATCATTCCTCTAATCTCAGCCACATTTTCCCCTTTTCTCTAGGAGCCATATAGCATCTCCCTCCTCTTACTCCCCACTGTCCAACATGAACAAGCTTCATGCCCACGGGGGCCTCAGCAAACCGCCCTCAATCAACCATCTGGCGGGGCAGCAGCCCCAGCAACACCCCACTGCCCCCACCTCCATAGCTCATATGGGTGAGTATCTATGTGTGTGATCCAAATCAAATCAGATGTACTCGTAAAGCACGTGTTTCAAATCAGTTTGTTTTTTCTGATCAGAAAATATCAATGCCAAGAGAGCCCATTTAGGCCACTGTTGCAGTTCTTCACTGTGCGGTTTTGCTGCTCATTGTTTTATTGATCACAGCTTGTTTTCTCGCAGGTTCAAACATGCTGAACAGCCACCACATGCAGGCCAATGGTGATATGAATGGTGGCCACAGCAGTCAGACTATAGTGTCTGCTTCCCACTGCAGCCCGCCCCCTCCGTATAACCCTGACCCCAGCCTTGTCAGGTACCTCACCCTCCAATGACACTCCTTCTTTAGCCTCCTGTAAAGGGCCAACAGACAATCAGATGCACTTGTTGAGTTAAATGCGAATGGGTGCAGTGTTGGTGCCAAAACAGCTTGTTCGTTTGGCCATGTTCATACAGATTTGGTCGAACAGTTTTTTCTCTTTTGTAGCAAAATGTGTCTAGATGGAACTGTGTTATACAGTCAGTTTGATTTGATTATGGCTGCTTTGTAAAGGCTTGCAATTACATCACAAATCTCCTCGCAACCTGGTGCCACAATGAAGGTCCACTGGAGAATTGGCTGCACGGCTGCAAATAACATCTAAACATAATACAACTGAACTGGAAAAAGACATTACCTGGAAGGGTTTCGTTGTGGAATAGGTTCATTCAGTAATGTAATGAGTAAAAGTGAAGTGTGTTTTGGTAAATTTGTATCCAAATTTTGGCCACTATGATATGAAATCTGTCCCCAGTAGTATGAGATATGTCTAAAAGTGTCTGTCTTTGTTAGTAAACCAAAAGTAATTTACAAAGCAATTGGTGTTCATACCTAAGCTAGCTCCTTCTAGTTGCACGTGCTAAATGTTTAAATCATATGTGTTGATCAGCTCCCGTTCAAAAACAGCACACCAATCATGTCTATTTACTCTGCTCATACAGTCAAGCTGCTCAAGAGTTGTAGACCTCCACTATGGCTGCCAGAGGGTTTGTTGTGTCACCCAAAAGCCCAAACTGTGTCATACATTTACATCTAAAAATCACTCACACTGTCACTGTGTATACAGCGTCCTTTGCAATGCACTACAGCCGATTTTCTTCGAAAGAAATTTCCATTTAAGTTCTGTTTAATTTTAAACTGTTTTTTAAATATTTTTTTCTAAAGATAATGTGTCAATGCAGTCGTTTTAATACCAAGACTTTGCTTTTGGAATTTTAACATTTTTGATACCACAGACCTTGTCCAACTCTTTGGTTTCTAGATTGTTGTGTTTATTATACAGTTAAATTGCACAGTTAGCTTTTTTTCCGATTTACACTGTATGTTGCCAAAACTTTAACATTTCATGTATTTATAATAAAGGTTCTTCATCAAAGCAAGAATGGCCTTATGAATCATTAATATAAATGCATGTTTATGATTTTACTTCCACTGCATCTATTAAGATGTACGGTTTATGTACACTTGAGGCTAGATGTGTGCCCTAATTCTTTCACTCAGCTTTGAAAAAAACTAACAATAGCTTGAATAGATAGCGAGATAATGACGTAACATAACAGAATGAGGTGCTTTTCTATTCACTTCTGTCTAAAAATAAATGTTGACCCTAATTATGTAGTTAGGGTAATCTTTATTCTACTCAAGCACAACTGTACTTTTCATCAGTGTTAATGAAGTTGATTTTTTTGTATTATAGTGCTACTTTTAGCTTTGTAGCTGTGGTCTACTGGCAGTCTAAGCAGCCCTGCTTTTCTTCCCATACAGTTTTCTAACCAGTCTGGGCTGTCAGAACTTCATTGAGTACTTCTACTCCCAAGGCGTCCAGTCCATCTATCATCTCCAGACTCTCTCCATGGAGGTAACCACTCTGATCCTGCACTCACAATGAAAATAGAATTAGAGATATTATGTGTATAAAGCTTCACGGAAAACAAAGGAAAAGAGGGAAAAGACACAGTAAGGGGAAGAACTAACAAAAGTGAACATAAAACAGTTAGAAAAGTAAAAATGTCCCAGAGAAGCTTTTATTATTACTAAAAAGGTACCATGTGGAGTTTTTAACCACTGGTGATGATGTAGAACAGTGCTTTGATGAGCAGGCCCCATATTTTTTGAATCTATAAGCAAACACATGAGGATGCAAGTGCACTCTTTTTTCTTAGTCTTCTCCTGCATTCTTACACTCCTAACTTTGTGCCTTCCCCAGGACTTAGGTGCACTGAAAATACCGGAGCAGTCCCGCCTTGCCATCTGGCGAGGTCTGCAGGACATGAAACAAGGCTCTCCCCTCCAACTGCCCGCCTCTACTCATCACCATGACTATCATGGCCAACAGCTTCTTCGCTCCAGCAGCAACATGGCTGCCTCTGCCATGGCAGCCATTGGGGCTGCCGGAGGGGAACTACAGCGTCAGCGTGTCATGGAGGCTGTGCACTTTCGTGTCCGCCACACTATCACCATCCCCAACAGGTCAGGTGCCGTTGGGACGTCAGGGATGGCAGCAGCTACCGATGAGTGGGCTGACTTTGGTTTCGACATGCCCGACTGCAAGCTGTCACGCAGCAAGCACTCCATCAAGGAGGAGTTCATGGAAAGTGATGTTCACTGAGCCCGAAAAGAATCTTTGGACTGTTTTGCCAAAATTATTGGCAGCATCAGCCTAGTTACAGAGTAAAAGGATGTGGAGAGGGCCTTTAAATGTGCTTTTAGATGTTACTATCATATTTCAGTCAGTGATTTTACAGAGAATTAAGTTCCATTTTGAGTGTGGGACATTTTCAGTGTGTTAATACACTTTCCTGTGCAGTCTTTACTTTGTGCATGGACAATTGTTCCACCTCGAAGGTTGAACATGACATGACACAAAAGGATGTCTCAAGTCTAAATAGCAAATACCACTGTGGCAATAGCATTGTCAAGGCAATGCTAAACACACTTGGTCTGGATTATGCTTTTTGGGACTCTGATAAGTGCATGTTAAAAGAGGGACATTTTTCTGGAAAACTGAATGTTGATTGGTTGCACCGTGCAATAATACATGACCTATTTTCCTTTCATAGCATCCAAATACTTTTATGGTGAACATAAAATTTAGCAGTTGCACACTCGCCCAAATGTTGCAGTAGACATATCACCATTTCACAACTTGCTAGTTTCACTTTTGTGTTTGAATACACAAAATTTGTTCTCAGATGACTTATTTATTGTTTTTTCAGTTTTCCTTCACTTGTAAAAATGTATATACTGTATCTTGTAAATGTTTTGGACTAGATGTGATTGAAAAGGGGTATTTAGATTCACAATGGTGTATGTTCGATGCAGATGTTTAGAACTGAACAGTAAATCAAACTCACAGTTACGGGAACACATAGTCATGTATATTTTTAATGGCTATGATAATGTGACAACCTCTAGTTCATTATGCCCTTATCATTTCATCGTTACAAAAATGTTTAATGAGCTTTGGTATTAATTCTGCATATTCATGAAAACTGCTGGAAATCACAGTCAACACATAATAACAGAAGTTAGACATTGCATCAATTTTTTTTTTATTAAGTCATAGGAAATACTGTGTTAGTTATTGTATAGAAACACACTGCAAAACAAGTTGAGTGACAAAACAGTATTATATCTTAATAGCAGGGATTTTAATCAGAATTGTGAATAATAAATTAAGAACAGCATCCCTGTTTACCTAGACACCAGACAAAACGGTAGCATTTTCGTCCTTCTCTGTGTATTTTGGAAAAACCTTGCAGGGCAAGGTCCTCATATAGATAGTTGTGTACCTAGTATGTATCGTCATGGCACTTGTTTGTGGATATTTAATAGCAACATTCCAGTTTTATTTCTAGATTGCCATCCAGCATGATTAATCATGGTGCAATTCTAGTAATAGTGTCAAATTTATTTGTAGTAACTACATGACTTTGTAGCGTGACCATGATAATAATGTACCTGACTTGCAGCCATTTTCTTTATTAAGGCCTTCTCACTTACACTTCACCCACTAACCACCAACTGGTCAAAGAAAGAGCACTTTAATACTTTAAAAGTAAAATAATCCAGGATTATTTGTGCTTATGATCAGTATTATGCATTACCACAATGTAATACGTTTTTTGTTATCAGTTTTGTAAAGATTATTAAGATGTGTACGTATATAACTATTGCTGTTCATCGATGTCCATTAGTTTTTGAGCATGTAAAGTTCAGTGTTTTTCTTAAAATCATGGATATTAAAATATTTCCTTCCTTTAATGTCTCTCTTTATCAATGTCAAACAAGGGTTTAAACCTTTTTATATACAGTCTATAGTTTAGACAAATTAGTTGTCAGAGTATTATTTGAATGGACATTTAAGTTAATTGTCAGGGGTATAGTCTAAATTTAAGCAGCATTTAATAAGAAATGCATCGAAATCAAGTTGTTGTTTTTATATTACTCGAGCAGGGAAATTTACGCGCTTTTGTTCGTTCATAGCGCACTGGTGTAAGTTTTCAATCCTTATGAAGGATCAGTAGTTCGTCGTGTTCGGGGCTCTACTAGCCTGCCTGCCGTGTGTTCGAATCCTCGCGGAAGTACTGACGTGTTCACACCAGTTTGCACGAGAGGTGGCTAGTTTAGCTAGCTAGGTAGAGCCGGGTAGTGACACAGCGGCCGTATCAGGTAAGAAAGGACTGCCATTGATGATGTTCACTGCAATTGCAAACAAGAGACGTAGGCAGGTATCGAAACTAAGAAACGCAGTTCAAAACTAGTGTATCACTCAGTGAGTACGAATGTGGTTACTAGAGAATAAATTGATTTCTATCTGAGCTAGCTGGCTAGCCGCTGGCAACGTAGTACCGCATCTCCGGAAGTGAGTTGTCAGACAATGCAATTCCTTGCTGGTATTTGTAGTTCAACGTTTTCCTTGACAGATATAATTGCAATGGAAAGAGAGCGAGTCATGAACTACATTTTCTATTGCCAGGCGTCAACGTGCACTTCGCTGGCGTTCTGGGAAATGTAGTTACGTAAACTCATTTGAGGGCCGATAGGGGTTAACTGAAGCTTTACTAAAACTACATAACCCATACAAGCGGTAATTTGGGCCAAAGGGCAATGTACATCTAGATGGCTAGTTACTGACGCTAGCTACTTCTGGGGCTAATTTGTAAGATAACGTGAGTAGCTTTAAAATAATATCACTGGCGAAACGTTAGTAACAGTTGTTGCATTACCTGTTTCGATCATAGCCATGTTACGGTTTTCCTAGAGAGTCCGCTTTGATAAATATGACCCATTAACCTAAATTAGCTGCTTTCGTGTCTGCCTAAGCCTTTTAGCTAGCTAACGTTAGTTATGCAGCTAACGTTAGCCACGGCCAGTTCTACACGGTCTTGCCTTTTCTAGCTAACGTTACATGTCAGAGTGAATCGTTAAAATGCCATGTACTCGCTGCGGCAACACAAGTTGCAAGCTGGTAATCAAATATGTGAAACGCGACCCCCACACTACCGTATTCAAGGTGGGCAGCCGGCTAACGCTAACGTTCTCTAGCAAATGCATGATCCACTCGTTACGATCTCTTAAATGTCCTAAGTGAAAGAGATATGTCGCCATTTAAGTAACAAAATCTTTCCTTAGCTTGCTAATTGTAACAGAGCGACGGCACAATTTTGTTATCCGGGCCATTTCCCCCATGTCCGTAATTTAGCCTACATGGACATTATTCTGATCACCCTCTGCACTGGTCATGTGTACCTGTCAGACAGCTGCTCATCTGGATTCACTTCATCACAGCTGAAAGAGGACATTACAGAGACTGCCACCATATTCTGCTCTTTACAGTTTCTTTAGGCTGGTTCTTTAGAAAGCTGATCACACATTTCCGGGGCATTCCCTTTTTTAACTAGTCTTACAGAATGGGTTGCTTGTCAGTACCTTCAGTTAAAAGCAGGCACAGGTTTTATTTATAAAAGAGCACACAACTACTGTGCTTACAGACTAAAATGTCCATGTTCTCTTCAACTGTTTCTTCTTTTCTTGGAGCCACTTTCATCTCACCAGATGCATATTATTAGCACTAAATATGTAATACCAACTCAGCATTAATGGTATTAATTAACTGCCTTAATCCTATCCATACTTAAAGGGACCCTTAGGGCTATCTCTTGAAAAGGCCTGGCAGGAGGGTGGATTATTTTAACACCTCATACCATAAAGTCTGTTTTTAAAGAATATCAAAAATTAATACAATTTTCATGATAATAATGCTATTAGATTTTAATTTATTCATAGTTCGCACAGCGTCACAAATCTAGATTCCAGAAATTAGAAACGTTTCAGACATTGCAGTTTAGAGATCTAGTGTACATGTCTCCATTTTAGGGGAGTCATCTTCAGGTTGTATCCCAAATCCAGGGAAATTAGTTAGGCTACTGGCATTTCTCGCTTACCGATACTAAGAAGTTAAAAATTACTTAAAATGCTAATAAACAGCAAATTAACTGAACGCTGACACGTGTCTTCTTACAAAAACTATGTAGGCTGGAAACAGTTTGTATCTTACAAACCTGATTGAAGTTCCAGCCAATAGACTCAAGAATTGGACATACTTGACTTGTGCATTCTAGATAATGGGGCTGTCCACTGCAGCTTCTATGGTCTGTTTCAGTCAGACTAGCCAATTAGCCTATATTCATGCACCGCTAATCAAAATGTCTTTTTATCTTCACTGGCAGAATGTCAGAAGGGGACAGTGTTGGGGAGTCAATCCACGGGAAACCATCTGTAGTCGCTGCCTTTTTCACGCGGGTTGGACAGGTAACGTGTTTATCACTCAGATCACACATATCATATCATTTAAGTAATGGATTAGATGATTTTATACTGTGTTTGTCATGATCATTAAAACAACCAATCTAATTACCTTGCAAACACAAGTTTAAATATTCAAATTTGCTGCCAACATGTTTAATGGGTATTAGTTTAACAGCTGGTGGTTAAAGTCACTTCTGTGGAATTAATTAGTTATGCCCGTGGCATATTTTCAGAAATGCTTCTGTGCTGGAATGTTACAGGACTAGTGCTGCTTTACCTGTTATCACTTTGCCCATCTTTTTTTAAAATTTCCAAACAAATTGCACACTCACAGACAGGCTTACACCAAGGTGGAAGTTATTTGCAACACGTGGGTGATGATTTCAAGTAATTTGAGTGGAATCAAAGAAGCATGAATTGCAGTGGTATTTTTAAGCTTAATATGTCCTTTGCATCAGTTGCTAAGAAGCACCACAGTGTTCCAGTGTAGTACTTATCCTGATTTCAGTTTCCTCTCCTTTGTATATATCACTCAGTAGTAATATTCCTCAAGCTTTGTACTCAGCAGGGATATTCTCTACCTCTAATGGCTACATTTGTTTCCCCTTTGTGTATTTTTTGTAACAGATCTATCAGTCATGGCTGGACAAGTCAACGCCATTCTATGTAGTGCGATGGGCAACCACTCTACTACTCACTGCTGTCTACATGATCAGAGTGTACATTCTACAGGTAAGTGTCTATTTCAGTTTTTTCATATTTACTATATTGTTGTTTGCTAAAGGAAGTCAGAAAATGTAAGTCATAAGAATTTTAGTTATAATAAAAACAATACTGTTAAAAATGATTAACTTGCCCTGCAAAGTCTTTTTGAGACAGAGTGAGAAGTGTTCATTCACCTGTAATAATTATTGGATAGTAGTTTGTGCTTTTGTGCTGGATTGCATTGTATTTACGGCTCATTGTTTTTGCTGATTTTCACCAAAAGTGAGATATTGGCTTAGGGACCCTCCAAGAGTGGATCTTTTTTTGCTGTGACTCACCTGCCTAATGTGTGATGTGTGTTTAAAATTTTTGTCTAGTCACCTGTTTCCAGGAAAATGTTTTTTTCCATTTGTGAATGTAATATTTACTAACAAAAAGTGCACTTTTATGTTTACTGGCTGCCCAGAAAGCCTTTTAATGTGGCGATGTTCCTTATACTGCTTTTCAGGGTTGGTATATAGTAACATATGCTTTGGGAATCTACCATCTCAACCTGTTCATTGCTTTTCTATCGCCAAAAGTGGATCCTTCACTGCTTGACGAAGGCAAGTTGACTCAATTATATCAGATCAGATTTTTGTAACGTGGTCATGTTGTGTACTTGGCTGCCTGTTCATTTAGGCTTTTGACTAGTCAGTTATTTTCATTATCAATTCCGTTAAAGGAAAATCCGATGTTGCCAAGAATGTTTTCTCATGAACAACACGGGTATAACACCAACTTGTTTGTTACGAGAGCTTTCTTAGTCTGAACAGAATACTACTGTACGTTCAACATTTAAGGATGGAGTTAAAATTCCTTTTTTTTGGTTAGAAGCATGTAACTTAACACCGAGATAGATGGATCCAAACCGACAAAGAAAAGAGTGCTAAAAGTCAAGCTTATCGTAACATCCCAGTAAACAGTGCCAACCACACTGCTGATTAGCAAGTGATCTCTTGTAAGTAAAGTGCTAACACAACACAGCAGTGACTGCTTAGTTCCAAAAACTATTGTGAAGTAGTTTACTCACCTTATGTGGCTTCAGTAAGCTAGTCATGTATACACACATAGGGTAATTTGTTATTATGGATTGTGAAAGCATTTCAGACTAGTGTCAGTTTCACGTTAATTTGGTCTTTTCAAGAAAATAAATCATACATTTGATCAAATATTGGGTTTTTTTTTTATTTTTATATATTTTGGCTTGGATATTGTTGGTCTTAATGCTGAGTCATGATTGACAATTCCCCCTTTTTATTAACTTCACCCCGTAACCTCTCTCTCCTGCAGATGAGGGCCCATCCCTTCCTACCAAGCAGAACGAGGAGTTCCGCCCTTTCATCAGGAGGTTGCCTGAATTCAAATTCTGGTGAGTCCAGCTCAGGGTCTAGGCACCTATTGCTTTCATCCACAGAGATTTTCCTTGGCCAAAGTAGTGTAGAGCTCATTCGTAAAAGGAAGTATCATTTTAGCACAAACCAAATATATTGGATTTAAATAATCTGCGTGTATTTGCGTGTGACCCAATGTGATCTTACATCTCAACTTAATCTATATTTCATTCCTATCATCCCTATAGCATTACCTTCTCCTAAAGAGATAAAAAAAACAACTTTCAATGAGACTTTTTAAAGCATGGCTTGACAAACTTTCACTGTAGCCGTTAACGTCGTTGAGCAGGTTTAACAGTTATACAAATGGTGTATCAATGAAAATGCTACCTGTTTGACATTTAATTTTCAAGTGGTACCCCACTGTACAGTGGACAATAGTGAAATGTTAATTCAAATTCGAAAATGAAATACAGAATGTAACCTGATTTTACATTCATGCAAGCAATATTTAAGTCAAACTGTAAATTGAATTTTCTAACAATATGAAAAAGAAAAATACTATATTTCATTCAAATACAATGAGCAAAGCAGCCATATCATTTTCATGTCACAACGGGCTTTTGGAGTCAACTTGAGTTTCACCAAAATCAGTGAAGTTGTGTTTTTGTATGGTTATCTTTGAGGCTCGGCAAGTGACGTCTTAGCTGAAGGCCCGCCTTGATGAGAGCGCTGACAGATTGCATTTTCATTATCAAGTTGACCCCAAAAGCCCATTGTGACATGTAAATGATATTGAAAAGGCTGGGGGCACTGCTTTGATTATTGCATTTGAATTTTGTCCATTGTATACCAGGTCAAGTCTTTGAAAATTAAACGTCAAATACAGTTTTCATTTTCATATTATTAGAAAATTCAATTTACATTTTGAATTAAATATTGCTTGCATAAATGGAAAATCAGGTTACATTCTTTATATTTCATCTTCCAATTTGAATTAACATTTTAATATTGTCCACTGTACCACTTTGAAAATGAAATGGTATAGTCATAGAAAGCCCATTCAAGTATGTGGAAATAAAAAATTGGATTCTTGCATTTTCATTAATATGGGGAATTTCATTTTCAAGTTTACATTATCATTTGGATTATGTCCCCTATACGCTTCCATAACTGTGGGTTGGAATTGAGGATGTTAAGTTATGCTTCCTCAATGTCACAAATGCGGTTACACAGTTTTAACTGATGTTCTGTTGCTTTTCTTGGCAGGCATTCAGCGACAAAAGGCATCGTCATCGCCATGATTTGCACATTTTTTGATGCCTTCAATGTGCCAGTGTTCTGGCCTATACTTGTAATGTACTTCATCATGCTCTTCTGCATCACCATGAAGAGGCAGATCAAGGTAAAAAGTATACATTGTATGACCTACAGTACACACAACATTGCAGTTTATCCAAAAAGTGTGACAAATACGAAAAGGTGAGAAGCCGATCTATTCATCATGCACCTGAGCTGTATGAAATGTCAGGAACACCAGACTATATACAAACAGAGATGACTCAACAACCCTCTGACAAAGACTTTACCAAAAATAAACGTCCTAACATTCAAAGGTCATACGTTTTGATGGGCTATTTTATTCAACTGCATTATAGTGTGCACGTGTTTCTGTGATGTCCATCTGATGCCCAGTGCATTTGTTTCATTTTAAATACCTCAAGTGCCAATTTCTTTCTGGGTTTTTTGGGCTGATATAACAAGCAATGATTGCGCTACTCCATCACATGGGATAAGCCGGTAAAAATGTTTGAGCAAACTCTAGAAATACCTGTTGCTAATTCGCCTCTTTTTCTTCCCCACCATCTCTAGCACATGGTCAAGTACAGATACCTACCCTTCACACATGGGAAGAGGACATACAAAGGCAAGGACGACACAGGGAAAACTTTTGCTAGTTAAAACCCCCCACTTACCCATCCCCTCCTTCTCATTTGAAATTTATCGGTCACAGCTAGTGGGGAGTGACCAGGGTTAGAGATTTATTTTCTTTTTTTGTAAGCGGGACAGTAACCTGAAAACACATGAAAAATTCGAGTTTTGATCTGTGGTTACGGTGTTGGATGAGAATATGAGCAGCACGGATCAAATTAGTTTGGGAATATTGCCTTTGGGGTAGGATTTTTTTTTTTTTTTTTAGGACCAAGATCCTCATTTTAGGATTGGTCTGCATTTGTTTAGTAGTAGGTGAGACTCAGTGCTGCCTTTTGCCTTTTTGACCCCATGGGGTAAGTATAAAGACATCAAGTAGGAACCACACTGAAACAATTTGCAGTGAGATTTGTGATTTATTTTTTTTCTTCAATGATGACGATTTCAGTACATCTCCTTCACCCAAGTGAAATAAATCTGCCAACTTTTGATTAATATATTGGTACCTACTTATTTGTAACAAGTTATACACTGAAAGTCAGTAGCGTTAGTATCAAAATAACATGATTAGATGTGTAAGATGAAATCTGAAGGAAATGCGACAGTCTTCAAGTTGAATCATTTCATCTTGTGATAAGTCTGCTCTGGCTTACAAGTGTCTCAGCCAGCTGTCCTCGGTACTAAAGACAGACATTTTGGAGAAATTAGTCACATTTCACTTGAATATGCATTCATGACAGGCAAAAAAAAAACGCATATTATAATTCATCTCTTGAAATGATTCAGCGCAAATAATTTCTGATTGATATTTATCTTGAATTGACAACTGAAACTCTGTGTATTACCTGATTCACACGAGCATAGCCAGTGGAGCAAGCATCAATATGAATGATTATCAGTGACTTCACTTGAATCTTCAGCCACCCACCACATCATTGAATGCATAATTCAAAGCGAGTGTCACTAACCCCAAACCATTTAGTCTACTGTAGCCTGTAGTCTACCTTTAAATCAGTTCTTTCTCCTTTTGCGCCTTTTGTAGAGTTTAACACATGGGCTACGGTGTCGTTGACCACCCCTACAAACCAAATTCTTCAATTATTTTAGGGAGCATTTAGTTTGTAATGGCAAGTCAACGCATTCTTTACCTCAGATTTTTACACGATTATGTGGATAATTGTTCTAACTGTACTGTGTCTTCGAAGTGCACGACCAGTGTTCAAGTCAAATGCATAACAAGGTGTAATCTGAGATAAAAATCCAGCAATCTCACGTTTACCCCATCGATCTTTTCTCTTTGAAACATTTACCCATCTGTGTTTCAAAGACTGGGGGTCCATTCAATTTGTGTAGACTAGCTGTTGTTGTCGTCCTTTATAATCTGTGTTATAGTAAATATAGTCATTCCAAGCAAACTTTTGTTCTCTTTCTTTTGCAGAGGAAACATAAGAAAACAGAGATTGAGAGCTTTTATTATAACAAATGGATGAAGTGGGTGGCGCTCACACTTTCTTTTCTATAAAACTGTTGATTTGTTTCTCCATTTTTATCAGAATGCTGGGGATTATCTGTCATTACTAAACATTGATCAGCACTGTAGTAAGGGATCAAGACATTTTCCTGTAAAAAGTTTGTTTCAAAAGGGTTGTCTGGAGGATTTGTGTGTATATATATATATATATATATATTTTAAAATATGAAATTTGTTTGAGATTATTTTTATTTTTGCTTTTTCTTCCAACCACCATACTGTTTCCAAGTGTTTAAATCCATTTCAGTTGAAATTGATGAAAGCAGAACTGGTTAATTGGGTTCTAGATTTGATGAATTAAATATGTTTCTCATGAATTGCATGTTATTGTTTTCTTGTGCTACAGTTACAAACAAACTTGATTTTAATAACTTAAGTGTAATTTTTTCACTCCAAATGCTATTAAAGAGGCTGCGTCCCTTCAAACAGTACATAGGTGTCTCGGCTTCATATTTTTGTAGGTATTCATGGAGGAGAGTTAAAGGACAAACAATTAAGACATTTGATCCGGGCCCAAATTTTTCAACACACTTCTTGTCAACTCTTTCAGTGCAGTTCATCATTCACTTAACGTTTTCCACACTCAAACGTCACAAGCTTGGTGATGAGAAACAAAACAAAAAACAAACAAAAAAAAAAGACAATGAGAAATGCAACCTTTCTGTTAACAGAATTGAGGTGCGCCATAAAAAACGGGTCAGGTTCAGAAATGCGAGCAAATACTTTGCTGTCTTAGTATCGAGCTTTCCATTTTGCGGTTTTCTGCAGACGCTCATCACAGCAGGGGGACAAGCATAGCTTTCTCCTTCAGTTGCTCTTGAACCACTCATGGGCACTACACGCCTTACATGGAAACCAAAAAGCCTTGACTGTTCTAACAGAGGTTAAGTGTCTTCCATGAATGTTAAACACAAATATTTTTCACATTTTTATGCTTGTCACATAAGTTTAAAACTTGAGTGCATTTTCTTATTTGGCCAAAAGCAGGAATGCCAGATTTATTAATGATAAGGGCCATTAACTCTTCTTGCTTATGATGATTGTTGAAGACTGTGTATACATCACAGGGGCTCTCTGCAGCAGCAGTTTCCATGATTTTTGCATACTGATTTGTGTGTTGTCCTGCAACCATTTATGGGTATCTATTTATGACACCTGGTACACTCCCTAATTCTTGGAAATTATCTCTGAGGCTTAGCCATCACCAGTGTCCCATAACTTACTAAAGGCAGCAGCAAATCCAATTAGAGTTCACATCAGATTGGTAACTACAGCAATGAAACATTTTCTTGCTTGTCTTTTGCTCCTGGGATCTCTGCTACATGGCCTGGCTCATGACACTGTCCCAGCCTCAGAGTTTCAGCTGGAAGGAGACTATTTGATCGGTGGACTCTTTGATATTCATCATGCCAATGGCTCTATTTATCATGACAGACCAGAAGCCACTGACTGCTCCAGGTGAGTTTTAGAATACATTTGAGTGGATACTTTTTGAAGATGAATCTAATGAACGCAAAGTGTAACAGATTACATTACTATACATTCGATTTTTGCCTCAAACCTCAATACAATAGCTATAGCTTGTAGAGCATTTCCCCCCAAAACCAGTTTAATTGCTATATTATCAAAGTTGTTGCAGGACATCAAGTCTACATTATTGACCTCAGTCCTTGTTCCATGAAATGCGCTTTTAGATATCCATGTTTGTACAGCCTTCACAAACTTTAGTACTTGAACAATGAAACTAATTCTTACCCTCTCGCTGCCCTTCCTCTGTCCACAGTCAACCCTTCATTCTGTCAAATTATCGGAGGTTTCAGTTGATGAGATTCTCTGTAGAGGAAGTAAATAACTCTACGAATCTACTGCCAAATGTATCTCTCGGCTATGACATATTTGACCACTGCTCGGATATACAGAACTTTCCAGGTATTTTCAACCTCATCTCAGTCAATGGCTTGATCAAACCTTGGGGCGAACCGCACAAGAATCTGTCCAAGGCGATAGCAGTGGTCGGCGCTTACACAAGCACAGAGACACGGACAGTAGCCCCACTCTTCATGATGAATCTCGTTCCGATGGTAAATGTACTATTGTATTTAACATATTTTTACCACAGAGATCAAGTGATAGTGATTTATATCAATTTTTGAAAATTCTAACGTTTTTTAAAATTTGAGAATTTATGCATCCATTACTCCTGTAACAGGTCAGTTATGGAGCTGCCAGCTCTGTTTTTTCAAGAAAACAGAATTTTCCCTCTTTCCTACGAACAGTGCATCCAAATAAAGATGTTATAGAAGTGATTGTTAACATTCTGCAGCACTACAGCTGGCACTGGATTGCTTTCCTTAACGTTGACGATGATTATGGCAACGATGGACGGGAATTGTTCATAAACAAGATTAAGGATACGGAGATCTGCCTGGCGTACACCAAAGGTCTCGACGTAAATACAAATTACTCCCAATTGTTCAAACAGATAGAGGCACTGAGGATACATATCATCATTGTTTTTGCTCCTGAATGGACTGCTGAACCTCTCATTAAGTCAGCAATACAACTGAATGTCACCAACAAGGTGTGGATAGCAGGGGATGCATGGTCCTTAAACAAGGAGCTCCCCAAGGAGAAAGGAATTAAAAATATTGGAACTGTACTTGGGGTTTCTGAGCCAGGTGTGATAATACCTGGTTTCAGTGACTTTATCTATGCATCCAAAAGCCGGACTCATTGTGAAAATGCAGAACAACGGATGTTGTGTAATCAGGTTTGCAAATGCAATAGCCTCAGTCCACAAGATGTCATAGCTGCAGACCCATCTTTCAGCTTTCCTGTTTATTCTGCTGTATATGCCATCGCCCATGCCGTACACAGTGTCTTACACTGTGGAGCTGGCAGATGTAATGGCAATATTACAGTGTACCCACACATGGTAAGTATACAAATAATCTGACTCTTAGGCTATTTATGTTTCTGACAAGTTTCTCTCACAGACAAGTATTTGAAAGTGACCAATCACACAAAATACTGTCTGTTTTGATTTCATATACAAGAGATGTGAACAAAGTCTTTAAAGTCACAGAATACAATCAAAACTGATTTGTACCTGTCAAACATTACAAATCAGATAACAGTTTGGAGCGCTCTACTGATGGCCTCAGTAGGAGACTTTTAAATGGAGCAATGTTTCAGTCTCAGTGAGGTTGCTGTCAGGCCTCGTCAAGCCCTGTGAGATGGATCTCTGTGAAGTTAAAACATTGCTGTATCACATTTAATTTACTGGGATCTACCAGCGCAGTGTTCAAATATTTGGCTGATTTATGCCTCCAGTATTGAGTTGGTTTATCTTGCACCTGCACGTGCATACATATGTTTGTCAGTCTGCAATCATAATAATAAACACTTCCAATGTCCATTGTGATACAAGCAAGTAATGGTCATCTGAACATTGTGTGGCATGCGTCCCTTCACAGCAATATCTTTTAACAATCTGTTTAATTAGCATATAGAATTTTCATTGTGAAGACATAAAAGTAATGGTCATCTGAACATTGTGTACCCACATCAGGTTCTAGCAGAGCTGAAGAAGTCAAATTTTACACTTTTAAACCGGAGTATTGAGTTTGATGAGAATGGTGACCCCAAGTACGGATCCTATTCTATAGTTTTCTGGAACCATAGCGGTGATGCAGAGGAGGTCGGGTTTTACAATTTTCACCCATCATTCCATTTCTTCATCAACAACAGCAAAATTCAGTGGTACACAAAGGGAGAAGTAAGTAATTTTCCCCCCGTAAGAGTTTATACACTATATGTTGATTTAAAAATACTTGATGTTTTACTTGTTTTGGTTTTCCCACTTCTGCAGGGGTGCGTGTGGATGTTTGTTTAGTAATAGCTGTGACAGGGGCAAAACCCAAAATCAGGAACATCAACCAATGGTGGTTGTTCATGGTGTAATTTGCACTGACGTCTAGATATAATTCTCAATGTTGATTACATTTGACATATCCTGTTTAGAAATTTAAAAAGCTGTATAGGCCTAATTACTACAACATCTCTGGCGTTTGCCTCCACCCTTTACGATATTCTCTTTTGAGGAAGAAAGACTTGTACTGAAGGGATGTGAATAAAAGAATAAGTCAATGAGCCCCAGTTATTGTTACACGAATATATGGATTTAATACAAACAGATCTGTCGACAGAGGAATTGAGGCAGCATGTACACATGGGCACAGCCCAATACGTAGTTTACATCCAAAACGTACACTTCTTATAGCAGAACGGTGGGTGGTGGTTTAAAGACCATCTTATAGTGATAACTTAAGACAGACTTCTGGGACACTGCTATCTTATGATAGGAACATCTAGTGCACCATAATCCAAGCAACATAATCACAGTGCCTGAGGCCTCCTTTGTGAAACCGTAGTTTAGTCAAAGTGTCATAAATTCGCCAATAAACCCCCTTAGTCACCCCTGAATTTCTCCCACATCTTTTATGCACTTGCATTTACTTTTCATTTGTCTCGTACAGGTGCCTACTTCACGGTGTTCCCCAGAATGTCCTGTAGGATATGCAAAAAAGTATGATGGAATCCACAAATGCTGCTTCACTTGTGAAATCTGTCCAAATGGAACTCATGTCAACACCACAGGTAAATTTATACTAAGGAAGGAATTGCGTAAAAGCAGTGATGCCATTCTTGCCTTAAGGGGAGCTCATTTTAGACTCTTGTTAAACTTTTTTTTTATGGCTAAGATGGTTTAACAGTCATTTCACATTGATTGGACACAGCTATATCAACCACGGAACCCTTCCACTATCGTCTGACGACAATTTAGCCTCTGGGGGCAACGGCCAGTGTTTTGGGGCTTCCATTGTAGCCAGCCGATATCTGGATAATGGATCACAGATATCCAGGCCAAGACTTCCTCTTCCATGCACCAGTCATTGTTTATAATCCAATTAGCAATCTCGGAACCCATCGGCTATTGTCTGATGACGATTCGAAAGCTGATACATTTTTTGCCAAAAACTAATCTCTAGGGTTCCAAGATTAATAATAATAATATTTAATAATTTTGGAGCCTATGGGTTCAAATTGTTATTTGCATCTTTTGCCCTCCACACAGACTGTTTACCTGTATGCAATCAAAGCCTACAGATTCTGTATTTATAAGAAAATGTCTATTTATAGAGAGTACAGCTATACAAGTCTTCATTTTCTCTCTGAACAATGCACACGCCAATTACAGTGGTTTTCAAAGTTTTTCTGTCATGCCCCCTTTCAGAAGCTGAAAAAGTGTAATCCCCTCCACCACAGGTAAACATATTGAATTCTTATCAGTCATTAAAAATGTTAGTGGAGCAACAATTTAAAAAGGAGCCCAGTTGAATTCATATGACCTAAAAGAAATTATTTAGGTCAGGATGTAAACTCTTGTTTTTTTATTTCCCTACATAAATCATGTTCATTCAACTTCAATCCACTCCATATTTTTCCCCTTGTCATCTACGCCTCCTCTGCAGTGGCTCTATGCTGCCCATTGCCCCCCCCAATTTGAGAACCACTGCACTAATATAATGAATGATTAGTCTTGTTAACAATTACCTCTAGGGTATATTACTGTAAAAGCTCATCTTGAGAAAACATGCAGTATCACAGAGTAAACGTCCAATGCTGCTTCCTAAACCAATCTCTCTTTACCTATATTTTTTTAAAGGTTAATCTTAACTTCATTGACAAATAGTTTGTCTCTCGTGTAAAACAGCGGATCCCTACAAGTGCATCTACTGTAAGGAGACCGAATGGTCTGCAGAAGGAAGTACATCATGCAATCTGCGGGTGGTGGAGTACATCCCATTCACAGACAGTGGGGCTATACTGATCATGGTCGGGGCCTGGGCCTTGGTGGGTCTCACAATAGCCATGTCCGCTCTCTTTGCCATCAACTACAACACACCTGTTGTCAGATCTGCTGGGGGACCAATGTGCTTCCTAATTTTAGGCTGCCTCAGTCTGTGTAGTCTTAGTGTGTTCTTTTACTTTGATAAACCAACTAATTCCTTTTGTATCTTAAGGTTCTTGCCATTTCTTTTGTTCTACACTGTTGTTCTAGCATGTTTTGTTGTGCGTTCTTTTCAAATTGTTTGCATTTTCAAAATAGCTGCCAAGTTCCCAAAGCTCCACAGTTGGTGGATGAAATATCATGGACAATGGCTGGTCATCACTGTGGCATTTGTTACTCAGGCACTCTCACTTCTTATTGGCTGCTCTTATGCCCCCCCCAAACCCTACAATGAAACACTTTGGTACCCAGACAAAATCATACTAAGCTGTGACATTCATCTCAAAGCATTCTCTAGTTCCATGATTTTGCTTGTATTTTTGTCCTCCCTTTGCTTCATTTTCTCCTACATGGGAAAAGACCTCCCAAAAAATTACAATGAGGCCAAAGCAATAACCTTCTGCCTGCTCCTGCTGATCCTCACCTGGATCATCTTTGCCACTGTGTACATGCTTTACCGGGGAATGTACATCCAAACCCTAAACGCTCTGGCAGTGCTCTCCAGTCTCTATTCCTTTCTGTTGTTTTATTTCCTCCCAAAATGTTACATCATCATTTTTCAATCATACAAAAATACTCAGCAGTACTTCCAAGGTCTCATTCAGAATTATACCAAAACAATTAGCAGTTTCCAGTAAATAGGTTTTGCTGTATACAGAAGAAATTATGTGCTTCAGGCCTTCTGAAAACTGTCAATGAAATGATAATTTGGCTTTTTAAGAGTAGATAGTCAAAAAAAGTACATAGTTTAAATCTTTGTCTCTTTGTTTTGTTGCAACCTAATCATGTTACAGATATTTTCATTGTTTATTTGGTGGATATATTAATAAGTATCTTGAAATTAGCTATAACAATATACAGCAAATTAACACTTCAACAAGAGGCACTCAAACTGTTGTTTCACGGATGGTTGGCATTTCATAGTCCTGATCAGAGATTTGGACTTCAGAAACTATACAAGACTACGATTCTACAGCCATGCTAGTGGCTCTGTCAGACGGTAATACCCATTTTCCACAGCTGTGCCTTGAGCTAAATGATAACATGCCCACAATGACAATGCTTACATGCTGGCCCGAGTTAGATATTATTATTATTTTCTATCAGGTATAATGTTTTCTATTCTATCTTAGTGTAGCCTGTTAGCACGCTAACATTAGCTTAGTAGCACTAAACACAAAGTGCAACTGAGGCTGATAGGAATGTCATTACAGAAATTTAATTATAAACCAAACAATTTGACAAATTGAAAATGTGACCCGATGATGGCACTAGATGAAAAGTTGTAAGGGAAACCAAAGTAATTCAAATTCTTGCTGAGGTGGACGTGGATGCCTGAACCACATTTCAAGGCAATCCATCTAATGGTTGTTGAGACATTTCACTCAAAACCACAAATGTGAATGTCAAAGTCTTTAGGATACATCTTTATGGAACTATGAATGTCTGTACAAAATTTTAAAATCCAATCCATCTAGAAGATGTTTCATATGGATATATTTCAATGGATAACTGAAAACTTTGACCTGTTGGTTTGTGGTAGAAGAAAAGTCAGGGGACCACCAAAGTTATTAGGATTCATCCACTGGGCACCGTGAATATTCGTACCACCAAACCGACATTACCATCCATAGAGCCATGCTGCTAGCATGACTAAATATCAAAGCATTCATATCTTATCTTGTCATTTTCGTCAGTCTGGTGGGCTTGATCAAGATTGGAATATGTCAACTAATAGAGTGTTGGGCAAGCTACTTGGAAATTGTAGTGAGCTAAGCTACCAGTTACTCTATATTAAATGAAGCTTCGCTAAACTGAAGCTACCCCCCTGTGAAATGTCTCAACAACAGTTGGATGGACGTCCATGAAATTTGGTATAGTTATCCAGACTTCCCAGAGGGTGAATCCTAATGAATTTCGTGAGCCCAAGACTTTTCCACCACCATGAGGTTTACATTTTGTGGTTATGAGTGAAATGTCTCAACAACAATTACATGGAGCACCACTGAATTTGGTAAAAACATTTATGTCCCAGTCTCTCACTTTGCCTATAATAGTGACACTCACACCATTTTTTAAGAATGTGGAAAGATCTTTGTCAGCTACCAGCAGCAGAAATATCAACGTTGCATCTGAAGTCTCCAGTTTTTTACAGTGCATCATTTTACAACTAATTACCCTTCTGTGCTTTTTCTGCACAGTTGTGAGCTGTTTCAAACATATTTCAAGTTAATACAGTGAGATTATTTCTACAGCAGCAACTATTTTTACTTAAAACAAATGTTTCGCCTCTATAATCAAAATCTGACAGGAATTTTAATCTCTCCTAAAATGTAAATATAACATCATGCCCTTAAAAGCATAGATGGGATGCTATATAATAAATAAATAAAGCAGTGGCTCTCAAACTGGGGGGTTGGCGCCCATGGGTGGGCAAAGAGCCACTCCAGGGGGGGCTTGGATGTTGAGCAGACCTAAAGTTGCATGAGTATGATTCATGTGGTGACACAACCACTGTGATAAGATGTATATTTGCACTTGAATAACTAAATAAAAGAGAATTTTGTTGACATATGGATTAATTCAATGTACACTAAGCTTACTTACAATTTAAAATCTTATTAGGTTATATGTTATTTAACAGCCTAAGTACAGACCGTGATAATTCAAGTAAAGTTAATTCTGTTAAACCCTGCACTAATTTAGATATTTAAATGTTCAGCAGTTACTGTATAGAACAGTAAGAGTGATTCAATAAAAACATTAAATGGAATGTGTTTTCCTTTCTGTTCAACCATTGTTTGAGGTTGCTATAAAAGCCACACTTTGAATATATTGTGTAACTTAAGCTTTTGTTTTGAGATTAAAATTAGGGCGCAGAATGTCAGGGGTTTTGTGCAGATGTACAGATTAGGATCTTGTGGAGTTAGTGTGCACAACTTTGTTCAAATTTAATTTCACGAGATTTACCTCATTACCCTGGAGTAATAAATAAAGGCTACTTAGCCCTACTGTATGCTACAATTTTTCCTCAGTGCCTGTATCAGTGTGTTTCTGTAGCTTTATGACACATTAAGTCTCCATTTTTGGAAATACAATGTGATTATTCCTTTGTCTTCCTGCAATTTTCTGTGAGTTTATTTTTGCCCCGTTTTTAATATTTTTCTTTCATCTTGATCTAAAACAGAGCATGCTGTACACCTCTACTCCTATTGATTCACCTAATTTTTTTACCAATTTCCCCAACTACTTATACACCCATACAGTAACATATTACCCATCATGTAATCTTTTCCAACTGTATCAGTACATTATTGTATGGTGTGGATTCTGGATATTGTTGACACCCTGTATTTCAGATATGTGTCTCTGTACATGTCTGACTCCTGCCACATCTCATAACAGTAGCTGTGACGGCATCATAGAATGTAAAAACTGAAGGTTAAGATAAGAGGACAAGGGAGAAGGGTTAGACCAAGGCCGAAAGGAACAGAGGCATGCTGAGGCAACAAGCTACGTAAAGTACTGAAAATGTGTGACGGGGGGGAAGGTTTAGAATATAACCAAGGGTTTTGCTGTCTTAGCTTCGGACATAACGCAGACATCACGGGGAACAGAAGCCTGAGGTGGTTGCGTTGTGCCTCCAGATTAATCTGTATGTACTATGCTGTGAAATAAACTGGTTTGAGTTTTAAAGGTCTCTGGTGAATCTCTTCTCATCAACCAACTCGGAGAGAGGTGAGGCTGTGGCCTACCTCGACAATGGTGATACAGCTGTAATGACACCACTGATTTATGCAATAGACCGATAGAGATCAGTCTCTTGCATAAAGAGATCAGTCTCTTGATTTTGGGACAGTTCACCCCAAAATCACAACCTTGTTTCATGTCGGTAGAAAGAAAATAGTCCCTACATGAAACTGCTCAAAACAAATCTGTGAGTTATGTTGATTAACCTGGGTCATGATTTCTGGAAAGAGATATTGCTGTTTATTTTTTAAAATGTATTTTTTGGAGCTTTGAGCCCGACAAGCTGAGTGCCATATTATATTCAAAAAAATGCAGACATCTCTATGGCTGATATCTCCAAAACTTGACAACTCACACCAAAACAATCTAGATGGATAAATAGCACTAGAGGAAAGAGGAACATTTTATATATTTTTGTTTTTTGGGGTATAATTTACCCATGCCTCTTTACCAAGAGTAACTGGTTTTATTTATGCTTTGATATTGACACTCAGTAATGACATGCACCCACTGTGTAGTGTTGCTGTGTGGGCCATGTATACGTTTATTTGACCATGTCTTCTAATTACACATACTATGCACTGAACCACACACTGTAGACACTAAATAAGATAACCACAAAACTGTCACCATTAGTTAGATTTAAGTTACAACATCAGTACTTCGGGTTTTATTTTCTGAGCTAAATTATATGTTGTTCTTCGGGTCCTATCCCCCAGGTCTGTAATTCTGCTTGGATATCTCTGTGCACTGCTTTCATGTTTGTGTACCCAACAGATACAGGTATTGCAGCTCATCATCTGAATTCACCCCATCATAGTTGAAAGACAACATTACATAAATGCTAACACCAGATTCTGTATAGCTCCAAACTGTTGGCAAAAATATCATTAGGTGCATTCCATGCTTAACTGTCTGTGTGTGTGGTGTGTGTTTGGATAGGTTATGTATTGGTACCTTGATTTTGAACAAGACGTTTTGTGGGTGGCACCCAGATAGAAATGTTTGTCTTCTTTGCTGTGTCTTCTCTCCTTGGGACCATTTTCAGCACACAAAATGCAGATTATTAGCACTAGAAAAAAGCAGAGATTAAATGTATTATCATTCAATAGCATTAATTTGATCTTATTACAAACACATGATGACACTTAAGGAATGGATGGCTCATAATTTCTTCCATAAATACAGGGATTCTAGGAAACTATATCTTGAAGAAGCCTTGAAAAAAGCGAATAAGTGGGAATGCTGATTTCGGCATTTTCCATATCTTTATACCTATTCAATTTTTTTGTCTGTTTTTTGCATCACATCTCCTTCTGCATACATTCAACTACGGAAATAATGCATTTATCAAAATATTCAGCTCTTTAAGGACCTCTGTGCTTGTAGTTTTCTTTTTTCTACCTTTTCTATGTAAAAAAAAAAAATTATAATGTAAGTCTATGGAGCAATCTTCAGATCTTCTTCAAACTTACTCATACTTTGAAATGTAACTAGTTCTGGATACTCTGAGCTACAGATGCCATTTAAACTTTAAACTGGTCACAAGACTGTCAACTATTAAACTTGTACTCAGCTTTATGATCTCTTTTACAGTTTTTAAATGATCACAGTTTAGGTTTTATGCTTTTTCAGTCTTTTTCTGAGTTGTGGCTGTGTATTGTGGGATCTAGAGTGGATGACATCATCGATAAGAGTGTGGAAGGCTCGGAAAATCTTCTAAAAATGTTCTCTTTAACTTGCTTTTGTACCCGAAATTTTCACAGTTCGCATATCATTTTACACCAAAAACGTAAGAAAATGTTGGTTCTACACATGTGCTTATTGAATCTATCTTATACATTTGGCTCGGTGAGCTTCCAAATGACAAGAGTGACAAGCAACTTCTCCATTTGAGGCCATCAAATGTTTGCATCAAGATTTCTGGATGAATGCAGAAAGTACCAGTTCTCAAAATCATTTTAACTAATTTTTAACTTTATACACACAAATTACATATCCACTTGTTCAGAAATTCCTTCTGGTGCTGATGGTAATTTCACTGATACAAGCTATAATTTAGGCTTTTTTGAGTCTTGTTTGATGGGAAGTTTTACACTGCTCTCCCAATCTGTCTCAACAGCCGTGCAGTTTACACAGACACGAAGCTGAGGTTGATTAGCTGAGTAAAGATCAAAGCACTTTGCCCCTCTGTTCTGATTGGTGGACTGATGTTGAGCTATTTTGTTACCTCTGTCCTTTTCAACTCTTAATAAATTCAAACTTTGAGTTGTTTCAGGTTTAATTCTGAATCATTCTGTCTGTCTGTCTGTCTTTACTACTACTTCTAATACTAATTCACCTCTAACAGTCTCTGGCAAAAACACAATGTGCCGACTTTTGAAACTGTGATTTTTAACTTTATCGACAAAAATTATACATCAAAATGTTCATCAATACCTTCTGGTGCTGATGGTGTGGTCATTTTGCTAACATGACCTATAGTTTAAGCTTTTTTGTGTTTTCCTTGATGAGAAGTTGTGGTTTCTTTCTGTCTCTGAGTATTTTAAGCTACAGAGTTACACACAGGTGAGGCTGATTAGCTAATTAAACCTCCATCAATTTGTTCCTCTATTCTGATTGGTGGATTGTTGATCTATTTTTGGCAGATAAGCTCTCTGTCCTTTTTAACTGTTAATACATTTAAACCCTGAGCTGTTTCAGGTTTAATTCACAATTGAAATCTAGCTCTTCTCTTTCTGTCTGTCTCCAGAATTCTGAGATTCAAATCAAACATTCATCTTAGAACTCCAGAATTCTATATTTCTGAGAATTCTGATGTTGATTAAACACACACTCACTCATACTGTTTTTATATTTTTGTGAAGAATTCTATATACACACTCTTACTGGTATCTTGCTGTCTTTGTGGGGTCTTTGGTGGGATTTGTACTGCTTTTTTCAACAATTTATTACAATAGGCATGAAAACCATTGACAATATTACCGAACCTCCACGCAAAGTATTTCAGCTCTCAGCTTCCTTAGGCAATGCAGTTCAGCTTTTAATTCTGGCAATTCATTTCACATTTATGCATTTTCAGTCTATTCATACTTGTGCATACTTTTAGTCACAATTCAAATGTTAAGTTCTTTAAGGCATTAATGGTTCTATTCAGCTTTTCAAACTCCCTATTCTGCCACTTATATATTTATGCTTCCAGGTGTTTGAGCAGTTTAGTGCAATGCATTTGAGCTTTCAGGTTTTTCAGGCAAATTCATTTCAGATTTCTGCAATTTCTGCAATGCTTTGCGATTTATTTCAGGTGTCAAGATTGAAATGGATGGAAACAGACAGGAAAGGAGCACTACATCTTGAAATTCTTACTTCATCTTCATTTACAAGGAAACAAAATGTTATAGTATGGGCTATACTGGCCCTTATTAAAGTATACCCCCACAGCCCCCGCGAAGGCAGGGGGGGCAGCAGTCCCCAACAGGCCCTGCCCCTGCTGTATCCATAAAGCACCACTCCATATTACCAAGTGTGCCTGATGTAGCCACAGCTATTAAACTAATTCTTACCTTCTCAACTGAAACTAATTAAAACGTATTATCTGAGAAGTACCATGGCACAGGAGACTGTATGGGCTGGCCAGTATAGAAAATAAACCCTCCGTAACAAACCAGATACTGCATTCCTATTAATGAACGTGTATTCACAATTGATGCAATCTTTATTGCTCTGTTTGAGAAACCGAATTAATATTATGTTGGCCTTAAAGGAAAAGCTTGTTCTATCTATCATCACAATAGCCTACAGTTGAGTAACAATCTGAGTTGAGGGGGCAAGTGGGCTTTTCGTTTTGATAATGAAGTCCTGCACCCTGCAACAATGAGTACTGAGGAGAAGCCAGAGTGCCGTGGACAGCTAATGCAATCATGGCCTTTGCAGGTTTAGCACCTTGACAGCGGCTGTGACACTTTAAAAAGCTCATGTTTAAACCTTTTCAATTAACTCAATAACCTGTATCCAGTGTTCTAAAGTGGTCTGTAAATTTCATTGTGCGTTTTAAATGGTGTAGTATCCTCATTATATAACATGTTAAATGTCGCCTGATCTGTGCTGCAGGGAAGGGGCCCATTCAGGGTTAGCTGCTGCTTTGCACCAAAACATGTTGTAAAGTAGTTTACAAAACGTTTTACTTTTTATTAACCACGACATCACCCTATAACCTATTTCTCCTGCAGATGATGGCCCATCCCTTCCTACCAAGCAGAACAAGGAGTTCCGTCCTTTCGTCAGGACGTTGCCTGGATTCAAACTTTGGTGAGAGTCGTGGTCTGCATCTATCGTTGTCATCCACAGAGTGATTGCAAATGATCTCCTTTCAAATGACCTTTGTGGCCAAAAGCGTAAGTCATGCAGAGCTCATTTGTAAGAGGATGTAACATTTTAGCATAAACCAAAGATACCTGGTTGAATTAATTAGACCTAATTCATTTGTGTGTATTTGCTTGTGACCCAATGTGATCTTACAACCTCTAGTAGGCCTACTTCATATTTAGGACTTCATCCCTGTCATCCATAGATCATCTCCATAGCAAAACTTTCAATCAATATAAAAAGTTTCATTAGACTTTTGAAACATTCACTTTGACAGCATGCGCGCAAGGACACATTTTCAGTAGGTTGGGCTTCCTTACATGCAGGCGCATGGTCACTTATATGCACGCGCGTATTGATGTTTAGAATAAACAATTGAAATATGTACATTTTCTATAGTTAAATCTGGATCTGGCATGGAAAGAAAATTACAGGATAATATACAATGTTATCCTTATAATCGAGGATATTTGAAACTGCAACAAGCTCAGCTGCTGCTTACTCTGTCACAACTGAAAAAACTTAAACAGAGTCTACAGGCTTCACATGTACGGGCTGATCACCACTTACTTTGGTGCTTTATTCAACATGTTGTTAATGAGACGTCATGTTTCAGATAGGCTACTGTAGCTATCCTGCCTGTCCTCAAAATGTGCAGCTATGCAGACCGTTTGTTTTCATCTCCTCACCTCCACAAGTCGATAGTGGGTTAGTTACTACTCCGTGCACACATGATGACACCACGAGATTCCGTTTCAACAAAATAAGAAAAACACTGGATTTAAAGGCAAAAAGCCAGTATGAATTCTGCATAAATGTGCCTGTGGA
This sequence comes from Coreoperca whiteheadi, assembly GCA_011952105.1. Taxonomy (NCBI): domain Eukaryota; kingdom Metazoa; phylum Chordata; class Actinopteri; order Centrarchiformes; family Sinipercidae; genus Coreoperca; species Coreoperca whiteheadi. The sequence continues at coordinate 11,652,563 of CM022479.1, read as the reverse complement.
TGTACAGATAGGCCTAACATGCATCCTCACTATTGAAAGCTTTTCAATATAGCCTATTTTAGTTGGTTTTGGACTATTTCATCAGAGTTTATTTAATGACATTTCAAACATTTCACTCTGGCCAGCAGGGGGGGCTGCAGCCCCTATAGCACTTTTCTTCCTGCACTAATGTTTGACAGGCATGAGTTATTGTTTAACATCTTTAAGCATATGCTAATATTTTATGCTGTAGAACAAAACGTGAAAATGTCTTAAGCTTGTGTTATCCACAGACCTTATTTCAGGAATCTAACCAAAAACTCATTCAAAAACCCCAATGACTGCGAGACAAGGAAACTGGAAGTGCTAAAATGTTAACTCATTTCTGGGTTTTAGGACTCATTTCTGCAACACTTTATTACCACGACCACTAGAGGTCGCATCCTACACTAAACGTAAACATGATGACCTATATGGACGTTTTAATGGTGAGAACAGTCTGCACCAATACATTTTACCTTGATCTGCGTCTTCATGGTATAGGACAGAACACTGGCAGGTTGTAGGTGTCAAAAAAGTAGCAAATCATCACAACGAGGGTGCCTTGGGTTGCCAAATGCCTGGCAAGAAAAGTAACATAATTTCAGTTAAAACTGTGCAGATTAGTAACATTGAGGAAGGATAAGTCAACAGCATCCTCTTGCTCACAATTGTAAGGCTACTTCCATTGTCTATTTAAGTTGAAAAAACGCAGATATTTTTCAGATTAAACATCTGGAAAGAACAACCAAAGAGTATCTTTTCATACACAAGGCAAATACCAGCTGTATGATGCAAAACCACTTTCCTCTTTTGCGGCTTTGGTACAGAAGAGGACATGAAAGTCAGGCAAGGTCTAACGCAAACACAAAGAAATTAGCTATTAAACAATTCATGCCTGTCAAAGTGAAAGTTTCTAAAGTAATGAAACATTTTTTATATTGAAAGAACGTTTTGCTATGGACATGACAGGGATGAAGTTAAAATGAAGTGCAGATGAGGTAAAAAGATCACATCAGGTCACAAGCAAATACACACAACATAATTATTTAATTCAACCAGGTATCTTTGATTTATGCTTAAATGCTACATCATCTTACAAATAAGCTCTGCATGACTTAAGCTTTGGCCACACAGGTCATTTGAAAGCAGATCATGTGCAATCACTCTGTGGATGACAATGATAGATGGGCAGGCCATGAGCTGGACTCTCACCAAAGTTTGAATACAGGCAACCTCCCGATGAAAAGACGGAACTCCTTGTTCTGCTTGGTAGGAAGAGATGGGCCCTCAAATGCAGGGGAGGTAGTTTACGTTGATGGCATCGTTAATAAAAAGTCTTATGAAAGCCACGTGAGGTGGGTGAACTACTTTACAATATGTTTTGCACTTTACTTCCAAGAGATCACTTGATAATAAATAGTGTGGCCTGTACTATGACATGTTGTTTCTTTGTATATTAAGATGAAGTTTGACTTTCTAGATGTAGTGCCCTTTTCTTTATCGGTTTCCATCCATCTCAGTCTTGAGTTACACACTACCAAATAATTTCAGCTCAATGAAATTACTCATCTGGCAAATAATTTGTAGTGCCATCACTGTTAATTAAAATAGGCTAATTAAATATACCCTATCTACGCTGGCCCTGCGGGTCAAAACACAACCACATTTCACGAAACACAACATTTCCGAGATTGAAATCATAAGCTAATACGTTAAGACAGGACATATGATGCAGCCTAATTTTTCATATGCTTTCAACATATCATGCCATCGAAATGTTCCGTGGGACCCAGAAGCACACTTGAAAAAATTAGGACTGAGGAGATGGCTGTTAGCCTAACATCAGGCTATCAGAGTGCGGACAGGGGCCTGTACATACTGTACACTAACATAAAAATTACATGTACTTCACAGCACTATACCTATTTTTTTGTTCACTGAGGAGCATAGACCTAATACTATATTGTAGGACATTGTATGATCCAGAATGATGTGCAACAATTACATAGATACAGTCTAGTGTAGACTGTTGAAGACATACCTGTTCTCCAATCTATGCCTGCAACCGTGTAGCGACTTAGGTTAAATGGCCCTGATCTCATCAGAATTATGCCTCCGTCCATTGGCTATCCCCCTTCTTTGTTCTTGTCCTCGTCGCAGTCCTCTTCCTACTCCTCTCTCTCATAGTCATAGCCCCACCTACAGGATATGACACAATTCTATACTTTGATGTACTCCACCCCAAATCTTGCCAGAAAAGCCTTAAAACATTAATCATGCTGTATTGTGACGCTTGTGAGTTTTTGTCGAAACAGAGTGTCCATGGCGTAGCGTCAAATGTCGATATTTCGCCATGACACAGGAAGCTGTTGTAACTTAAGTGTACGTGGTCAATTCTTCCCCAAACTTCACGCGTTTGATAAGAGTGCCAGTCTGAAGAAATCTACATGCCAAACTAAAATCTGCTAAGCCTGTGGTCAGGACTGTGAGGAGATGGACTAACGAGGCAAAGCTGGAATTACAGGCCTGCTTTGACTGGAGTGTTTTTGAGGCTGCAGCCACAGACCTGGATCAACTCTCTGACACTGTGACATCTTACATTAGTTTTTGTGAGGACATGTGTGTGTCGACTAAAACCTTCTGAACATACAACAATAAACCCTGGTTTACAGCAAAACTCAGGCAGCTACGTCAGGCCAAGGAGGAGGCTTACAGAAGTGGGGACAGAGTCCTGTATAACCAGGCCAGAAACACACTGACAAAGGAGATCAGGGTAGGCAAGAGGAGCTACACTGAGAAGTTGGAAAACAGGTTTTCATCCAATGACCCTGTGTTAGTGTGGAGAGGCCTGAAGGAGATAACCAGCTACAGGAAACCATCCTCCACACTGTGGTGACTCACTAACTGTCGAAGGACCTGATGTCATTTATCATTTTTGTTTCCTGCTCTGTAAAGTAAGTCATCATACTCAACCCATTCAAATGATTATTGGTAAAGGACATTCTGAACTCTTCACTTGTTTAACTCCCCTCTGCATCCTCTCATCACTGGGTCTACCCTGGTTGTGCGGCATAAACCGCACATGAACTGGACTACAGGCGAGGTCACGGCATGGGGAGGGATGTTCATGCACCTGTCTGACATCCTCTCTGGATGAGAAGCCCACCCTGCTGCTCGATCTGACGGCCACAGAGAGGATTCCGGTGTCATCTACCCCCTCCACTGAGAAGGATTTTCCGGACCTTTACATGGTCCCCCCTGCTTAGCTCGACCTGATTGAGGTTTTCAACAATACTCATGCCACTTCCCTACCTCCTCACAGATCCTACGATGGTGCCATCGATCACTTGATCAGGATCAGGGAGGGGGCTGAATGGAAAACAGCCTTTAACACTCCTAGTGGTTATTATGAGTATTATGAGTAACTAGTTATAACGTTTGGACTCACCAATGCTCCAGCTGTGTTTCAGGCCCTCGTTAACGATGTCCTCAGGGATAACTTGAATAAGTTTGTCTTGGTCTACCTGGATGATATTCTGGTCTTCTCCCCAGATGAAGAGACCCACTCTCAACATGTCCTAGTCCTGCAGCGTCTCCTGGACAACCAGTTGTTTGTCAAAGCTGAAAAGTGTGAATTACACACCTCCACTGTCTCCTTCCTGGGCTTTGTAATATCTGGTGACAACATCAAAATGGGGAATTAGAGGAGAGACTGAAACACTGCTAGTGTTCTGGCTCCTGAGGGCTGTCCTCCCAACCAGCTGCTTGTTCCCCTCCCTCTCTGCTCTCAGGCCATCCACTGGGCCCATGCATCCTACCTCTCCTGTCATCCAAGCATAGAGAGGACCAGCTTCATCATAAAACAATGCTTCTGGTGGCCCTCCTTGAAGAATATTTACATTTAGTTATTTAGCAGACTCTTTTATCCAAAGCAACTTACACACTCAAATACCGAAGGTACAGCTTTGGGAGCAATTTTGGGGTTCACTATCTTGCTCAAGGATACTTCTACACATGGCTGGGGGAAGCCTGGGATCGCTACCACCCATGGCCAGGGGAAGCCTGGGATCGAACTGCCGACCTTCCAAATGGTGGGCAACCACTGTGCCACCAAGCCACAGCTGCCCTAGGAGGTGTGGGAGTATGTGTCGGCTCAAATATGCTCACAACACCCTCCTCTGTGCCTTCTCTGGTCGTTCACCCTTTCAATGGTTATTAGCCTCCTCTGTTCCACAGCCAAGAAGTGGAGGTCAGTGTCCCCTCAGCTCAAACCCTGGTTTGTACTGTCACATCCTGCCCTGCCTCTTTAGGTCATTTGTTTGTTTTCCTTGTCATTTATCATTTGTGTTTCCTGTTTTATTTTTTTATTAATCTCTCCTCTCATTTCAGAGCACTTCACTTCCTGCCCTGATCACTTGTCCTGCCCTAATTAGTTGCACCTGTTTCCCATTAGCTTCACTCACCTGTGTATTTAGTCTGCAATTTTCAGTCACTCTGTCCCACCTCATTGTTGTAATCTGATGTCTCACATTCCAGTGTTATTTCTTAGTCTTCCCGGTTGCCTGAACCCTGCATGTGTTTTCGATTATCTTTTTGCATTACCCTACCAAACCTGCAAATTAGAAAGTTAATACTGTTCTTATCTTACCTGCTGTTGTGTTGTGTCTGCATTTGAGTCCACCACACCTGTCTCACCAGTTGTTACAAAAATGACAAATTAATTTCAATGTTTAAATTCACTCTGTGTGACATATCAGGATAACAAAATGACTACAAACTTGGGAATATACTGTATCTATGTTTAAAAATCTTGGAGACAGCTTCCCTCTGCTACAACATTTTACATACTTTCCTTATACCATTCTCTGGTTTCACAGACTAACATTAGTTTTAGAGAAAACAAAGAAAAAAATGTCTGATCAGTCTGATTCTGCCAGCAGAAGTACATCATCCACAAAAAGCAGAGAAGCGATTCTGAGGTCCCCAATGGGCTGGACCAGAACCTGTGTCATGTCCTGTGTGAGGAATGGAGGTATCCTCCTTATGTTGTGGATCATGAATCTGCAGGAGAAGGTTATCGTAGTGATATTGGAAGCGAAGGACATCTGGTCGTCCAGTGTCCCACCCAGGTTCCTTGCAGTCCTAGATGAGGACACCTCAGAGTTCTCCCTTCTCTTCTCCCCAGTCTTCCAACTTTGCCTCCTCCACATAGGGTATGTTGGCCGGGTTCAGAGTTGTCTAATGGATTACCAGAATGTCCTTGAGGGAAACCAAAAGTGCTTCATCATGGCCTCCCCAAACTCCTCCCACACCCAAGTTGCCAACCTGGCTGGCTTCCTGGTACCTGTCTTCTGCTTCAGGACTCCCCTGGGTCAGCCAAGCCCTCTGAGTGGCAGCCTCCACAATGGTGGCTTTGAGCATGGCCAACTTGGATTCTATATGTACCTATCCTCTCCTGTGATGGATGAGAAATTCTTCAAGAGGTTGGAGTTAAAGACCTTGTGGACATGGGCTGTGCCGAGACATTCCCAGTTCACCCTCACTACACGTTTTGGTTTAACAGGTATATCTGGCAGTCTACCCTGCCACCTGATCCAACTCGCCAATAGGTGGTGATCAGGCGACAGCTCTGCTCCTTTCTTCACCAAGACATACAGCTGCAGATCTGATGATACGACCACAAACTCGATCATCAATCTTAGGCCTAGGGTGTTCTGGTACCAAGTACACTTATGTATCACCCCTCTGTATGCTTGAACATGGTGTTTGTTATGGCCGATCCATGACTAGCACAGACGTTCACTAACAAAGCCCCAAACCCTACACCTGCCCAGTGCCCCTTACTCTGGGCAACTACATAAAAGAAGAGAGTCCAGCCCCTGTCCAGGAGTTGGTTCCAGACCCAGTGCTGTGCATAGAGGTGAGGCCAAGTTTATCTAATGTAGTTGGTACCACACTATCTCTGCAAGAGAAGTGACGTTTCACAGATGTGGCCTTCGGTAGCTTCAATTTACAGAAGAAAATGTTCTGCCACAGAAAACATGAGTAACCTACAGCACCGGACATGTGTTCCCCTACTAAAGCAAATGTGAAACTTAACTCTAGACTAAACCGCATTTTCATTCTGCGTCACTAGGTGGTAGTATTAGTATGAAGAATATGAAATAGATTGATTTATTTCTTATAAAATGGCATACAGAGGCCATGACACTCCGCCTTAAAGACACCACACCACTCCATTAGGTACTAAATTACTACATTCGAGTCTGCTGGGGATAGGAGGAGAATAAGTTCTGTATCAGAAGAAAACCATGGGTGTTTCTTGTCCAATGACTTTGACTTCCACCTTCCTTGTGAGTTTATCTGAACTAGGGAAGGCCTTTAGTGTTACAGCCAGCTCAAGAAACAGTTGAGCAGAAAAACCCCCACACACATCCCATTTCATATCTTTATTGAATTATTCTTACTATTATAAAACTGCACTAAATATTCATATCTGGATTTGTACAGAGACTTAACAGAATTAACTTTATGTGATTTATCATTAAATGTTGTGAGGTTGTAAACAACACTAACCTAATGAGGTTTTAACATGTCCATTTAAAGTATAGTGTCCATGAAATCTTACAGTTTTAATCCATATGCCAACAACATCACAAGCACATTATTCTCTTGTATTCAGTTATCCAAGTGCAAAGATTCAATTTATAACAGCTTTTTCTCTAGTGTAAGTACATTTCTGACCTAGTAGTAGTCATGAATTGATGAGTTGTTCAGTATTGTAGAAGTTTCAGTTTTGAGATTTATTAAGTGAGATTTATTTCACTCACAGGATTTATTTTTAGTGGATGCCAGAAAGTTTTCACATGAAAAAACATACAACTATAACTTTATCTGTAATTTGCTTATTGATTTGGCAAAATAAATTGAATGGAAACCATTACAGTTAGTATACACCCCTCTGTAATGAGACCTGCACAATTGAACGGTATCACTACAAATGACATTGCAAAGGTCCAAAGGTCATAGTCCTAAAAAGGCTGCTACTCAGAATTTTTAGGAAAAACTGTTTTAGGAGATGTTGCCACACATGTTTGGAATTTCAGAACCTGTGCCTCTTGTTGGAATATTTGTTATTGTATCTTATCTAATTTCTTCAAGACTTATTGCTTAACACCTCATAAAAACAAACAAACAGCAATGAAAGCAGTGCATTAGATTATATTAATTTCCAACTCTAGGAAGAAAAAACAAAGAACCAAAAAAGATTTAAACTGCTATGTACTGTTTTTTTCCCTATGTACTCTAAAATAACCCAAAATGTATTGAGCACATCAGTTCATCTGTCTGTAGACTAATATTAACTGAAGGCAGCTACTGGCTAATTGTTTTGGTATAATTCTGAATGAGACCTTGGAAGTATTGCTGTGTGTTTTTGTGGGGTTGACAAATAATGATGTAACATTTTGGGAGGAAATAAAACAACAGAAAGGAATAGAGACTGGAGAGCACTGCCAGAGCGTTTAGTGTTTGGATGTACATTCCCCGGTAAAGCATGTACACAGTGGCAAAGATGATCCAGGTGAGGATCAGCAGGAGCAGGCAGAAGGTTATTGCTTTGGCCTCATTGTAATTTTTTGGGAGGTCTTTTCCCATGTAGGAGAAAATGAAGCAAAGGGAGGACAAAGATATAAGAAAAATCACAGAACCAGAGAATGCTTTGAGATGAATGTCACAGCTTAGTATGATTTTGTCTGGGTACCAAAGTGTTTCATTGTAGGGCATGGGGGGGGCATAAGAGCAGCCAATAAGAAGTGAGAGTGCCTGAGTAACAAAGGCCACAGTGATGACCAGCCATTGTCCATGATATTTCATCCACCAACTGTGGAGCTTTGGGAACTTGGCAGCTATTTTGAAAATGCAAACAATTTGAAAAGAACGCACAACAAAACATGCTAGACAAACAGTGTAGAACAAAAGAAATGGCAAGAACCTTAAGATACAAAAGGAATTAGTTGGTTTATCAAAGTAAAAGAACACACTAAGACTACACAGACTGAGGCAGCCTAAAATTAGGAAGCACATTGGTCCCCCAGCAGATCTGACAACAGGTGTGTTGTAGTTGATGGCAAAGAGAGCAGACATGGCTAATGTGAGACCCACCAAGGCCCAGGCCCCGACCATGATCAGTATAGCCCCACTGTCTGTGAATGGGATGTACTCCACCACCCGCAGATTGCATGATGTACTTCCTTCTGCAGACCATTCGGTCTCCTTACAGTAGATGCACTTGTAGGGATCCACTGTTTTACACAAGAGACAAACTATTTGCCAATGAAGTTAAGGTTAACTTTTGAAAAAATATAGGTAAAGAGAGATTGGTTTAGGAAGCAGCATTGGAAACCTATCAGACAGCTGAGTAAGCAGCTACATTGTATGTTCACCTAAGATGAATTTTCGTTTAAACTTGCTATCAAGAATGTATTGCATGATGAAATTAAGCTGACAGCACTGCTTTTTCTCAGTCTCTTCCTCCCATGTATAATAATTTACCTGAGGTGTTTACATAAGTTCCATTTGGACAGATTTCACAACTGAAGCAGCATTTGTGGATTCCATCAGGCTTTTTTGCATATCCTTCAGGACATTCTGGGGAACATAGTGAAATAGGCACCTGTACAAGACAATTATTTAGCAACAAATAAAATGTAAGTGAAGCAAGAAAGGAATAATGTGAAGAATATCTCTTTCTGCAGCAAAACAGGAATGTGGAGTTTTAAATTTAAATTTCTAAACAAGTTTGTAAAATGGAACCATCCTAACAGACACTTTATATTTAGACGTCCCTGTAAATTACACTATAAACAGACACCATCAGTTAATGTTCCTTATTTTGTGTTTTAAGCCTATTAATAAACAAATGTAACTTTCTACACATGTGCACTCAGCAATGTTTATCATCATATACAGTATAAACTTTTAATATACTGCCTTAAACGACACATAATAAGTAAAAAACAACTTACTTCTCCATTTGTGTACCATTGAATTTTGCTGTTGTTGATGAAGAAACTGTCCCATGGGTAAAAATTATAAAAACCGATCTCCTCTGCATCACCATTATGGTTCCAGAAAACTATAGAATAGGATCCAAACTTGGGGTCACCATTCTCATCAAACTCAATACTCCGGTTTAAAAGTGTAAAGTTTGACTTCTTCAGCTCTGCTAGAACCTGATGTGGGTACACAAAGTTCAGATGACCATTACTTGCATGTGTTCACAATGGACATTGGAAGTGTTAATTATTATTATTATTATTTTTATGAGTGTAGACTGACAAACATATGTATGAGAGATTGAAAAATTGCTTTATCAAATACAATTATTGGGAGTTATCAGTAGAATGTGTGAATCTATTGCCTGATTTATAACTGAATATTTGACAGGTAAAAAGGTTATGTATACATCTGTGATAACAAAGCAGACTAATAATTTTACCTTCCAAAAGGCTTACCTTCAAGTTAAAGCAATCAGAAACATTAATGAGCAAAATTTAAATACTCAACTTAGTTGTATACTTACCATGTGTGGGTACACTGTAATATTTCCATTACATCTTCCAGCCCCACATTGCAGGGCATTGTGTAATGCATGAGCGATGGCATATACAGCAGAATAAACAGGAAAAGTAAAAGATGGGTCTGCAGTAATGACATCTTCTGCATTCAGGCTACTGCAGTTACAAACCTGATTACAAAACATATTTTGCTCTACATTTTCACAATGAGGCTGGCTTTTGGAAGAAAAGATAAAATCATTGAAACCAGGTATTGTCACTACTGGCTGAGACACCCCAAGTACAGTTCCAATATTTCTGATTCCATTCTTCTTGGGAAGCCTCTTGTTTAAGGACCATCCATCATCTGCTATCCACACCTTGTTTGTGATATTGAGTTGTATTGCTGACTCAATGAGTGCTTCAGCAGTCATTTTTGGAGCAAAAACAATAATGATATATATCCTTTGTGCCTCTATCTGTTTGAACATTTGGGAGTAATTCGTATTGTGGTCGAGACCTTTGGTGTACGCCAGGCAGATATCAGTATGCTTAATCCTCTTTATGAACAATTCCAGTCCATCAATGCCAAAATTATTATCACTGTTAAGGAAAGCAACCCAGTGCCAGTTGAAGTGTTGCACAATGTTAACAATCACTTCTATGATGTCTTTATTGGGATGCACTGTACGTAGGAAAGTCGGGAAATTCACTTTATTTGAAAAGACAGAGCTAGAAGATCCATAACTGACCTGTCAATAGAGTAATAGGGAAATTAATCATTTTCAGTGACAATAAATTCTCAAATGTAATGTTAAAGCTCATTTTATATAAAACAATTAAACTGATAATGACAGTATGTTAATAATCACTTGGTCTTTCTGGGAAAAATGTTAAAAACACAATAATTAGCAAATTTACCATAGTAATGAAATCCATCATGAACAATGGGGCTACAGTCAGGGCCTGATTGCTTGTAAAAGGACCGACCACTGCTATCACTTTGGACAGATTCTTGTGTGGTTCATCCCAAGGTTTGATCAAGCCATTGACTGAGATGAGGTTGAAAATGCCTGGAAAATTCCTTGTATCTGAGCAGAGGTCAAATATCTCATAGCCAAGAGATACATTTGGCAGAAGGTTGGTAGAGTTATTGATTTCCTCTACAGAGAATCTCATCAACAGAAACCTTCGATAATTTGGGAGAAGGAAGGGTTGACTGCGGACAGAGGAAGAACAACAGGAGAGTGGTGTTTACTAACTGTGGAATTTAGTGGGATTTATTCAGAATTTGTTTCATTGTGGTTTCAGAACCTCTTAATTGTAGCACTTTTGCCTCATTGCATTGTTTGTGAAGTCTTAAATAACATCATTATTCTTGGGACCTCTGAACAGATATGGATGTTAAACAGATTTCATGGCACAAGGTCATACAGAACATCATACAACAACTTTGATAAAGTAGCAAATAACCGGATTTAGTTAGGGGGAAAATGTGCTGCTTAGCTATAGCTATTGGTCTCATGTGCCAAAAGTTTTGAATGTACAAAATATATCTGTTACACTAGGCTTTTTTCATTACTTTCAACTTCAGAAGATAGCCACTCAGATTTATTGTAAGACTCACCTGGAGCAGTCAATAACTTCTGGTCTGTCATGATAAACAGAGGCAATGACATGATGAATATCAAAAAGTCCACCTATCAAATAATCTCCTTCCAGCTGAAACTCTGAGGCTGGGACAGTGCATCGAGCCCAGGTATGTAGAAGAGATCCCAGGAGACACAGAGAAGCAAGAACATTTACTTCTTTCATTTTTGTACCATTTACTAGTCTGATCTGCACTCTAATTTTGATTAGATTTGCCTTTGCCTGTAGTAAGTTATGAGACACTGGCGATGGTTAAGCCTCTGTGATCATTTCCATGCACGTGGGAATTAAATACATACCTATAAATGGCTGGAGGAGAATTCACAAATCAGTATGCAAAAGCTTCTGAACTGCTGCTGCACAGACTCCCTGTGGTGTATATGGAGAGGGTTTAACCATTATCAAGAATAAGCAAGGTTAATGCCTCAAAAATGAATAAATCTGGTAATCCTTTTAAATGATGCAGAAGTTCCCTCCTAGTTTTTAAATTTACTGTGTGACAGATATGAAGATGACAATGAGAAACAAGAGCCACACTAGCGGCTTTGTGAGGCTGTACTTACTGATAATGTTATTTGATAATGCTGATGTGAAGCAGCTATAATGCAAGGGCTGCCAACTTTTCAATTTATTTTTGAGATTCTCCATCAGTCAAGTCGAAGCATTTTTAGCAGGCCTTCTGTGACTTTACCCACCTCAAAGGGTAAAGGTTGGGGTCATCACTCCTCAACCCTCAGGAATTTGGTTCAAAAGGTTCACCAGCCGATTCACAATTTGAAGGCATGTATAGCTGGAAAGCCAATTCAATCCTGATCAATGATATACATGTATGGTTGATCAGCATACTTGCCAACTTCCAACATAATAGCCTAAATGGGTAGGCCAAACCTAACCAGGGTATCTGGGGATCCTCCCCCAGAAAATTGATGATTTTAGAGATTGTTTTCCTGCAGTCTTGTGAATTTATGGAGTCATGTTGTTGCCAAATGTGGAGTCAGGAGGACAGGGGGGAAGGGGGCATTGAAATTGTAAATTAATGTGTTAAGTTATGTTTATGGTCAAGTCCAGTGTCTAGACCTCTTTATTATGAGGAGTACATTATTATATCTTATCACTGTAACTCAAAATGCACGCCATTTTTACTTACCTAGTTTACTTTACTTACTTTTACTCCCTTTTTAAAAAATATTTTAAAAAAATAAAAAATAAAAAATTATATAGCCACCTTCTCATTGTCTTACATTTAATGGCTTATGTGGGAATATAACTATTTTTTCATGTATCTATATTTAACTTTTACATTTTAAGATGGTAAAAGACATCAATTAATCAATGACTTGCTGTTGTTCGCAATGCTTCATTTTTTAATTATTCTATCGCAAAACTCTACCAGCAAGTTTACCAAGCTAGAAAGTGTTTAGTCATAAACCAATGTATTGGACAAATTGAAATTTTGACTTGCTGGGGATGTCAGGGGATCACCCACAGGCTTGTAGGAATGGGGGAGCAAAGGGGACTGAGTATGCAGGGCCCTCATGTGAGGAGGCAAACAATGATACTAGAATGAATAGCTGTGGAATGCGAGGAGGGGCCCAAAGAGAATACAGGGTCTAGAATTTTGTGCAACGTCCCTGATCCCCTAAAGTCATTAGGATTTATCTTCTGCAGGCACGTGCACACATAGACACCAAAGGGGGCTTGAGCACCTGCCCTTTTTCTTCCTCGAGAGAAAGTGCCCTTTTTCTTGGGTGCTTTTCTTTCTCATTCATGTAAATGGAAAAGTGTGTTCAAACATTTCACTGGTATTGTATTTATATCTGTTTGCTCAATGCTTCCCTGTCAAACACACACATATATATACACATATATATATATTTGGAGTACCAGGACGAGGAGGTTTTCAGGGCTATATACCTCCTCCTCCCGGTACTCCAAAGCTCCTGCGGTGTAAACAACAACATTCAGCTAAGCTAAAAGGACCACCAGCTTCACGGCTAACTGAGCTAACGGCAGCTAACCTTACTGTTAGCAGCAGTTATCGGCTCCTTTGAAGCTGTCTGTCCAAAAGGAAACTCCATAAGCCACAAAGAGTTCAGGCAGAGCAGCCAAAGGACATCAGAGGGAAAACCAGAAATTATTTTCTCCATAAAATATGATCCAGATTCAGATATAGAGCTAGAAATGAGCATAATAGGTCCCTTTTAAACGTAACATACTGGTTAACACATTTGATTCTGCATGGCAAACTTATTTCTTTGTTTCATAATTGAATGGCCCTTTAGAATAAAGTTAGACTATAAGACCGATCTCACCAAGTGCAGATGAGTTTGTAAGACCACACAGGATAGGGTCACAAGCAAATACACACAAATTAAATTAAGTCAAACCACTTTGGTTTATGCTAAAAGGCCACTTCCTCTTACAAATGATCCCTTGTACATTGCACTTTGAGGATGCAAAGTTGGAGGAGAGGAGGAGAAAATAAATGGTTGGAGGAGAATACACACATCAGTTTGCAAACAGAACCTACACACAAAGTTTAATTATTAAATATATATATATCTATACACACACACACACACACACACACACACACACACACACTAAATGTAAGGGCTGCCCTCACCTAAAGATGTTCCTATAGTCGATTAGTAGCCTAGTTGTTAGTTGTTGAATGTTTATTATATTCATTTAATTATTTTAATGTTTATAAACATTAAATTAATTAAATTAATCGGGGCATTAGAAAATGATTTGAGTTCTATAGCTGGGAAAGAATGTTACAAGTAACATTGTTAACATTGTGCTACATTACAGAGAAACGATACACCACAAATCTGGCTGGGCAATGTTTTATACCAAGAGGTATACAAGAGGGCTCCTCCACAATTACCAAGCTCAGAGTGATCTCCCTCGGCAGTGTAGATTGCAAGATATTTTTCTCGCAGGCAGGTTGACATCCTACCTGATCCAGAACAGTTGACAGTTGATCAATTATTATTTATAGTACTCATATTGAAACAAACAAAATAATAATTGAGAATAAAAAGAAATCCATTCCTGCTTAGCATTAAACACGTATTGTCCGTTAACCTTTATTAATATCATAAACTATTAGTATAGATCGTCTGATTTTCAGATTTATGTCAGTTTTATTGTAATTGGGTCTTTTCTAAAAACTGAAACTGAAATGAAAATACTTTTTCTGAGAGAGTTTTTTGATGCGAATGTGTTTTAGTGAGGATATTTGGTCTTAATGCAGATTCATGGTTAAAGCTCATACCTTTTTATAACTTCACTGTCTCAATCTGTCTCACTTGATGAGGCCCTGCCCTGTCCATTCCTACCAAGCAGAACGAGGAGTTCCGCCGTTCCACGAGGTTGGCTGAATTCAAATTCTAGTGGGAGTCCTGGCCATTTGTCATTTTCGTATTGTGTAATTGCAAATTGTCCTATTTCAAATAACCTGTGTGGGCCAATGTTAAATCGTGCAGGGATCATTTGTACGAGGAGATGGCCTTTCAGGATAAAACAAAGATACTGGGTTGAATTAATTCAATTTGTGTGTATTTGCTTGTGACTTTATCCTGTGTGATCTTACAAGCTCATCTGTACTACTGACAGACTCTTGAGGTTGGAAGGAAGACAATGTATTGAACCAGAGTTGGAGGCCTTTTGGGGGAAAAAACAGGATCCAAACTCCTTTTTATGAACATTTTCAGGTTTACAGAACCTGTTGATTGGAAAGCACAACACCACATGATTTGTATAGCTAGTATTTTATTAATAAGTATTTCAATACTTTGATATCATTGTGACAGTGTGTTTCCTTTGAATCCGTTGGTTACTTCTTTGATGTAATATAATATTTACTTCCTAAGTTTTGTCTATATAAAGTATCCAGTGTAATCAATTTCTTTTTATCATTTGTACCATGATATCCACAGGTCGAAACTGGTCAGTGTTTTAAATCATTAAAGTGCCCAACTAAATAAATGTTTATAATATACTTTTACTCTTTGGTGCCAAAAGACATTATTTTCACTTTTGTCTTTTTAAACTAATGTTAGTTCTTGAAACCAGCGGACGGTATGGAGGAAAATATGACAAATGTTGCGAAGGAAAGCTGTCTCCAAGATTTAAACATAGATATATTTTCTGTTTGTCACAGTTTTTTTGTCATCCTCATATCTGTCACATAGAGTGAATTAAAAACTGAAGTGAATTTGTCATTTTGGCTGAAGGAATGAATTTCTATATTGTTTAAAAGAATAACCAGATTTATAGATAGAAGGTTTAAACTGTCTTATCATGAGGATTGTTAAAGTCTGAGTAGCCTGTGCAGCAGCAGTTTAGATGGTTTTGCATACTCATTTGTGAATTCTCCTCCAACCATTTATAGGCATGTATTTATCACACCTCGTGCTTTCCCACATGCATGGAAATGATCACTGAGGCTTACCCATCTCCACTGTCTCATAACTTACTAAAGGCAGAGGCAAATCCCATTAGAGGTTACATCAGATTTGGAAACAATAACTACAACAATGAAACACTGTCTGGCTTCTCTGTGTCTACTGGGAACGTTTCTACATGCCTTGGCTCAATGCACTGGCCCAGCCTCTGAGTTTCAGCTGGAAGGAGATTATTTGATAGGTGGACTTTTTAAAATTCATCAAGCCAGTGCCTCTGTTTATCGTAACAGACCAGAAGCCATCGACTGCTCCAGGTGAGTCTTAAAAAATGATTGGCCTTCTCAACATGAAACTATTAATCAATCAACCATAAATCAATCCAGTTAATTGCTACATGATTAAAGTACTGTAGCTGTGTAACATTAAGTCTGACCTCAGTCCTTGTTCAATAAAATCCCCTTTTGTAACGTCGTTATCTGTACAGAGTCCCAAGAGTCATAATGTTATTTAAGCCTTCACAAACAGTAATGCTTAAAGCACCGAGGCAAAACTTGCAAATGAATTAAAAATCTTAGTTAATCCTACTTTCCCGTTGTCCTTTCTCTGTCCGCAGTCAACTATTCAATCCTTCAAATTATCGAAGGTTTCTGTTGATGAGATTCTCTGTAGAGGAAATCAATAACTCTACCAACCTACTGCCAAATGTATCTCTTGGCTATGAGATATTTGACCACTGCTCAAATACACAGAATTTTCCTGGTATTTTCAACCTCATCTCAGTCAATGGCTTGATCAAACCTTGGGGTGAATCACACAAGGAACACACACATAAGTCCAATGTGTCCAAAGTGATAGCAGTGGTGGGTCCTTTTACAAGTTCTCAGGCCCTGACTGTAGCCCCATTGCTCATGGTGGATCTCATTCCTATGGTAAATGTGCCAATTATTGTTTTAACGTTTTTTTTACAAACACAAAATCAAAACAGTACAGTATATGTTATTGTCATTTCTTTCAATTTAAACAGCTTTTATTATTCATTGTCACTGAATGTGATGCTTTTTTATATTACTCTTTTAACAGGTCACTTACGGAGCTGCCAGTTCTGTCTTTTCAAACAAAATAAACTTCCCGTCTTTGCTACGAACAGTGCATCCAAATAAAGATGTTATAGAAGTGATTGTTAACATTGCTCAGCACTTCAATTGGCACTGGGTTGCTTTCCTTAACAGCGATGATGAGTATGGCAATGATGGGCTGGAATTGTTCATAAAGATGATTAAGGATACTGAGATCTGCCTGGCGTACACCAAAGGTATCAACGACAATACAAATAACTCCCAAATGTTCAAACAGATAGAGGCACTGAGGATATATATCATTATTGTTTTTGCTCCTGAAACAACTGCTGAAACTCTCATTGAGTCAGCAATACAACTGAATGTCACCAACAAGGTGTGGATAGCAGGGGAACAATGGTCCTTAAACAAGAGGCTTCCAAAGAAGAAAGGAATCACAAATATTGGAACTGTACTTGGGGTTTCTGAGCCAGTAGTGAACCTATCTGGTTTCAGAGATTTTATCTATTCTTCCAGAAGCCCGCGTCATTGTCATAAAAATGCGTCACATTCAAATGCAGGACAGCAGAAATTTTGTAATCAGGTTTGTAACTGCAGCCTGAGTCCAGAGGATGTCATAGCTGCAGACCCATCTTTCAGCTTTCCTGTTTATTCTGCTGTATATGCCATCGCCCATGCCTTACACAATGTCTTGCACTGTGGAGCTGGCAGATGTAATGGAAATATTACAGTGTACCCACACATGGTACGTACACAAATCATTTAAGATTTTTTTCAGTTCACTCTATTTGAATTTTGCTCCCTCGTGTTTCTGACAGCTTTAGCTTGTCGATAATTTGAAGGAGGCCTATTAGTCTGTTGTATTTTATCTTGTATATGTAATGTATAATGTACACAAAAAAGCAGGGGGGGTTAGTGTGAGGTGTTTCGAGATAGAGATACAATCTGTATTTGTGTTTCTAATGTAATATTGTCTCAACATATATTTACATACTTGAATATGCAAATAGATAAATAACTCGTCTGATTTCAGCCTTCAGTATTAAGTTTTTTGATCAGACAAGAAATTTCGAAGATAAAACCGACAATCTGATAAACCACTTCCTAAAACCTCTAAAGTGGGCATTGTGTGGCATGCGTCCCTTCACAGCAATATCTTTTAACAATCTGTTTAATTAGCATATAGAATTTTTATTGTGAAGACATAAAAGTAATGGTCATCTGAACATTGTGTACCCACATCAGGTTCTAGCAGAGCTGAAGAAGTCAAATTTTACACTTTTAAACCGGAGTATTGAGTTTGATGAGTATGGTGACCCCAAGTACGGATCCTATTCTATAGTTTACTGGAACCACAGTGGTGATGCAGAGGAGGTTGGCTTTTATAAATTTTACCCATTGGTCAATTTCTTCATCAACAACAGCAAAATTCATTGGTATATGGATGGAGAAGTAAGTCACTTTTTTCCTTATTATAATATATATGTGTAGTAGAGTTTTTAGACAGTATATGTAGATAAAAAATACTTTGTGTTGTGTTTCCCCTTCCATAAGGATGTGTGGCTGTGTATTGGTGTACATATGCACAAAGACACGTATGTTGGTTTAGTAATACCTGTGACAGTGTCAAAACACAATATCAGGAACATCAATGGTGGTTGCTCATGGTGTAATCTGAAGAGATGTCGAAATCTAATCCTCAGTATCTAACAAGATGCTTACATTTTACAAAAGGTCTTTAAACATTTTAAATGCTGTATAGGCCTAATTACTAATACTTCCCTTTATTTTTCTCCACCCATGACCCTTTGATTTGCTGCTAAATAATTGTCTTGTACAGGTGCCTATTTCACTATGTTCCCCAGAATGCCCTGAAGGATATGCAAAAAAGCTTGATGGAATCCACAAATGCTGCTTCAGTTGTGACATCTGTCCAAATGGAACTTATGTAAACACCTCAGGTAAATGATTATACATGGGAGGAAGAAAATGAGTAAAAGCAGTGCTGTCAGTCTTGCCTTGATGTGAGATCCATTATTAGACTCTTGCTAAGCTTTTTTGAATTGCTAAGAGGGTTTAACAGTCATTTCATGTTGATTGGACACAGCTATATACCAACATGGGCTTCCATGTTCACTCTGCATATGCCAATTATCCTGGAGTTTAAAGGTACAATGTGTAATTCCAATGTGGAACAAATAGAGGGAAGCATTGTGCAAGAATTGCATGATTTACAATTTGCAGCAATGACACGGTTGGAGATTCTGTACAGTTTGACATCTGTAATAAACCTTGCAATGTCCTCAAAAATGTATTTTAAACTTTCCAAACGTCCAATCTTGCCTCATCTAAAAATATGAATTCCAAGTCTATACAATATGGTGAACTGATCAACATTTCAATCAGTCTATTACTGGCTCTATGTAATCTCTATTTACAGTCATCAGTTATTAAAATTAAGCCAACTACTAACTAACAGCAGAGCAAGAATACACAAAATTTGACAAAACTCCTGAGAGACAACACTGCTATCTTATCTTCAGGTGTGGCATCAGTCTATAGTTCACATTACAGTTTGCTTAGCTCAGTTTTAGCAAGACCATAGTAACAAGAAAACAGCCACATCAAAACCAATTGGAATGTTTTTCGGTATGGTTTGTGTTGTCATTAGTTGCACTAAAGATACGTTTTGCTAAATAGCCAGTGTCAGATGTTACTAACCAGTCTAAAAGAAATGTTGCGACCTCAGCATCAAACCGAATCTCGTTACTCACCAAGAGCTATCTCCAGCAGTGGAAAGCCACAATATTTACTCTTGTTTTGCTTATTTTTATATTGCTTCTTTTCTTTGCCATCTTTGTTTCTGTGACACTAACCGGGGGCTGTACCTTCAACTTGACAAGCCCTCAGGGAAACTCTACTTTTTTGTCCTCTGGACACTACACTCACTATCGTCTCTCCAGGCATCAGTGGTATTAAAATACAGGACGGGCGGGGCTAGCAGGTTAGCATGCTGATTTCAGTAGATATCTCTGAAACACATTACATAGACGTCTTTGACATGACGTCAGAACTGTTACTTCTTTACATTCTGTTGAAAAGGTCAGTTCATTTTTTTTATGTTTTAAACAAAAATTCTGGCCAAATCTTACACATTGTACCTTCAATGAATGAAAGACAGCTATGCAATAAATTGTGTAAAATAGTTTTAAGGATTCACTATTGTCAACAGCACAATGAACCAATGTCCTGGCAATCTGCAATACATTCGTACACTTTTAAATTACCTCTAGGGGAGATATTACGAAACACTTAAAGCAAGTTTGACATGAAGTAAAACCTCATCTTAGAACAGTATCATAGAATAATTGTCTAACACTGCTTCCTCAGCTCTTTGATCTCTCTTTATCCAGAGAAGACTTTTCAAAAGTTAACCTTCACTTCATTGACAAATAGTTTGTCTCTTGTGTAAAACAGCGGATCCCTACAAGTGCATCTACTGTAAGGAGACCGAATGGTCTGCAGAAGGAAGTACATCATGCAATCTGCGGGTGGTGGAGTACATCCCATTCACAGACAGTGGGGCTATACTGATCATGGTCGGGGCCTGGGCCTTGGTGGGTCTCACAATAGCCATGTCCGCTCTCTTTGCCATCAACTACAACACACCTGTTGTCAGATCTGCTGGGGGACCAATGTGCTTCCTAATTTTAGGCTGCCTCAGTCTGTGTAGTCTTAGTGTGTTCTTTTACTTTGATAAACCAACTAATTCCTTTTGTATCTTAAGGTTCTTGCCATTTCTTTTGTTCTACACTGTTGTTCTAGCATGTTTTGTTGTGCGTTCTTTTCAAATTGTTTGCATTTTCAAAATAGCTGCCAAGTTCCCAAAGCTCCACAGTTGGTGGATGAAATATCATGGACAATGGCTGGTCATCACTGTGGCATTTGTTACTCAGGCACTCTCACTTCTTATTGGCTGCTCTTATGCCCCCCCCAAACCCTACAATGAAACACTTTGGTACCCAGACAAAATCATACTAAGCTGTGACATTCATCTCAAAGCATTCTCTAGTTCCATGATTTTGCTTGTATTTTTGTCCTCCCTTTGCTTCATTTTCTCCTACATGGGAAAAGACCTCCCAAAAAATTACAATGAGGCCAAAGCAATAACCTTCTGCCTGCTCCTGCTGATCCTCACCTGGATCATCTTTGCCACTGAGTACATGCTTTACCGGGGAATGTACATCCAAACACTAAACGCTCTGGCAGTGCTCTCCAGTCTTTTCTCGTTCCTGTTGTGGTATTTCCTCCCAAAATGTTACATCATCATTTTTCAACCCCACAAAAACACGCAGCAGCACTTCCAAGGTCTCATTCAGAATTACACCAAAACAATTAGCCAGTAGCAGCTTCCAGTAAATGTTTCTACAAACAGAAAACTGATGTCCTTCAGGCCTTCTGAATACTTGAAATGCAATGCTAATAATTAGGGTTTGTCAGCTAATCTTTTTATGGATATCTATGACTATTGTTTTGATGAATGTATTGACAAGAACAACAAGTTGTTAAATACAAGAACCCTTTTAAGAAAATAGTCGAACAAGAGGCACATATACTGTAATGTCGGAGATGGTTGGCAACGTAGTCCTAAACAGAAGCCTTTGCTAAAGATTCTAAGTAGCCTTTATATGGCTGATATCTGTATTCAGTAATGTGGAATTTTGCCTTGCTCTGACTGTGACGCTAATCAAGATTAAACAAGTCATTTTTGACGACACTGCTAAATTTCAGATCTCATTAAAGAGTGGATGTACTAACTTTAATGGTTTCCCTCCAAATTGTTTAGCCAATTATCTGGCCAATTTTAGCAAGTGAATCGAAGATTGAGTGACAGTTTTATGTCCCTTCTTGCTCGACCTTTCTGGCCTTGCTAGGCAAGCATTGTCATCATCCACGCTAAAAATAAATTCTAAATTAAGAAGAATAAAGCTTTGCACTTGTTTGCAATCTTTGGAAGTTCCGATTTCTGAGAATATGTGCCTGTCGCATTAGTAACATATGAATTACATTATAAAATATATAGGATTACATTATTACCCTTGTATCAATTTACATTTTGTTGTTGGTGACTGATTTCTTTAACATCTATCGAAATCCTATGTCATTTAACTCCATCAGGGTATTTAGTGCCACATAAGGTTAATTCTGTTAAGCCCCTGACTTGACTAATTCAGATATTTTCATGTACATGTACAGCATTTATATAACAGTACGAGGGATCCAATTAAAAAAAACGTAAAATGGAAACAGTGTTTTTCTCTGTTCAACTGTTTTTTTGTGGTTGCTGTAAGACCAATCTCACTCCACAGTGACCACAGTGACTACATTCTAGACTACAGGTCCACCATATACTTGAAGGACTTAATTTCCTCTAATGTCAGTATTCAGCGAAGTCAAAGCCTGATAATAAATACACAGTTTTTCCACTCCTTCTATGTCATCTTAAGCTATATTCTCAATGGAGACATTGCCTTACTTTAAACTCCATGATGTGAATTAAGCTTTCAAGGCAAAATCAGCTCTAACAACACTAAGTGAGGAACTGTTGCATTGAGGTTAATTTTAGGGTGGTGGTGGGGAGTGGCAAGTGCAGGATTTTAGGGTTTTTGTGTAGATTTTGTACAGATTAAGAATGTATGAATTCTGTGTACACAACGTTGTTCGAATATATTCAACAGGTAATTCATTTTAAACTAATATACTGGGAGTAATGAATAAACACTATTAAGTCCCATAATGTTTGCTAGCATTTCTTTTTGCTTGTGTCAGTTTGTTCCTGTGCCATTATGGACCACTTAAGTCTCAATTCATGGTAGTATGAAGTGATGCTAACTGCAGTTATCTGTGAGTTTATTGCCTCTCATTCCACTGTTTGAATAGTTGTGATACCTTTCAGCAAATGTTTGCGTAAATTAAAAGTGACCCCTGTGCCTGATGCTGTAGAATTCCACCTCTGCAATAACAGGTTTCAATGCTGGCTGTGACAGGTACCATATAAGCAACTTATTTCAAAAATAGTTTACGTTACAATGAAAGCATACTAGACATGGTATGCTAGGCTGCCCCAGTAGGATTCAAAGCATTAACGCTGAACTTACCAGTTTTCCTAATCAATGCCCAGCTGTAACATATAACCCTCTTTTTCAGTCTTTGAACTACACTGGGTTGGAAATGAAAAACATCTTCATTGCTGATACACAACCTTATTCCGAATAGATTCGATTAGATGTGAATACAGATGTATTTTGATGTAAGTCTTTCATTTGGAGGCATTAAATACCTCCACAGACAGTGATATAGGCAATTAGTATATGTGTGGATCTGGGTGGCCCTAAAGATGTTAGTCCCCAGGTGCCTTTGACTGATTTGCTATTCTATTGATTATTTGGTCATAGATCAAATTAAAACATGTTTTGCCTCAAATAATATGTGTGTACTAGTATTAACACTAATGTACTGTATATATTTTCCATATGCTTTAATCCGTGTATCTAGAGAGATGAAGCTAACGTGCTTTCTGTTGCTTTGACACGTTTACCGTTTTCTGTGTCCATTTGAAAGTCAACGTTTCACGGCATGACGCTCAGTAAGGCTGGGGTCCCCCACAAAGTGAAACGAAAAGAGCCTTGCAGCAGGGGGTATGTGACAGTTCCACAGGGTAAATTGCCATTTTGTTGTGGCTATTCAGTCTCCTGGCAAGGAGAAGGGGAGGATGGACCGTGAAACTAGGAACGAATTGGTAAATAGTGCCACTTAGCATGGCATATGGCACGTTTGGAGAGCTGAGCGCTGACACCAACAAATTGACGATTTCATACCAATTTCAAAGTTACATCCGCCACACACGTTGTGTTTTAGCCTATTCATCCATTTGTGAGAAGTTCGAGATTTGCATGGCCTGCTACAGCGTTAGTTTGGAGTGGTTAAAATAACCCTACAGGGTGATAAATAAGTTCAAATTTAAATTAGTTTAAATATTAAAGACGACGAGTAGCCACAATAAACTGCCGAGACTTATACCACTGCGACATTTTTGTATTTGCCTTGCTTAAGTGTATTTTTCAAGAATTTCTTATTTTGTTCAAGTCGAGGGAAGCAGCATTTCTGCTGAGGGGACAAGTGTTTCTGTTTGAGAATATGGAGCGAGGAGAATCGGAGGAACGCCCCGTGGCTTTTCACTTGTACCCTTAAATTTTCCACTTTCGTCAGATGAAGGGAAAGCCCTGGGAAACACTTGGCCAGCGACTGGTCCTTCCTTTTTGCGACCAAAGCAAAAACGCACTTTAAGTGGAGGCTGTTTGCGTTTGGTGGCCATGTGGGATTTGCCACCAAACACAACATTGTCTTCTTTTGAATCAACAGGTCCCTCGCCTGTAAGGGATGCTGATGTGGAGAAATCTGGCCTCCTATTTCCCTAAAACTCGAATAGCCTCCATTAGTGCGATTTCCGCATTTGCTGGACAGTTATTATGTTTAGAATTAGGCGAAATGTATTTGAGACACCACTAAAAGAGTGTTGGTCCTCTATTAACGAGAGAAGTGACTTGAGGATCTGGAAATCTCTACATCTACACACTGTCGTTCCCCTTTCAGCGATGGCAATTAGTTGGAGTTAATGTTTAGTCCATGTGCTATTGTTCAAAACGATCTGCGGGTTTAAGCTACAGTCTGACGTTGTGCGTAAAGAGATGGATCTCACCTGTAGGACTGTAGCTACTTCATGGTCATAAATCCCGCAAACTGAAACTAAAATGCCGTAAGGTGGACTGCATTTAGACAAGATAAGCGACGGAGAAACACTGACATTGCAGACAAGCAATTAAGAGGATCGCGGTGTCGATCCGTCAGGAGTGTGAGTCAGCACTGGGGTAATATGGCAATACAGAGACATGGCAAATTCATTTCCTCTTAGGTTTGTTTTTTGTTTTGCCTTTAATCTCAAACCAAACGCCTCATTTCCACGTTGGTCGTAACTGTTGTTTTACGCACGGCTACATACAGCGCGCTAAAGGCTGCTTGGTTATTCTCATTCAAATCTCGCTCAAGTGGTTCAGAGAAATGGCAGATGTTTTGCAATTCAAGGCGAATGGGTGCGCTTTAGTGTTTAACAATGGCGCCCCCCCCCCTTTGTTAGGCACTTGTGTCTTTCAGTTCAGCGCTCGACAAAGGCTTCATCCTCCAGCGAGTTATAAAGTTACTTTCCAGTCAGTTCATTTCGGCCCTTGAGAAAACCTTAAGCGATGTTAATGTGCACCTCGGGTCTTTTCATGCGATAACCCCGGCACACACAGGCAAACATCGGCCATTGTGTTCCCAAACCAAAGTAAGAAGTCTTTAAATAACCCAAGTCTATAGAAATTCATGATGCGATTTCTATTTGATGTTTGATCAGAGCTTCGTCAACAGGTCCGTCGCGTGGCTTTTCAGCAAATCCTGTCTATGGGCCTATTTCTAATATTTTTTCGCGTGCACCTGTCTATGTAGGCTACCTGCTCTTTTTATTGGGACTTTGTTACTCACATTGAGCGTTTTGGTCACACCAGTGCTGCCTCAGGTCCATCTGAATAGGAGGCGGAACATCGATTTGCTCCGCTCATGGTGTGCCAAATTATTTTAACTGCGTTCTGCCGCGGCATCTATTGCGGACATGCATGCATTTATCATATACGGACGAAATTCATTACAACGGTGGTCATTTTTAAATGATGTTCTGCAAAATAGAATGACCTGCAGCCTACAACATAGGCCTATTTAATTATTGAATATTTAAATAGGTAATGTCATCGGCATGCATGTTAATGTATTATTTTATAGCCAGCGCGGTGAGATTACAATAATATAACTTAGTATGTTGCTACAACGTTATCTACTGTATTGTCATTCGTAAACATAGGCCTACTTCTAATTTACATAGTGTATTCTTCAGTAGTATCCTAAAGATGTAGATAACCTCTGCATTACTGCCTCTATTATACCGTTTGGGTATAGGCCTAACCATTGGCTTGCAAATGTCTCAGTTTCCCTCTAGGAAGCAAATAGTTTATTGCAGTAATTGCATAATTGCTTCACTAATTGTTGTTAACAAGTTCCCCAATGGTCCAATTATTACAGCAGCATTGTCAGGTCCCCGCCGGCAGGAATCCATGACAAAGGTCCGATAGGGTTAATGAATGACCTGGGGCTGAAAAGTGAAAGTGGAGCGAGAGCCCGAGGCCTTTTATAAACATACACTTAACTTGTCATTTAATGGCCCTTGCATTATTATGTCCAATTGGGCCACAAGTTTCTCGTTGCGCTATTCTCATGGATAGATGGTGACATAATGACTTGTGTGAGAAGTGAGGTTGGTATTGGAGGGAAACCGTTTTAAGCCCGGCTGCATTCCTCCACTGCAGACCAGTAGTTATTTTAATAAAACCGCCAACCCCCTCCTTTTCCCCTTCTTGACCCCAGAGAGCAAACACTAATTGGAATTACACCCAATAATCAGCGGTGAAATCTCTACTCCGTGGCACAGAACAACAAGCCAGGCGACTGTTGCGCTGCCACGGCTCCATGCTGAAATCAGCGCGCCACGGTCCCGCGTTAAAACCAAGCGTGAAAACGCGCATAATTTGGCGTCCAGAGAGGACAAAAGACACCAGAAAGCTCACTTACACCAGAGCACCTCGGCCGAATTTCATACCAATTAAACGCTTCAGCATATGGCACTGCAATTTGTGTCCCGCAAGTTTTCGGTGAATTTCACGCGATTAGTGTCTTCTGACGCGAGCTTGTCAGGCCTGTGCTTGTCCATCTGAATGACCACAGCTTCCACATTAAACTGTGATTTAGTTCTGGGAGGCCGAAGCAACCTATTAACGATGGATCGATGCATCGATTGTAGAACTATGTTATGCAATAAACGACAGTATGTACTAATAATGCAGTTTGAGATACAGTGTCCTTGGTGGCAATCCAAACTTAAATCAGCCAATGTTAAAGCTTTGCATGAAACTGCAGCAGACTGTACAGGAAGTCTACCTCTTATATATATATATATATATATATATATATATATATATATATATATATACTTTATTTTA
>CM022479.1:11571717-11625674 GCA_011952105.1 Coreoperca whiteheadi | reverse complement strand
TTTCTATACTATATATATATATATATATATAGTAAGTAGGCCTATGTTGGTTCACTTTAGAGGTGGAGAGAATCTTTTGATGCCCACACGTTTGTGGTAACAAAGCAGACGAAAAGAAAAGATCAATGGCGCACTACTATAAACTGGCCTCTTTTCATGCGCGCGCTGCCCAGCCTGAATACCAATGCCCCTCCTCTACCCGGGCCCTCGGTGTAACACACGCATTGTGTATCAGGCAAGAAGACTTGGGCAATGTAAGCACGGGTTTATCAGCGTGGTCGAGTGTCTTTCGAAACGCACCATCTAAACCAAACGCCTCTCGTTAGTTCTGGAAGTCGCTTCTCAAGCAAACCGACGTAAGACATCTGTGGAGGTAACCGGACACGATGAACACATTTTACCTTTTAACGGCGGTGCTGCAGCCTAGAATGCCATAAGTGGGTGTTTATAGCATTAATTCATCCCCCATTTAGTATTTGCAGATGGTCTGTGTGTGCGCGCAAGATGCGCAGTGGACTGCAATGAGCCTATAGTCAATACATTGTTTCAGTTGGTATGACTTTCCCAAGCCTTCGTCCCTTTCAAGGAGCAGTGTGGAAAATCGGGAGGCGCAGGACCGAGGACAAGGGGCGGCCCGCGATTCTCCTCGGTGCCCCACCACGCCTGGTATGAAGGGGGAAAAAACGACGCACAATAGCCAAAGAATCCCAAGTGTTGACAATTTTTCAAAATATCTTGTGCTTTTAGCACTTACATGTTTGGTGTGTATAAACAAAAGCGTAGCTGCACATTTTGCCCCAAAATAATATAGGTTAGCTGATGTAATCACATTTTGCTGGTGTAACATTTGTACTACAAGTGGCCACCGGTAAATCGCAATGTTGTGGGGACACGCAGGGAATTACCACGGTGCTGCCTTCGACCTGGTGGCGTGAAACTCACATATAAAAGACTGAATACAGGAGTCAGTAGTGGCCACACCATGCTCGCCGAGCAGAACCATTATAATTACCCATTATGTTTAAGATTTTTACGCTTCTCTTTAGTTTCTTGCCTCACACGTTGTTTCTTGGGTATTTGCACTTAATATGTCCATTACGCAGTGGGCTGCTACTGTACCTACCTATTTGTGGTCTGTGTACGTTTTGTGTTTTGTGGGATGATTTCGAGTAGATAGATAGATAGATAGATAGATAGATAGATAGATAGATAGATAGATAGATAGATAGATAGATAGATAGATAGATAGACTTATCACTTTTCTTAACAATGTTATAAAGTGCTTCACAAAAGAATGGAATATTAACCATACAGGGGGGTTATAATGAGAATATTGTCAAAGAACAGGCGATAGAGTCCCAAAGGGAAATTCCATTTTTTATGCACAACATATACATATATATATGTATATATATATGTATATATATATGTATATATATATATATTGTGATGTCTGACTATTCCTCTGCAATCTACAGGGCCAACAGGCTGTTGTTAGTTGGCTAAAATTAACAAAATAAACAAATTCAGAAATAATTCCGTGGTGTTGTGAGGTTGCAATTTAAAAAAAAAACGAGGACTGACAG
This sequence comes from Coreoperca whiteheadi, assembly GCA_011952105.1. NCBI lineage: Eukaryota > Metazoa > Chordata > Actinopteri > Centrarchiformes > Sinipercidae > Coreoperca > Coreoperca whiteheadi. Next base: position 11,624,088 of record CM022479.1, on the reverse strand, counting down.
AAATTACAGCAATTTATAAAGTTTTGGTTTTTTTAAACATTCATTTATTCTGTGGTGCGTGGTCTTTGAGAGGTTGTGGCTGTCAAATGACGCCAGTTTTGCTCATTTGAGCGCAAGAGACAGGCCGGACTGCTTGTATTGAGATGTTAAGTGGGTGTCTCTATATAAATCCACTCAGGGTCAACTCCTTCATTCGTGCACCAGAGAGGGAAAGAGATTAACTTCAAGGAAACCAGAAACACAGAATGATGGCCACAACAGACTGCGTAGAAAAGCCCAAACCCGTCGCTGGAAGCAAGGTGTGTAGAATAACTTATTAAGGAGGTACTGGATTTAAGGGTAGACAATTAAACACCACAAAACTACTGAAGTGCGTTGTGCTCAATATTAATTGTACCCGCTTTTTTACAGGTATCCAAACCACTCATGGAAAAGAAACGAAGAGCTCGCATAAACAAGTGTTTGGACCAGTTAAAATCTCTTCTGGAGAGCTACTACAGCAGCAGTGTAAGTATGCAGGCTGTAACTTTCGACCACATTTAATTTTTTTTTTTTACTTCGGACCAGTTATTGCTTCTAATAATTATTAGAAGATAATGGCTCAATAATGTATTCCCTTTATTCAGATTCGAAAGCGCAAACTGGAAAAGGCCGACATCCTGGAGCTCACTGTGAAACATCTAAGGAACCTTCAAAAGATCCAGAGCTGTGAGTTTATTAGCCATCACACATCCAAATACTGATTTAAGATGGTTTTATGGATCCTTCAAGCCCAGCTTTACGCACAACTGTATGCGCAGATCGCTTACCTTAACATGTCTTCCCTTTGCTTTCAGGCACCGCCGCTGCTTCCGACTTGTCCGATTACCAAACCGGCTTCCGCAGTTGCCTGACGAACGTCAGCCAATATTTGCTGATGGCGGACAACTTGAACGGGAGCGACCGCTGGATGTTATCGCAGCTGTCCAGCAGGCTCTGCCGAGAGGAAGTCTTCAGCACCATGGACAGCGGCCTGGGCCAGGAGGAGACACGGGATGCGGCGCGGAGACTCCTTCCATCGGCGGCAGCGCCCGAGGAGAGACAGACAGCCAGACCTGAAGCTGTGAAACCCCACAGCCCGTCTCCTTTTTTACCGAGCGAAGACGCACGGCAGCCGTCTGGAACCAAACAGGCTGCTGCTGCTGCTGCTGCTGCTGCGGTGCCCACACGAAATACTAATGGGAAAAGTAGCGGTCACAGGAAGCGTCACTCTGTCAGTCACACGAATGAGGCTGCAAACACGCAGCACACCGTCTGGCGGCCTTGGTAGAGCTGATGGAAAGCTGTAGATACCAAGTCATAGCTTGATTGAATGTTTTTTTTTTGTTTAGTTTTTTTAAATTGCACTGTATAGATTTCCACAATATGCTATTACCTATATATGTTATACTGTACATTTTTATTTTCCTTAATAAAATTGTCGAAAGAATGAACCCGTTGTCTTATTTATTAAAGCAAGAGGTTTAGAGAAATAGATCTGTGATCTGTGTGCCTGCGATATGCGGCCTTAGAAGCTAAATTGATGTCGTGGTAAAACTGTCAAACTCAAAGAAAATGACTCAAGCGTCAAGTTAAGCCTCAGAGAAACTGGGTGTATTTCTCCCTCATTGTGTGGCCAAAGTAGACGCGTAGGCATGGAATTAAGATGGGTCTCACGCTTATCGATTTGTGTTAAACATTGGATTAAAAAAAAAAAAAATCATTATAGAAACACGGATGGTTGTGCTTTGGTTTCAAAGGTCATTTGTCTTCTTTTTTTTTGCAATGCATCGAATGTATTCCCAATCAAGAAATGATTCTGCGGAGTTGACATACAGAGGGACAAAAGAGAGCCAGGAGAGTGGGGTCCGAACGCCATTTCTTTCATTCTTCTCTGCTTCCACGCATAAGTACCGCAACAGTGGCGGGGAAATCAGATGCTTGTAGGACAGCGCCACAATGTTCTGCTCTGGGCTACTAATTACACGCCATGCTCTCTTCTGGTGGAGCTGTAGAGGCGGTGAAGCGCTGTGGGCTACCCTGAGAAAAGAACGATTGCGAAACGATGCACTTTAAACTTCTGCTTGAAGTTGAAATAGACATGTCCGCCGGCTTAATTGTTACCACCTCCTCTAAAAGTCTAAAGTAACCTCATTATTACGTCCCTTGGACCCTTATGCGCCTTATCACTCCCCGGAGTGCCAGACCAAATTAATAAAATGTACTGTAATCTTCATTAATGTGAAGAAGAAGGGGGGGGGTCGCCTTCCTCTTCCTGCATGTCAGGAAAGCAAACGAGTTTAATGTCCAGTGACGTTTTTTGTTTTTTTTAAATTAAGACAGCAAACCTGTCTATCAATCACCTCTTTTAAAGTGTCCTATAGCTTCCTTCCGCAGGGATGTCATAAACTGTCTCTCCGTTCTGAAGGCGCAGCGCTGGAAAGGATGGCACCTTGCAGCGAGGAGAATCGCGGTGACGCCCACAGCTCTTTCAGATGGTACAAAGACGCGGCTGCCCCGTGGAAGAGCAGACGTGCTCTTGCGCAGTGCACAAGCCCCCCCCCAAAAAAAAAGCAGGCCTACACACACACACAGTCTGGGTCAAGTTTTTTTTTTTTTTTTTTACACCCAGAAAACAACAACCAGCCTACCCTGACAGCTCCAAACCCCCTTGTGGCAAGTACTTGTTATTCCAGCTTTTTGTTTTGATCTGATCAGCTCATATAGTCTGCGGATCTTAAGACTCTCTTCCCACAAAGTCAAAGCTACACTCTTTTGATGAGACCAACGGAGGACCAGTTTGTTTTATCCAAGAAAGGAAATGCCACGTGACCACCGCACTGAATGCCCTCAAACTTTTCCCTAAGAATGTATATGAACTCTTCTCGGCATTGTTTAAGTAGCCTAGTTTGGTTTGCCACCATAATAGCAACGCATATTAGAGCTGAGAAGCGAAGGGAGGGAGATAATAAGTCATTAGCATTAGACTGGGCCCAGTCAGGCGCTCTTAATAGAGCAGACATGGATGAAGTGCGCTGCAGACCCCTGCGGTCACTGCTCATTTTGCTGGTCAATGCCTTCTTGCTTGGACGGGTTCAGCACACTTGATGACTTGTGCAATTAAAACACACGTCATGTGACTCACTCAAAAACTCATAAATGAGCGCGAACTTTATACCACAGGGCTGGCCACTGGTTCCAGCCTGTTTCCAGCTCGACACACACACACACACACACACACACGGTGGAACTACCTTTTGGAGCCACGTCCACGCTCACTGCTGCGGGCTACAGGCAGCGCCGGGCCTCTCCGCAAAGCTTTAACCAGGGGCTGCAGAAGCAGCTGATCAGAGACACCTGCACCAGAAGAGAACACCGCGCTCTTACGTTTAAACGAATGCACTCACTGCATGTCAAAAGGGGAAACCGGGATCTAGCGAATACATCAGCGTTACGTTAGACTTAAATGCTCAGTAGGCTACAAACAGAGCGTGGCAGTCCGTACTCCGTTACGGCTATCCTACTTGTGAGAAAATTGAGGAGCAATTCTTGGAATAGCCTACAGCAAGTGAGAGGGGGGGGGAGGCAAGGGATTAGAAAAGTGGGAGGCGTTTAACGTGGCAACATGCAATGAACTGAAACGACTTTGCCAGTAAGTTTCTTGAACTTCATATAATTAACGACTAACAAATCAAGGTTGGAATCCCTTCCCTGCGAACACGGCACACATGGCGAGCTCATGCTTCATTGGCTCTGGCGATGTCAGGCCACGGAGACCGGCTGTAAAAAACAGCGGTGCATTGACACTAGCGGAGGGTGGTTTCGAGCCGGCGACCTCTGGGTTGTGGGCCCAGCACGCTTCCGCTGCAGTGCGGCATCCAGATGAATATGATAGCTGAACGAAGACACATTGGCTGAAACATCATTGTGTACAGTTTTGTAGCCCTACCTGTTATTTATTCCACTTTTTTGTCGGCCGCGTCTGTCTGTATAAAACACCGCCTCTTCGTAAGAAAGACCCGGAGGCGTTTCGAGGGTTTCTTTGTGTTTATAACCGAGGAAAACGACTAAAAATACGGAAATGTTTCTTGTGGGAAGAAGGTGAAACCCACAGTTAAACTAGCTTAACGTTAGCGGTTATGTAAGCCAACTAACGTTAACTTTAACAGTTCACGTTACCAAACGCAGTTATTGCTGGTTTGTTTTGTAGCCCAGTGGTTATGCCAAAACATTATTGACCTAATTATGACATTTGGTTGTAGTATCAAGCTAAACGTTTAGCCTGTTTCAGTAGGGAATACGAGTTCACGTTACCATTACCTGCGTCGTCATCGTCACATCACCTTCATGAAGGGAAACACGCATTAATAATGGCCTCACTCGAACTTCCTGAGCGTTTCACACTAAATAAAGCTTAAAGCCTGCATGAATATAACAACAAATAAAACATTCGACCAAGACATGGAAGGAAAGTGATCAAATGAAAAGCTGCAATTAGCTACTTGTGACCAGTCAGTCGAAACGAGTTTCACGTCACAATGGCCTGCGCCTTAACTGCTCCCGAAACTGTTCCTTTGTAAAATCTTCACGGGGAATAATTTATATCATAGTTTGTATCCCTTTCTTTTCCAGCTGACAAGAATGACTAGGGTATCTAACTCGGTGTTTGAGTCTGAGTTTTATGGTGAGCTTTAGAAGCCTAATAATTGAAGTCTCACTTGTTGGTTTAATTCATCCATTTTCTTCCGTGGTGCCATGTAAATTGGAGAGAAATCAGAGCAGATTTCCTAAGCTTTATCGTACAATTTTTACATTATTTTAAACCGTTCCAAGGCAAATGCAGAAAATTTGTAGCTCCATCAAAATTTAGTTTCAACCAATATTTATAAATGTTTCTGTAGGTGTGTTTTTTGGCCATGTCCTACTGAAAGCAGGACATAGCCAAAATGAGGGACACGGATCAATCATTTCTCTCATATCATCGTGCAAGAAACCAAACCATGGTCTTCTCCTGGGCTTCACTTTTATGTTTCCGTGGAGACAAGTAGAAGAACATTACTTCATCCAGTTCATCACCATGTGCTCAAACACCTGGGGGGGGATAAGCAATAAAGTGAAAAGAAGAAACAAAACCCCTCTCAAATGGATGCATACCACTGCTCCATATAACAGTCAAAAATAAAGTGCATCAAAATTCTAAAAACACACTCTGAAGCATCATCTTGTGAATTTAATCAGTCATATGTTTTTAACAAAGTCATCACCTGAACAAGAAAATCATAAAATTTAACATCATTCATATTTGAGTCGTAAATCTTTGAATATGTTACAAAATCATATTTTAATATTGTAAACACAACCAAATGCAAAAATCTATGACATAGCAAAGTCTGACAGGGGAATGTGATGTTATGCTTCCAAAGAAAGACACATTTCAGTTCATTTGTCCAATGGAATGGGCTGCAACATGTGAGAGGTACATTAATACATGAGAATTCAAACTAAACATTTAATTGAATGCAGATGAGTGATAAGGTATATTCCAAACATGTGCAACTTTCTAACTTGGATGATAATAGCAAAAAAAAGTTCACAACTAATAAGGCTGTCAAAGGGGATATTTTCATTTCCTATTGTCCTTATACTCTTAATTTTTTGTAAACTTACAGCTAATTTGTGCAAATACATTCATGTTAGCGGTTACTGTCCATGGAAGGTCAAAGCCCAAAGTTAGTTCTGCTATTATTTGTCAGTAGAAGAGTTTTCACTTCGTTTAGTCAGCAAAGTGTCCCAGTTTGGTAAACATGAGAAGTTCTTCATTAGTTTAACAGTGGGCTTTGTAAAGTCAGCTGCATTGTAAAGTTAACTCGTGTCTATTTTGAGTGAGGGTGCCAAGTAAAAAATATTTAAAATCATGGGGCATTAGTGGGCATTTCACTGATCATTTATTAATACTATTTTTTATACTTGACCTTTTATGCTTTGCTATGATGTGAAACAATCACATTCTCTCTCCAAATATATATTTATAAAAAAATTTACAAATCTAAACATTAATTTTCCCCACAGCATCCCATACTGAGACTCTGGGGATGCTTGCATTTCCTTTATATTACTTTATGGGGCTTAGACAAATCAGGTGTTAAAAAAAATCACTTCACACTCAAAAAACTTCCCAGAATAGGACCAGTGCATGTTATGAGAGAAGATATATCAAATACAATGCCGGCTTTGAGTTGAAGCAGCTAAGTTGTTATTTGACATTATACTCCATGTCCATTCTATTCACAATTATCCTAATGTGTGCAAACATCTTTATGGGTTTAAGGATGATACCAGCATTGAGGTTATGCTACATCTAGTCGGCCTGAAGGCTGAGTTTTTTCAACTTTTGGACCATTTGACATCTTTTAAGAGGTTCCCTCTTAAAGGTCCAGTATGTAGGATTTAGTGGCATCTAGCATTGAAATTGCAGTTCGCAACCATTTGAATACCATTCGTCTCACCCTCCCGTTTCGAGTGTGTAGGAGAAACTACGGTGGCCTGTTCTGTATGTAAATATGCAACATGTTGAGCAACTGTTGTCGCTAATGTTCTCTTAAGTTAACACAAACATTGGAATAAAAAGAAATGGGAGGAAATGTTCTAAGCAAAGGTCTCATTAAACAAAAAACCCCACCAAAACCAAAAATCCAATACCCTTCATATATACATGACATGTCAATCTTCTTTTAAAACTGACTTCACATTTGCATTAAGATTTTAGGGGTCTTCACGTTATATCTCAAAATCTCACACAGTAACTGTAAAACTATTAGGCATTCAAGAGTTTGGGGTTACTACTCTCAGTTTACAATTTTTTTCATGTGTTTTGAATAATAATGTTGATAGAAAAGTTGTACATCGTGATCAAAATAAAATAAATAGGTATGATGTGTCATATCCTTAAGACAATCCCAAGGTATAAGGGCAGTACTCAGGAAGGTTTGGTTTGAAAGCATGTGTCCATACAACAAAACACAGAGCCATTACAGGCCAAATGAAATACAAGTAGAGCTCAAGTTCTTCAATGCAAAAATAAAAAACTGAAAGAAAAACACCACCCTAATGACTACCTCCTCCAATTCTTTGAGCATTTCATAAGAAACAACATCAAACAGCAAAAACAAGGTGTGGGAATGTTCACGCCACTTAAAAACAGTTTATTTGTGCGAGTGCTGGGGAAAAAAGGGTTCTCCGTGGATATTTTGTGATGTGAAAACTGAACAACAGGACTACCCAACCTTTTCACCAGCCTACATACAAAATAAACATTAGGCCCATTCCCAAATTATGTCCAAAGCTCCCAAGGCCATTTCGAATAGCAGATATTTATTGGTGGTGTATAGAGTAAAACAGAATAGTGGCACAAGCAAATAATCCAGTATGTCACTTTCCCATAACCACCAATATTCCAGTGGGTTTCAATATGATAATAACTTCAGTAATAATGTTGATAGTAACAAGGGAAAACTTTGCTTTTAGGTGGTAGAGCCGACAGAATCAGAGTGAAAGGTGATGTATCCCGAGGACGATGCCGAGGGTGTGCTTACAAAACTGTTAGTGCTTCCTTTACTCTCGCCCTTGCTCAGGTGCTTCTGAGGCCCCCAGTCAGCTCCAGCACCAGCCCGGGCCCCACTGCCTGTCCTGGGCCTACAGGCAGAGTGCCCTGCAGTCTGCTGGCTACGCCCAGGTGAGCCCGCTTCACACTGCTGTTTCCCGTCTCGCGGGCGCTCCCGGCAGCCTTTACCAGAGCCACAAGCCCCGGGGCTCTTCTTTCCAGCAGGTCTGTCTGGTTTGGGGGAACCCTCAGGCGAGTTTCCCCGACTACTGCTCCGTCTGTGTTCTGAGAGCCGCCTGAGCGCTTGAGGCTCACGCTCAAAGTCTGTGAGCGGGAAGTGAGGGAGGATGACTATGTGCTGTTCATACACATTGGGGATAAGTGAGATGGTGGATGTGCGCCGCGGGCTCTTCCTGGGGCTCGGCAGCGGCGTCTCATCTATAAAGTTAATCACCTCATCGCGGCTGAAGCACCGCAGTTCGTCCTCATAGTGTTCCCCGCCGCAAACCACGCGTGGCAGGTGCTTGAGGGAGTGCACACTGTCCTCAGAGCGTCGCCGCTTGCGGTGCGGGTGATGGTGATGGTGGCTCTCCTCGTGGTAGGAGACCAGGCTGTTCCTGCGCCTCTCGTGGCGCGGCAAGGTGGAGCTGTAGTGGGCACTCACTATCATGTCCTCGGTGGAGCCCCATCGGTGAAGGTATGAGGGGATCCGGTCGCTGGTCCACATGTCGGTTTCGTCGTGGGAGTATCTTCTTGTAGGGGGCACCTGGACGCAACACACAGACCAAACCCTTCAGTCTATCAATAACTTTGACATTCATTCACCTAGATTTCTAGAGCAAAACAGTAAGCATTGTGGCACTTCACATTAAACAAGTACCATAACATGTTATATAACAGTATTATAGATTTGTAGACGCCTACATTATCAATTATAAAGGATATTACATGTAGGATTCTTCAAGGTTATGTGGCTGTCAATAGAACTGTGATAGCAGACTGCAATTTTAGTAATAACACTGATTTGGAGTAGTCCCAAATACTTTGTGTAAATATTTGGATTGATGACCTTTAGCTTTTTTCCAATGTTATCAATACAGAAAAGAGAATTCTTTCTCTTTTTAGTACCCTGAATCAGCTGCAGTGTTTGTGTAAAATCCTACATGTTGCACTTATAAGCTGTTTGTCCAAGATGTTAGATGCAATTTGAGCTTCTTATTTTTTTTAAAAATCCCTCCGACATGTATGAACATAACATTTAAACATTCTAACATACATCAACAGGATTGTAACTGATCTATATTTGACCTCCATTATTTGGCGATGAATACTGCAAAAGTTGATAGTTCTCTACATGTTATACTCACATTCCATTCTGTTCTGACAACTATGCAAGAGAGAGAGGGTTTGTGAGGTGACGTCAAGAGCCACAAGATTGATATCAGCCTGCCCCCCTGTGGTAGGTTTTAGTAAATGCAGAGAAATGAGACAGCAGACGATACAGTAGCATTGAGTGGGAGGGCCGAACAGCAGAGGGCAGCACAAGCATTAGAATGAATTAAGATGGAGGACAGACTTGGCAGGATGGAGAGATAGACAGAAACAGAGAGACTCACACAATAAGCCAATAAAACCAAAGAGGCTTTATTCTGCAATCAAACCACTTGAGAAGTGCCATAGCAATTCTCAAATGGAGGTGCTACTTGATACTTATTTGAAGGGTTGATTCATGATCTAATTGGGCCTCAACCCTTGTGGCAGCACCAAAAATAGTGTGACTGTATCACAGTTCAGCCAGTCTTCCTGTAACTGAAATCCGAAATGCACCTTATGTTTTTTCACCATCACACATATACAGCAAGGAATAACAGCTAAATATTGCTTTACGATCAGATGAATCTACTGTCATGTGAAGAGGTGTATCAGACAGAAAAACAATGGATGGAGTAATGGTTTGGTCTAATGAAATGATAGCTACTGTATACATCTCTGTTTCAAGGCTTCTTAAAAAATCAAATTGAATAGTGATCCAATCCTCAAGGAACATTGGTCTTTGAAATGTCCATTATAATGTTGGACACCTGAGGTGTTATACTGTACCAATTTAAAAAATAAACTTTCTTGTGATATTCAATAAGCAAATTAATTAAGTAAATGTAAACTGCTTGGGGTGCAGGCCGTACTGAGAAAACTGAAGCCCTTGTTATGTTGTTTCTGACAAAGATGACACAGTGTTACGATGCTTTGTAAAAGTTAATATTGTGTGGGTTGCATCAGTTGGTTCTGAAGTTACATATCTTCACCACAGTCTTCCAGGCCAAGTTCAGCAAGAGTTTCATCATCATCACTGCTTTAGTCAATAATGTCCATCAATATTAAGCCCATATCTGAGTCTGGGCCAGAATTTGCAGTTTACAGAGTTAAGTCAGTACTGGAACCAAAGCAGAAAATGCAGTTTTGATGACTTGCCCTAGAAGGCTGCCTGTTAGAACACGTTTTGGTGTTAATGCAGGCTGAAAATGAGCATTTCACAGCTCTGCATCTGACTGGGATGGATGCCGGAAACAATGGACACAATGTTTTTGGGTAGAACATGAGCAGATGTTTATAATGCTTTCCTGAAACCTTGAGGGATTCCTGAAATGTAGAAGGTAAGTCAGTTATTAAACTCTTACCCGCTGACAAAATAAAAATGTTTGCATGTAGGTCCATGGCTAGGACACACTAGTCAATAAATGAAGCACATCTAATATGTTGATGGGACTGCCGATGGTCATATTTACCAGACATTAGTCAGCCAGAGTTTATTTCTGATTCATGTAAAAAAGACACACAAAAAAATATGTGGATAATCTGGGGGAGACAGTATAACAAAATGTCTGATGATTCCGGAAAATTCAAGCAAGGTACTGTACAGGCCCACAAGGCCATTTCACCATGCACATAAGCAATGAAGTGTCATTTAAAAATAGTTCAATTGATCAAGTAAAAGAAATGAAGAAAATCAATAAAAATATACCTGCAAATACTGCATTTTATCTTCCTGTTGTTCCCTCAATGGATACCCTTGCGGAACCCCCCTTTCTAAGGTTGAGAACTCATACTTGGCATTACGGTCTACCGTCACGATTTCAGGCGCCGAGCTATAGTCATATGGTCTGTCATATATTAAGTCGGCATGAATTCCTCCATCTTGGCTGTTTTCTGCAAAGTGCAGAAAAGCACGAGCGTCAGGATTAGAGAGCAACGAACTCAATACACAAGACAGACAGACAGACAGACGAATAGATAAGAGAGACAAGTTCAATTGTTCTCTGATTTGTTGACTTTTCCTACGGGTCTGCTCAGGAATATGAGGTAATGTCTGCTACAAAAATGACCAAATTCAGTTTAAATGTATAGTAAGGGGATAAAAAAGAAGCCCCATATTGGTTCTGAATTCAGAAACCATGCGAAAGAGTTGCATAAAGAATCTTTGAAATTACAGAGTTTACATTCTGTACAACAAAATCATACAAACAATGTCAAGTGTTCTTAGTGAACTAATACCCATCTACCAAGTTTATTTTCCCAATTACTGCATTCATGTTCATTAAAGATCAATTGGAGATGGGTGTAAAATGCTGATCTTGAGGAAAATGTTGGCCAAAAAGATGAAAGATGAAAGTAGCTATTTGCACAGGCAGCTTGGCATGCAAGTCAGTAGCTTTGGAAAAACAGGAAACAATCCTTATACATACAACTGTGATGAGTTATACATGGCAAGCCCTCTGGAAAAAAGCAGAGAACTGGCAGTGTTAATTGTCACACAGAATATGGACTGCCCTGAGTTGTTTTAAGGCTCCTGCTGGACAATGAGCAGTTATCAGGGAGGGTGTCAACAGGGAGAGGATCACAAGGTTTGGAGTGTTAGAAACAGGAGAGAAGGGGTTCAGATCGGGTTGAGTTTAAACAGTGCCAATAGAAATAAAAGACAGATGGTTCAAACTGTCATTAGTTTGCATGAATTGTGGAGTTCTGGTCACGGACCCAGTCCATGAGCCTTTCTATTATTATCATGTGACCTAATTTTGGACCAAATTTTGTTGAAGTGTCTGTGATTCCTTGGTGAAATGTTTCATTTTCAGCCCCGCATGAATACAATTATATTTCTGTGATGAAAGACGCAAATCTTAGACCACTTTCCCTCTCTGTTATCTGTTAGTCAGATATTTACTAAGTGCAGGTTCATTAAGACTTCTGCATTACAATATACAGTATTTTGCTCTTTAGGTCATTATAATCTGACCAGTAGGTGGGAGTCCACATCACACAAATAAATATAAATTAAAACAAACAAACAAAATAAAGAAAAGACCATAATAAATGTATAAATAAAAATAATTCAATTTTGTTATCTATTTCAGTTGTGTTTCCAGACAAAAAACTTGGGTATATCCCTTTGTGACTTGAGGGAAATATGACCATCATAATGACATGAAAGTGCTTTTCAACTTTACTGCAATCTTTCCAGTTTCACTCTGGATCCTAGCAAATAAATGGGGAACCATTTATTTTATTGTTCTCTCATGCCAGGGGATTCTAGAGGAGGATTGCCCAGTTTGAATGCATTGGAGTGAAAAAGAAAAAATGCTGCAAGGTAAATATGTCCTTTGTCCAGCAATATGTCTTTTTTTTTGTAATGACATCAATCTCATAGCATGGTAAAATAAAGCGTTTTACAAAGTACACACCACATACATAAACACAGAAAAATATATTTAAGTATAGAAAGTTACGTTACACAGACACTTGTCACTTCAGTTTCATCTCCTGGCAAACACAGGTCACATGATAGGTCACATGATAACATTTGACCACTGATTTTAGACCTCAAACTACAACAAAATATAATGTAAGTAATAATGACCATTCAAAATAAACTAAATAATATGTATAATTCTTCATTTAAATGTCCAGTATGTAACATTTAGTGTACAGTATAATCACCTGAAAATCAGAATCGTAGTATTTTCATTAGCTTCCACAGAGGTTGCCATGTTGCACCTCCATGTTTCTACAGTAGGCCAGAACGGACAAACCAATCACTGGCTCTTGGGCCTTTTGTGGTTTTCGCGAGTTTCGCAGCCACCATAGTTACTCCTACACGCTTAGAACGGGAAGGTGAGGCGAGTGGTATTTAAATCCTACATACTGGACCTTTAAGAAACATGTACAAACAGCCAAAATCACGATTGCTATTGTATAAAGGTCTTAACCACATAATTTAACTAAATGTTAAAAATGTCCCTCTAAATGGGGTATAAATGTAAAAAATTATGTTAGTTTTGTGATCACTTATTTTCTTTCTTATTTTGTTATTATATATTATTATATATAATTTTAAACCTTGGCCTAAAGATAGCACAAGGCAGATAGGTGTCCATATTCCTTTAAAAAGGGATAAATAATTCAATCAATCACTTGAAAAAAGATCAATTTGCCATTTTTAAAATGACAAATTCCACAATTTCGCAATGTACAGATTTGTAGTAATTTTCTAGGTATAGAATATAATTGGTCATCTTGTATCATACCTTAAAGCCAGTTCACTTCAAAGATGGGGGACAAGCTAAGATCAATGAGACTAACATAGACTGTTAAATGTTTTCCAAACAATGGTTATGTAGCGTCACTATTCCTAGTGTCTTATTTAACTTGTAGCTTGATTGATCTGACCAAAAATGGATGACAGTGAAAGCCTGTAATTGCATAGCTTAATATTTAGAACACCAAGCAAAGCAGTCACAGAATGTTAGGATGTGAAGCTGCAGTAATCATGGGTACTACAGCGTCAAGGAGCAATTAAAACCTGCATCATGAGCATCATGACATTTCATACGGAGACAGACTTATGATAAACCTGTGAGTCTTGGCAACAGGTGAGAATGCTAGTTTGCAGTTACTGATTCAACTGTCACAAGACAAGCCTGTCACTATCACAAGTGATACGTCAACGCTGACCCTCTGTAGACTGGAAAGGTGGCTGGTGACAAGAAAATAGTGTCAAAACATTCATAGAAACTCCCTCAAACCACTTCTCAGCCGTCTAAAGAACAACTCTGTCCAAACTACAGCCATATTTATGCATAATGTGCCGTGTTGTAATTGGCTACTTGTGTTCTTGTCCCAAGTCTTTGATATTAACTGGCTTATCTGGAGGTCTGTTGATTTTATGAGGTTACTTTTTCATGTTTATTGTCATGACCACTGGATTCCCAAGTCCTAGACAATGGTATTGTGAATTACAGCATGTCTCAGTTGCTAATGCACAAATGCGATGCGAATAAATTAACTTCTGAGGACTGTAAATCACAAAGGTGACACCACACTGTACCTCAAGGATCAGAGGTAGAGATCTCTATCAAACATCAGACTATAAACTAGATATTTTTAAGCAGGGCACTAACCTCTCTTCCCTTCCTGCAATATTGCTGCCCTCAATTTCCCCAGTACATCTACACCCTAGGCTAAGAGACAAAACTATTCAGGTTGATAAATCACATTTGTCACTGCAATTCCTATGGCCAAAGACAGTGCAGAACACTTCTCAACATAAACGGCTCTCAGTAAATTCAGAGTCATGCCTAGACTTTAACTTTCACATTTTGTAAACCCAGGTGAATTCCCTGCAATTACACTTTCAAGTCTCTATTACTATGAAACACTTTAAAAATATACCAAATTATATTTAGAATCACAATTGCCAGTTCAGTTTGTGCCCTTAGATAGCATTTAATAGCGCAAACTCTACTCTTTAGAGCTTTTACTAGTGCACCCTGAGCTGTCTTAGGAAATAGGAATCATCATCCATATTCACATCATCAGGTGAAGAGGAAGGAAAAGGGAGGAAGGACAAGAGGGAGACGCCTAACAGTGGCTTACCCTCATCTACGTCGTCGTTGGACATAATGGCAACGCACTTCTCCCACACCATGCGGATGTCAGCCCGATAGCGGTCACAAGCCCAGAGGAACATGGGCAGCAGGATGGACTGGGCAATGGAGCACCACAGCACACACAACACCATCCAGTTGTAGGAGCGGTCAAACTTCAGACTAGCAAAGCTCACCACCTGGTCAGGGTCAGCAAAGGGTTAGAAAAAACAAAATCAGCTATTATACTGTATGCTGAGGTCTTGGACTGCTTACTGTGTTAAATTCCATGATCTAATTAAAATACATTCATCAATATTCAGAACACTGATAATAATATGGATTGGGTGGAGAGGTCAGTAGACAGTATAACAAAGCTACTATTTATTTACTTTGGAACAGAGTTAATACACTGACTAATGCTCATATGCTTACTGCAGCATTTCTTTCCAGGCTGTTTTGTTAGCACTATCAAAAATAAACAAGACTGACTTGAAATGGATTGTGTTATTTTATTTTATTTTAATAAACTAAAAGGGTCCAGAGGGCTGTACTACAAAGCGTGATTAGTGGTTTAGCCAGCTATGTTGAGTCTAAAGTACATGTAAAACCTCAACCAGGGACAAGAGTTGAAAATTAGAAATAGCTATAAACTCTCTGCGCAGCACATCTGTGCCATACTCTGTATTGAAAATAGGTTTAATTGCATCATCCCTATCAAATTAAATTTTAATAAAAGTCAGCACGCGATCGATGTAATCCAGGCAGATTTCCCTAGAAATGCATTTGCTGTTGTGAATTAGTTGCATATTAATGTAATTTCTAGGAGACAGGGCTGGTCCATATTGTGCGGAATAAGAGTCAAATGACGCTCAAATGCCTTCTTTTATGGGAAAGTGCACAGAGCCTGAAGAGGAAAGCCTGGGTTAACAAACTAAGTTGATAACCACCGTCGTGATATCCGTTATCTCTGACTGGGGCTTTAGGGTTTGTTGAGCCAGCTCATACAAAGAAAGCCTGGCAATGTCGAAACTTGCTTCGTAGTACACCCCTCAGGTGTAAATGGGTATATTTATCCATAAAACAAAACTCTATCAGACTGTGGTGACTTGACATTAGACGTATTCTATAGAGTCACCAGATAGTTTCATTGATTAGGTCAAATAAGCAAAGTGAGTGAGTGCAGATACATACAGAGCCTGATCCAGATGACAGAACCTGCATTATCTATTCTGAACTTTACCTGTTGCTGTTGCTGACCTAAATTCAGTGAAAGATCTGCCATGACAAGTGTGTCTGTTAAAACATTTAAGAGACACTTGGTCTAACACCACACCATCTGTTTTCTAATATTCAAGCTGTAGTGGTAGGCACTCAGCAAAAGGTTGCTATGAGTGCATTGAGAGTATAAAATACTACGTATTTATGTAAAGGCAAGAGCTCTGGCATTAACCAATTTATAAACAGCCTAAACACTCTTGCGACATAAAGTATACACAGGACAAAGACAATGGCCACTTGAACTAGTGCAGCAATTAATGGACTTACTTACTAACTTGTTTTCTTTATCCGTGTATCTGTTATTTTGTTCAATTAATCGATTAATCATTTAGTCAGCAAAATGATTAATAGTTCCAAAAAAACATCACACAGTATTTAATTTACAATGATATACAACAGGGGAAAACGGCACACCCTCACATTTGAGAAGCTAGAATACAGGAAAGATTTAAACAATTAATCAATTATCAAAACAGTCTGCAAACATTTTCTGTCAATGCTGATCAGTCGACTAATAATTTAAGCCCTTACTTGTACTGCCATTCAAAGTAAGTCAAGTTCAAACTATGATCAAATGTAAAATGTAAGTACATTCACATCACGATTGAGCTCTAACACTGACGTAACGCAACCGTCCGATGACGATGATAGACTCCCAATGAAAATATATATTATAAACCAAATATGAGTAATTATTTCTTTTATATTGTGTATCTAAAAGCAAATGCATGTCCCATAGAGTTCAGGAAATAGTGGTGAAATACAACAAGAATTAAGCTGAAAGCTTTATGTACAGGTTGCTACTGTTCAAGAAATGAGAAATAATGAATTTTGATGCGTTTGTGTTTTCCAACATTTATCGTAACTGGTTCAGATGTATTCAGGACATTCATTGGATTTTGAATGAGAGTAGCTGCATCTAATTATCTTATTCATTCATTTCATCTCTGCATTCAGCCACTGAATTGCTCCTTAGTGGGAAAGGTGACCTTGTTTTGGGCACTCGTTTTACAACGAGCATTAGAGCTAATATGGGTAACCACAGTGAAGCAACAGAGTGCATTATCTGATCATCAAAGTTGACAGGTTCAGTGTCTAATCCTCATCTCCAATGCATCGACACTGATAAGATTGATTAACTCAAAGTCATTATCTCGGGTGTCACCTCCTCTGGTCATACCTTGAACTCGAGCACCAGCCATACCGCAGCAGCACACATGACTTGGTGAAGTCTCAACCTGATTTTGACCTTGTTTGTCTACTGAGCTGACCCAATCTAAAAACTGCCAGACAAACCAAGGACAGTGGAGACAGCAAAAAACACAGATTTTCTTTCTGTCAGAGCTTTCATCACCTGCTGATTTTTAACACACTTTCAGCGAGAGAGCATAATAATTGAATGCAAATCCAACATTAGCGTTAAAACACTCATTCTGGCATCAGAAAAATTCATAACGCATTACGATTCTGGAAAAACTATGTTGTGAATATGTTACAGCTAATGTATTTTCCACTGTCGGGTACTTATTTTGTTCTTTAGAAAGCTTATGAGTGGTGGAGGTCTTATCAGTGTACCACAGTATGTTTAAAGCTAAATATAAACTCTTACAGCCCCTAAATTAATTACAGGACCTTTAGCAAAGTGACATCAATTGAACTGTATGAGCTTCACTATGAGACTATTTGAAGGGTAATGATGTAACTACTATTGTTAATAGGAGTTATATAATGAGTGTTGGTGGTTTCTAACAAATATATGGTGGCAACTGTTTTTAAAGATGACATCTCATAAAAGCTTTCACTTTCATATAAAATCTTGGGAGTATAAGTGGTATATCACCTGATTGGCCAGTGCTTGAGTTCATATAAGTAATTCTATTTTTGTTTTCTTTTCTTTAGCATCTATAACAGTTTTCCAACAGCGATGATTCTATCCTGTTCTGTTCATATATACTCCACACGAAGTACTGTGGAGTATATATGAACTTCGTGTGTAACACCATATGTGTGTTACAGCTTTCCATGCATTTAAATAGCTCGTTACATCAGATCATAAAGATGGCTAACAGACCTTTTGTTGCTTCTGTCATTGAACTGCAAATATGATCTTTCATCAGTACTACACTACCGTCTAGGATGTTGTTGTAAAAGGAATACACCAATGTCTTTTCAAATCAACCTCCAGCTTATGAAGCAACAAGAACACAGTTTCACCTCTGATCCTGAACTCAAACATCTCAGTATAGAGGCATGATGTTGTTAAACCTTACAAGGGGAAAAAAACGACACACACTAATTAAGCAGTACTCAATAACGACAGATGCATTATACAAAGAAATGGTCGCTTCTTGTTTCATCTTACACGGAAATTCACTAATTCATAAAAAGCATTCCCTAGAGTTCTGATTCTTTTTGAACAATGGAGAGCAGCTGTGATGCTTAAAGACCTGTGAGCTCATCAGTGCTGAGTAATTGCTCTTACCAGCAAAGATTGAATAATGGAGTTCATTCGGTCTCTATACCTTTATTCACATTCCTTTTTGGTGCAAACTCGGATGGACCCACTACCATCTCTGAAAAATCTCACTGAGGACCCTACATGTTCCAAATTTTAGACAACCCAGTATTTCTGCAATGAGCAAAATAAGTCTTTTTTGAGGAAGACAACATTGGCAATATATAGAAACACTGAAGTGTCTGGTAGAAGCAAAAACATGCAAACATTAATTCATTTGTCAGCATCTTTAAAAGAAAGAGCATTTTTGGGAACGCTTATTATAGCTGAGCTCTTGGTGGGCAGATATTGGCAAATGGCAGAAAACAGAAAGCATGACTTTAAGGCATAATTTAAGATCACTTTAAAAGCCATGACCTGAGAATGAGAATGGCATGATATTGCTTGTGAACTGGATATTACAGTTATGGATATTTAGAATCTCCTACATTGCTGTTTTCATCTTCACACACACACAAACAGCATTGGAAAGTATATTCAAAACAAGAATTGATTCTTCTGTGTGAAGCAGTAAAATACTGTTGTGCAATGTTATTATGACTCAAATGGCCACATTCCATTTGAATGGTTCCAACAATATCAGGATGTGAGGTGTTTCTGCTAAGTCATTACTGGAATTAAAGCAAACAATGACAACCGTGCAATTAAGAACACTAAAGCATATTTCTCCTGTGATTATGAGGCAAAGTACTCGTTATCTTGTTGTGTGCTCCATATTTTAGCATTAAAGACTTGTGCAGATAGCATTGCATTGTGCAGAAGTTTGGCTTGCCTCAGGTATACAACACGTAATTAAAAAAGGTTTGTCTAATGTAAAAATGACTACTAACAGATGGCTTGTACAAATGATAACAGAACTGAGGCAATGTATTATATATAAAGTGACGCTGAGGCCCTCATAATGTTCTCCCATTTAGAAATAATAGAGTGATTCGATATACAAGTCAAACCTCAATTTAAAAAACCTCTGCTATTAAAATAGACACTTGCAATTAAAGAGTTCAGACTGTGATCCACACTTAAACATAAGCAGAGTACTTGATTTAACTAAAACAAAAGCTGTCAAAGTACATTTTCCTTATGGAAAAAGCTCTACCATGCCGACTTGCTTTTAAGATGACAGGATTGGTGGTTTTGGCTGCATCACACACAATAAGCCTTGAGCTTTCTACAGGCTCTCAAATCTGCAAAGAAAATTAATGAATTGACTTGTTAAAAAATGAATGAGAACCTGAGGGTGGAATTTGCAAACCAAATGGGGACAGACTGAAACAGAGCTCGCGCCTTCAATCACTGATTATTATAGCACTTGAAGGATCCGTTTCTCTAGGAAGTAGGGGGACATTAGACACTAGAGTTCCCTAAAAGGCAACAGAGGGAAGATGATTCCAGTGCTTAACTGTAACCTGTGCCTGGGAACGCCGGGCCAGCTCTGTGACCTGCACACATCATGTCACAGGCCAGAATAAATGAGTCTGTTGGAGATTTTTCTAATTATGTTGGCCAACATATTCTTCTAGTTATTATTATCATTGCTCTTCTACAATAGACACACATTATAGACTGTATATAAAGACACACACACCAACTATACACACTCAGCCTGACCTACTTATAGACCTGGATGAGCAGAAACATGTAAGTTCCTGTAAATAATAAAACAACTTGGTGTATAGATATAAACCTTAATTCATATGAATTTAGTGTTTTGCTGTCAGGTTTAAGGCAACACTGCATATTTTTAAACTGCTTATATAATAATGCATTTGTATATTTTTGAAATCAAATGAAACAAGCAAAGTGCATATGCTTCTTGCAGCTACCATGTTTGTTTGGATTAGGAAATACAGTTGCAACTTTGGAAGCAAGTGAACTATTTTTTTAACGTGCAGAAGACAAAATACATTTTGAACCAAATGGGCAGAAAACTCTTTGAGAGTCCTCGAAATAACTCCAAACCGACAGGCAGTGTTGTTTAACAGCCTTCTGGGTTTTTGAAAGATTACTAGGGATTAGTGTTTAAGACAAACAGATGTTTAGCTCTGTGAATCAAATGTCATGATATTGTAAGACATGAGAGGCACAATCTTGGGCTACAGGAACACTAGAAAATCACAACTGACCCAATATGACTGATCCCATGGTAATACAAAAATAGCTTAATTTGGAAATTTTGATTTATCAGCCAGACGTTTTAACTTATTGGTTCTTTGACCAGCTCCCTCATTAACTGCAATCATGTTTAGTCATTGAACTCACCAGTATGGGGAAGCCAGTCAGGAAGTCGTAGATAAAGACAATTCCACTGATCAGGTAGGTGATCTGCAGAGACGTCTTGAGAGGCTCCGATCCGTCGATGGATGATCTGCGCTTCCCCTGGGCGTCCTCCACCACTATGGTGGGGACGTTGAACTTGTTCTTGTCTGCATTGTGGCCCGCCTGAATGGAGAAGGTCTGGAAGAGAGCAATGCCAATGCAAATCACACCCATGGCCACGCTACCACCGATCAGCAGCAGAAAGCACACGCCGAAGCCCAGACCAATCTCCGTCACAATGAATCGGCAGTCAGAGGTGTAGAAGCGGTCAATGGTGTCGTGCCAGCCCACTGCTGGAAGCGTGGACAGGATGAAGGAGACCATCCAGATGCCCATCACTGTGTGCACCGCCTGCTTCTTGGTGTTACTCAACCTGGAAGCAGAACCACAGATTTTAGCATTAAGTCAAACTGCTGTCAGGCCTTCAAGTGAAATGGGCTTTGGCTTTTATTACTGCTTTGTACTGTATGTCCTGTAGCACATAAGGGTCTTAAACTGGTGACTCTGCCTTGATTCTGATACTTGTGGATCTGTAAAATCACGATGCTACTTGTGATAGGACTTTAACACAAACTGTGCAGGTGCTTGAACCACTAATACTGAAAGTATATGCAGGAAACCTTAAGCAAACTTCAAATTAAACAGTTTCCGACAAGTGAAACCTGTAAAAAAGAAAAAGACAAAATCCGAAGATGGTGAGAGGTCGGCCCCTAATAGTCTGTTGCATAAAATAATTCAAACGGGCACTAATGAGATGTCTGACGCTACAGTTATATTTTATATGGAGGAGACTGATGCTGAAGAAATATGTCTGACTGAGAAAGTCAGCAGAAAGAATTTTTGTAAAACTACAATACCTTAGCTATAAAAAGTGCTGTAAATGCCACAAAATGGCAGATCTATGGGACTTATACGCTGAAAATAGCACTATCCCACACACTCATCACTTAGATAAACTGGAGTTGAATGGAGGGAAATTGATGCTTTGCTGATGGCAAAAGATTGCTTTTCACGTCCCTCGGTCTATTTGTCATCTAGGTCTATTTCAGCGTGAAAGGATTTCTATTTCCTCTCACCTCTAAGTAATTGTTACAGTCGAGCAATTTGCTGAATGTGTTTGTGTCCTCTGGCAGTGTGGCACTTTTCAAGGTTTGCAACAGCACACATACATCTAAAAATACGGCAGGCAGTTACTGGTGTTCTCATTTCCAAAACTTGACGAAGACTCTGCTCTCCTGCCAAAACATTTGCACCGAAAGTAGTGCTGAGCTGTTCAAGGCGCCTCAGCAACAAATCATAAATAGATGCCAATCCTTTTTAGTTTGTAGAATGCACATACAGTCTACTACATTGGAAACTTTGTCATTTTATTGTCACTTCAGTCACATATCTATAAATTGGATATAATGACAAGGGATTTGTCGACATGTAGACACAATTCTACATAAATGTATCCCTCCTACTTAATTTGTGTTGGGAAGGAATACAGTGAGTTCTGTGTTAAGAGTCAGTTGTCCAGGAGCAGTTTTGGCAGGAAACCCAATCTGTCTCCCTCAAGAGAGCCAGAGCACATGCCGCTTATCCTCTTATTAATCTCATTAAAATCATCTGGTGGAACACTGGCTAGATATAGAATTTATCCCCTCACATACACAACTAGTCAAAAATATAGTTAAAATATTTGTAACTAGTAATGTATTAGCTTACATGTACTGACACAATATGAGTGGCACAGAGGCGGCAGCAGTAGCCTCTATCTTTGCACTATGGCATCGTGCAAAGACAAGTAGGGCTTGTTGTCACTGTGAGTAATTATGCTAGCCTTTCCTGAATGTGCCTGGGGTACATATGATGGGGAGGTTGCGTCACCAAGCTGCTTGAAACTATTACCAGAGAGAGAGGGTTGCGAGGGAAAAAGCTCCTAAAAGATAGTGAGCACAGGGTGATGAGACACAGCTGCCGAAGTACAAGGTTGGAATTTATAATTCAGGCCTTCG
This sequence comes from Coreoperca whiteheadi, assembly GCA_011952105.1. NCBI lineage: Eukaryota > Metazoa > Chordata > Actinopteri > Centrarchiformes > Sinipercidae > Coreoperca > Coreoperca whiteheadi. The sequence goes on along the minus strand of CM022479.1, from coordinate 11,601,447 downwards.
GTGTGTGTTAATGTCAGAGACAAGGCAGCCATGCTACCTCAGCAGGGCGAACGTGGCGCGATTTAAATTAAAGATGACCAGCAATTACACGGTGCATCGCCTGAGCTATCACTCCACCATATCTTTGTTAAAAGTGAAAACAAGAAGAGGAGCTGCCGAGTGCAAAGTCAATGTTTCCAGACAGGAGATGAGAGAGAATATGGTCAGATGAGTGAGACAACAGACGAGGGAGATAAAAGCATTCGTGTAAATCCTGATATCTCTGGGCATGCATCAGCCAATGATGCACAAGCAATATAGATAGCAAGATTGAGTATAGATTTAAGAGGAAGTTTGCATATCTTATTAAACTTCAGCTAATCTGCAAAATTGGCCAAGCTGACTGTGCCCTGAGCATCTGCAGGCCTGATGCCACAGGAAGTACAATAGCTCTTTGTTTTTCAGCAGAGAAGGGAGAGCGAGGCAACAGAATACTGATCTTCACCACATGTACCACAACATCAGTTTCTGCACCATTGCAATAACCCACATAGTAGCTTGTTTGTATTTTGCAAAAATGAATACCATATTTCATATGTGCTTCCGCCTGTATTTGAAACAGTATTTGCTCTAGAAATGCATTCATCTGCAAATGATTTTTCTGTGCCTGATGACCAGAAAATAGCCATGAATAGTAATGTGGCTCAGGAGGTAGAGCAGGTCGCCCACTGATCGCAGGGTTGGCGGTCCTTGGGGCAAGACACTGAACCACTGAAGCTCCCGATGCTCAGGCCAGCACCTTGCATGTGTGAATGGGTGAATGACAGGCAAATTGTAAAGAGCTTTGCATTAAAGCGTTATTTAAATGCAGTCCATTTACCATTTACCAAAGCCATGACCTGTGTTGTGTACTTTAAGGTGACCTTAAGCTGCAAATTACAAACATGGCATATTGATCATTGTATATGATCAATATGCTTTTAGGTTTGTTCCTGTAGATCTATTATTATCATGTATCATTCCAGATAAAAAATACCAATCTTAAATCAAAGACATCATTTAGAAAATAAAATAAAATACAAGAGTAACCAGCAAAGCTAATATATATAAAACCCGTTTTGGCTTTTCCAACTCCGACTGGTTTCATTTTAATATGTTGCAGGCTCATTTATTGAGCCTGTCTACACTGAGGCTGCAAAAGGCTATATTAATGTTGGGCTTGTTTTTGAAGCTGCGGTTGCTTTGTCACACGATAGTTGGGAACACTGGAGAATGAGTTGATGTGTTTCAAGACACTTTTCAGAGGTTTTTTTTTTTTTTATTTTTATGTGTGAAAACCATGTTAAACAAAATATTAATCATACTCAGCAGAGTATTTTTACATAGTTTAAAACGTGTCTGGAGGGGAACTTTAATAATCATCAGAACAGGTCATGGTAAAGCAGCACTTGTGCATCTCTGAATACAGACTGAAATAGCATCAAAAGCTTGTTTCAAAGGAAGCAGCGATGTTGCTCGGAACATCTGATTATGTGTGAACAGCAGATGTCTTGGGAGTCTAACAAGACCAAAATGGTGTTACTGCAGCATGGTGCTTGGCTTTTAATGTGAGGTGAACCTGATATTTATTATTCAGTGTTACTTAGTAATATCACTTGTTTGCTGTGAGGAGCTAAATGAAGCTATAGCTGACAGATGCTCAGTCTGGAGGGTTTTACATGGTGTTACCCCATATAACTGCAACCAGCAGATGTGTTGGCAGGAGAGAGATTTCAGGTGATGCAGAGCATCCCTCTCAAACACTGAGGTAAACAGGCTGACAAGTGACACTAATGTAAACAGCATCCCGATCCCATCTGAGGGATCTGCTCAGAAATGCAGAGAGGAGCCCAACATTTTCAGCTTGAATGCCAGAATGTTCTTTCGAGGTGGTTTTGGCAGATGTTGCATTTATGGAAAGCCTTGGAGGATGTTAGAATTTAAAATGTGTTTTTACAAATTTGATTGCTAATAATTTTAGAAAAAAATGGATGGTTGAATGTAAAATAGGCAAAGTAGGCCTACTGTAACCTGATCAGAATCTACAAAAAGGTGTTTCATTTTCAGTACATCGGTATCTTCACTATCTATCTTAGTAAAACACAAATTGATGTTACTTTACTTACAGAATTACAGAATATACTGTATGTTGAAATTTGTGTTAGGGAATTTGCTGACACATCTTAAGGGGTGTGGTTCCTTTTAAATTATAAATAAAACATATTTTCTCACTTTCCCCTAGTGGTATGTAGCCGTGGAGATATTCCACAAAACACACTATTAACAGTTTTCATGGCAACTATTTCTTCACAAGAAAGTAGTTCCTATTAAAACAGTTTACAGTGAGGTCTTTAGATTATGCAGCGTAACCAGGACATTATTCTGGGAAGAAATGTAATATTTTAAATGTCTTTTTTTCTTTTTTTAGGCTGTGGGCACCACGAACAAAATTCCATTCACCTCTATTGTATTGGGATGACGGCAGAAATCTCAGAAATAGATACGTTTTTTAATAACAGACTCATGTGTCTTACCTGTAGTTTACAGGCCAGCGTACCATCCACATGCGGTGATAAGAGAGCGAGGTGACGGAAAAGCAGGTGACCAATGTGAGAGTGTAGAAGGTGGAGACAAACACCTTGCACAGACCCTCGTTCCACTCGTAGTTGGAGTGCTGACGGCGCAGCGTTATGACACAGTACATGGTGATGGGGATGGCCATGTTGAGGATGTGCGTGCCTGCCAGCGTGCAGATGAGGAACTCCAGCGGTTTCCACTTTTTCTGCTTGGCACTGACGCTAAGGATGCTCCAAGTGTTGGCCAGGATGGACACGCCCGAACAGACCAGCCAAGCCAGCGTGTTGGCGTTGATGACGTCATCCTTCATGGTGGTTACCTCATCCACCATGTTGGAGCAGGGCGGAGCCTGTGGGGCCGCAAGGAACTGTTGGCAAGAGCAGGTACACGCGAGGAGAAGGAGGAGGTGGTGATGGGCAGGAGGGGATGCAGGGCGATAGGCAAGGCAGGCATCCTATCTGGGTGGTCGTGCACTCTCCATGGGATGGGCACAGAAGGGAAAGGACATGGTTGTGGTGCGACACAGTGGGATGTTAGAGTGGGAGGATGGAAGAGCCGGGCCAGTTCCCTTAAATACCTGAGGCTGGAGAGGGGGAGAGAAAAGACAGTGATCAGAGAAGTGAGGATGTAAAGAAAATGATGAGTCAGTACTATTCAAAATAATCCTTCATCATACATAATGCCTCATCCCAGTGAACTAACAGGGTTATGTTAATCACAACAGTCTAACTATTACTGTTAATACTGAAAACCATCCATTTCACGTGGTTAAGACAGAACAGTAATCAGTCAGCAGGGATTATTTTATATATGCAACTCTCTTTTTTACAGAAGAAAGTGAATCTAAACTGCTCTAATGGTCACAATTGTGCAGGAAGAAATAAATAATGAATGGGGACATGACGGGAAGACTTGCCACTAAAAAAACATTTTTTCTACTAACTTAGTGCTGAAACAATTAGTCAATTAAAAAAAATGAAGTGACGATACTTTGAACAATGAGTTCATTGCAAAAAAAACGCAAAACATCCGCTGGTTCAAGCTTCTCATGTTCTCAAGATTTTTACATTTGGGTTTTGGACTTTTGGTCAACCAAAACCAAGACATTTGGGCTCTGCAAAAATGTGAGGGCCATTTTGTACTCTTCTAATCTATAATGAAATGCTGTCGGAGAGGTGTTTTCAACTCTACAGCAATTTCTTAGGCAACAGTTTGTAGTGTCAATTTGCAGGGCTTCACTATATTGTAAGGTGCTCCTGCCACTCTGTCCCACCCCTATACCCCTTTAACAGGGTGACATAACAAAACTGAATCTCATGCAATCTTGTTTCAAGGAGCCATCAAAAGAACACGTACAAAAAATAGCTTGCTACAGTTTTGGTGAGTTTTTTAGGGCAATGTACAGCATAACACAGCTCCAGCCAGAGAATCATCAGAAGAGCATGACTTTGGCTCCCCCACTGCAGAGTGAAAAATGCTTGGCACAGCTGGTGCATTTTGTCACATCTATTTCCTGTCTTTTTGCTTGTCCAAACACTGATGTGCTGTAGGCAAGACCCCTAGGAGGGGACAATGGAAATGACAAAAATCACATCATCATCACCCTGCTCTCACTTCCACTGATCTAATCCTCCTTTCTCACTCTTCTCTCCAATGGCACGCCAAACATCTATCAGCCAATCAGATTCAGTCCTGCTAATGCAAGACGTTATGAGGCAGCATCTATACACTCTTCAGGACCTGTGTAACCATATGAATCAGGAGCTGGTCCGGTAAACACCTGGTCCTTCACACCAAATCATCCAACTCTAGTGACTTTACTATTTGGCCAGCGGGAGAGCAACACCAATAAAACCAACCTAAGAAAACGCACTGTGTTAAAAAGTGTTATCACACCCTCAAAAACTATAAAAAAACCCAAATCCATCCCAAGTCCACCTAAACTGAAGCCATGAGGAAAATACAGTAAATCTGTTTTGTTTTTAGAAGCATCAAAGACAGATGCAGGAATGCCATCTAAGTCAAAGTAGCACCATACAGTATACATGGGTAACTTTGTTTTGCATGCCAGTTAAGGAACAGTAGGGCTTCTTAATGAGGAGTTAAGTTTGGTCACAGTGAGAGCAAATTTAATTTACATCTGAACAGACCAAACAGTCGTGCAGTTGAGAAGTATTCGTTTGACTCTCAGCCAGTAAGAGTTCTAGTTCAATGCCTTTTCAGGTCTTACACCCGGAGTGGATCACTAGCTCCCTCACAGCCTTTGGTATTATTCGATACAACATCATTTCACCTTTTCACATATCTTTTGACCTCTGAATCACAGACGTCTTCTGCCAGTATTGCAGCACCTGAATTGTCCCTGTCCATTACCCCCCCCCCCCATGTGACAATGCTTTACTGTGTCCCCTTAACAATTTTCTTTTAATGCATGCACTGTATATCTTCTGTCCATGTAACTGTTCAGTGAATTTGTGAAATGAATTTCAGCTCCCTGCGACGAGTTGGCTACTGTCCAGGGTGTACCCCGCCTAAGGCCCGAAGTTACTGGGATAGGCTCCAGTCACCCGCGACCCCAAAACGGGAACAAGCCGTAGAACATGACTGACTGACTGACGGAATTTCAGCTCCATGTGTTATTCTTTCAGGAGCCGCACCACGGATCAGAAAAGTACTGCTGCAATGAAAACTGAATCTTGTAACCAACCCTTTCAACACTTTGTCCATTAAACTCCTTTACATGTCAGCATAACACGTGGACACTGGGCATAGGTAGAATGGTTGCACATATATACACACATAGTCATCTCACATGACTAGCTGTATGTGAAAGGGCTTGCTCACAGTGATGAACCCACAGTGCGTTCCCTTCAACTATATGGGCTTGTAGCAACTTTCAGCTCATTGTTTTGGTCTCCCAGCTCCTAACCGTTCTGTTTTGGTTCACTGTCATCACTCTCATAATGTCACTTGCACTTGCAGGCAGCTGTTTTCAGTGAAAAAGCTCTAAAACCAGTGGTGGAATGTACAAATTTGAGGAACTTGTTCTTGAGTCTTTTTTTTTTTCCATGCCACTTTTTACTTCTACTCCGCTACATTTCAGAGGGTAATATTGTACTACAATTATCTGCGAGTTTTACAAATTAAGATTTTTGTATAAAAAACACACAAAGAGAAGAATGTGAAGATTTGCTTCTTTTAATAATTTTTATTTATTCTTAATCATTTTGAATTTTGTACTATTGGTTGGCCGAAACAAGCATTGTGAAGATGTCACGTTGGGCTCTGGGTAATTGTGATGGGCATTTCTTCTCTTTTCAGAATACAATCAAACAATCAAATTGAGCAAATAATCAGCACAATAATTAATAATAACATAATAATGAAAATAATCATAAGACCTTTACTTGTGTCGGCATATTTTTATAGTGTGGTATTACAGGTTAGGACTTTTACATAAGTAAAGGATCTCTCTCTCAATACTTTCTCCACTACTGGTAAAAACCTTAATCATTCAATGGTAAAAACCCAGTGTATGCTACTCATCCAGCATCAAACAGCATACAGATTGAGTTAGTGACTAGCTGAATACAGGAGTGGAGCATTTAGCTGTTAAAGTTAGATATTAGTACAGTTAGGGGTAGACCAAAAACAGAGCTGAAAGGACAGCGAATATTGGCCAGAAAAACGACTCCAAACGAATGCTACTTTTGCTCTGTACTGTTATCTGCTGGATGTGCAAATAGCTTGCTAGCAAATTCGACATATCAACTCTATGATAATAGTTTTGTGTTTACAGCTTGTTTCCACTGTCCCCAAAAGGCCCAAAACATCATTGCAGGTTTAAGTATGGTACTCACTTCAAAGAACACTTTGAACCCTGGGCTGCTTTTGCTAGATTGTATAGCGAGCAGCTAACATTGCTAACGTAACCAAAGAAATAGACCCTTTTCACGACCGACATTTTGACTTGTCAAAGCATTTATGTGAGCCAGCGATCTTTTATTGTGCATGCTCAATCACTGACATACTGGGACACTTAATGGAATGGAGCCATCATTAGTTATTATTAACCCCTGTGCTTTTCCTGCTTTGTCTCTGTGTAAAGGGTCTATAAGCGGAAATCAAAACAAAAGAGTTGCAGAGTTGACTTTCAGGGTCCCTACTACTGTCCCTTTCACATTCATGGGAACTCATCATTGATTAATCAATCAGTTCAATTATCAAATCAAATATTCATAGTTTCGGTTGCAGGGGCTGTAGGGCCTTTTCCTATCATGCCCCTTTTCTCTGGAATAATCTTCCAGCTGACATCAGACACTCTGACTCTGTTGAGGCCTTCAAATCTAAGTCGAAAACTCATCTTTTTGCTTTAACTTTAAATTTGTACATATCCTTCCATACTTCAGGCATTGTACCTGTTACAACTTTACTTCTGAGAATTCAATTAACAGACTGCAAAGGTTTTGATATCGACTGCATTTCTCTACAAATCTGCTGTTTTTTGTATCTGTGCCCTAAAAGCTGCCAAACTGTGCATGAAGTTAAGAAGTCATCTTTGTATACTGAGAAAGCTTTATATATCTGTTATCATTTACTTGTTTGTCACAGCTTTGTACATATCTGTTAGGCACAGGGATATGATTTGTGCCATACCAATTACAGTGAAGAGTTCAATCCTTTAAATAAATGAACTGAATGTTTTAATAGGCATGGATCACAACTTTCCTATAGTTTAACATCAAACTTGTTGTTGCGCCTACAAGCACAGAGTTAAGTAGAAATAAGAAAAAACATGTATATTACAGTGAACAACTTGGCCTCTTGGCTTATTTTGAGTCATGTTGAATACATTTTGTTTTTGTTATTCTGGAATTGCTCAAAGAATGCAACATTATAGGTCTTGCAGCCACGGCGACACTACAGAGAAGACCACATAACCAACAGTGTTAACAGTGTGCTATGATTGGCTATCTGCCCGGTCAGAGGTGGGACCTTAGTTTCAACCAACTGTATGAGGTGTAAACTGGACTTTCCTGTGCAATTCACACTTAAATCTGAGAGGAGTTTTTAGCCTCCTAAAAACCCAGAATAAGAATACGATTTTGGTAATTCAAGTAGATATGACTGGTCAAGACAGAAATGGTACCCTTACCCCTGCATAAGCCAGCGCTCCACTTGAGCCACCCCAGTCAAAAAAAGTCTAGAGACAAGACTGTTCCCCTTTCTATCTATCCAACTGTGTTTGTAATTTACCAACGTAGGCAGAGAGCAGCAAAAAATATACTCTGAGGCGCTTTGCTTGGGTGACTCATGAGGCTCAAGAGGGACAATGACAGCTTTCAATTAATACAAGAGATTGCAATAAGGTCTAACAAGAATTTTCGGGGATGTTTACAAGCAAGTGCAGTTTTTCTACCTCTGGGAACAGCTGGAGGTACTGTGGAGATTTAAAACAAACAATACGTGAATGATATTTTTAATTTATGCCGGTTTCTCATTTTGATCGCTCCAGCCTTTATGTAGAGTCACTCTCTCTACCTCAGGTTGAGCTAGTTAACATTCACTGCTTGTTCACATAATTTCAGAAACAGGATGTGTTACAGGGCATTATTTGTTACTGTATATGATGCATGACTCTGCTGAGAATTCACAGATGACTTCCAGATGTCTGTGAGCCTATTAATGCCAATGTTGATGCAGAGCATGAGTGGAATTTATACAATCTCGTCTTCAGCATCTTACCAGTTCTGTTTATCCACATTTATGCTTGTTGAAAGTCTTCACCATTCTTGACTAAAATTCAATTAAGCCAGTCAATTTCCTCAAGCAGCACCTGACCAGGCCAAAACATGCAGAAAAGTCAATTAAAATGCACCTCATCACTGTGCTGTGCTACACTGCCTTACAGTGCATATTCAGAGATCATAAATGTAAAATGCAGACACAGTTAACACCAGCCTAGACAACGAATTCGATTCGGATTATCTGTATTTATGGCATTAACATCCAATTATGTTTGAGTGTCAAATTTAAACTTCACCACATTCCTCTCTTGTGTAAGTTGGATGGAAAAAGCAACACAAGGTGGCTACTGAAACAGAAACCTAGTGACACATTCTAATTAACATACTAATACCAATTCAACCAACCCTATAACCAGACACAAACGCTGATTTTGCAAGATTCTGCAAAACCCCGTCAGTTAAATTTTTTGTTAACATCTTGCTATATATATGTATATATATACCTATATGTATCTAGGCATGGCAACTGAGGTATGGTTATGGTAATGAAAACATTGTGGATAAAGCTAATAAAAAGGTAAATGTTAATTCGAAGTCGGAGTCGCCCACCCACCACACTGCCTCACAACGTAAAGGACACACTACTTCATGCATCGGCACTGAACATTGCCATTAGACATAAATCATGAGGTGCATAATCGTCAAGGATGAAGGTAATCGCTAGGATACTGGGCTGTATTAAACATGATCAATGGATTGGATTACTAAAAATTAGGATTACCTTCACTTGATGTTTGTTTATTTGGATCCCCATTAGTTGTTACTATTGGCAACAACTACTCTTCTTGTTAGGGGAAAACAGATGATTTAAGAGTTTATCCACTGCTTGGAAAGATCTTTGACAATTATGTTTGTGTCTGGCTTATTCTAGCGCCTCCCATCCAAGTGTGAGCGGGTCTATTTGTGGAGTTGAATTTCTTGGTTTAAGGTTTTACAGAGGCCACGTTACTCACATTATCTGTAGTAACCCTGGAAATGTCCTGGACCATCATAATGATGTGGAAACTAAAACAAGTCTCCAGGCTTAAAGCCAAACAGCTCATTGTATATTTTGTTAACAGTTGGAGCAGCTTTTAGTGTGGAAAAAGAGCACATACTGTAAATACTGGCAGTAACAACTAAGAAGATTTTGTTCAGCCTCAGAGTGACACTAAAGCGCACACTCAGTAAAATATTTGCAATTTTCTCATTACTAGAGCTCATTAGTAACTCTTCCAAGAATATGTAGCGTAAATGCTCTTTTGTTTAACAGTTTGTTTTTTTATAACTGAGGGATTTTGAATCACAGTCAGCTGCTCCTCTGCGTTTTCTCTCCATTCTTCTCTCACTTTCTCTTAACAGAGGTGTATTCTGAGCTGACTTCACCATAAGAAAAACCTGTTTACCGTAACCTGCCATGAACAGGAAATGCAACAACATCTGTATGCATGGTAGACATGAAATCTAGGTGTAAATCTGGTTAAACCAATCTATTCTAATTACAGAAATCACACAAATGATATTGCAATTTGAGCACGGCTATATACTAATCTGTATATATATCATTTGCTGTAATAGTAGTAACGTATGAATAGTATTAAGAGTAGAGTAGAAGTGTTAGTAAAAGTAGCAGTAGTGGTATAGTGGTGGTCATAGTAGTATTAGTGGCAGTAACAGGAATAGCTGTGTTGTAGTTGTGGCACTGTTTTTTTGTTTTTTTTTTAAACACTGACGGGCTTTCTAACCATAGTGGAACTAACAGCTTGATCCCCAACAATCCCCTGGGCCTCCAAGCCATATCTGTCCTCTACACAGGGGATATCGGCACTGACAATTGCACACACGCTGTAAAGACTTTCTCTCTCTAACATCAAGATATTGAATGTGAAGAGAGTGGCACAGATTCATTGAGGAAGATGAACACAACACAAATGGGTCATGGTAGCTTTAAACGCATTTTAATAATGACAATTTTTTTTGCCTAGCCAACTTGAGCTGTTCCAAACGTGAAGCATCGCTTTAGAGCTAAGATACAGTGAATACTTTATATTTTGACCTGATGAAATTTGGTGGAACGATAAGCCTTGGAAGAAGGAATAATTGATTTCTGAGACTTCTGCCATCAAACAATGCTCGTTTCTTTACCTATAATAACTATGACACCAACAGAGCTAATGAAGTTGTTCCAAATAATCAGGTTATGCTCACAAAATCAATTTAGCTTAAAATTCTAAATGAAAGAAATGAGGCCTTTGGGTGTAACAAGCTGTGGTGGCAATTCATTGTGCTTTAGTTCCTAATATAGTGTAAGACTAATGTTTTTTAACGGTTTTACATTATAGTGAGATAAATTGGTCAGATTAACATTTGCAAAATTATTTCTCAGAGTAGCGTATAAAATAGCAATAAAATAGGTAAATATCAACAACCTCCCTCAGGAAGCTGTAGAAAATATTAGAAAACACCAAAATGACTCCTGATAGCTTACTTTTATGTATTACAATGCTTTTCCATTTCATTGTTAAAGTCTATGATATTTTGTGTGTGATTCAATACAGATTACTCAGCATTGGGGTTTTTTCATTTCTAGGCACAGCATAAGTCATTTACTGCTTTAATGTATCTATCAATGTAAACATAAAGGTCGACAGTCTAGACAAAAGCATTTACAGAAATACCAACAGCAACAGGGTTGGTGTAGGGAAACTGCTTTTCGTCTCCTGGATGACAAAACTTATCTCTTTGCAAATTAGTCACATTTTTGACTGCTGAAAAAAAGGGACCAAACACTTTTTCATTCTTCATCTCAAACTACAATCGGCTGAGATACAGAGAGGAAGAGACAAGTGTGCCTAGACAGATTTTGGCAGGCATCAAGACGGAATTATCTGTTAAAACAAAGGCCAAAATGGATGACAGCGTGTCTGAATGAGATCAGACCAGTAATTACATGGAAACCTGTTCCAAGGAACGTGATGATGAGGCTCTATCTAACCATGCTCATCAGCACAATGTCGGTCAGTGTGTTGGGTGCGGTACAGAGTCAAAGGTACAAAGCTGGTGTACATGTGTGGTTCTGACCCACATCTCTCTGCTTCACATTGGCGGGAGCTGCAGTAGATGGAAGGAGTGGATCTCTTTTATAAGCTCCCTGCTGCCACTCATCCCAGGAGCTGTCAGAGAGGAAAATACTCTGCCCCTGGAGGCTGCACAGCTTTCCCCAGACAACAGCCTCAGTGTTTAAAATGACTACATCTCTGATGCTTACACATGACAGGTGCTGTACTTTCAAAGTCAAGTCAGCAGGAATTATTTTTTGCAGCAGCACCCTGCTTCACATTTACACAGTTCATCAGCTCCACCAAATAGAGCTGAATGGTGAACCAAAGGGCTAGATTCAAACTCCCACTGTCACAGACATCACGTGGTTTTCCCCACAGTTCATAGTTTAACAAAGTGATTAGGGGACGACCTGCAAGTATTTGCTGCAGTTTGGTGAACCTGAGCCCCCCATTACTAAGTGCCACCTTGGCCTACTGTCGGTAGCAGGAAGGCTGCAGAAATATTTAATGCTTGACGAATATAATCAATTCTCTCAGTAAAAACATAGGGTATTGGTCTAATGGAATATTCACAATGCTGTCAATGGTATTAAACTGAATTATTGGGTTGTACAAATTTTCACAGATCAACCTGGAGAAATTCCATAAAGATCTTTTATGGAAAGATAGACAACATTTAGTTTGCAGGCTTTGCTCTGTGTGGACCATAGGGTCACTCAGCCAGGGAGATGATTTACCAGAAATGTTTTCATGGTTTTAAAGAGGATTATTAAAGGTTAGTAAAAATATTTAAAGACATGCCCTCCTGAAGGAATGGGGATTATAAAAGAAAAAACAAGATAATTTATCAGCAGTTAAGGAGAAGGAAATTATCTTTTTAATCGAAGAGGGTACGACAGTTTTGATAATTATATTATAGAATTATAACACATGTCTGTTCCAACAATTGATAATATTTTACAGGACAAAATTGATATGTCCCATTTTTATTATTATATCAACATAGTTCCATAATGTATATAAAAAATGCCTTGCAACTATTTCATCACATATTTAATATATTGTCATAGTTGCAGCCACTTTACATGTGGTGGATGATATTACCCACACAGTGCAGGAGAAGAGCTCTACTTTACCCCATGAGGGATTATAATAGCTCTAAGAGGCCAAAACACTATCAATCTTACTCATCTCCTGTGAGCGCTCATTATCTAGTTATCAATGAGAGTCCAGGAGAGCTTCCTCCTTGTATGACAAATGATCAGCAGGACCAGCTTTAACCCACTGTCCCGCAGAAGGAGATACCTCTGAATTAAGGTGATCAACCTCTTTAAGACTGATATTTGTGACCTCTCTAGAACTGTTGGTTTAGCTTTTCAAGAAAGAATTATTCCTGGAAGAAAGGAAATGACAGCAAGGTGATGCCTTGTGGATTTTTCCTATCCCGATAGAGCTTTTTACCGAGTGGGATTACTTTGTCACAAACACAATTCATAAACACAAACAGAGTCATAAAAGAAAATAAATAACTGAATTAAGTAGAAATGTCCCCTTTCATCCCTATTACGAGTTTGTCGTTCCCACTTGTGATCGGCTGAGTGGCATTTCCAGGAGCGCCTACATACTCTGTGACCTCATTACTTAACTATCTGTCTACCTATTTTAAAATATGTGGTTCCATTCAAATTGCACATGTATCAAAGCCCAAAATGGGCCACTATCAAGATTCCTGTTTCCTCTGTCGGTCCCCTCTCAGTGTGTTTACACTGAGCTCTATATCCAAAGGATATGTGTATGTTGCATAGCAACTGCATCAGTCTTTAAGAAAAAACATTCCGCATAAACTTTGGATGACACTAACTGCATCTTTCTATTATAAATAGAAAAATAAAGCTGTTAATCAAACTTTTATTGTGAAACAGTGCGTTGAAACCATGCTAAACCATGAAACCGGCACTGCTGTGCTGGGCTACTAGCACTCCTTCTCATGTGTTATTTCTTAAATCAAGCCCATGTAACTCTTGCTAAGCAGCTCCAAAGGTACACCAATGGTGATTACAGGATAAAGCCACTTTAAATTTCCCTACATTTACCAAGATCCTCTTGAGTAAGCTGCTTTGCAGTTACATTCTCCTCAACTGAGGTACAGTGTGTTTACTTCTTGTTTTACTCTTGTGATAAATGGACAAGAAAGTACTTTAGAGTTCAGTACGTATGGTCTCATCTCACTCCAGAAATTATGTTAGTCAACTTAGTCATAATTTATGCTGTTTTTGAAGTTGGTTGATTATACATTACATTTATTTAGCTGAAGGTTTTCACAAAGAGATTTACAATAAGCGACTAACATCATCTGCATTCCAATATAACGTATTTAATTAGCAACTTCAACCTCATCACTTTGCTGATTTGTGCAGTTATCTACATTTGACCTATGAAATCATTACAATAGTGTTTTTCAATAGGAACGATGAACTGCAGTGTAGAAAGTTCATTTGCCCAAATACAGGCCAAACCAGCCACATAGAAAGAAGAAAAGGGCAGCTCCATCTCAACAACATTTAGTCTAATAATGGCCTGTCTGTATATTTGAGCAGGATGGCCCTCTGAATTTTCATGAGAGATGACAACTTACATTTCATATTCTGTATAATGATCTTCCTATAGTGAGTAACTCTCCTTAGTTGCTGTCATCGTAAAGTATCCACTTACAGCATATCACACCGGACAGCAAATATGCACAAGCACTCATACTCAAGGACTGAAACAACAACAATAACATGTTGTGAGAAAATGCCCATTCCGTTTAATCACAGCCATTTCACTAATGCACAGCAGGGAGGCAGAGTGAGTTGGCAGTCTGCTCCCTAACCAGTCAACCCTGCTCCACTGAAGTCTCCAAACCGAGCCGGTGAAACACTATCAGCTCCAGTCATCAGAAAATAATAATAAGCTCTAGAGATGCTCACGTGACCTTGATCGCTGACCTTCTTGAGAGGTGAGCTAGGACAATTTCTATTCTAAATCAGTATCCTCCTGCTGTAGATTGTACATCAAACCAGCAAACTACTGAATGCTAGGCCACCTCCCTGATCAATGTGCCATTAGGGTCACTATTGAAACTCAGTACTTTTTGAGTATGACGCGAACGGTTTCCTATAGCGCCATGTATGAAAAATTGTCAATTACAAAAAGCAACAAATGTTTAGCCAGTTGTTTGCCTTTTTTACTCTGTCCCAAATCACACATTTTCGAAATAGAAAAATGGGTTTATATCCCGTAGAGTAAATTATCAAGAAAAGTACTGTTTTAGTATCGATGTTGAAGCTCAGATATCATATTGGCACCAGTATCAAAATATTGTGTTGATGTCAGAGCCTGCTTTGAACAGAACACCCATCAAATAATACCAATAGTATTATGCTCTGAGGGGTGGGGGGGTCTATTAAAAAGATAGGTAAGTTTAGACTACTTCACTTGCATTTGACATAGAAAGTGTCTGTAGTTTTGTTGGGCTTTTGAGGAAAATGCATGAACAAACTACTATTGCAACCAAGCTTGACATATTTCCTTAAACACTGCGTGCAGTCATTAGAAAACTGTGTGCACTGCAGTCATTAGAAAACCACAATCTCCCAGCCCTTGAGATGTCTGTGATTTCCATAATTCCCTCCCTTGCACTTGATTTTCCAGTAACCCAAAGCTGCATTAAATACCTAAGATTACCAGCCATACCAGTGCAATCAGTGTCAATCGGCTGCCTAACCACAAATTTACTAATAATGTAAAAGTTATGAAAAGGTCACAAGCCATAATCCAACATGCTGTTTGATGTTCCTGAGACACATCGTAAGCAGTTTTCTTAGCTGAGTGACCAGCTTGTCACAGAGTAAGTAGCTGAATTTTCCATCACAAATGTAACCCTAGAGGCTCTCTTCCTGTTTATGTTAAGCTACCTCCAGCTATGACTGTAGCTGGATCACTGGGCACCATATGGCAGAGGGTTTATAGTTTGATTCAGGAAACAGCCGTGCAATTTAGGTGAATTAAGGTGTTAGAATAATGTCCTACAATACATATTTTTTTAATTGATAAGTAAATTTAAACGTTTCCAAGGGACTTAAAGCATTCAGAAATTATAATAATTTTTAAACACTCTTCTCATCGTCATGAATATTACCAGGGAAGGCGGACTCGGATCAGTGTGTGAGTGCAAAATAGAACAGTGTGAACACGGGCTACCGCGGTCACAAAATGACAGGGCCAAACGTGTGACAAACAAAATGTCACATATGCCCTGTGAAACACTGAGATCTGTTGTGAGGCTTTGTGGTGCAGCAACTGTCACATTTGTCTGAGCAGCGAATCTGATGCATCTGATCATTAGCTTGCAAGGCCATTTTCTGACCTGTGACTGCATGTAATCCACTCTCTTGTGCTAAAATAGTATCAGAAATAAGGTGAAGATCAACTCATTCTCTGTCTTTTATCAAAAAAAAAAAAAAAAAAAAAAAAAAAAAAAAAAGGTGTTGAGACTGGTGCACATTCTATAAATTAACTAGACATTTAAATCATAACTTCACTTTCTCTGAAAGCTAAAATATAACGCTGGTATCTTACTTCGCTTGTAGTCAAGTCAGGTGTTCCTGTCAAGAAAATTTCTCAAGAATCAGCCAACTTGTAGATTCTAAAGAGTGTGCAATTATTTTGTTTCTTTGTCAAAAACACCACTGATTCAAGGGAATGGGTAAATCCTTTGGCCTAGCGCGGGAGTTGTAAATGTCCTAATCAGTGACAGTTATGGCTGGCTAAATCCATAATTACTGTGAGTGCTACTGCAAAGGCAGGTGTCAATATGTGGCTTTACTTTCAATACACACTTTCACTCCAAACTTTGGTTCTTCAAAGTTGGACTTGACGCAGTTGAGAACTCTATCGGGTGTGTAAATCATCTTTCATGACTGTTTTAATTCTGTCCGGCTGAATTTTACATGAGTATATATTATTTTGTGTTTTGGCAGCTTCATTTTAAGGTTGAATACCAGCAAATCACATGCACATTCTAATATGCGACATTAAAATATTAGCTTATCTGTTACATCTTGATAGAAGACAGATATAGAGAAACACAAGGAAGACAAAAAGTGTTGATAGAAAAAAAAAAAAGAGGAGCTTTGTTAAGATTGTGGTCAACACATTGCAGAAATTGCCTGTCTACGCTTGCATGTCCTTCTTGTAATGTTATGTGAAATAATCTTTGTGACTGCAAGATACTCAATATACTTATGTCACAAACTGCATAGTCAATATAAGTAGCCTACACCATCTGGGTTGTTTGTTCCAATAACATTCTCTTTCTATCAAGAACAGAGTGTCAACTAAGTGTTTAATTTTGGTAATTAAATCACCATTAATGTTATGGTAATCCCACACCTAGCAGCTCTGTGTAATCACCATTCATATTCTTATTCCAGCACACAGATGTTATGTAAAAGAGCCCACATAGTCACAGTCTACAGTAGGCTATGTCATATTTGTAATTCACCCTTTCACTTAGGCCGTCTTTGCATGCCATTTGATTATAATGCAATCCTCAAAATCGGGTCAGATTCGCACAGGAATGTTACATTTTAACTCAAACGTGTCCCGTTACTTTCCCCTTTCCTCAGCTGGGCTGCCCGTGCTGCCGGACACCACCTGTTCGGAGGAAGCCCTGTTGTTTTCTTCACACCTTTTAAAAACCGGCTGATCGCCGGGGACTCTGGCGCCCCAATAATCCGCTGCGCGAGTCTCAGCTTACCTTTCACAAGGCGTTTCGGGCTCCTAGCGGCTCATTGTTCCGGGGGAAAAGAAAACACGCTCGGTGAGTCCCATCACTTCGGGTCCGTTAAAAGTGGCTCCCTGGCGTTCAGGCTACATCCCCCCCCAAACTGAACCGCGTCAGGGGCGCCGAGAGCATCACGTTACAGGAATGACCTGCGAAATGAAGGATGAGCCCTGAAACACCACATTACCACAGCTGTAGCTACTCCTCCTGCATCTTGTTGCCCTCTTACGCTCATTGACTGGGAAGGTGTGTGGGGGGGGGCGAATTATCGACGAGTTTGGATGAAAAATGCAGCTTCTTCACCACGATGCGGGCGCTCGTGCTGTAAAAAAACCCCAAAACAAACAAAAAAGAGCGGGTAATTTTAGGTAAAAGACGAATTTCTTCCTCTGCTTTCCGACACCGGCGAGGCGAGCGGCGGCCGAGGGCATGACTGCTGCGCGCTCCCGACAGCACAGGCTCGTTCGCGGGTCAGACGCTCCGCGGCCGTGGGAGTGAACCGCAATCACAAATAATTCATGGGAAACAGGTTCGGCGTTGTGACAGTGCGAGAACTGCCCCTGCATGTTGCGATTTCGCGTTGGCCCCAAACTGGCCCTTTCACTCCCGCCCGCCACGTCGGCAGTGAACAGGAAGGCATGTTTTTCAGTAAAAAGGGGCTTATTTGAATTTGAGTTGTTTATACGTTCAGCTTCGATTAAGGACAGGATGGAAACCAGAGGAAATGAGAGATGGCTGTAAAAACCTATTGCAGTTATAGCTGTTGGTCTCTAAATTGCACTGAACCTAATTTGCCGTGGCGAATTTTCATTATCCAAACATGTTTAAAAGCACTACTGCATTGACCCTCTCATATGAATCAATCGCATTAATACACGTTACGTTCTCATATTATTCATGCTCCTTTAAATGGGCCCTTTTCATTGACATTATACGACTTGTTATGTAAGACTGCTTCCCTGGATGATTCCGTAAGAGCGGCTTCCCTCCCTCAGGGCTTAGATTGTACCCTGTTAGAAAACTAATAGGCCCTATATGAGAGGAGAGACACAGAGAGGTCCCTGGTGTCTTGGTTTTTGCCACTATTATAAGGATTATTTCCATTTGCATTTATTTGGTGGATGGCCTGATGAGCAGCGCACGCTTTGCCTGCTTCCCATTCATTAAAACAGATACACACACCACACCTGGGAGCTGCCCATGCAGTACACAGCCACGCTGTTCAGCACTCAAGTGCTTTAAAAAGAAAAGCTCCTCCACACTCTGAGGCATGGTAGGACATTTCCCCTGAGCTTCACAGCTGATCCAGTCAATACTTACCTAAAGCTACACCGGAGCCCAGAGGTTTACCTTTTGATTATATTCAAATCACATAATGGGAAGAGAAACAACACATTCAGTCCAAATAAACACTGTAGATTTGCCCTGTTTGCCCAAATTAATTGCACATATTTAAGAGCAAGTTAAGTTTTTTTGTTTTCCAAAACCTCAGTGAGAGTTGTGCTGGAGAGAAATCTGGACTTGCTAATTTGATTCTTGTCTCCTCATAGGAAACCATGCATGCCTGAGGACGAGGACTTGGTAGCTTGCAGGTCACTGGAACGTAACATGAAATCCTTCAACCTTTCAAACATGTAAAGATTTTTAGAAGTAGAGTATCTCTTGCTACCAGTTAGGGACTTTAAAGCTTAAAAATCCATTATTTTTCAACAACATGGGTCTTTAGCCATAGACAGCCATGACATTTGGCTCACCAATTTAATTGGTGTGATTTACGACAACCATAAAAACCTTCTGATTTTAAGCCCATAGTTTAGTTAAATTTTCTAAACCATATTTTGGGTAAGAAAAATGCCTGTTAGAGTGGTTGGAAAGCAAAAACTGAGTGAAAAACGTGTTTTTAGATTTAGCTGGCTCACTTCCAAGTGTGAAAACAAAGGAGAACATTACAAACATCCATAACACTTCCTGGTTCAACTTTGACCTCCTGCCCTTACCTGCAAGTATGCAGGTTTGAGTGCCATGGACAGTTACAACACACTGTTCTGGGGTGTTACATTCTTGGTTTAATGTTTAACGGTTTAACTAGTGGTTTAAATAACGTGTCTAAACTGGAGATTTGAACTCTGGTTTGTCTGAGTCTGCCACTCATGTTTGCTTGCCTTGTTGGCCGTTATTGTAACGATGGGGGTAATTATGTCACTGCGTCCCCTGATCTCAGCAATGAAATTGGAAATAGTGGCCATGTAAACATGACCCAGGTTATAAAACATTTTCTGAGCTGCTGAGGTTCAACCATTCACTGAATGTGCTTGAAATGCATTTTCAGCTCACAAAACTTCATCACACTTTGTGCACCTGTGGAAAAGAAACCGATGCGTTATACCTCTGTAAGCTCGTGTTAGATGTTTTGGAGATAAAGCCAGAGAGGCCAGATTGAGGTGGTTTGGACATGTTCAGAGGAGAGACTGTGAATATATTGGTAGAAGGATGCTGAGGTTGGAGCTGCCAGGCAGGAGGTCTAGAGGAAGACCAAAGAGGAGATTTATGGATGTAGTGAGAGAGGACATGAAGTTAATTGGTGTGAGTGAAGAGGACGCAGAGGACAGGGTTAGATGGAGGCACATGATTCGCTGTGGCGACCCCTGAAAGGGAGCAGCCGAAAGGAAAAGAAGAATTAACACTGCAGCAACATATGGCCTTAATGTTTTATTTCATGAGGGCCCAGTTACAGACACAGACTACCCTGATTTTTGTTAGGGTTTCTGAACAATTTAAAGATACAACAGAAGCTGAGGAAAAGACGCTTTAATGCAACACAACCTGAGGGGATGACAGAACAGAAGTTAAATGTGTGTGCAATCGATAGGTGTGTGCGAGAAAGTGAACAAAAGATGCAAAGGTTGTGAAGGCTAATGAGTATAAAGTTTGCCTTCGCGATGGGAGATTCACATTTTGTAGCAACTTTAAAGCGAATGACGCAGCTTGATTCACAAACGCGTCCTAACCATCATTTCAGGTGAAAGCAGTGTTACATTTGAATGTGTATGACTCTGCAGCAGCTCTGCTTTATTGTTGCACTTCAGACTTAAATTAAAGTCCATCATTAGTACTGGACGGAGCAGGAGAGCTTGAGTTTGTTCAAAGAATCAGACTGCCCATCTCCAGCCTCTCCTGTGTGATGCCAGGTGACCTGGAAGTAAAAAGCAACAGAAGGCATTCCTGCCCACTGGCTCCGCTGGCACCGGGCTGCCCCCACTCTCACCGTCAGCTCCACCATGACACATCACATCGCAAACAGACACAGCAGCTCTTTAATACTTAACACTGTTTTGAATGTCCTGCCGATGTGCTCTCTTACAATCTACTTTTCCATGTCCTCTCAGCATTGCCACCTCTCTGTGTGGAAGAGTTTGTGTGCCTTACAGTCTAAGGTAGCCAAATTTAGTAGTAAGGTCCCTTGTGGCAGAAAAAAAAGGGAGGTTCCAGGCCAGACAAAGTAGGGCCCATCACCTACTCCTCTGCAAGGAAAGCCCTGCTGGCTCCAAGCCCAGATAGCAGAGGAGGGCTGAATGTAGGACTCGGATCTCTGCTCTGTGAAGGTGTTCCAGGAAATACAAACAAAACAACAATTACAAAAAAAGGAACTGTTGAGTTGTTTAACCGTTTTCTGTGTGAGGCTGACGTCTCTGAGCGTCTGCAACTTCTGCCGACACACTTGAAAGAAGCGTTGCCTCATATTGACAGACTTATTTTCACGAGTGACCTTGAAGTATAATGTGTGGACGGTTCAGGTGTCTGAGTCTTGTCTCTTGTGTGGAAGTAAGGCCTCTGCTGTCAGCAAAAGACTGATGACGGACACGTTCCCGAGCTGTGCCGCGCAACGAGGAGAAAATGCAAAGCAACACCGCCCCGCTTAATCATTTATCCTACCTTCAGAGTACTTAACAGTTATTCCCCTGCACCAGAGGATCATTCATCTTCTAAGTAGCCTTGTCAGTCTCTCTACACTGGGATACAGCAGGAAGAGGGCTGCTAGTCCCCTAATTTTGCTGTCATTTCATTATTCTCTGATGGGAAAAAGCACATGCAGCTTCCTCTGCTGCCATTGTCGTAAGTGTATTGAACATACACTGCAGTTCATGTGTGGCAGTGCACCATTACTTACATGTGAGACTTGAATTGTGCAATTTCAAGCAGATTTCAACATTTATGTTGCTTCCTGGAAGAGAAACATCGATTTTGTCACATCTTCCATTCCACGCCTGTTCTACCACATAAGTAACCATGGTTACCATATTGTGTCTCTACAGTATAAAAGCCAGCTGAAATGGCTGTAGACAACGGTGAACATTGTTGCGAATGATGAGGAATAGCGTTTTTGAATGCTTTCAGAACAGGGTCAGTCAGGCATACCTGTACGGATGTTGTACATTAGGCAGATGCTATTTTAATAAGCACATATTTCCCAGAATTATTGTCTTGCCATCTGAGATGGATCCTGTCTCCCTGTATTGTGTTGTCCCTCCTCTCCCTCCCTGTGCTCTCCGTCTCCCACCGGATGCCTCGACGTGACTGGGGTTAAAAATAGATATATCCCCTCGGTGCAGCTTGAGCCGAACTTTATTTTCATGGGGGAAATGAAAATCACACATACTGGAGGGACAGAGGGAAAAATCAATAACCTTTGAGAACCAATGACAAATCAGTTTCTGCCTGCGTAAGAAAAACCCGTACGAGCAGGAGCAAAGGTCCAAACAAAAAGGAATTTTGCTGAGGTTGAACGGACCTGTGTGTTAAACAGAAGAGGGAAAGGAGAGCATGGTAAGGCTGGAGTCAGAGTGTGACAGACAGGCAGAGGAGAAGGAGCGCAGAGAGGACGGGAGGGGGAAGGGCAGGCGTGGGAGGGATGCGAGTTGAGTCAAAGCCCCCGAGCTCCCCTGATTTCTCTGTGAAAGACACAGTGCTGAAAAGATAGATAGCGTGTGCCCTCTCTGCCAAGGCATGCCCAAGACAATGACATAATCATCATCAAACTAGCAAGGACACGCGGCGAGTGCCCCAGACTCACACTTGGATATTTTATTTATTATTATTCACTCACTTATTCATCATTTTTCTTGTGCTCAGACTATCGCTTCGCACTGACACAGATCATGAAGTCTTCCTACTTAAAAGTCTTCCTAAAATAAAATAGGCCTAGTTCTACATACAGTCAGACTGTCACTTTGTACTGACAGTGATCATGAATAGTCTTCATACATCAATACAAATCTCCCCAAAAGAAAATATGTACTCTTACATTTACATACATATACAGCTATATGTGGACACTTTGGTGTGTATCACAGGAAAAATAGAATCACAGGTTTAGGTTTAACAGGAGGCTACAATTACTGAACAGGAAAGATGGTTTTTATTCCCTTTATACTGTATGTGTTGTGTGGGGTTGATATACTGTTGCTGCAGGCGTTTAATTCTGGTGAGCAGCGGCGTCACTGCTGGCGCTCTTTTTCTGCGAGTCTCTTTGCTTTATTCTGAAGGTAACGTGCTTTGCCCTCCTCAAAACGTTTCTGCTCCTCCTCTCCGTCGATCTGAAGAAAACAGAAAAAAGACAAAAGATTTGTTTTCAGACACATTCATCATTTACACATATGGTGCACTGGAATGTTTCCCCTGCTGTTATTATATTAACCGTGGGCATGAAGCTCTGATCTAATTTGCCATTCTGTGCTATTGTAATTGCCATTCATCTTCTTGATGAAGTACAGAATGAATGATTGAAACTTGAACAGGCTCTGCTTTATATGCATACAAAGCACGCAGTAGACTCCACTTTAAGTTGAACAAAACCACATGAGATGATTTGAGAGACATTTGCAGGACATTGACACATTGGAAATTCCTTATACTGCATGCTTTTCAAGGCATTTCAACAACATATTAGACAACACAGAGCATCGTGACTGTATGTGCCATTTACAGCAAATGTTGGATTTCTGCAACACCAGCAGCAAGGCCTAAGGATTGCTATGTGGGCCAGTCTGTCTGTCCATGAGTGCAGTTCTTTATTGTCATATTCTCAATCTGTTTTAGCTTACCATATCCAAAATATATTGCTGCTATGAATCACTTTTTCATTTCTGTTTTTATTCTGAGGACCACTTTCAAGCCTGTGAATAACAAATCTTCTCTTTCCCCTTCACTTAGCTCAGTTTGGCTGCTGATTCGTGGGAGGAAGCTCTTGCTAGCCTGCACAGTTTAATTAGACTGCCTGGCAACCCTGTGACTTAAACAATAATACCACCACTAGTGACAGTGTCAACACTTTTATGGTGCTGCCTGCTTTCCCACTCCCTCATCTGCACACTGTTCTAAGAGAACAGGGTATGTTTGTGTTTTTGTATGTAAAATATACTGTACAAGTTGACATGTTCAGATGGAGGCTCTTTGCTGTGCACATAAAGGGTGGTTGGCAGATTCATGAGCACCTGCCACTCAGCCACACTCTGGGTGCAAAGCTGACAGATGGCACCTTAACTTTATGGAGAGAGCAGGGTGATAACAGATATGACAAAACATCATGCCAGGGACAAGCCCAGGGGTCACAACTCAAATGTGATGAGAATATTAAAATAGGGACACTGAGCTACAAACACAACACCGGCGGGACTATCTTCTCTGTGGAGCAGGTTCAGGAGCATACAGCTGTAGCATTGGTGTGTTTGTTGTATGCTGGTTATATAACAGTCAACATACTGCTCAGTCATTTTTTCCTTTGCCATTCAACTGAAAGTAATGGATAATTCCAGTTCATTGACTTTTTAAAAAATAAAAATAAAAGAGAGAGAGACCAAGTTTTACCACAGTTCCAGTTTTTCTCCTTTACATTTACATAAACAGAAATGCTGCTCAGATCATTTATTATTCAAAAAGTGAATTTCCTCGTTCCAAATCCGTAAACATGCACACAACCAGGAACTGTAGAATCTTGTTCTAGTGTGTGAAAGTTGCAAACTGATTGTGTAGAGTTACACGGCAAATTCATGGATATGAAATCGACTAATAAATAGTGTAATACCTGTAGAGGCCTTTCACAATACTATGAGCCATATCAGTTTTCACCTTTCTTGTTAGGGGGCAGCAGCTTTTACGTACAAAAGTGTTTTCTTCAGTGCTCTCTGTTCATATGTGAAAAATATATTAAAATAACATATTTAAGTGAGTGCTATATATTGTAACAAGTCACAGTGAAACAGCAATATGATGCTTCTCCAACTAAAACAAGCTTTCTGTACAATTCGGTGCATTCTTTTGAATAGTCACCTGTGGCCATCCGTGTTGGAAGGCAGACACAGGCAAGGCCTCAATTATTATAATATCTTTTGAGTTGTCTGACTCTAATCCACTGCCTTTATCTATTCATGCAAAGTATAATTAGACAGGAATATTGGGCTAAAAGTTAACATTTCAAATTGAACTGCAATCAGCAAAAAGTAGAGGGAGCTGGTCATTACAGTATTATTAAAAATAAGCCCCAAAAGGCTGATTTGGGACAAAAACAGAGGTTTAGAAATCATCCTACTTTATCACAGCTACTGCACATACCAAAGACATCCATCATATAACACTGGTTTCAAATATTTCATTACAAAAATAGTTCAGGACACCAGAAGAGATGAATGTGCACACACAACCACAAAGAGATGCAATCCAAATATACATAAAACAAATGCACACACTGCACTGTCCAAATACAAGTCCATAGGATAGTAAAATGCAGCCATTTGGACGTGTTATATTTATTAACAATGTCTTCAGGCTGTTTGGACCATCTATTCTCATTGTTTTTCTCCTTCAAACCTCTCTTTCTCTCGGGCCCCTGAGGACTTTTATTTAATTACAATTTTAAAACCACAGTGAGCTACAGCTTGAGATGGTTTAATGAACACGCCAATTAAAATGAACCGTACACCTGACTACTGCTAATGAAGAATGACAGTAAATAAAAATATGACATATGGCCCTCGAACGCTTCTGGCAAAGGAAACAGATGATTCTGGCAGGAGAAAATGTGACGGTTTGGGTGACGGACAGGTTCACGTAAGCACTGACTATTGATACACTGTTAGTAGTCTGTTATAATCTAAATTTGTATGTGCAATTGCTCCGAAACTCCTTCGCAACAAGATATTTCCAGGTGCGGTTTTTCTGCCACCACCTGAGTTAAAATTATGTCAGCCTTACCTCACCTGGCCAAGCAAAACTAACGAAAGACCCCAATTTGCCAGTTATTTCTTTATTCCAAGAAACTGTCCCTCAGGTTGTCAGCTGAAAACAGCTTTATCCAGTCTGAAAAGAAGAAATGCCCACCAACTGATTTGACTTGCATCATAAAGTGATTCAACCTGCCTCTACAACTTGGTCATAAATGTTGGTTTAAGCATACTAAAAAATCAATGTTTTTTTGAATAATTGTTAATATTGCAGGTTTTTAAATGAATAGTAGCAGATGATGTTCTAAGTGAACCATGACATCAGAGCTATCACATCTACAAGGCTTTAATACTGGTATTCCTATTTTTTAGTCTATGTGTATGTGTGCACATTATTTGTCATTCTGGCTAGGCTGCACATGTGCATGCATATGTTTATGCTCATGTGGATGACATTTGCATAATTCAATGAGACAATTCAATACTAGGCTCAAAATGTCCTTTTAGTGTCCCCATATAATTAGTATTCCCACAGTGGCTCCAGTCTAATAACTGTGATTATGCAGGATCATCATCAACAACTCAACTACTAGTGGTGACTCTCTGATGCAGATCAGCCTCGCAAATAGCAGTCATGCTTGTTTTTATAGTGTCTTCAATTTGAATGTCTCCAATCCCATTGCTTTTACATTTCGGGCAACCAGATAACTCTGCACACTGCCTTAACTTTAAAAAATGACCCTCCACATTTCATTGCAATCCATTCAATAGTTGTCAAGACATTTCATTCAAAGGCCACAAATGTGAAAAGTTAGGGGATCATCGAAGTAATGAGCATACATTATATAGGAACCATGAATGTCTGTACAAGTTGTTGAGATATTGTTGTCTGGACCAAAGTGAACCGACAGACCTACATTTCCATCCCCTAGAGCCAGGCTACTAGCATGGCTAATAAAAAACACATTTGTTACTAAATAAATGGTCATCTGCAAGAGCTTGCACTGGGACACATTAAAATTAATAATTCTAATGCCATCCACTGGACAAAGTACGACCTCAGAGTTTGGCTAATCAGGTCAAACGGCCAAGAAAATCAGCTGTTTCACCTGGCATGATGGTCGCCCATTAGGTGGACAGTTGAATGGACTGTGACAAACCAAATGGTCTAAACTTGGAAAAGGGACTCCTCGGACAATGCCAGCAAAATGCCAGAGGGGTTCCTTTGTGTTGGCACAAGCTGTTATTAGAGTGGGCTCGTGGCATCAGTGGCACCGCCAAAAGCCTCAAAGGTAGCACTAAGCTGTAAGCAACTGGCTGAAGAAACATAATAGCCATCTGGACCGGCATGAGTATGGATACTAACCTATATGTTTGTGCATGACAGAGAGAGAGAGCGAGAGAGAGAGAGAGACACTCATACACAGAGGATGACATTTTAGACAATGCTGAAAGATGTTTCATTTGTAGACATAAGACGAATCCTCTCAAACACTCTACGCTGGCTTTTCCTGAATGCTGAAAGGGCCTCTGTCCATGGATCCGTCAGTTCAGTCATGATTCATAATTTATGCTGTCAGTTTTTTATGTCTGTAGTTAAGCTTGTAAAGCAATCGTCCCAAATTATTCAAAAGTCTTCTTCACAGTTTCGGCAACTGCAGTTTTGCAAAAGTGACAACATGATGTACAGTATACCTACAGTAAATACCTACAATAGCTATTTATTATTTCATCATCATTTGTGTATTGTGGGTTTGTTTTTTTTCTGACATCATATCGCATGACGGCGAAGCAGTACATGAAAGCACAATAAGCCAGCGTTGGATTTTTCAAATGAGGCTTTTACCTGCAATACCAGACAAAAAATAAAACAAGATGTTCACTGAACTAAATAACCTTGCTCAAGCAAATTTCAATTCCGAAGTTGTTTTTCAAAAATAAATGAGCCTCAATCGTAACCTGAAAAAGCCTATGGGTGAAATGTACACAGTGTTTGCTCTATGAATTTGAAGTTTTGGCTATGAATATAGCACATTATAGGCTTCTATGTATATTTATGAAAAAGTATAACGAACTCCTAATATTCATAATTAACCATCCTTTACAGATTCATGGACTGAGGTGCAATGAGAATGTCGGTATGTTCTCGGTGTCGTGCCTTGAATTACCAGAGTCAGAAATATCTGCAACTTTGGCACGAGTGTACCCGTTAACCCGTTGATGATTGTCTTGAATGGGAAGGATCGCTTCATGTGGACTACAGGAGGTTGCCATGACAACTGGGCTTGTTTTCATGTCAAGGGAGGCCAGCTGAGTCTAGGCCAGCGAGGACAGAGGAAGGGAGGGAGAGAGACGGAGAAGAGGGAAGGAGGGAGATATGAAGAAAAGAAGGTAAAGGACTGATGGAAGGGTAGAATAGAAAGCAAGGGGATTTAGGAAAGATGAATAGAGGTAGAAGGAGTGTGAGATGAACGGAGAGATGGAATAGAAGGCAGGATATGATAACACAATGAACAAGAAGGGAGAGGAATAAAGAGAAAGCAAAATGTAACAAGGACCAAACCTACTGTATGTTCACCAGAAATTAATTCTCTTATTAACAGTTTACTCACTAATTTTAACCATAATGTCTCTGCAGAGGGATTGCTGAATGTGCACACATTTTTGAGCAACAACCACGTTTTCATTCATACCGTAACACACATCCACACCCAGGCTGTGCCCAGTGTAACCACAGTATAACCAAATCCTTCCACCACCAGCTGGTATTCAGTATGCACTGGCCACTGGCTCAGGATGCAAAGTGCTGGCCTTCTGGTAACAAGCCAGTTGTGTGTTGTTGTTGTTTTTTTTTTACCTCAAAGCAACTGCTACCTAATTAAAATCATCAGAAATTCAACAAAGACATAGGCTGGTCAAAGCTGTTTCCAGACATTTTCGATTATTTCTATGCTGGCCCAGCTTGCACATATATTATTTCCGTACTTTTCAAGGGTACTGTTGCAGAGAGGCGAGGCACGCCCCCCCCCCGATATCCTCACGCTGTCCTCTTTCCCCACTTCAGCATTACCCACAGTATGCTAACGTTAGTGACAGCCCATCTACACCCCTCACACACACACACACACAGTTCCTAACCCCCTGCTGAGCTAAAATGGGAAAATCTAAAAATAGTAAACGCAACGGGCTCACTCAAGAAAAAGCAAGGATGAGAGAATGGGGAGGGGGGGAAAGCACCTGCAGTCAAAAATAGCAGAAGCTGTCCTTTCAATCAGGCTATTTATAGAGCACAACTGGAGCAAAATCTGCCACAATGTCATGAAAATGTCATTAGTGAACGTTTGACAAGGGTGGTGTTATTATGTTGAAATTGAGCAAGATTCAGTGGAAAAAATAAGAGAATCAGTGACAATATAAATACTTTAAAGAAGAGGAGGAGGAAACTTGCCTGGTCCTCTGAAATATTTTGTGGAGAACAAAGCAGCGAAACAAAGCAGAGGAGGAACCAAATCTCCACATAATTTGTGTCCACAACACATCATTTGATCCTTTCATGAAATTTTGTCAGAAGGTACTGCTCGGAGTGCATGAATGCACGAATAAAGGTTTCAGCTCTGGTTTTAGCTGTTTGGTTCATGTGAGCTTTATACAAATGAACCATCAGACTGTGCTGCATATTTGGGGGAAATGGCCAACTAAAGAACTGAAGAAAGAAAAAGAAACATTGAGAAAACGAGTCTACACCGGGGCTTCCATAAAGTCTATGAACGAAGAGAGAGCTTTGGTAAAGACAGCTGTGAAGGAATGGAATTAGGCGTTATTGAAATGCATTTTAACCATTTACAGCAGATGCTGTCCTCCAAAGGGCCTTACATTGAGTTAATGTATGTGGTTTTTCAATACTACAGGTGATCAATATTAAGGTTCCAAAGTCACAGTGCACTGAGGTACATGTAGAAAACCCTCCTCACTCATAACCAGGCAAAGAAAAAACACGTGGGACAAATAGTAGAAAAAGAGTTATGTTTTTTTTTATAATAAGACATGACGATTTTCAGTGGCAACCAGATTAAGATGAGAGGGATTGGATTTTTGGAGTGGGGAAAATGCAAGGAGGACGTGGGGGCAGATTTATTTTGCAAAAATTACACAAGATAACATAATCTGTAAAGGAATAGCTTGGCACCGCATATGGAAATATGCTTATTTTCACTCCTTGCAAAGTGTTAATTAAGAAGACGTAT